>CM052341.1:16048966-16154008 GCA_028455595.1 Lasioglossum vierecki
CCCGAAACGTATCGCACTTTCGGGAACCCGACCCGTCTCGGCCGAGATTTCCCGACCCGTCCCGAACCGGAGAAATCCGGGTTCTCGCACAAGCCTGTACACAGGTCATCTCTCCAACTCTGAGCCACTCCTGTTCTTGGCTTATTTGATACAAAAAAATTGCTATCCTGTAGCCTGTAAGATTTCGGGGTGTGAGAATTTTCACGTAATCGCGGTGGCAAGTCGAACGATTAATTTTCACGTGAGTCTGTGCCATTTGAAAAATTTGTATGTGGCGGTAATAGGCTTATTGTTAACATGGATCGACAATCGTTGTAATCAGACCATACGGAACATACATTGATAATCTATGTATACGGCGGTACGGGTAGAGCCTGTATTCGCACTCCTATAGAGGACATGTGTCACCGAGGCATTGGGGTTTGATGTCGTTAACTAAGTTGCACTCGACTTGATTATAATGACTTGGCTTCAAAGCAGCACCCAGGGGTCTTCGGTCATCACGACACCAGGGCAGGCGTGCTACTGAGGCGGTGAGCTCAAAGGAATATCCCTCTGTGGTGTCTAGGCGCCTTCCGACACATTCGCTGACATTCCCGTTCAATTGTAACAGCCGACAGCTAGCTGTTCAGGTTCGAATACGTTTCTACGTGATGAGGTGATGAAACATGCGGGTTATTATTGACTAACAGTGAACCGTGAAGATCACAGTTAAGCGACGATTAGCCGTATCCTACTGCTAAGGACTGTGCATGCTGGCGCGTGGCGCGAATCTCATTTCACGAGGCATTTCGTCAGCATATCAATCTGGTCTGACAGTTGGGTAGCATTAGGGTACACACCTTTAACCCTTTATGGACGGGAATTTATCTTAGCATACTGTTCGATAGATCGATTGCAAGCAGAGTTGGGCAAAAAATTAATCGCCGATTGACGACTTTTCTACTTTAATCGTTAATCGCAATTAATATTTAATCTCCTAGTTTATTCGTTAATTGTGATTAACAATTATTAATCGTCAATCGGATAATTGATTAATGATTAACTGTCAATTCTCCATCCGCTCTCTGTCTCCCTCTCCCTCTGTATTATAATCTATGGATAGACCGTATGGTGTTAACTTCAATAATTTATTAAATCGGTCTAAGATTTTTCGATGATTTCTTCGTTTAATCAATGATTAACGATCAACTTCATCAATCAATTGAATCAATCGCCAATTTTACGACCATTCGTTTAATCAACGATTGACTATTGAACTTCAATCGTCGATTTTTCAATGATTTCCTTTTTTAATCGTACACATTAATCATGATTGAAATTTTATTCGTTTATTACTCACTCTGGTTGCAAGGCATATGAAGAAAGAAAATTGGGGGTGATAATTTCCTCCAGGAAAATATTGAATGTGGTTGATGAAACAGACTAGGGAAATTTTAATGTGACTTGTAAAAGAGGGCAACGCCCACAGGCGAAACGCATCAACGCCATGAGTGTCTCCAGGCTACAGTGTTGTAGTCAGATGAGGAAACAGCCCCGGAACGACACAGTTCTCATTAATTTCATAATGAATACACTCGTAATATATTACTTACACATTAAGGGACTCTGTGTAGTGGAAGAAATCCATATGATTACTCACCTAGAACAGAAAATGGAAATGAAAGATTAGTATGACTATAAGTATTATAACGTTCCCTTTGTGCTTCGTAAATAACAACTTATTTAACGACTGTTAAATCACTTATTTTGCCTTCAGAAGGTACAAAATTGTTCAGTAAATCAATATCATACATATTAATTATAATGCAATTGGTTTGCTAGAATAATAATGATTGGCTATCAAAAGCTTCAGTTTCAACAAAGTCTGCCGAGTATACGTGAATTTCAATCCTTCATTTCGCAAGATCGGATTTTTCGTTATGAATATTTGTGTTTGAGAAAGCGATCCGCTTACTGTACCACGCTTCCGTGAAATATATTTCAGTGTATAGGATCGAGATAAATATTTGCAAGATGGAAATTCTGATCGACTTCCAGTGAATTACCAAGATATGAAGCTATCGGGTACCCTTCTCAAAATAGCAATATGGCGCTCCTTCAATACTGTCGTGTGGTTACATCGGAAATTTCCTTTCAGAAAAACGTGGTAAAAAATTATGGCTCAACGAGACGCTCGTCCTTTGCAAAAGAAAGAAAAGAAATAAAATTCACTGATATAAATCCAAGCAAATATTTCGATATGCGAATATTTACGAAAATACGAGAACTTTTATATTTCTCGATCGTATAAATCGTATTAACGCTAAAACTAATAATAAATATTTTTTTGGAGAAAGTATTTACTGCGTGTTTCTCTTAACAAGTTTTACAAGCTGTTTAGGTTTGAATCGATGATTTCAAGACACGTTACACGAACTGTGCATGTTCAGAAGACTCGATCGATGCCGGGCAATCACGTTGTACAGCCAATTTCATTGAAATATCGCGAGATTCACTCTGAAAGAATCGGAACGGAGAAGAGAGTACGACTAGATTCGACGCAAGGAGTACCCCGGTGCACGGACCGTGAAAAAAAAAGATTTAGCAATCGACTTTGATTCAAGATCTTCGCCGGTCAGAATGTAGGTCGAAATGCGGTTCCTTTCGACGATGCACTCGAAGATCAAAGAACGGCGACGCCCCTTTCTAATCCTTTTGCAGGGAATCCGTATCGAGTCCTGAATCGACTCTCCTCGAGCAAGCACTTCTTCAATAATCCATTCACCCGTCCTCGGTGTTCGCAAGTACCACTAACCCGCACTTCCGTACGCTCTAATGATACTCGAGTGGATCGTATCCTACTTTGCCGCCCACTCGTGAAGCCTATTTAATAAGAGGCAAGTAGAGAATGATAAAAGGAAAAAAAACTGATTTGAAATCGAGCCATTCGATGAATAATCAATCATGATGGAGACTTCACTTTTCAATGTCTAAGTGGATGCAATTTCTAGCGAACGATACGATGCTGAAGTAATAAGGTAGCCTAAGGGTAACCTGAACTGTCTTCCAGCCCCCGGGCCCCGGGGTGAGTCACCTAACGTTTGCACCTTGAATATCTTTGTTTGTTTCTGACAACCATGTCAAAAAAGAAATTTTGTTTCCGTCATTTTTTCGATATACCAAGCTCATCTTGACTTTTTTCAAATGGAACCATCCTTTTTTAAACGCCTACAATGATAGTACCTTTTATTAGGAATTCAGTGACTATAATTATTCCAAGATCATTCAAGTTCACAGACAGAGAAAACGCAGACAATTTTTCTCGTACTCACATGAGGATAGACAGCTATAGATGCTAACATATTAATTTCATTGTCTTCATTAGTCGTGGGATTCTTCCGTTTGTGCTGTTTTGCATGTACACTTCCAGTACTTCGAAACAACCTGTACGTAAGGCTAGGTACCTGAGATTATAATGAACGATCACACGCGGGAAGACACAAGGTCATCCCAGAGCCAGTAGGCCACTGGCGAAACCGGCGGAGTTGGTATCGCAAATATAATAGAAACAAAAGAAATACTAGGGAAGGTTCAAAATAAAAACGAACCATCTTCATACTTTACACCATATTTTACGTATCTTTAGAAACAACAAAGATATTTGAGGTGTAAACGTTTGGTGACTCACCCTGTATAAAAATATGACCGTATTTCTACGATGCTTCCTCTTTAAAATTTCAATCCAAAGGAAATACATTCTTTCGTCACCGTACGTTTACCTTTCGGAACGTTAAACGATTTCGATTAATACGATTGCGGATTACCATTGGCAAAAATATTTGGCAGTTTTTACCGCTTGCAACAAAGTCCACAGCCATCTATGGCAGAATCTCTAGCATCGTTATAATTTACGAACTGCGGGACACGGTAAAAATGAAAAATGTGTTTACAACGGTTTTTCACGTTGTCGTACGAAACATCTAGTGCGCCGATATTTTTATAACGTCGAAAACATCGATCACATCTGTATTCTTTTCACCAGCTCATATAATAGCCGCGATAGAACGGACCAGAATGGAACCAATGTGTTCCTCCAATCTTTGTTTCTTCTGCGAGCAAGCTATATCTACGCGTATGTCGAACGCGGAATTGCTTGTTGCCCGTGTACACGCACCGGCAGAATGTAACAGTGGTGGCAGATCAATCGAAATGTTGGTGGAGTTAATTGCTTGCTGTTAATTACTCGGGTACGTTTAACCATATTCATTCAACGCTCGCGAATAGAGAAATCCTTCTGGTCAACTACATTTCGCACGGATCTTAGAAGAAATGATCGATCGGCCACGGATAAGAAAAACATTCAGCGTAACGTTCTTGAAATCTGTGAAATAAATTACATCGCAGCTTATTATTAGAATACGGATCCTTATGCAAAATAAAAATTGTCTACATCAATTGCAAGGGACAGAAACCAGAGTGCATGTTATTGATTTTAATAGAGGAGAAATCATATATTGATATCTTTCAAATTTAAAAATTATCCTACAATTTTCAATGTCGTCTACTCAATTTTCTTATAAATGCATAAAGCATTCTACTTATTAGTAACGACATAGCTACATTATTAGTAACTGCTAGCTGAAACGGTAAAAAGCGTAGTACAAAATGGATAATGATGTTCTATAAATTAACGAGTACCACAAAACTCCGACAGCGTGTTACGGGAAGCGATTAAATTTAAAATTCGAATTTACGATCGTGATTTATAATTTATGGAAGTATAACACGAACTTCTATTGTCGTACATGTACGTGCCTCGAAATACGTCGAGCCGGATTTCTCGAACAAGCTGACGTTTGCCTTTGGATTTTATGGACTTAGACTTGTGGATTTTCCGAAGTACTTCCAAAATAGTAACGAAATCTAGCGTCGAAGGCGGTGCATTAGCAGTTTTACGGCGATGTGAAACGAAAAATAAAACTTCTTCTTTCCGAGAGAAGAGAAAAAATAATTTATTTATACAGTACAGCTAGAAAATCTAAGAGATATTTACAACGACTCATATGTCAAAATATTTTCTTTGGTCTTTTGATGTCTTTATCCGGCTATAGTCTTTTCCTAGGACTCGGAGTGAAATGCAGGAGAAACGTAAAAGAACGGTAGAAATATGTCGAGCAGTATAATCGGACACATTTCCAAGAGGAAATCATCGCAGAGGATACATAGTTTGAAGAGAGTACTTTCTTTCTTCCTTTCATTATATCTTTCCCTTGTTTGTTTCTGCGAATAATTACAGCGATTCTTTCTGTTCTGTCAGAAAGTACGAAATAAAACAGCTGGGAGAAATGGTGGGGGAGGTAGGACGAGGGAATAATTTCCTAATTTCGTTAAAAGCGACGTGCCCCTGCGTCCACAGCGAATGCAAACATCGGTTTCGGTGTTTCAACGTTTTCGTGATGTTTACAGAAGTGTAGCGGGGAGCAGAGGGATGCAAGGATGGAAATTAAATTAGCTTTTATCCGGGGAGGATGGCTTCGTGCTAAATTAATCGCTACAAAGCCTTTGATAAGAACTTGCTAACTGGAGAACACTGCCTTTCTTGACAGTCCCCGAGAAACTTTATTCTTGGTGAAAAAGTTGCTTCGACCCTTATTTATTGTCGACTTATTGTCGATTTACGCAGGTTTTCCTTTGCTTGGCAGAGCCAGCAAACCGCTTTGAACATCAGGTGTAAGTTTCCTAATTTTGTTAACAGCTCGGATGAACAATTATTTTTTAGTCTCAATAAATTGTTCTTTCGCGGAGTTAAAGCGAAAACTACTTCTTTTTTTCAAAGATTCCTTAATCATTGGAAGTACTTGGACAGTTCAGAAATTTTTCCAGTAATCTCTAATTTACTTAAAATCTCCAACTTTTAATTTGATTGCATTCCATAATATTTTCGTGCTAAAGCCGTTGAAACGAGAAACTGTATTTCTTCTAATTGCTCAAAGGGTGATGCAATTAAAGGAAGTGAAGTCCGCAGTATTGTCAGACTGAAGAGAACAAGTAAAGCTATAACGGTGTCAGAGTCATTTAAATTCTCCTAAATTAACGAGATAATTAAATAAACCTATAAATCGTCATCAACATTTCGAAACTTTTGTTAGCCGCAAACGACTTGTCGACTACGGGCCGTTCTCAAAGCAAAAGTTGGAAGAGGTTACTTGGGCCGTGAAAGCAATTGAAAAATTAATGAAATAAACGGTATTCGGTGTGTCTCGGTTAGCGAGAGCAAGAGTGTCAACGGCGGAAG
Organism: Lasioglossum vierecki; assembly: GCA_028455595.1. NCBI lineage: Eukaryota > Metazoa > Arthropoda > Insecta > Hymenoptera > Halictidae > Lasioglossum > Lasioglossum vierecki. Next base: position 16,055,244 of record CM052341.1, read on the forward strand.
CGACAACATCGACGTACCTTGTGCTTGGTCCGATGCCGGTGATAATGGTTGGGTCTGGGATGCTCGATAACGACGTGTTCGGAGGTGGTGGGTCCGAGGGTTGGGGTGTTCACACGATGCGATGGTCGTGAATGCTGACGAGGGAGCTGAGGCGGTTGTTGCTGACCAGTTCTCGGCGACTGTTGTTGCTGCTGTTCCTTTCGAGTCTCGTGGCATCGGCAGACCGAGCCTCCGCCGGCCACGCCACCGCCCCCGCCCCCTCCGAAAGAACCAACGCCGCTTAGAGCCGCCGCAGTCAGCTTGCTGGCGTAATAATACATCGCGCACATTTATCCGGCGAGAGCTTAACACCACGGCCCGAACGCCACCTCACTGCTGTCATCACTGACGTTAGCGATGACGGTCGACTGTCCTTAGCACGCCGCTTTAAGGGTACGAGACCGCGACCAAGCGACCAAGCGACCAAGCAACCAAGCGTCTTCGAGCGGATAAACAAACCTTGCGCGCACGGATTCACTGAACGATCCGGCTGAACCTCATCGTTCGTTGTCCACTCTGTTTGCCCTGGGGTTTACCCGATGCGTCCATGCCTTGCTTGTCAATGAGTAGACGCCCGAAGGGTGGTTCTCTTCTACCAACCCCTACTCCACCTCTAAAGCTGTCTTTGCCACTGTCACTCAGGCTTGTTTATGCGACCAGGGATTTAGCAGAACTAATTCGCTCGGTCACTTTTCTCAACGGATATCGCTTTCCTTATGGTTCACGGTCTCGGTAGATTGTTTGGTCAACGTTCGTCAGACTCTACCGTGGCTGATGTTTTACGAGCATGTTCGTAATAAGTCGCTGCGAAGAAGATTCTACGGAAATTCCGAGGGAACACTGAACTCCAAGGCACTGGTTAACAGTTTAATTGAGATACTCGCGTTGCTTGTTTGACTGACGCAGCGCTGCGCAGGTACACAGGAATCTGTGGAGAAATGTTGAACTTGGTCCCAGCTTCGAGATTCTTACCTTTGTGCCGTTGCTTCTTCGCAATGCAAGCAGGATTTTTGGTAATGCTCTAGCAGAAGACTATTTGGTTAGGGAAGTGAGTTCGTGACATTAATTGTCTTCATTGAAACTGCGACCAGAGACGCGCGGGAGGATGGTCTAACTTTGACTAGCACGTATGTAGGCTGATCCATCAACATGAGCTCAAGAACAGGAGTGAACGGAGCTCAAAAAAGAAAACAATCAGGAAAAATGCCAAAAGCGGGGCCCTGACTGTTTTCATGGGCATAGTGGGAAAGATCAAGGCTCTCTCTCTCTCTCAGTCCTAAACGTGTGGTTTTTCGGTTCCATGGAAATCACCGATACGGTTTTCACCAACTCCAGATTTGACCGACAATGATTTTAGATTCGTTGTAGTCATCGGTCATATCTGGTGTCGGTGATTTCCATGAGACCCGTGCTTTTTCAATGGGTATTGGGGATACCGAAGAGCTGTTTAACCCGAGCACAACAATACCCCCCTTCGTGAGGTGTAAAGGTATTTTTCCGCACGTCTTTAACACTAGAACTACCAAGCACTAAACGCAGTTGGCATACATTGCCTTCTAATAATGACAATATTTTATTTATTTAGATTTTGTACAAGCGATATTTAAATATGTACTATAATAGAGAAGTTCACTAAAAAAAATTCTCAAAGAAACATATTTATACGTTTAATATTTCTAATCGAAAAAAGTTTGCACCAGTCATTTTGACTGGTCCGGTAGTTCTAGTGTTAAAGAACAAAAAAAAAGGCTGATCCATCACCGCGGCCTTAAACAACACAATGTCGCAGCAGAGTACATTGTAGGACGTTAAAAAGGGAGAATGCATAATTAAGCAAGAACGAGTGAATAATTCGTGCTACTCGTTCATTATTCTTGACCTAAAATTTCGACGAGATATTGTCCCACGTTTGATCGATCTGGAAGTCGATATCACAGGTAACTGCTCCACGAATGCGCAAAATTCAACGTTCCGTGGGAAGAGGAGCAACGACTGCATTGAAAACAACGAGCACAGAACGGGCGTGCGGTTATCGATGCGGATAACTACGATTGCACGATGTCCGCAGAAACTTTCATTTCGAAAATAATTTGAGCGACGCTTAAAACAAACAAGAGGTCAGCTATGGCATTAACGAACAGGCCAAATTAACGTACGAACTCCTATTCCGGCGAATATCGTAACAACTTCAATTTGCCGATTTCTAGTTGATCATTTTAACAATATTTATAGTGATACACCGGTGTACTGATTCCTGCAGTCCGTTTCAATGATTTTTGTAAAGATCCTCACAGTTACCGCTCCATTTCCATTATTTCTGTAATTGTTTGGGCAAAACAGGTTTGCTATAGTATACTCTCGTTTATACAGAAATTGCAATCAGAAACTTCTCTTTGTTATCCGACGCACGTACTACAAAATTATACAGATTTCACATAAACATGTAACCGTGCATCATTCAAAGTCGCAAACAGAAACAGGTTTATCGGAGTGAAATTCGTTAAACAATTACACCGCCATCATTTCCAGCAAGTCCATTCCACCGATTGAAACCCAGCCAAATCAGAAAGTTCGAGCGACTATTTGCTACACGGTAATGCAACATCGTGTCAACATAAATGGCCGGGCGTCGACTATTTACGTCGAACCGAGCTTGTTCGACTAGACGGACGGAAAAAAGGTAATAAAAAACGAGAGGGTAGCAATCGAGGAGATTCGAATTGTCGATATCGATCTCCTGAAAAAAAGAAGCATTGTTTATGACTAACGTCCACTGCATGCGCGGCGCACTATTTACAAAGCACGTATCGAAGAATGGCGTGCATGCCGCGGCGTGGCTCTCAGTTGAAATGACCTTAAATCTTCTTCTCTATAAAAGTCGAATGTACTGCGATCGCAGAAAACGGCCGGCATTAAAACGTCCCAAGAAATTCGAACGATCATTCATGATCCCCTGGCTTTACGCGCGTAAATATTACTAAGAGCGAACCGAAAATACGAGCGATAAAATCCTTCGCACAACCGCGGGGATTTGTTGTGTTCAGAATGCGAAAGATTCTGCAAATTTTTGTTCACAAATTGTAGAAGGCGAACATTTTACAGTTCCGTTTCACACGATATATTTACTAAATTGTTAACGATCCTTCTACGAGCTTGAAATATTTTTATTTACTGTACGTTTGTATTGTAAAAAAATTTTTTAGTTTTTCAAAAATTAAATAAGCTTCAGTCACGATTAAACCATCCTGTACGAACTGTAGGAGTTTAGGAAAGTTTCCATGCCGATGGACAAATTAAATCTTGATGAACGAATTAAGAGAAATACGAATTAAAATAATTCCAATCATGGAGCGAAACATCTCTCTGTTCTCGTTCTTTGATCGCGAAAAGGCGAGGCAAATTCAATTCCAATTTGGATGTTTGATGAGCGGAATGTTGTTACGTATTTTGTAAAATGCGTCCATTGCAGCGGACGTTCCGTTGTTCCAGACAATTACAATTTTTCGAGATTAATTGGAAGCTACGTATAGTAGGGGTGGGATTGCGAAGATCAAAGGGAATCGCGATGTAGACTTCAGTATCGGTGCAACGATGCGGCATTGTCGGGTAGCCTTGGGAGGATACAAGGGTAGACTAACCCTCTCAGAGAGAGTTTGAGGGTTCATCGAATTATCGAGAGGGTTACTATTAATTACCATCGAATTAGCCTTCCCCTAGACGCCGGGCTTTTCCGTCGTGCTATAAAGTAAATTGTGTAATTTCGTGCCTCCTCGCAGGTAAAAAATAGGGACATCAAATACTAAAAATAATTTTGCTATTTTTTGAAGAATTTACAGTGTGATCTTTTCAAAATTTATCTGGCGTTCAAGGAAAGGGTATGCTCTAACTTTTTTGTTAGAATATATTTCTTGTACAGTTCGACTTACAAGGTGGGAGAAAATTTTATAAAAATATAAATAACACTGTACAACAAAAAAAATATTTCTATATAACTGTTGGGTGGATCTTATAGAGTTTTTCGCGCTGATTCGAAATCTGGCCTTAATTTGTGTCCTATATGCACAGGTTTTGAGAAATTGAATTTAAAAATGACGTATTTTTCGACGTTGAACAAATATTGTGATGTTATTATATAAGATATTGTATTGTTCTTTACAGCAAAAGATATTCTAGACTTTCCCGAATAAGAACACCAATTTTGCGTTGACACCGATAGAGCGCTTGTTCTAGTGGTGAGCGTCACTGGCGGCGACTCGTGTTCCGCGATGATATTTTGCTTTCTGGTTCGGTAAAATCGTCGACGTTCGAAACGTGACAAGGTGGTTTCTCAAGATAAAAGTCTACTCTATCGCGTGGTTTAATTCGATTTTCCTCTGAACCCTTATTTTTCTATATACATGGAAAAATATCCTAAAAAATGTGTGCAAAAGTGGTGTTTCTCCGTGTTTAGTGATTGTTTAAACATGTTTAGACAATCACAACATACTACTATTGCACATCACTGAATTCCGGAAAGTCTAGAAAATCTTTTGCTGTAAAGAACAATACAATATCTTATATAATAACATCACAATATGTGTTTAAAGTCGAAAAATACGTCTTTTTTCAAATTCAATTTCTCAAAAACTGTGCGTGTGGGAGACAAATTCAGGCCAAAAAACTCTATAAGATCCACCAAACAGTTGTATGTAAACATGAAAAAATTGAAATTTGTTGGACAGTGTAATTTGCTGATCTTCCAATATTGAAAATTCTTACAGCTCGTGACAATAGTTAAAATCCGTTTTATCTAGAGAGAATTGGTACAACATTTATGTATGACCATATCTGGTTGAAACACTTTGAAATGATTCCTAGAAACCGTACTCGTCGCAAAGTGGAGTCAGAGAGAGACACATAAATATGGAAATTGGATTAAATTGTTCTCGCGATCCGGCTAACCTTCGCAGCAATTAAAATAAGTAATTCTATCTGATCAGGATCTGGTTGGGATGCATAATAAGTCAATGAATAAATTACGTCGATGTGGCAGCATCGCTAGTGTTCTCATGAATGACAAAATCATGATGGAACAATGTGACTGACAGTGGCGCCCCAAAGGGTACTCTCAGCGTTGCAGAATATTTGCAGGTCTTTCGATTATGTATTATAATTCAACATCGCCAATGTTCCCGTTGAACCGGTTTTCTCAAATCATCTGTGACATTCCTGATACTAAATACAGGTTATTTCAACCTAACCTACCCAAGACGTCGGTGATTAAAGGATAAGGATAAAGGAAGATACTTGGTCCCCTTAGGGTGTCAAGTCCATACACCACTCCCTACTCTTTCCAATTTCACCTATCGCCTAATTTCAATCAAATCCAACGGGACCTACTTTTTATGGTGGGTTACGTCGGTGATTAAAATTATCCAAAAAACCACAAAGTAAATAGCAAATGAACAATTTCAGATTACCACTGATTTTCATTCAATCCGCACACTTAGATTGCTATATATTGCTTTCGTCCGTCCGCTATTAGATTATGCATCAATTATACGGTCTCCGAACAGCTCTAACAAACGGAATCATGCTGCTTGAGAGTGCAGCATTTTCTCAGGTTTTGTTCATATAAGCTACATAATCCAATGTCATTCTTCGATCATGATTACTCCGCAATAATAACTACAATGAGCCTAGAACCATTATCTGCTCGAAGAATAGTATCCGACTACAGCTTTATTTTTAATTTAATTAATAATCATATTGATTGTTCCTCTCTACTTGCGCAAATCAATTTTTATGTACCGAAACGTGAACGGAGAACAAGTGTGTTTTCAAACATTTAAACCGATATCTACTTATGGATTACTTAATCCAATGAACCACATTATTGCAAAATAATGCACTATTTATAATCGTATTGATTTTTTCATTGAATCTTTGTAAAATTTTAAAATGCAACTACGCAGTATTATACGATAATAGCCATCGATTGAATCAGTATTTTATTATTATATTCTATTTTTTTTTCTTTCTGTTTGTGCATGTCCGTTCTTTCTAATTAGACAAATACTTTGCTAGCTTTCTCTTTTTTTTTGTTGTAAAGATTTATGTAAAAGGGTTTCAGTCCGTCTATAATAAATCATAATAATAATAATAATAATAATAATAATAAAAGATTTCATTTACAATTACAGATTTTAACAAAATCCGAAAAAGCAGTCCGAAAAGTATTCTGACCAGTCATAAGTTCCGAGCGATCCTCCTCCAGGTTCTGGACATTAGCGTCCGGCGCGTTCGTTTGCGCGAGTTCTCGGCATGTCCAGCTAATTAGTAAAATTAAGCAGCCAGTCAGCCAGCATATTTGTGATTGGCCGGCCGCAAATAGCCGAAGCATTCGATGCACGCGCCACCATAAATACGGATACGGAGGCAGCCGAATGGATAATTATTACCGCGCGGTCACTGTTCCGATAATTAATTGATGCTGTGTTCGAGATCCACCGATAAACTCGGTCTCTGGTTGCGCCGTGTGTCCCGACCATAAAGAGATACTGTCAATCGTCATTGTTCGATTTACTTGGCCCTTCGGGAGCATACCGCCTTGTTGTTCTGCGTTCTACACGCGTCGCACGGTCCGGTGGTGCAGCACCCTTGTGAAAAATCCGGCCGAAATTCAATTTTACTAGCTACTTTAGATCTATTACGAATTAATCTATTATAAACAATATTATTCATCTATCTAACTATATATAATTATATAGTATAATAATATAGTATAATAATATAATTATATATATGTATAAAGAAAGTCCCGACTCTCTGACTGACTAATTCATCAACGCCCAGGCTAAACCCTTGGACCTAGAAAGCTGAGATTTTGCTCAAAGATTCCTTTTCTGAATTATACAAGGAATAAGAAAGGATATCTCGAAATTCAACCCATAAGGGAGTGAAAAGGGGTTGCAACATTTGTACGAGAAACATTTTATTTGTGGTCGGATTTGGCTTTTAAAAAATTTAACCCCTAAGGCGGTCAAGAGAGGTTGCAACGTTTATACGAAAAATATTTTATTTGTTTGTATCACATCATACTTGATCTTAATGCTCATTGATACAATCATAGGGATGAATGGGGGGGGGGGGGGGGTTAAAAGATCTTATGGAGAAACAATAACAATTTTCGAGGACGTTAAACAGTTTCCTGTGCGAGCGAATCCGCGGAGAAAAGCTAGTATTTGAATAAAATGTAAGGAATGTAGGAACTTAATTTTGCTTAGAAAATGGTGTTGTATCGTTATGAGATTCTATAATTACGTAAATTTTCATTAGTCATGTCGCTATAAAACTCGACTGTCATTTGTTCGAAGTGCGTGGGCACTTGATTAATCTTTCTATCAAGGAAATTACTTAGACTAAGTAAAAAGGATTTTGTTCATGCCTGCGGAGTGAATCCCGTTGAAAAGCGAATATGTAAGTTGGTACACACAACGAGTTTCTCGATGGCTTATGCATTACGTGCTTTCATATTATTATTATTCGTTGTATTTATTTAAAATTTCTGTTCGCGAGCGGAACACTCGTTATCTCTGCGATCACTGAATACTTGTATCACACAATAATTGTTGATGCATTCTTCTGACAAAAAAAGAACGTTCCACACCAACGCAGCATTATGTTGTTAATGGCTTACGCTACGATTTCTGTTACTTGCATAATTATATGCAGACTGTAGGCATTTATTTAAATATCCGCTTTCATAAATGAAAAAGCTTGCATCTCTCTCTCTCTCTCTCTCTCTCTCTCTCTCTCTCTCTTTCCATTAACGATTAACAAATGGAAGTTTCATTAACTTCAGCAACAAATTAAAAATAAAAAAGAAGTATCTGGTACTTTATAATTATTACGCATTTTCATATTATTTAAATTCGTAAAGCTCTATTTTCCCCTTCTACATTCTCCTTCGCAAAAATAGCGTCCGCGGCTTTGTTGAGGAGTTATCAACGAAAGTACCACCGGTGTTTGCATAAACATCTAAAGCTAGTTAACGAGGTTAATTCCCGATTCCTGTAACACATTTTCTCGTTTACGAAGGGCGTACTAGAGAGAAATAGAAAGCGGCTCATTGAAAAAGGGTGCGAACGCAAAACGAGGGTGGAACGAGCGAGTGTAACCTGGGGTGAGACGGGAAATGGGGTGGTTATGGGGGAGCGGAAGTGGAAACAGAAACGGGAAACAGGTTGTTCGATGGAAACAGGAACACTGTGATATCTCGCGTGTCGATTCAATATTTTAACTTCCAATTAGAAGGGAACCACGAAGACTGATACACGTCGATTTTGAGGAGACCTTGCATAATTGTTCATTAGGCCTACCTCAGGATTTAGCCGTGTTCCGTTCGTCTCCGTTTTCTACTGTAAAGGGGAAATTAACCCATATAAATCACGAACGACAAAAATTATCAAAAAGTGGATCAAATAAAAGTTACATCGTATATTTGGACCCATAAAATAGAAGCTATTCAGTAATGGATTCGGTATTAGGACGACAGTGTTTCGCAAATATTCACGGTTGTTAATTAATTTAACCTCCGTAGAGAAACGTTTCGCGACATCGCTGCGTTACTTTGACGTTCCTGCAGCCTGCTTTAAACTGAAAGTGTTTTCATTCCGGCTGCGTGTAACTATTTTTGTTTTTTATTCGATTTGCGACGAAAACCGTGCTGCCGGACCGCGCGAACGAGCAGAGAAAAACGAAGGACTCTCGCGCGCGAAAGCCGGTGCAGAAAATGAATTATTCAAACTTCCCAGAAAGTACTGCAGTTCCCGTTGCAACATATTCAATAAGGCGTCGCGCGTTCTGTTGCGATGGTAATACGAAAATAACACGACCATCAAGAGAACGAACATTTCAGAAACATATGCCGCTGTCAACTGTCGTCCTCGTGTGAATTTCTACACATATTTTACCGGTTTTAAATAAACAACATGTGCAGAAGGTTTTACCGAATCTCGTACGTTTCTCAAAGGTTCGTCTATTTTCTTTTTTTAATTAATTCTTTCTAATTAATCTTGCATATTTTTAAATATTTCATTCGATTTATATTTGCAAATATTCCATTTCGTTCATGAAATTCGCGAATACTCCATTCCGTGATGAAGATAGCAGCGAGAAAAATAAGAATCGATCCAATTCGATGAAATTCTGAACTTCAATTACACAGAATTGCTCGGGTCGAGGATTGTGAAACAGAATCGGCTCTTTCTAAAACTGAACGCTGAAGCGTACAATTTCCTGCGCGAAACGTCGATGTTTCGATAGTATACAACTCACGCAGCGGTAGATTCTCCTGTATTGAAAGAGACACAATAACTTCGTAACGTTCGGTGACAACGTTCGGTCTCACGAATAACGTTGCAATACATAAATGAATCGGACTGCGATCCTGCAGGATCAATGGTTCAACAGTTATGGTTGCTTAAAGTTGAGCAACTTTATTGGTTTGCAATGATAATGTGTGCTGTGTCGCAGGGGTTGCCATGGATTCGTCGACAACTCATTTCACCGATACTGCTTTCATCAACGCGATTTGACCGCCAGCAACTTTCGTCGACAACTATGTTTGCATCGACATTGTGAAATCGTCGACAAATGATGTGATCGACACTGTGTTTTCATCGACATGGTCATATTGTTGACATGTGTTTTCATCGACAATTCGTGTTTAGCGGCAGGTGTGAGTTCATTCGTTTCCACGAGCTGATAACTACATATAAAATTGTTGTTATATTATAAACCCCGATTTGTGAGGTTTCATGGAAATCACTGACATGGTTTTCACTGACAACATTTCACCGGCTCGAATTTCACCGACAACGATTTTAGATTCGTTGTAGTCATCGGTCATATCTGGTGTCGGTGATTTCCATGGAACCCGTGCTTTTTTTAGGGGGTATTGGGGATACCGAAGAGCTGTTTGGACCGAGCCCAAAGATACCCACCTTCGTGGGGTCCAAACTACTTTGTCCGGCAATGCCTTTAACCTACAAAGATTTTAGATTCGTTGTCGGTGAAATCGTGTCGGTAATTTCCATGGAACCCCCATTTGTGATGCTGCTATGTGTCAGTACGGTTCCTGCTTTGGTACGTGATTGTTGTGTTAAAGTGTTTGTAGAATAAATGTCGATGAAAACACATGTCGACAATTTGACCGTGTCAAAAACGTACTGTCGACGAAAGTTTCTACTATCGGTCAAATCGTGTCGGTGAGGTGAGTTGTCGACGAACCCGTCTCGCAGGTGATTCGAACGATACGCGAACCGAGAGACCGATCGGTGAAAGGTTGCCCGAAAAATGGTATGGCTGGTTTTCGATCGGAAGAAAATTCCATTAACGGGAGAGGGTAAGGCTCCGAAATAGGGCAGGGGAAGTCGGGCCGGTGCGGCGATCGTTTATAAGGTCGAGAAAGGATGGGGTGCGGCTCGGAGGGGCTTGTGGGGGTAAACAGATGCCAATCGAGAATTCGAGCCGGTGGAAATCCGGGGAACGCATACCGCCACAGTCGTTAATGAGGTTAATCCGCGATTCCGTTTACATTTTCCCGTTCACGAGGCACGAAACGAAGCCAGCCAGCTCGTTGGGGGGAAAAAAGCCGGCCGCATAAAGCGGTCACAGGGGAGAAGGATGTAAAACGGGACGAGGGCGCGGGAAAGGGTCGCGTCGAAAAATTACGGACGACCCACGATGGGAATAAGAGCAGTGTGTTACTCTGTACATCGTTTCGAGTGCACTGCACTCAGATACACCCTCCTCTCCAGGCGTTCTCAACCCATTCCGGCTCTCGTTGTCGGCACTCGTCGCGACCTAAATGAAACTTCGTCCCCGCCTCGATCAACCGATTCGCGCACCTGCGTGCCAAAGGTCGCTCCGCTATTTCCCTACGCGTCAACTCTTTCCACGCCACTTCCCCTTCCACTTTTCTCTATCTCTCTCTCTTTCTCTCTCGGTTGCTCGATTTTCTTTTTTGCCTTTTATTTCCTATCGGCGTGCCGTGAGACGAGAGGCGTCGACGTCTCTGGTTGCCCGCTCTCGATGATTACTCCTCTTGTCACCGCGACTGTTTTATGCCCGTTACCCCCTTACCGACCCTTTGTACCTCCGGCGCCTTGTGCGTTTCGAATGATTAACTTTGACCTCGCCACGAATAAAGTTCGATCAGTTGTGCTGTTCCGGTTTTATATTCGCAAAACTCTATTTTTATTCTATTCCTCTAGATTTTGTCTTATTATTCAGTCGAACCTCGACGAGACAACAGTTTCCTCAGTCCCTTCCGACCCGTTACAGGAACCTATAGGGTCCCATGAAAAACACCGACGCAAATTTCCCCGATAAAGTTTTCACTGACAACATTTCACCGACAACTACTTTGGCCGACAACGCCTTTAACCGAAAACGACTTTGATCAACAACGAATTTGACCGACGACGAATTTGATCAACAACGATTTCATTTTTCGATCAAACTCGTCGTCTGTCAAAATCGTTGTCGGCCAAACCAGTCGTCGAAACCCGTGTCGGTGATTTCCATGGGATTCGAACCTCCGTAAGTTGAAATTAAATCCACTCAAGTTGTTGAAACTTGGAGAGGACTTTCAGCATTTTCTTATCAAAATCTACGGGATTATGTAAAAAAAAAAGTTGAAAATTTCTGGGTTTCTACAGTGAAGTTTAGCCGTTATGTAGTTGCAAGTACTCAGCAGTTGCTGGCGAACATGGTAAATGATATTTAAATTCGATACAATGGGTTTATTAATCCAAAATATTAATGATAAACCTTATGAAAAGAGGGGATAGGATTTAATGAGACCATCACCCGTCCTTTAGAAAAATGGAGAGCAACATGAATCACTTGATGATTAACGAGCGTAAACAGCTAGAATGAGGGTCCGATTTCGAAAAAGGATGAGGCACTCACGGAATAGATATATTTTTCCCTGTTGAATGAATACGGATAACTGTAAAATGGAGAAACCAAGCGAAACAGGGAGTCTGTGTAAGCAGGTCGTTAAGTTACGAGCAGATTCGCGATGGCTGCTTGGTTTCGCAATTTTGCGGTCATTACGTTTGCAGCGTTCCGCTCTTATCCGTAATCCTGTCTATTGCGAAAGCTTGTTTATCGCCTTCCTGGTCTGCCTGATGCAACGCTCGAGTGCCACTCATTTCTTCGCTTCCACAAACCGACTACCATCGCTCCGATGAACCAGCGAACTTGCAAAATCTCGGAAATTGCAAAAATCACGCGAAGATTCGACTTCGAAAAATTCATTTTCCACGAGGAACTCCCCAAAGACGAAGTTACACAGTTTTACACGGAATCACCGATCATTAATCAGTACGAATAAACACTACATGTAATTGAAATTCAAATTTCGAATTGTTTGAACTTAATTTCATAACAGTTGATGAAATCGTTTACATTGCCGGATAATTTTACCTTTGCAGTAAAATTAATTAATTTCCTAAACTAAACCATTGCCTCCACAAACTCGGCGCAGGGTTTGTAAGGTTCGACATAATGATATACGTGAATAAATATTTGGTAAAATCCGTTTGTTTCAATATGAATGGAAAATTATAAATAGTGGGGCGAATCAGGTGGACTCGTGTTACACATGTCGGATTTAATAATAATCAGCATTGTTTGTTTTCCAATGGTTCGTGTAAATAGACCTTTACACAGAGCCTCTGGAAATATTTGTTGATTATCTGAACTAAAGCTACATATTCCCACAATGTTTTAAGCACGAACAATGAATCAATTCTCTTAATAATACCTAACTTCTAGTCCTTCGTGTCATTCACAATTAATTAATTTGATTAAATTAAAATGATTTGGCCTTGAAGGGTCTATCAAGGTTTGTCAATTTTAACCCATAGATTCTTGACACCGTGTACCAAACGCGGCTTTTATTAACCATTTTCTCTTAGAAGTTTCAGATCCTTTCCAGACCTCCATTTCTTGTGTCAGAGGGTTTCTTTGAATTGCAAAATAAAGCAAAATCTATGGGAGAGATTGCCTGTAAATGGCACCCTTCAAGATTCGGATTTAGCATTATAAATATGAAAGTCTTCGTGCCCGGATCTATTCTACCTTTCCATCTTACCATACTTTAATCCCGTATTATTTCAAATTCTGATTTCATCCCCTCGATGCGGAGCCCAGGATAGATCACCGTCCAAAAACTTTAGTACACGGTGGTATATCATTCTCGGTGAATCGACCGAGAATTTCAGAGACAGCAATTTATATTTTGAGAGCACGAGAAAGGAGGGATAAGAGATCTATACCCGCAACAATGGGGAAGCCAGTATTAACCGACAACCCTATTCATTTCGGTATTAAGGGAGACAACCGTATTCTCAGTTTATAGGCTTCGTATTCTCCATTTATACAGTAATTTTTGTTTCGAATTGTTAATACACACGGAAAAAAAGTACAGTGGATACAACGAGACGTAAATATATTTGTCCACCTCTGCCAGAATTGTGCACAATGATTCGCAATCAAACGGAGTTTCAAAAATTCCAATTTCATGCCTTTTTGCATCTGCTATCCATTAATGTTTTAATAGCATATTGGTTCCCTGCGTATAACTATCAATATTTTATCTGTTTTCGCATATTCCGTGTCTTTTAATATTTGATGCGGTCCTCTTGTATTTAATACCTATTAATATTTTACTCGGTTCTGTTGGGTTTGTTAGCTTAAAAACAACTAGCACTGAAAATTTCGATCACGCTTTTCAAGCGATTTCCATGGTCCGCAATTCATCAAAATTTCGAGGAACGGGGGAGGGTGAATGTTTAATTCGAGGATCCCGACGAATTGCGAACGATTATCGCCGCGTCGCATCAATCAGCGTTAGCGTTGATTATATTTCAGGGAAATTTAGGGAAATTTACTCGCCGATGGCCGAGCGCTCAAACAAAATTTTGTTCGACGTGACGCGCGAAAATAATGCGATTGTTTTCGAATGAATTTCACTCGTTTCTACTTCTTTCCTTTTTTTCGCCAGATGGAAATACACCATGGTGCACACGGTGACATCACCTGTATTTTAAAAACTCTTTAAATTTTATATTCATATTACGTTGTAATTACACTGGTGCTATAGACGTGTAAATATATGTTCTATTCTTATTTTTTGTTCAAAAGAAATAACGTTTGTGATTCTGTTAATACTTAGAAATCATTCTGTAAATGTTCAAAACTCCCGAAGACTTTAGTTGCAGTTATTTTCCACAATACAGCTGGTTACGGGTAACGGAAATAAAAATATGTGAACGCAAATCGTTGATTGGAACGAAATGAACTTCTTCGTGTTATCGGAGATCGAAAAATACAGTGTTCGTTAATTCACGATCGAAGTGCAACAAACCGACAGTGTCAATTTAAACGAATTTCGTGTACTGCAGGCGATTAAAGGACAGTTTGGACAGGTCAAATATTTGCAGTATTTGTTACAACTTTGTTACAATTTGAATACCTTTTTTTGTAGCGATTACATGAACGAGAGATTAGGGCTAACTTTCGGGTGAAACTCGTCTGAAATGTTGGCACCGCTGATGGGTCTGTTTGAAACATCCACGCACGTGATTGCATGACTAACATTTGGTTTTGAACCTTTCATCGTTCGTTCAAACAGAAAAGTATTGGAGCTTTCGGGCAATATCGAACGGTCGCGTGACTTTATACAACGACAAAGACCACGTTTCATCCGGCAGATAGTAATATTAACACGTCGCTGTAAATTCTATTTCGCGAGGATTGAATATTTTAATCTGAAATTTGAATTCAACTATTTTTCTCAATGTTTTTCTGAAGACTATATATTTTAATCACTAGTAAATCTAGTGTTAAAAAGTCAGATCAGACACACATAAGTATGTGCCCTTTTTAGTCCAGAGTTGTGCTAATTCAATTATATTGTAATTCAATTACTCAGTATTTCAATCAGATATATAATTGAAATAAAATATAATTGAAGGTGTGCCGTAGGTACGTCCTGAGCAGCTCGTAAATTTATAAATAATAAATTCCTTCTGTTTGAAACCTTCACATGAATTTTTCAACCTCTTCTTGCCCCTATTACTTCATTTTTCATAATTCAATTACAATGTATTTTATAATTGGACTCCATTGCAATAACGAATTACATTGTAATTTAATTGAATGGAGATCTGAATTATAAATTACAATATAACCGAATTACAATATAATTCTATTACTTCGTAATTGTAATTCTGGAGTAATTCAATTGTAATTCTGCACAACTCTGTTTCAGTCTACCTCACATATTAGTTTACAAAAAGACCTACATAAATTGAAGAATTTCGTGACAGGAAAATTGTTGACTTAATTCCACCTATTTTCCAGAAACTGTCCAGTGTGCAACGGCACAAGTCTTGGGCGTATCCCAAAAATGCTTGGGTGGTCGAAAAATAAGGTCCACCCTATGGCGAGAGGACTGTCCGAGGTTGTATCGCGATGAAAGCGGGAAGAGGGAAGACGATTCCGTTCTCGTGGTTTCGAGAAGGAGGGTCGGTGGAGCGTGCTGGTTCGGACGCTAATGGGTTTCCCAGCGCGAACGGCTAAATTCATTCATGGTATGTGAATCCGAAGAGGGATGTTAGTTATGTCGAGTCGGAACAACCTGCAGAGTTATGCCCGGCCGGATCCCTTATTCCCCGTGTCTCTCTGACCGAGTCGACCC
This sequence comes from Lasioglossum vierecki, assembly GCA_028455595.1. Lineage (NCBI taxonomy): Eukaryota > Metazoa > Arthropoda > Insecta > Hymenoptera > Halictidae > Lasioglossum > Lasioglossum vierecki. The sequence goes on from CM052341.1 coordinate 16,071,040, forward strand.
TCCGTGGAGTCGCGCAGAGCACGTAAATGCAGGGGGTTTGTCGTACGTGTTCTCCGCCGGTGGGATTTTCGTACGGATCGAGATACGGCCCGGGAGGATCTTGGATTTTCGAGGACGGAATTGCCCGGCGGTGATTGAGAGACTGCACCTGATCTTCGGTATCTGCAATTTTCTTTTAAACGCGCACCACCGGTTAGGGAAATTTCTTGCAGCGACGTGGAGCGAGGCGACGACTCCCGGTAGCAAGGATCTCCCTACCTATACGTCGCCTCGCGTATCCTGTTGCCCGGACTCCTCTTCTACCGAGATTGGAAGCATCGATTTGCCAAAATACCGTGTGACATCGCGGACAGTGCAATTCCAATTCGGTGATTGCTCGAGAACTAGCAATTCGTTTCCGTCATGAGTTTGTTTTATTGGAAATCTTGTTTAACGCTATCTGCTAGACGGAACTACTAACAATTCGGGCACTCCCGAGTAGCCGAGTACTCGAATATCCAGCTTGATTCCGGTATATGCCGTGTTAACCGGCTAGACCGGCTCAATCGAGGAAATGGGTAAACTGTACCGAGACTCTCGGACCAACTGTTGGGGATGCACACCCCGGGCGGAGGAGCTAGGTTCCGCAAGAAATAGTGGCTGATTTCGAATGGCAACTTCGAAATTATATGAAAATCATATAATTACCAAGAACAGTTCAGATTCCTAATGATACAAAATTGATTTCATTAGATGTAACTGCGTTATTCACCAATGTTCCTATAGAATTAGCAATGCAGGTAATGGATCTACGATGGAATGAAATCAGTGAACATACTTCAATACATAAAGTAGAATTTCTTGAAGCAGTTGAATTTGTTTTGAAATCTAATGTTTTTTCTTTCAATAATATTTACTACAAACAAATTTTTGGAACAGTCATGGGTTCACCGATTTCCCGGTTCACTATTTTTCCCCATACTATTAAGTAGATCTTTATACATTTTTATGGCTTCCGAAAATTTTCAAAAAAGGTGGATATACTACTACTACCACTGGAGATAAGAATGTATTTTATTCCACTTTCTTAAAATTCGTCTACAAAAATTGAAAACCGCAGTTTACAAAGTTTCATCGAACCTCTTCCATCCTTCACGTCTGGCAAACAACTAAATATTCTAGCTCGAAGAGAACAGAATCAGATAATAATTATCTCTGCGAATAAATTGTTTCCTCAATTTCACATTCACAAATTGTTGTCGGCAACAACGCAGCAGTTGCTCTTCCGATAAATTAGAAATGCCGTTAAAGAACATGCATTATTCAAGTGGTAAAGTGTATGTATGTCTGGGTATTCAGTAGACTCTTTCCCAATCCGTTGGGAAATGTTTGCTTGTAGAGACGTCTGTTTACCGGACCCAATCTACTTTATCTTGTAGTCAGTGTTTCACAGTCCTAGTGAAATACTCGAGCACTTAGATTTATGTACCAAGCTGTTCCAGAAGCTCGCCACAATACTGTCAACCTTTCTCAGCCCTACACCTGTCAACGTACCCGAAATACGCTCAACGCGGTTCATCGACTAAGGGTCTAAATTGACTTGGCGATGTATCGAGCCTGTGCGCGTTTCATCAAAAATTTATATCCTAGATTTGAGAAATTTCAGTCTTCATACTTACAAAAAATGAAATTCATACAATATCTGAATGTTTATTTACGGAGAACGAATTGTAAACTTAACGATCAATTTCATTGAATTTGTGCCACTCTCTTTCCGCAGTTTGTTCAGATTCACGTGTGTCCATATCGTTAACGTGATTATAATTAATTGGTCCTCCCGTTCTATCCATTTCCGACATGAAATTACCATTGCGCGCGTAATCTAGAAAAACGGGTATCATCCATCAATGAATTATTAGCACCATTGATATTATACAGTTGAATGATATTAATAAACGATGAAATACAGTTGTGTTCGCGTAATTCGTAAACGTGTAACGTAACAACGTGTTATTCAGAATTATACTGTATGGAGACTTGAGCAAACAAGCCTGCGAAACAAATAGCAATACAGATTAGCAATATTCAATACGCGTGTAAGCTGATTATCGCAAACGTTAACCTCATGATACTTATATAGGATGCAGAGTATTCGGAATTTTCGACTAATGACATATTTCTACTATGATGTGGATGAATGTTCATACAAATTTCCAGGATTTAATCCTTTCAACCGCGCAACGATACATTTCAAAACGGCTGCTTCACCTGCAAATATTTTTATTCAGACATTTATACAAGTCCAAGTTACAATAGGTCGTTCATTCGAAAAGCAGAAATGTATTAACAGGTGTGGGTTTCGTCCACATTCTTTGTGGATTTCGCGTGGGCTGCGTCCGACAAGGGCGTGAACGTTGGCAAGTTAATCCTATCGAAATTTGAAACATTATAATGGAACCAGTATGGAATTACTATAGAGGTACAACACGGAATTATATGTTGCGGCGATATAGAAATACACACTGGGACAATACGGAATTACTCATTGTAACAATAATATCTGAACTCCGTAACATGTATTTCATTAAAAGTAGCGAACAAAAATGTACCGGAAACGAGTGCATCCGGCACCATTAATCGACAGTATTGATCAACGCGAAATGCAAAAACATATGCATTCATATTCACAAACATTAACGAGGAATATTAACGAACTGCAGGACACAGTAATTCGGTTAGTAATAAGCAGAGTTGGACATTAATCGTTAATGTGTTTCGCCTATGGGCGTGCCCTCTTTTACAAGTCCCTTTAAAACCCCCTTCACCGTTTCACCGACCACATTCAATATTTTCCTGGAGGAAATTGTAACCCCAAATTTTCTTTCTTCATATGCCTTGCAATCAGAGTTGGGCAATAATCGATTAAAATTTGAATCATGATTGATTGATTAATGTGTAGGATTAAAAAAAGAAATCGTCGAAAAATCGGCGATTGATTCAATTGATTGATGAAGTTAATCGTCAATCGTTAATTAAACCAAGACATCGTCGATTAACTCAATCGATTAATGGAGTTAATCGTCAATCGTTGATTGAACAATGAAAACATAAAAAAATCGGAGACTGATTTAATCAATTGTTGAAGTTAATCACCATACCGGTCTATTCATAAATTGTAACATGGAAGAAGAGGGAGACAAAGAGAGACGGCTAGTTAAGAGAGAGTTAACAGCTAATCATTAATCAATTATTCGATTGACAATTAACAATCGTTAATCGCAATTAACAACTAAAGTAGAAGTTTAGTCGTCAATCGGTGATTAATTTTTTGCCCAAATCTGGTGATAAGTAGGAACGAGTGAGACAAGATATGGACCGAATGTGTGAATAAAGTAGATCTGTAAAGTTAGGATACTGTAAACCAAGTCGCGTTTCTCAGCTGTAAGGCTGAAATAAAGCAACAATAATAACAACAAACCCACCCTCTCGGTTGGCCGAAGATTCGCAGATCGCAATCAAAGCAACTGAAAGCCACTAAATACTCGAAACAAGGGGGTGGGGAACCTTGGTGGATTCAAACACAATCTTCGAGCGGGTCGAAGTTACGCCGTGTACGGAAGCAGTGGCGGAACTGTGAACTCGGCAGGGAGCAGAGGGAACGCGTATCCAAGGATCGTGATTTCAGTTTAGTAGCATTGGTCGAACAGTTCCGGGCGGGAAGCGAGCACTATGGCTAGGAATTGGAACCCGAAATCTGTAGTCCATCCATTCCTCCGCCAATAGACTTCATTATCCGTGGCATATTGTGGTCCGTGCAGTTCCCTGGCCACGCTGTCCTTTACCGTTATTTGTAGCCCTACCACCAACTTTCCGGAGTTATCGTCCGCCTCTTCTATTTTCCTACAGCACTGTCTGCGACCGTGCGTCATGTTCCACTAGCTTTTGTTACATCCTGACCCCGTCTGTCTCCTGCTTTGCGTCGCCGCTCTGGTTGCATACAACGTTCTACCGTACCCCGTCCGCCTACGCTGTTTCTTCCATTGTGCTGCTTGCTATCAGTCACCCAGCCACCGTCTGTTTCACCTTCGTCCAGTGTTTCGTTTTTATCTTCTGGTGCCGCGTGGCTGCGTCACGCTAATCCGTTCGAGAGATACTTTCGGAAGAAATGCCCAAAGAAATCAGGTCACGGAAACTTGAGGGCTATGATTCTCAACGATCCAGGCAGTAGGGATGGGATCAAATTCATTGTATACAGGGTGCAACCATTGGTTCAGGAGATATGTTATTTTTAGTATTTTTAAAAACAACGCAGCTCCAGCAGGATGATTGTCCTCCACATTATGAAAAAATACAGTAATATCCGGTAAATCACTCCTGTATGTATACCATTATATTGACATTCCAATTAATCTTAATATAATTTTGCAAAAACCATTCCAGAATTCTCTATTATGCTAAAATAATATTCTACGCGATTATAAATGTCTGTTATTATTTGTCGTTAATTTCGCAGCATTATTAGCCTGCTAATCTCTTCGTCAATTAACAACTTCCCTCTTTGCGAATGACTCGGCATTATGAAATTACCTTTTGTTATGACCCGTCATTGGACCGCACCTTCTATTTTCTTCGATCCTCCACAGCTTTCTATTATTCCCCCTCGAATATCTAACACTAATTTAATCGACCCTTGCCACGTTTCAGAGAGCTTCGTCACGCAGCTTCTATTTCAGGCCACCCTTGATCATCCCCTATTGTCTCCATTCTCCACCGCCGTTTCGAAGTATTTACGATCAACCTTGAACTTATCGATCTGTCCCAAAAGATTATCAATCAAGAAACTATTAATCACTTTTCATCCTTGCACTTTGCCATACACGTTCTCTGTGATACCGTTCATCCTTTTAAAGTGATTCGTTATCGGTTTTCTGTATTGTTTGCTGTATCCTAATCCCTTAAGACTCGTACGCTCCTCAAAAATTGTTGCATAAAAGAGACTAGGATAACAATTTACCCATTTTTATTTTATGGAAGAGTTTGCTAACTGAGTTACTAGGGACAGATGAAACCGAGAGGACGTATATTATTGATCCATAGTCCAATTTTGATCGAATCAAAGCTCTATAAGTAATTAGTAAGGTATTTCTGTCACATTTGCCTCACGATGTAGACATAAAAGGATGAATAATTTTACAGTATGTGAAAATATTGAATCGGTGAATTTTCACCTTGAGGAACGTACGAGGGTTAATTCATTAGTATTTATCCGGTTTGAAACAGATCTTAACCGATTGTAACTGTGCGGATTACGTCAGTATCAGCCAGCATCTTGCGAGGATAGCCACGTTCGCAGAATCCTGGCCATTCCAGGTCGGAATTGATCTACCAATTAATCGTGGTAACCGACGTCGAAGTAGCCTAAGCGCGTCGATTGACTCGACTGGATCGGTAATGGGATATTAACGAAGTGTAACATGCCGGAAACGATGGCGCGAGCACGCCGTTCGTACAACAATTTCATTGTTTTCGTGAATTTCTTGTGACGCGTGTTGCCGTCAACGTGGAGAACGGAACGTAGGTAAACGTTACCATTTTTTCGACGAAAAACACACCTATACGGGCGAGCTCCGTGACGCAAGTTTTTCGAACGCCGGGGAAACACGACGATTTAAAAGCGCTGCCGTTCGCTGTTTTATATTTACGTACGTCAAGAGTCGAACCTTCTTTTTATCGCGCGCGACAGCAACATTTCTGCTCGCGAGCGTTTAATCATTCAGCCCACGCTCTGCGAATATTGAATCGCGACGAGCACAATGATCGATCAGAATGGTCATCCTAGATAGCCTTTCTATTGAGACTTCCGGCAACGCTCGACACGGAATTTGCGATCCGAGCGCGCGCACGATGTTTTAACATTCGTCGAAATAGGTTTACAATTAACGGCTTTTCAATTTTTTCGCAATCAGATCGCGAATTATACGAGCTCGTAACAAGATTGTGTGTATATTAGGTTGCTGCAAATATGAAACATCCGATTTCTAGCAGTGACATTAAACAAACGTAATTTTGTATATCCCATTGTGTTCTATCTACATGTTTAACCTCATAACTTTGCTCGCTAACATTTCCTTCGATCTTCAAGCCTAACGGAGCTAGTTAGATGTTTTGTTTTTCGTGAATCACCCGGTATATCAGTTTTTCATGTTACCACAGGTAACGGAAATGTCCAAGATGTAATAATCATTCATAGTAACGGAAACATTTGTAGTGTAATGATAATAATAAATAAGTGAAATATTCAAGGTTGACGAAGTTATTGCCCCACCCTGTATATGTGGAATTTTTATAATTATCGTACATTCAACTCGTTTCATTCTCTTCCAGTATCGATATAAACGGGAAAAGATATTCCTGGATCGACGGGATGCATGGTCCGCTTCATTTGCGTTTGGAACAATGTCTGACTAAACACGGGTCTATATCACTGGCGGATACCGTTGATGTCTTCATACAAACTTTCCATAGTTTTGCATAGATGCAGAGTTACACCATTTCAGGTTTAGTTGCAGAAAACATGCAGAAGATGTTCGTGTGTTTCACGTAGAGCTGTACAATTCACCGATGCGTACTACATCTCTAGGAACATCAATAAATACAGTATTTTATCCATAAATGTCCCATAAGTCCCACATAAAAAAGTTGTAAAACGCAACTTTTAGTATTTCTTCTGCAATTCCGATGAATTGCAATTTTAAAAAAAAATTCTTTTCACATCCTATAATAAACGTAAAAGTAGTACAGTATTTTATCCATAAATGTCCTAAAAGTCTGACCAGTAAATGTCCCAGATCTATCCCCACTACTGCGGGGTATACAACCTTGAGGGGCCATGAAACTCGAGAGGCCTTGATCGTCTAGAAATATAACACCATGTGGCTCGGGTATATCGGTGAGTCCGCCTAATCGGAATTAGGCCAGTAGCAGTATTCTTTGAATTTTTCCGAACGTAGAGAAGGACAGCCGAGCTCGAGAGGCCTCGGTCGTCAAGAAATCTAAATATAGCTAATCCAAATTCTTTATTTTTTGATGGGACTTCGATGACCATATTTGTGGTATTTTTCTAATTAAAATCATACCAAATATGATATAATTCTGATGATATTTACTTGTGTAATAGACAATTAAAGTTTCGGGCGCGAGAAAGGATAGCGTATGGGGAAGAAAAAGACGCAGAGAGTCGCAGTCGCCGGCACACTTCAAAGGCTCGCCGGCGACAATCCTTCCTTGCGCCCGAAACTTTAATTGTCTATTACACAAGTAAATATCATTGAAATTATATCATATTTGGTATGATTTTTATCAGAAAAATGTCACAAATATGGTCATCAAAGTCCCATAAAAAATAATGAAAAATAAGAAAGTTGGAAATTTGAATTAGCTATGTTTACATTTCTTGGCAACTCTACGTTCGGCAAATGTCAAAGAATACTGCCCCGAGTGCATAAATGTTCCTCGGCAAACCTGTGCTGGGGACTTATGTGGATAAAATACTTTAGATTGAAGTTTCCCTTTTAAAACGAATGTACATATTATACTCGTGTGCGACAATACGTCATTTTCTTACAGGTATGGGAATGACCATATGACAAATTCCTATCCAATCCCGGCATTAGGGTTTCATTCTTATGCACATAATAAAATGGCGTTCATCTTTATGCGCATAATAGAATAATGTATTTTTTGATGAATTCCATCGTTTGCACGTATTCTTCGGCACATAGGATATACTGTATTTTTCGGAGAGAAAGTAATGCGGAATAAAAGTGATTTACAAATGCAATCGTTAATGTCCGACAAATAATCAATTATGTCGATCGTAAATATGAAATATTTATTTTGTTGCTGTTTTCGGCGCACAGTTTCGATCAATTAATAACTATTTAATTAGCAATTTTGCAAGTAAAACTTTCTTCCCTAACAATTTGGTCCTGGTTTGGACCCTTTTCAAAGGAATTTTGCGTCTAAAAATATTGAAAAATGGATGTAATATAGGTAGATTAAAAATTGAAAAAAGAATTTTTTAGACGCAAAATTCCTTTGGAAAGGGTCCAAACTAGGACCGAAACGTTAGGGAAGAAAAAGTTTTACTTGCAAAATTGCTAATTAAATAGTTATTAATTAATCGAAACTGTGAGCCGAAAACAGCAATAAATTAAATAGTTAATGTCCGATGTTGTAGAAACGATTCAGAAATTAAGGGAGTAGTTTTTCTAATCTTCAGATACACGAATTTGCATAAAGATTGCCAGTTTCATAATAACTTTCCTCAATTTCTAAATGCTGAAATTTCGTAGTCGATGAATATTTGTACGTTGTAGATGGTATAACACTGAACCAGTTCGAAGGAAACCGATTAAAGGCGGACACGTAACGGAGGAACAAGCAGCTGAATGGCGGAGGCAGCTGCGCCAAATTGAATTAACGATTTTTAATATCTAGAACCGAAATGGGAACAGTAAATCGCTATTGCAATTCTTGTTGCGCCGCAGTCATCGCATAAATTGTATTCCGATACCGTATTCCGAATCGGTCGGAGATTTCCGGGAATAAAGAAGCATTCCACTCGAGATTGTAAAGTACGACGGATTCGAAATTTTAGTGGTTACGGAGGATTAATGCACCGGCGTGGCGCGTCATTTCCAGTTTCTACTACTCGAGACTCTCCGCTTAGGCAGAACTTATACACTATTTCATTTTCTACATATCACACAGGCAACTTGCAACACCTTGAATGTTTCCGTTACTTGTAATAATATGAGGAAACTGTTCTCCAGAAAAGTTGCATAGTATAGAGGGGGAAATATGGTGATGCAAATATTTTTTATGTGCGTAAAGTTAGTAATGTTATTCATTTTATTAACCTTTCACTGTATGATTTTTTAAATTGGATCAATAAAATTGGAAGATCAGTTTTTGTGTTTTCTTTAAGGGAAAAATATTTTAAAAAATTAAAACAACATTTTCAGAAAAATACTATATACTAGATTTGTTATCTGTATCAGACACGATCAACGTTAATACATATTGTATTCGACCGGACGTGGAAATCTTATTGTCGAAAATATGAAAGTTGGAATCGCGAGTTGAATTTTGGAAAAGCTCGATTGAATGTATCGTCCGTCGAGGTGAATTTCTGGTAAAATCGGAAGGGGTTTGTTAATTTATTCATGCCGCAGAAATTGCGGCGCAGAAATTGATCAAATCCGTAGCTGCAAAATTCAGACGGTCGCGAAGTTTAAAATCATAACAGAATTTGCTCATGCAAATCGTAGTACCGCGTCGGTGATCTTGCAATTCAAATATCGTTATTCGTAAATTTTTCAAACAGGATCAATATGTGCGGACGAAAATTGATTTATTCGCTCGATTTAAATTCTCCGTATCGCGCGCGCCCATTGTCAGATTGATTAATGCGATATAAAGTGTAGAAAACGTTTTTCCAGGAACAACAAATGCATTTCATGCAACGCTAATGTTATTTACATACCGATGGTTATTAAAACTCCTTTATGTATTTATGAATACATAGTAACCGTGTTTCAGCGGTATTTATACACAGTGTCCCGCGTATTCTATCTGCCTGAAATACCTTTGTTATTTTAAACAATACGTGAAAATGTCACGAATGAAAATCGACAAATGCTGAATACTTGACCACCTCTTTCATATAATGTCACAGAATAATTATCGAGTAAGGTGAAATCGTCAAGTTGAGGAACAAAGGAGTAGAAAAATCGTTTTATCTGACACGTGGGGGAGGGGGCTGTAACGATTTAATTCGACTAGTCGAATTCTGTAATGGAGGCTATTCTAATTTTATTTCCGCGGTGGTCGCAAATTCGTCTCGATGCCAGGCGTCGGCGTCGTTCCGTGGAAGTTTCGCGTCGCCCGAAAACCGACAGATGGCCGCTAGTGTCATCTGAAACAACGGACCTTTTATAATGTATTCGGCCCTCGCCCGACTGTCGGACCACGTGTTGCTGTATAACGCAGATGCGACAGCTGCGTTTATCGCGAATTTCAAGGCACCAGAAGTTTTCCAAGTTCTTTCGGTCGACACCGTAACACCAGCCTCCTATTCGCTGCATGCTAAACCGCGGGGAAAATCGATGGGTCCTCGCAAAACAGCTTACACACGAACGTTTTTGCCCGGCTGAAAATTTGCAAATCTAGTAAGCTGTTCCGCTTATATTGTGCCGCGTTAAAAGGACCCTTGGGGTGTTTGCGAACTTTCGGCTATGCCACCCTCGGGACAAGGAAACTGCTATAGGTTTCTTATCGAACCAAATAAGAACTGCAAGAACACAAAATGTAATCGATAGCGATAAGGAGATCGTGTAGAACATTCTTTCCGAAAAATAACGGCTTGGAACAATAGCCAGGCTGCGACGAGAATAATTGAATTCTTCGAGAGGAATTTCGTGGAACCTCGGCACCCATACAGACCCAAGATTATAAATCCGAAAAAAATGTGCAGAAGCAGTGGCAGAGGTGTGCTTCACGATTAAGCCAACCGGCGGTAAACGTTCCAAGAAGCTTTTAAGGGATATTTAAAATTCAGCGAGTTCAAAAGTTCTCGAAATAATTATGACGAGGCAGGGCATTCCGATGAATCAACGCCTAACGTTAAAAGGCCGCCGCTGCTACCAACTTCCTCTAACGGACATTTAAGAGTAGGTAGAGTAAAGTAGCCACGAGTTCGACCCCCCGTTGAGCTTTTCACCCCGTCTCACCCCTTCCAACTGAATTTTCAACCCTTGTTGACTTAACGATTACTTCCTATTTGTCCGAGTTTCTTCTCCGAGGCTTTCACCTGTCGGAACTTCGATGAATTTTTTTCATGCTCGTCCTACACGACCCGATGGAAGAGATTTTCGTCTACACCCCTTCTACCGTTGATAGATCTCCCAGGAAAAAGTTTTGAAGTTTCTGTGCGAAAGGTGACATTGTTTGTCATCGAGATTTCCCGGGATATTTGTCAATTATTACTTCAGAAATTGTTGCACGTGAAAAATTCGATAGGAGTTGCGTGAAACGCGAAGGAATCCGACAGCAGCGAAAATAACTCATGCAATTTTCTTTATTGCGCATTATGTTCGCGAGTCTTCGACCTGAAAGTTCTCGGACTTTTTGCAAGGCCTCTCGGCTCGAAGTTCGAGCGGTTTTTCTCGTTAGTAACGGCAAAATAAATTCCTGTTCATCATCGGAGAGCTAACTGGAAATTCCTCTGCGAATAAAATCGCGGAAGAAATGTTACTCCAAGGAAGGATTGTAACAGGAATTTCTGTGAAGTGTATATTCAAACTTTGACGTACTTAAAAACCTTTCGGAAAATTACCAATTGGTGGACCGATAACGCAATAAAATTACAAGTACCTTCTTCTTTACGAAGGTGTTAGTCTAGATAGAATATTTTCTTTATTTTGCGAATTAGAATGTTTCTTACAAGGAGAGTGCAAGGACGTTGTCACACCGATTTAGTTGAGACTCTGTATACTTATAGATCTCGATCTGCCATTTACGAATGTACACCATTATAGACGCCAACACTCAATAGTTGTTGAGATATTCATAAACAAAGTTCTTACATTACTGCTTAAATCTGCTATTGTAGAAGAGGTATACAACGAATATTTATTTTAGAGATATATAACGAATTAATTTTAGCTAATTTATTTATAATTTATTAATACGTTTGTTCTTTAACTTGTATATAAATAAATGTGCAATGTCTTACGAACAAGTTAATGTTACACAGCGAATTTATTTATAATTTATTAATCCTATCGTTCTTCAACTTGTAATAAATGTGCAATCTCATATAGACGAGTCAATGTTACACAGCGAATAAATAATATAAATAAATATGAAAAAAAAATTTTCACCAAACCAGAATCGAACCCTAGCCCACCGGGTGGAAGTCTCGTTGTATACCACTTAAGAACTTTGTTTATGAATACCTCAAAAACTATTGAGTGTTAGCATCTATAATGGTATATATTCGTAAATGGGAGATCGAGATCTATAAGTATACAGAGTCTCAACTAAATCGGTATGACAACGTCCTTGAATTCTCCTAGTTAGAAAAATATTCACTTTGAAAGATCTTTTTAAACTTCAGTTCAACTGACGTGTCATTTTTAATAAAATAATTGGAACAATTATAATGTTCCGTGAAACATTTAGCTACGAGTGTATCAACTAACATCAATACAAATTTACGAACGAACTTGTTGCTATATTGATTGCCTTATGGAAGGCTGGAACGATTCCAGGCCGATTATTGCCGCGCCAGACCACGAAACCTAATGAAATCTCGCAGATCCATTATCTGTATACTCTCGACGAGATAACACCGCAGGGCTACATAGAAATCTTGTCCAATTGCATTGTCTCTGATACCCGAAAATTTAAGCGATACCACAAAGGCGCAGGCGGGTAAGAAACCCTCCATTAACCCCTTGCCCTACAATATCCTGTCAGGCTCGTAGGACGAAGATTCTGAACAGAGTCTAATAAATCCTTGAAAAGTAACATAGATTTTATTGTCATAGTGCTTGAAAGCCAAATCTAGTACCAACGTTTGAGTAGCTCGCACCGTTTGATGATAAAATAACAGGCGTGCCTCAAAGCTGATATTCGAATCTCTTCCAATTATTGTTGTGATTAAATGCGCTAACGGTAACAAGCTTTGTTATCACGAAAAGCTTTCCCGCAGTCTTTTTGCTGCTCAAACGGCTACGCCTTCACATTAAATTCCACTGTGAAATCGTACACCGCTGCGTATCCGAGATAATGGAATCACGGGAATTACGGATCGAACGGAACAGAAATTATGACGCACCCATACCGGCTTATAATATTGAAAAATAAATGTGACGACGGTTGTGTAATAGAGCTTTGTTTTACTGCTCAGTTTTATGCATTAATTTCGCCAAATTACCACTACGACCTGCACTGCTGGAACGAATTGGACGCTTTGAAAACATATTTTTTATTTCATATTTCTGCAGAAAATCATATAGTAATATGCGAGATATTTAAGACGGTCGAGTTAGGTGAAATACACTGCAAACGAAATTTACAGTACCGTGAAACAGGACTCCGTTCTATAAGCTAATTAAGGACAATTCTAAGTTAGGAAGTTGAAATTATCTGCTGCATTTAATCGGATACCATAGGTCCGGGAATGACTCCAAAATATCCCGTGCCAATTTAATACAAGATACACGCAACAAGTAGATAAGATATAAAGGTATTCGACTTTTAGATCGATCACGTAAAGTCACAGAACTAATTTTATTTATTGTATATTCTTTGTGTATTCTAGTATATTCTCGTACATTATAATAGTGCTAATGTAGCTATGTAATGTTGAACAGCAATTATGTTTACGTCTGTTTTTAATAACCGATTCTTCTAAAATTGCAACGCAAAGGACAAGCTTTCCGATAACCTACGTGTATGCGAAAGTTATGAGGGCATATGTTAATTGTAAGTGCACCGTAACGCATAAAGGCAAAGTGTGTTCACATGGAAAAAATAGGTTAATTGATAATTGCTAGTTGACGTATTACGCGTATCGAGAGAATCATAATGATAAACGAGAAAGTAGGTTCTCTCTACAATATTGCTATTTGTAACTCAGAGTAGACTCCTGTGAGTTCCACCCTCGAAAGCTACCTTCAAAAGGACATGTTGCATTCATCAAGAACCAACTGTGTAGAATAAGCCCGTCGTGAAACTAATGAGAAAGTTCAAGTGGCTGCTATACGAGTTTGAAAATACGTTGATTATACAGGACGTAAAATTAATTTTCTCTGTGCTTGGGTCAATTTCTACCTAGAAATGTATGAGATATGTATAGATCGTTACGTTGCTTTCAACTCGTTAAACATATTAGAAAAGAAGATAAATCTCAATTTGACTCCAGTTCGCTGCAATTTAGGAAGAAAATTTTTCTTCTGCATAAAGATCCACTGAAAAAAGTTGATCCTTCGTCCTCCAAACTGCAGACACGCAGAGTATTGGAGGATTATGTTATACGAGGTCGCGGGAATTCAAAAGATAACGATCTAATACTAATAAGAGAATTTTTATGCATTATAGATTATTATTAATGCTTTCGTTTTCTTTTTGCAAGTTGAACCCTTAATTTTTTCAAGGGACCGAATATCTGTGCGTTATAAATTATTGTTAATACTTTCGTTATTTTTTTTTTAAGTCGAACCGACAGAACCGGCGGATTGACGTTTTGGCAAAAGACTCTTCTGCGGTTGTGCTGAATGCGCTGCTGCGAGATAACTCGACTGCCGCTCTGTTGGCTCGACTGCCTCGGCTCTGCGGTTTCCGCTGTCAATGCCTTCCTCTACGTACTGTGTACCACTGCCGTATTACTCTCCATTTGTAGTGATCCAATATCGTGTTGGGTCAGCCGTCTCCTTTTCCTCAAACGCAAATTCCACCAGGAAACATTGAGCTGCCCTATGATTTTCACATTATCGCTCGTGATAATTTTCCCCCCACCCCCTCGCCAACGTATCGATTCGTGTAGACCGTAGTGTGGAACTACAAATAGTTAAACATCAACGAAACCTAGGAATCACGCACCCAATGTACAATAATCTACAGCAGATTGGTAAGCATTTATGAACGCATCGTGTTTAAAAACAATTGTATTTATACTTGCTAAGAGCCTGTTCAGACACGGCGGAAAACGCGCGTTTTTGACCGCGCGATTTTTGTTTTTGATTGTTTAACCGCGCGGATGCGTGTGAACGAATCCATAGACGTTAATATAATAGGACCCGCGCGGTTCAAATCGCGTGGCCGAAAACGCGCGGTTTCCGCTGTGTCTGAACAGGCTCTAAAACTATAATGATTATCAGATCTTCTGCCGCGTAATGTGTACTGTATTTATAAATATATAAATATCCTAGTTCTATTTGTAGTGCTGTTGCACAGCTAAAATTTCTGAACGATTGCTTCTTTGTACAATAAATTATCGCTTATACAAAATTTATATCTTTTAGTGACTGTTATATCGGTTGGCGCGCCTCTTAAACCAGGTTGGAAACTTCCGAGTTATGTGGAACGATAATGTAGATTAGAGTAGCTTTCGACGAATTTTCGAGGAGGTATCGGCCAGTGAAGTACCATGGCTACGGTCGATTTTCAATCGGCGGAATTGATACATTAATTATTCGGCGATGCCGCGCCGTGTATCGCGAAGTTTCGTTCGCATTTTAAGATCGTATCTTAGCTCGTATTTTAACCGACTCGTAATCGTAGCCGGGAATCCGAGCTTCGGGTAATTTATTTCTACGATTGGCCGTGTAACGTCGATAGTTATCGGTTCTGTGCATTAATAATTGATCGGGCCGAGCATCCAGATTTATATCGTTGCGTAGACTACGGAAACGTTCATCCCCCTCTTCCTCCCGCCCCTTTATTTCTGCACGTGCCGCGTAATTAATCACACGCCTCGGCGCAATTAGATGTTAATGACGGCGCGCCCAGTGCCGTGCACGTATGTTTGTTTTCAAATGTTTGTTCAACGCCTGCCGATAGATCGTACACATACTCATAGAAGCCGAACGTACAAACGGTTCCACGAAGTAGAGC
Organism: Lasioglossum vierecki; assembly: GCA_028455595.1. Classification (NCBI taxonomy): domain Eukaryota; kingdom Metazoa; phylum Arthropoda; class Insecta; order Hymenoptera; family Halictidae; genus Lasioglossum; species Lasioglossum vierecki. The sequence goes on from CM052341.1 coordinate 16,086,703, forward strand.
AACACGATTACGCAGTAGAATGGACCTTATTTATTCTCTCAAAAACATCTCAAAAATGGTAAAACTTCAGAACCTCCCCCCCTTCCTTTCGACATGTAACATACGTTATTCTATTCGTTTTGACATGCTGAACACAAAATGTATATGTCATTTTTGGCTGAAATGAATAGTTTTTGAGATATTCGTGAAAAACTGCAGTTACTGAAACCCACGTGTCCTGTTCCTGCGCGACGCGACGAAACGCCAACGATTACGACACTGGGTAAATAAATTCTATTTAAAATTTTGAGATCGATCAATGCCGCCTTGTTTTTTTAAACAAACATCATGGAAATGTATATTTACTATAATGAAGTGAAGCCACAAAAAACTGAGTAATGGAGCGACGATTTTTATACCACCGGTTAAAATGGATCCAGCCTCCACTGTCGCAGGGTAAACGAAACCTGCAGTCCGATCAATTTTTATTACCGTCAAATCTTGAAATCGAATTTTAAACCAATTTCTGATGAGCTAGACACTTGAAAAAAAAACTTTAAACGTAGCTCAGAACTGGCTCACAATGCAATATTAAAAACATTTCTTTAATACCTGTGCGTTTAGGAAATAAAAAATCTCAGCAGAGTATCTCAGCGGAAATCGAACCCGGTCTTACTAAATACGCTCGGTAGTAAAGACTAAAAAGTAGAAAATAAAAAAATATATAAAAAAAAAACTTAAAAACCACGCTTATATTAGAGTGCACTAAAAAGGAGGAAAGAATATTTTTAGATATTAGTGACTATAAATAAAAGCGTGGAGCGCGCCCACGAAGATTACGTTAATAAAGTTTGGCGCTTTTATTTATAGTCACTAATATTTAAAAATATTATTTTCTCCTTTTTAGTGTATTCTCATATAAGCATGGCTTTTACAAAGTTTTATATATATATATATTTTTGTAAACGCGTGTCTGTAGAGCTTTAGTGAAAGTAGCATTAATGCGACAGCGGCGGACGCAGGTGACACGGTGTGTCGTGCATTAATTCATTACGTTTATCGTTAAAACGGCGTTTTATTATGGCTTGAGGTGCGGAAAGAGGTTGTCGCGCGCAACGAGATCCGGTGTGTATGGTTGCGCGAAGCCTCGAAAGCACGGTGGCAACCATGCTTTTAATTAAGTTCGCCGAGGGTAGCTGGTCGGCTGCCTCAACGATCGATTATCGTCGTAAACGTTACGCAGCTTCCTTTTTCTTCCGTTAAATCCCCGGCCGCGCCGCTCGGCCCCCGGTAACTGTCGATGAACCGATGGCGAACTTGCACCACCGCCGCCACCGGATAACCTTTATACCGATAATAGACCATAGCGTCGACGCTCGAGGAAGGAAGGCAGGGGCATTTCCCTCCCGGAAACGTTACACGAAATCCACATTTATCGTCGACGAACTGCTCTGCATAAAGCAGTTACACGGCCGAGACGTGTATTTCCATACACTAGATTCGATTTGATTCAGTTCCAAATACGTTTTACTTCGGCGCCGCGAAACGTGCGCGTCACCAGGCAACGTATAAGGTGTTCTTAGCACTCTACGTGTCCCGCGTGACTGATGGACCTCTTACTTTTCGCCCGCCCCTCCTTCGCGAACTATATCATGAGGTTAATTTCAACCCCACTCGAGAACCTTCGCTGCATAGTGTATCACATCTGATGCAGTTAACGAATCTGCTAAAAAGCAAGTTAAGAATATTTTTTCTAACTATGTTTATTTTTCTGAAAGTGTTGTTTTTAATAGTTTTCCTTTGAATAGAATACAAAAACTGACCTTCTTCCAATTTTTCCGTCCCAATTAAAACAATCATCCAGTGATGTGTTAACACTAAACCAACCGCCACTGGTTCCAGATCTTTTATTTCACACTTATTGAAATAATTATTTGATAAGAAATTATTCTATAGATGTGTCTTTAGTAGAACACGCATTGCACTAGGAGCTGCACAAAGTATAAATCAAATGAATCATGTCATTTTTTATAAGAGGTCGTGCTCCAGTTACTTTTGAGGCTCGGTAGGTTTAGTGTTAAATTATCTGAAAAAATACTAAATAAGTAAGAAATGAACAGTTTTTAATTGTATTTTAAGACAACAAAGTTTTAAGGATTAATTGAAAAATGATTACAAAAAATATCGATATGTTACACTGATTATCAGGAGGTAGGAATAATTTTCTTAATGAATTTTAGTGGAAATTTCATCTGGATATCTTTTATGGTTGAAAAATTATAATAAAATGCTAGATTGAGATAATCTCCTGCCTTGCCCTTCCGTGACGCTGTTCCCTACACCCTAGGCGCTTGGGCCGAGGCAGACTCGAGGCATGCTTCGACTCTTTGCTCAGCGGTGAAAATTTTACGTCGCGAGTAAATTTCGGCTGATTTCGCTATTGCAAATATACTGATGTTTCACGTTTTTTCTACATTTGAGGTAGATAGGAAAACTACACTCTCCTTACTTAGCGTCCTCTTCTGGAGGGAACGAAACTTACCAGAAGACAGGGTTTTTACCTACAAAAAAAGACCGAGTTGGCCGAGAAAAATTTTCGGCCGCGGGCGAGGCAAACAATTCATGTTACCATCTAGGTCGTGGCATACAACGCGTTATCGCCTTGCTTGCCTCGCCTGGCCAATTCATATTTAGTTCCCTTAAATCGTAGATTAAACAGTAATGGAAAATCCGAACTGTATCGTGTTTGGTATCATTTTAATCGGAAAAATGGCGTAAATGTACATCTGAAAGTAGACTCCGAAAATTTGTAAGACTTTAAAGAAGCACATACATGGAATATTCTGCAAAATAATGTACAATTTAAAAGAAATAAGTTCCGCGAGTTAAGAAAAGGCATTTTTCGCTAATAAAGTAAATTGGAATAACTTTTTAATGAATTTTAGTGGAAACTTCATCCGGATATCTCTTAGGAATATTTACGATACATTTGAAAGTTCGTATAAAAGCCACACACGCGACAGACTAGCACGCCCCCGACAATTTACTGAAAAGAAGAGGAGAACTAGCGAGACGCTTCAAGTGAGTATTTTATGTGTGGCGGAGAGGGTAAAATGGTAACTTGAAGAGATAGAGGTGAGTGTTGCTGTATTGTGAAAGGGAGAACCGAATGTTAAGTGTGAGTGTGTGCGGGAAAGAGCGGAAGAGTTTCGGGTGACTGTTTAGAGTGGATTCCGGGTGACTGCGATTCGGAGAATGCACGTGCCGTGTATGAGAGCGATGGCTGCTAGGTTTGAGTGTGCGCCGCGAGTGTGAATGCCTCTAAGGGCAACAGTGCATGCTTTTAAAAAGCTCGCCGCGAAAGTGCAGTTCGTAAACGGTCGTGTTACTAATTATAGTTGGTTGGCATGTTAGACATCGTTACCCGTTACATTACCACGCACCCCTCTGGTCGTGATCAGGACCAATTCACTTCGACGTTTTTCATCGACAATTTCATGAAGATGTTGCGTGCTGACACGTTCACTGTCGAGCGATTTCTTCCTCGATTTTTTATTCAGGTTGTTTGACATTTTAATTAAAGACGTAACCAAACAATTTTAAATGAAACATTATTAAAGACTATATTGGATTGACCTAATATTTGTTTCCGTTTTCCCAACGCAGGTCGTATATTAAATTGCGAAATAGGCCAGCGAATGAAATATTATTCTAGGCACTGGAGCGCTTTGCTTTCATAGAAGCTATTTCCAAATTTACTGTTAGTTCAACATTAGTCCGTCCGGTATAAACGGATCTATTACGCGTCCCCATTACTATACGATGTTTCAATAGAGAGACTGTTCTATATCTAGCTTTACTCGATCTGGTACATAATAAAACTGTTTGGGTTAGTTAATTTAGTTTAGATTACCAATTTAGATTAACTTCTGTCAGCCGTGCTCTCGCTGAACAACTTCTTCACTCGTTAAACATTTCGACCGTTCCGATGCTTTTGTTCGGAAACTTTGAAAGTGGAGAAATTATACGTTTAAATGATAATAATTAATATGGAAATTCATTTCTATTATATGCATACTCTATCGAGTCAATTAATTGGAATGGTCGATTTCTGTGGAAAGCTGTGAATTTCAATTTATAGGTTGCATAATACCGTGCGTCACGAAGTCGCGTTTTTAAATAATAAATATCAAGTGATTAGGTCGCAGCCGCTGAAGTATTATCAATATTTGCCCGATAATGTTTCCCATGCAGTTTATCGTTGCTTTGCCTAACCGAAGCGGTAACAGTGGCCATCCTAATGAATATTTGATTTCAATTGAATTCCTTTGATGGCAGCTTCAATTTGCGCGACAATATTGTTAGCAGCTCATAATCACATTGTAAATTGAATAATGCCGGCAGCCAATATTCCCTTGTTCAAGTTACGTGGCAACAGTATTACAGAAAGTTCATAAATTACTTCTTCCGTTTCAGCTACGAGCACCGTCGCATCGCGGCTTCACGATTTGCGATTCGTTACGAAAACTCTCCTTTTTCTTCTCTCGATTGCAATTTGTTGTCAATAGACAGCAGATCTTTATGCAAAATAAAAATTTTCTATCCAAGTCCCAACAAACTGGAGTACGATAGAAATTTATTTATTTATTTTCTAATAAATGAATAAGGGCTCATTTATAGATATTAGTATTTCTCGCAAAGCCTGCGTTCTACTTACAAAGTTTATCTGTCCTTCAGTGTTAAATTAACACACTTGCAAAAGATAGCTCACACAACAAGGTAAACATTTATATTTCAATATTTTTTTATCCAAAAATTGATGAGTTAACATTCACATCTTGGGTTTTTTCGGTTATGCGTTTCGCATTTAAAAAATTAAAGGCTCGAAGTTTCGGGCTTTACGTACACAAATAACAGAACAGTATAGTATTTTATGTATATAAGTCCCTAGCACGGGTCTGTCGAGGGACATATATGCATCAGGGACACTATTCTTTGACTGTTGCCGAACGTAGAGAAGGACAGCCGAGCTTGAAAAGCCTTAGTCGTCGAGATAAACACCCAAGTGTAAACACAATGTATCAGAATTTCCAACTTCCTTATTTTTCATTATTTTTTATGGGACTCGAAGTTCCATATTTGTGGCATTTTTCTGATTAAAATCATACCAAATATGATATAATTCCGATGATATTTACTTGTGTAATAGACAACTACACAAGTAAATTACACAAGTAAATATCATCGGAATTACATCATATTTGGAATGATTTTAATCAGAAAAATGCCACAAATATGGAACTTGAAGTTCCATAACAAAATAATGAAAAATAAGGAAGTTGGAAATTCTGATTAGGCGGTCTCACCGTGACACCCGAGCCGCATGATATCATATTTCTCGGCGACCGAGGCCTCTCGAGCTTCTGGCCCCTCAAGGGGGTATACCCCGCAGTAGTGGGGATAGACTTTGATGGCTCAGACTTTTGGGACATTTACGAATAAAATACTGTATAACTTATTTCGGAAAAACTGTGTCAAATTGACACGAGAGACGGATGAGGGTTAAAGTTTGATCATCTTCGGAGTTCAAGATAATTCGAAGGTCGTGTTAAAGTGTGTAGTATAAAATCACACATTTATTTCAGGTAATAATCTAATCACCGACTATGGATTCCTCCCCAGCGATAAGAAACGTTCAAAAATTGCGTATTCCTCTTTTGTTTCCGTACAATGGCTCTTATTTGAAGAGGGTCGAGCACAAATATCGTTCGGATCCATAGCACGGAACATCTCCGCGTCTTTATCGACACGTCTCGTATCCGTGGCCGCGTATTCGTGCGTGTTCTCGCGTGAAAAATTCCGCTAGAAGATACACAGGGAGGTAGCCGCGTCAGAAGTGAACGGACTCCGCAAATCGCTCTCTTTGAAACTTCCTACCGGCGCGAGTGTTCAGTGGCCGGGCGCCGTTATTGAAATTCTACGAACAAATTTTTGCACACCAGAAGACGCAACTGCCGGAATAACTTGCATCGAAAATTTTTCACTTACTCACACGTTTGACGCGCGCGCGAGAGTTCCCCGTATACATGCACGCGATACGTATGCGTATATATTATATATATGTATATGTGTGTATGTATACACATATACATATTTATAGATTTATATATGTATATATGCGCGTATAATATACATTCAACGAGTTGCGAGAAACGTCGGCGGCTTTGAAGAACGTGTTACGCGCAACTTGCATCCGCCAAGCGAATTTTGTATTCAAATTCTGCTCGGCGAGACCGACACGCTGTTCCGAAGAATATCGACGAAAATTGAGTTCCCATTCACTAACCACTAAACTAAAGACATTGTTGTGTACCAACAATACTCGACTGTATTTAGTCGACCGTTGTTTAACCCATCCTGCGCCGTATTGTCAGTTTCCATGAGCAATTATATACGAGATTGGTGAAACTTCTTTAACAAAGTTTTCTACCACAGATTTTCTGTACAATCAGAATTTCAAGAGCCACAACTGCATAAAGATCCACCGACTACTTATTAGGTTGTAAAACAATAGATCAGAACTTTGAAATTCTTTAAATATTTTACTATCACTCATTTGATCTAGCCATTTTTGTCATAAATGCATGAAATCCGCAGTTTAATAATAATACATCATCAAATTAGATTCGTCTGCAATAATATATATTAGAAAAAAAATAATATTTTTAGGGGTCGGGAGAATGACCATTCATAATTTATTCGTATTCACTGTAGGAGTTTATTCACAACAATATTAATATACCAGAAATTTCGAACGGGTTCAAAGCAGTACTTGATTTTTAACTGCTTGTTGTCGAGTTGGTCAAATTACCCGAAAGTGGTGCTACATCGCTACTGCAACAGCCCCTTCATTATTGGCGTGCCATCAACCTACTCTGACGCGAACCGAACGGTAGCGTACCTATAATATCATAACCTTTGTGCGGGGTTGAACACGAAAGTTGATGGAAATAAGTGTAATTAAGAAATAATTACTAGGTAAAATTAATTCGGTCAGGCAAATCTGCGAAACGATACTCTAACTAGTATACATATACGTTGTTACAAATAAATAGACTCCAGTTTTTATGCATTTATGAACAAAACATTAATAAATGTAATTCAGAACAATGCAAATATTAGAAACCTTAAAATAAATACTCTCATTAGAGACTATATCGAAGAACGTAATCGTGATTTCATCGTCGACAAAGACTTCGAAAATCAATTTCGCTGCGAAGCATTTATTGAGTAGTGTGCAACAGATTGATATACATACACAGGCATACGTATAATACATTAAATATCCGATAACTCAAAACGTGGTGCAGAAATTTGAATACTGTGCTTGTAATTGGAACTATGGTTCTCCGTATTTCGTTATTCAAGCTTTCGACGTGTATTCTATTTGTTTGGAAATAACTCTGCCTGGCTCTTGAGCTATAAAGCATTCACGAGTGCATAGTACTTTATTGGATTTCGAAAACTTCGGTTCATTATACGGCAACCAGAAAAATATATTTCAATCGTTCATTGATCGTTCATTGTTATGGTTCCTTGGCATTGCGGTTTTATTTCATAGCTGTTTGGATGTTCTGCTTCTCGCGAATCACCCGCTATATGGTCGAAGAGTGAAACGGTACAACTCGCGGAGACTTGAAACGATTCCGATAAGTGAGAAGCCGTTAAACACGAATATCGCTTAATAGGTGGATCGTCTAAAAGGGAGATGGTAATTTATTCAGACTCGCGAGCCCGTCTTCCTGGGACCGTTTAAATGAGGCCGTAAAACAGGTCTGATTTTATGTTTCCGCTCAGACACGCGTGCATCGTACGGGGTCCTGACTACTTCCTCGCGAAAATGCAAATTTCTGACAGCATCCCCGAGGTCTGGCTCGTAAATCGGGGACAAATCGTGGGGGGGGGGGCGAAACGCTGCTGCAATCCCCTCGTGGCTTCCACGACCCTCGCGAATGGATTTCCGTCGTTTCTTTTAGAGGGAACGGAGTCGTGTCACCTCGAACTTTCATCCGACGGTGAACCGAGCAAATCCCTCTCGTATTGCTGAAATGACTTGCCGGATTAAAATTTCTGCTCTTGCGTGCATTACACTAAATTGAAAATATATTTGGCTCCCGGAGAAAATCCTGCGGTCCCGTATATTTACCTTTTTTCTATATTGGTCTTTGAAAATCGTTTCGCCACTCGTTATACTGTATCCTAACCCTTTAATCCGGCGAGTTCATTAGAGTAGCAGCCTAACCAATGTTAAGTATGTAACAGTGCCCCTTCGTCGTACCGGCTGGAATCGAAATACAGCTCGTGGGATTTAGCGAGTAAGGGTATCCGAATTATACACAGCCGCGTGGCTCGCGCGTACGCCGAGATTTGTTTAACGCGGCTGTTCGGCCTGAACGAGTATCGATTGTACCACTCGAGGAATAATGGTACACCGTGATTCGGTGTGCCAGTGATAGATCAATCGGTGGAAACAGGCCGGAGTGCCTAATTGCGCGGCAGACTAGAATTTAAAGACGCCACGGAACAAAATCGATAATCGTTTTTCAAGTGTTCCCGGACCCGGCCCACCGCCTCCCGATATTTTACAATGGTAATGACTGAAATTTATTACAGAAACATGATCCGTCGCGGCTCGCAGCGAAGCTCCGCTGCGCCGCGTCTCTTCGATCCAGAATTATTCATGGATGTTTGTATTTCTGGCGTGGCCGAGTATATCTGAATGAGACTGCGAGGAAGAATGGCATTCCGCGAGAACGTCGGAGTAATCGAATTCAAACACCGGGTCGAGAACCCTGTTCATTACCGTGATTTTAAAGGCACCGAACGCGAATGGCCTCGCCGCGAATCCTCTTGGAATTATAAGGAACTGCCGCGGAGTTACCCTGAAATATTTCGAATTGTGCGGCGGGTTAAAGTTAAACATTCCTTGCTCCGTAGAGCCCTAGATTTTTTCTTATTTTTGTACAAAAGGTGTGAATTCGTAGAAATGCGGAAACGTATTTTATCCATAAATGTCCCAAAAGTCTAACCTGTAAATGTCCCAGATCTATCCTCACTACTGTGGAGTATACCCTCTTGAGGGGCAGTGAAGCCGAGAAATCTAAACATAAATAATCCAAATTTCCAACTTCTTTATTTTTCATTACTTTTTGATGGCAAAATCATACCAGATATGATATAATTCCGATGATATTTACTTGCGTAATAGACAATTGAAGTTTTGGGTGTAAAGAAGGACAGTCACCGGCGAGTCTGAAATGTGCCGGCGACTACGCCTCTTCTTCTTCGCACCCGAAACTTTAATTGTCTATTACACAAGTAAATATCATCGGAATTATATCATATCTGGTATGATTTTAATTAGAAAAATGCCACAAATATGGTCATCGGAGTCCCATCAACAGATAATGAAAAATAAAGAATTTGGATTAGCTATGTTTGGATTTCTCAAAAAGTCAAACAATACTGTTACTGGCTCATAAATGTCCTTCGGCAGACCCGTGCAGGGGATTTATATGGATAAACTACTGTACCTACGTGAAATCGATGATTTTATACCGAGAGATCGGTACACCTGTTCGCAGGAAGGGCAGAACGACCAGCGGCGAAATGTATATCCTGTGTTGCTTAAATTCGGCGTGTTTGCCGCGCGTTTAGCTTTAAATCCGACCGCCTCCGGTAATTAAACTTCGCCGTGTAGCAACAGCAGTTTCTCCCGATTCGGGACAACGTGAGCGAGCACCGAGGCCTGGCTCCGACCGTGTTCTCCATCTTCGGATACAGATTGATACTTGTTAGAGTCAACGAGCACTTCGAAATGTTACTTTGGCCCGACGATCTCTCAGTCAGCCGTTAAAACTATCCAAATATTGAAATATATGAGGCTATTCCGTTGCACTCGTGGCACTAACCGGCGCTTCGCCGTGCCGTTTGCGTCCGGCATTAAGGTACCACGGACAAAGCAATTAAGGAGTATTTGGTGGCGGTAATTAACTCGCCTTTAAATCCCGCTACCTTCGAACCGGCGCAACGCGGTTAATCCCCGAATCCATTCTCGTTTATGCTCTCCCTCTTCCTCTTTCTTTTCTCTCTGTCTCCCTTCCTCCGACGGGCTAAAACTTTTCCCCGTGGCTGCCAAATCCTGGCCGAAATTAATCGATAATGGCTACCTTTTCATTCCGCGAAACTTCTGGATGGGACGTTGAAATATCACGGGAACAGCGGCGTTATTAAATCGCGGCGCGGAGAAATGAAATCTGCGGCCGATGCGTTCGAAAACGACGATGCATTCGGTGAAGCTCTTTCACTTTCTTCTTATTTACGCTAGGCGATCGTGTTCTATGGACTGGTTCGGGACTGGGGGTCGAGGACCTCATCTTCTGCACTCGACGCTGCCTTAATCCCTACCGAGCTTACTAAATGAGAGAGCTTAATAAGAAAAGTGTCCGCTTTTAAATATGATTTACACGGCTTGCATTTATTAGCTTGGCCAATGACCCAGTTCATTCGCTTTGGATCTTACAAATCTTTTCCAGTTAATCTCGTCGCTTATATTTCTGGTTGTACATCATTTTAAGGGGACATTGCACTTTCTCAGCTCGGAAAAATCGACTGTTTAGAGAGTATATATTTCACAGTTATACAGGGTGAGTCACCTAACGTTTGCACCTTGAATATCTTTCTTGTTTCTAAAGATACGTCAAATATAGTAAGGACAAAGTTGAATGGTACAATGGGGCTTACTCGATTCTCAAAAACAAATTTTATTTTTATGTCATTTTTTTTAGAGATGTCAAGGTCACCTTGACTTTTTTTAAAAGGAACCACCGTTTTTTTAAACATCTACAATGATAGTACGTTTTATTAGGAATTCAGCGACTATAATCATTCCAATTTTTATGAATTTATGAATTTTGATTACTTTATGACGAAAGATACCTCGAGCGAAAGTCTGCTTCTAGACAGTCTTTCATTAATACGTACAGGTTGTTTCGAAGTACTGGAAGTGTACATGCAAGACAGCACAAACGGAGGAGTCCCACGACTAATGAAGACAATGAAATTAATATTTTAGCAGCTATAGTTGTTACTTCTCACGTGAGTACGTGAAAAATTGTCTGCGTTTTCTGTGTGCATGACCTTGAATGACCTTGGAATAATTATAGTCATTGGATTCCTAACGAAGAGGACTATCATTGTAGGTGTTTAAAAAGGGTGGTTCCATTTAAAAAAGCCAAGGCGACTTTGATATCTCACAAAAATTACATAAACACAACATTTGTTTTATGGCATCGTGTCAGCTCCATTGTACCATTCAACTTTGTCCTTACCATATTTTACGTATCTTTAGAAACAAAGATATTCAAGGTGCAAACGTTAGATGGCTACCCTGTATATTAGTAGTTACCATATATTTAACAACGAGTTTCATCATAATAATTAACAAGAAGCAACCAACATGAAAGACAGGTAAATGATACTGTTTAATTTTGGAGTTATGAGGATTCTGTGAGGTCGTATGAAACGAATTACGCGTCCGTGAGACCAATATTTGTTTCTGTTGGATTCACGAGCAGTTAAGCTTTGGCCAACGATCCCGAGAACGTTTCGTGTGCAGGCTTGAATTTAGTCGCGAGAAAAATCTTCGACGGAAGGTACACGGTCTTTATACGAAACAGCTGGCGCTCGTTAAACTCCACAATCGAGTTTTATTTCTGCCATTAAACTGCACAAAAGGGAAGACGGTATCGGACCTCTTGGCGACAAAACGTGGCCTTCCTTTATTTTGCCAATGAAACTAATGCACGAACAGAGAAATCGAGCAAAGATAACTGTCTGCTTCTACCTGAGCTCGATAATAATTAGAAACTTTGCACGAAACAAGAAGAACGAAATAACTCCGAAACTATTTAATGCTTTATGGATTCGTTTGTAGATCCAAACAATACGGGCGAACTGTAACTGACTTCGTAAACACCTTGCCAAGTCAATGCTTTAGTTTTTATTTTAATGACTATACTTATACCCTTATCCGCACCTCAAAAATAGTTTCATGAAAAATTCTACGATGCTTCATTTATCACGTCACATTTTAGAGAAATACGTCTCACAACACAATTAAAGAGGGATTGATTATTTTCTAGTTTGTAAAACTATTAAATGGGTGAATGTTCACCCTGACGAACGTATAAGGGTTAATTGTTGATTTCGCTCGTTCATAACAAAAATGACATCAGTGATAAATGGAAATTTTACAGCAGTCCTATTTAAAAATTACCTAAAACTTCTAATTTATGTCAAAAGTGTTTCGACTAACGTTGAACAATTTAATTGGAACGTTTAATTTCCGAACAAAGAAAAGGTATTCTCTTGGATGTTCAATGAAGTTGAACTGTGATGTAATTTGCTAACCAGATGCTGTCAAACAGAATAAATGATTCGTTCTCTGTAATAATTTTCCAGTAACACTAAATTGATTGTTAATAATTTATTTGTACGCGTTTATATAAGGTCATTATTATTAATTAGCTCGGCTTTGTTCCCACGCGATTTACTTGTCATCTATTTCTGAATTACCTCCCGATGCAATACTTAATCTCATTTTAAGTTAATGCGAACAATGCACACTGATTTCTGTAAGGCTTTTAATGGTCAGATATACTGTACTGCTACTACCACCAAAGTAGTGATAACATTTAAAAAAATGCGAAACGTATGCAATATTTTTGTCACAGTTTATACGTGTTACACAGTTTTCTTCTATTTTAAGATATCCTTTGTTCGTCTAACACCGCTTAGTTGAAACAAAACATATTGAATGTTTCTTTGACAAACCTTTTTAGGTTATAATAGGCCAGATTGTTTTAATGCTGGTTATAGGAATCCGGTTCGAATAAACCGCCACATATCGATCGCCCAATAATAGATCCATACTTTTCCTATTGGTTCGTTTTCCAAACTACGACGTCTGCTCCTTCACGTTTCTTACTAACATTGTATATTTTCTCACTTTGTGTCTTGCCGGCCCATAGTCAACATATTGTTTCCTCAAAGAAATTATTTCTTTCATGTTTTGATACTAAGCAAGTAAGTTTTTCACATTATACAGAAATATTTACTTTCTTTCTTCTTTGTTCTTATATATTAATTAACTCTTAAAATGGAAAATATAATAAAAATTTTCTTTTACAGACACAATTTTATATTTTCTTGAAAATGGTCCCAAGAAGGACCGAAACGTTGAATTAACATAAAATTTGTAACATAGCTTAGTTTATTAATTTAGGATAGAACCCGTGCGCCGTAATATAATTATATTTTATTAAAAATTGGCGATCGTGAACAAAGAAAACAGTTTTTATACGTGTTCGCCTTGCGCAAAGGCATCGAAGGATTCGAAGACTTCGCAGCGGTGGGAAAAAATACTATGAAATAGATTACGAGCGAGGGGTTGAAGAGGAAAAATGACGAGCATTATTCACGTAGGACAAGAGCTCGAGCGTGGAATCACGGATCGCGCGAATAGGACGAAGGAGATAAACAAGACTCGAGACAAGAAATGCAGCTCACCGTTCAAACTGCACGCTACGTTTCCTGCTGGGGGAGCACGACGCTGGAAAGCAGGGTGGGCAGAGTTTGGGGCACGAGTGGGCCACGGGGTGGCAAGGGGTTGAAGAGATGGAAAGGGGTGTGACTAAATGAAACATAGGGGCGGACGGGGGTTCGTTCTGCGATGGGCGCAGGCTGCATTTCAAGCAGGACTAACTCTTTGCCCCCGGAGGTCCTCGCTCGAGTATTAAGTCGACGCCAGTCTCGCCTCTGCTCTTTCGTCTCTCTCTTTCCCTCTCTCACAGTTCTATTCCCTCTGTCTCCCTCGTTTATTATCACCGTTATCGTTGTTATCTGCCAGAACGATCTCCGATATCGTCACTTTCGTTAACGTCGACCGATGCGACGGACGCGGGGACGGTTAATAGAATCGCTGATTCGCACGAGCGTGACGAAACGAGCGAGAGATAGAGAGAGAGAGAGCGTACCGTTGAATGCGCTGTCATCCCAGACATTTTTGTCTCCTTTATTTTTGTTCGATCTGTGAAATTTCCTTTAACGTGTTACGTGCCACGCGGATCTCGTGTGTCTCGCGTAGGTGTCGTTCATTTCGCTTCGATCAGTGTAAGCAGACTGCAGATTTTTACGCAAGATGATATTCTTTATCTTCCCAATTTATAGGGAAGTTATTGTAATGACCCCGAAAATCGAAAATCGATTTTTTAGCAGATCTTCACGTTTCAAGATAATTCGAGTCATTTTAGACTATTTTCAGCAAAATGTTCGTATGTGTGTGCGTGAAGTTTTCTGAAAAAGTAACAACACGATCAGAATGATGAGTGATGCAATCGATGTGTCCTGCTGTTACTCATACCTGATTAGATTTTGATCGAATTTGGTCCAGCAGTTTTTTTTAAATTTTTTCGAAATAAGTTAATTCGACAATGCAATTTAGACGAGAGGACGTAAATTTTCCACCGAACAAATATACTGCAACTAACGAATCAGGAAGTCTTCGTGTGACTCTTAGAGAGTCACACATAAAATAAACATTAATGGCTGTAGGCTCTAATAGTTTTTACCAGCCTTGGCTGGAATAGAAATTTACTTTCTTTCTTCATATTGGCTTGGGGGAAATAGTTTCCTCATATCCTCCCGATAGATGGTTTCGAACAACTCCGGGAGGTGTTGTGAAAGAAACTTCGATGAAATTTTTCAGAAGAGTAAGCAAGAGCCACCCTATTGTATCACGTTCTCAGAGTTTTTAGTATTGAAACGGCGTCAAGTGTAAAGAGTTGAAAATATTGAATGCGATCTCGAACATCTTAAACGCCTCTCGAAACGCGTCCGACGTCGAACACAGACTTTCCCAAGCTTTCGGGTAGAAGTCAAAGACCTCTCCAGGGTTGAAAATTGCGGGATACCTATTTGAATATCAATGAAGTTTCTTTAACAAAATCACGTCGCTTATGAAAAGTGAGTGGGGGGGGGGGGGGGCAGGGTACAAGGATGAATGGAATATTATTTTTCTCGAGGGTTACAAGTATCGTTAAAGCCTGGGCGTAAAAGGTGGAGGACAGACGAGACCTCAATACTCGCGAATCTCTGATGAAGAACAGTGCTTTCAATGAATAAAAGAGGCGCGGTATTAAAAATAATATCTGGAGCAATTCGTTCGACTGAACCGTGCCCCAACGCTCTCGTCCTATTATTTCTTCATTATATTGTGCACTTTATTATTTCGGGTTAATTATTTTCCCCTTCTGTCGCGTCCGCGACGATCTCTGCCGTTCCGAGCCGTCTGGAAAATGCCTGATGAATAGCTCTTGCGGAAAGCACGATACACTCGTGAGAATGAGACCAGAACCGCCAGCAGATTTTATTCGCACGACGTTTCACCAAGAATGACAAAATCAGTCTCTTCGAAACCCGAATACACGACTTTCAAGTGCAACGGAATTCAGCTAAGAGTGCCTCCCCGAAATTACTTGTAAATTATTTGGTACGTGTTCGAAGGCGTAGCGATCGTAACCGACTTATTCATTTCGACTTCGGCTTAAACGTTCCGCAACGAATCACCGTCAAATCCGATTTTGATTACACAATTCAGCATCCGTAGTCAAGAATGATTTATAATCAGGAAACGCTGTAGACCGTCAATCCCGTGATAGTAAACAACTTCGCAATACAATTTACCAGAATCCGTTCGGCATATCCGTTGTCTTACTACAATTGAAAACTTCAAAGAACAGCTATTAAATCCCAGATTAATTATTCCAGATGGTTTGTAAAGAACTTCATTACAAATTTCAAGAGGTTCGTTGGTCCACCGAGAGCAATCCTCATAATAAATATCGTAAAAAGCGCAATTTCCCTGCCGGTGGAAACAACGGAACAAAAAATAAACCTCGAGAACGATAAGAACTACTATGAGTCCCCCCTCTCCCCACCCGTTGCGAAACTAAATCGGCGAAAGTTTATCGAGTTCTCGAACTAAGAACGGAAACGATGCGATGGTGCCGTGCAAAAAAAAAACGAGCAACCCCTGATCGAGACCGAGGGTTAGCTTCAGCGAGAAATCAACGGAATATTGATTCGACTTAATCTTCTTACCAACTTCATACTCCGCTTATTAAAACCAGCGATAAGGATAATTTTTTAAGAGAATAATTTAGATGATAAAGATTTGACCTTGACAGTAAGGTTACAATTAATTTTGTCGGCACCTTACATCAATTTTCACCATGTATCGAGGGTAAAGAATCTCTCTATAACAGTCGCGACAATTCCTACACACCCTGTAGATATCGACGCCGTATGAAATATTTACGGCAAGGTTTTACTGTAATAGCGCATTTTTAGAGACGACGCTCGTAGAAAGCTCGGTGAACGAGCAGTCGCCGTCTGGCGAAATTGTACATCTCCGAATTAAATTTTCGAAACCAGCCATTTTACAGATAAGCTTTCGTAAAAGGAGAATTTATTTCAGCCCCAGCATTTATTTCCAATGTAACATCAATCCTGTTCCAGTTTTACTGCAATTTTCGCTGCGGCCTTTTGTACACGGTGCAGTCGCAGCAGCGGTTGTACATATTCATCCGTTTCCTCATGCAGAAATAAATCGAAATTGCGAAATATATTTTGTTTCATAGAAAGCTTCGTTTGCAACAAAACCGATCACAGAAATTCTAATACGTCTGTATTCACATTTCTTCCAATCTACACCGTTAACAGCTGCCACGATATTACATATTTTTATTGGAAGTTTGATTTTGCTAATTGTCCAACACAACGAACACGTTACTACTTTTTTTAAAATTAAAAATGATAGAATTGCAACAACTTGTAATGTAAAACAAGATTTTTAAGCTTCCATTTGGTATAGTGCAATTATTTTGTATGCCATCACCAACACCAACACTGTATGAACAACAATATCGTTCCGTAAAAACCACAAATATAAGAAACGTTGTGATATCACTCGATTTACCAATAGTCTACCTGCACAATAATTTTGTGCCACTTTCTGGTACAATAGACAATCTTGTGCTAATCTCTTATTTCGTTTTATCCAACAACACTACCGTATGTATAACAATATCGTTCCGCGAAAACCCCCATAAATATATGAAACATTTTGCTATCACTCGATTTACCAATAGTCTACCTGCACAATAATTTTGTGCCACTTTCTGGCACAATAGAAAATCTTGTGCTAATCTCTTATTTCGTTTTATCCAACAACACTACCGTATGTATTACAATATCGTTCCGCGAAAACCCCCATAAATATATGAAACATTGTGCTATCACTCGATTTATCAATAGTCTACCTGCACAATAATTTTGTGCCACTTTCTGGTACAATAGAAAATCTTGTGCTAATCTCTTATTTCGTTTTATCCAACAACACCGTACCGTATGTACAACAATATCGTTCCGTGAATCCCACAAATATACGAAAAATTGCAAGCCTGTTCCGGTGTTCACGTATGTGCCGTATAGAAGTAATTGTATGCGGCAAGCACTACGTACGCAGGTAGGTCATTTGACTAATCGGTGATCCGATAAATATTTTACCATACTTGTTCGATTCTGAATGAATTCGAATGGCATTCGGAATTCATCGAAAAATTACGGCGCCGGTTGCATCCGTCGCAATAAAACTGTTCCTGAAGTTTGTTCCAGGAATTTCACGCGGCGTAGAGAGATTGCGCTCCCGCGGACCAGCGAAAATTTTTGCCCCGACTTCGCCGAACCCCTGCCACTCAGTTAATTAACCCAGTGCGTGGTTCAAATACCGCAACTTACTAATTTACTCCGCCGGTAATTACAACACTTTATGGAACACGGATCGCGGAGGAGAGCGCGGAGGGTTAACTTGCTGGAAAAGTGATCACAGTTGGCTGTCACTAAAACACGATATCCACAGTCGAATAAATCGAAAGATAAACGAGAACAGTGTCGCCACGGTTCCCTATAACTGCTATCATCGATCTCACTCGTACTTGCTTTCTCTCTCTCTCTCTCTTTCTCGCGAAGACGCGTAAACGGTAACTTTTCAATTCGCTGCTGATCGGCTATATATTTTTTCAATTTCCGAGAGGCGTTCGCTCCGGGAAAATGACGAGACCCCGACAGGGAATTATTGAATTTCACGAAATCGATCTGTTTACTCGGCGAAAACAAAAAGGGATCGAATTCGTAGAACCTCCTCAAGAATGCCTCCGCCGTGTGCGGGGAAACTGCTCCTCGATTTACCGTGGCACTCGGCGAATTAGAACGTGCCGGCGTGTAATTAATTCTCGAATCTCAGCCGGGACCAAGACTGCTCGTTGGAGCCGTTGTCGTCGGCCCTTCCTCTCCGAAGGGAAATCCGTCAGAGCGATTCGAGAGGGCACTGTGCACTACCATATAGACGTTGGCCGGTCCACGATGATGCAGTTACGGCGAACCAATCGCGAACATTCACAGAACACCACTGATTGCAAGGTGCACCACAATATAGTCGCCGAAGGATTTCACATGTCAGACGAATATCAAGATAGATCATGAAATGGGTCGAACAAGCAGATGATAAAGAACCGTCACACACCGTGCTCGTGTCGCGTATGAACGCGTGTCGGAAGACCGATCCGATTGAACGAGCGAGGACATCAACTTTCCCGCCAGTACGGACAAACGATAGGTCACTTCCGGTTCCCTCCGAAGGAGAGCGAGAGAGGACTGAGCATCTTTCGGGTGGCAGGCCTCGATCGGCGGGTGCCACCCTCGGCGACGGGGCTGTGGCCCAGCGCGCTTGCGTTACGCTCCTGCGCGCGTATAACTACCCCTGTGTTTCCCTCCCTTTTGCTAACCCCCTCGTCACCGCCACCATCTCCCTTTTTATCGCTCTCTTGCTCTCTCGCACTGAAACCCTCTTACGCCGTTTGGCCGCGAGGCCCATCTTTCTTCCAACGGAGTTCTTTTTTGTTATCGGAAGTTACCGAAATTCCGAGGAACGCGACGCGTCTGGACTAGACCAGCAATCCTCCTAACGATTATCGATAACGTATCGATAACTCATCGCTAAGTTTCGATGTACACCGAGAGCAGCTCTACACCTCCGACTATAAGCATCCGGACACTTATGCGCGTTCGTGTCTCTTGCGTAAATATCCTCTGGATCAAAGTTTTTATTCAATTTTTAAAATTATCCATTTATATTTCATATTCTGATTATTGTTTTCTAATTTTGGGGCGTCGGTTGTCACGTGTAGATTGCAGCACAACAACCCAGAAAAGCTTCGAGACGTTAGTGTTGTGTACCGTCGAGTTCGTCTCGACAATGTCCACAGCAACATTGGATTATAACAAACATATGTTAATCTGCAAGAAAATATCGATAAACTTAAAATCGGGGATACAGTGTGTCTCGTTTTAAATCCAATAAATTTGTGCTTCCAAGATAAAGAAGATATAACCGAATCCATCTATATAATAAAAATGAAATGCTGTTCGTTGGTCATGACATCACGTGTGAACGGTTGGACCGATTTGGATAATTTTCTTCGTAAATGTTCGTTGTAAACCGAAACAGGTTTTTAGAATAAAAAAAAATAGGAATAGCTACCTTGAAAAATGGAAAATTCGGGGAAGGCTAAAAGTGTTTTTGGATTTTACATTATTGACGTTTTTATAAAATGACAGAACAACGTCTGTCGGGTCAGCTAGTGTTAAATAAAACAACCTGTACACGTATCGATAGTATTTGCATTTTCTCGATTTCGTACGCTTCTGCCGATTTAGAAGCATTAATTACATTTGACAATATCAATAAATATTAGCACAAGTGGTACGAACGGTAATATGGTCAGTCGCCGAAATTAAATGGTTTTACCGTGCACACGTATATAATAAATCCTCAAGGTCGGTTTAACCGCTATATCAAATGTAAATTGATACGAAATCATCCATGAATAGGGATCCGCGATGGTTCCACGAATTTACAATTCGAAAAAATTTATGAATATCATATTTAGGTGAAAACGAAGATTATTCTCTGAACGAATTTGTCTTCCCATCTTCAATCCATTGTTGTCGGGAATAATTTTCTTCGGTTAGAGGACAGGTGTCGGGATCACTCGGCATTCTGCATAAATGTTTGAATAACTTTGAAGTGACCTGAATTTCCCACGAAATTCTGTAAATAGTGAAATTTAAAGATATTCGTCTCTCTAAATTGCAGAGAGAATATGTACCTTCGCTATGTGCCACAATAAATATTTTCTTCATTTGAAGCAACAAAGTTAAAATATTCCATGAATTTTTAGTATTTTTAAACATTATATGCTGTGTTACCCTTTCGCACGATTCTTTTGAACTATAAGAGACATCGGGATGAAATTCCCATTAAAATTAATTTAAAAAATTATTCAGACCTACTGATCGTTATTGTAATAAATACATACTTTTTGTAGTAATTATTGTAATGGTTAAGGTTTTATGGGACCCCTTATACCGAGAAATATTGATTGCAGTACGTTTATAGCTGCAATATAATGATCAGAAGATAATGCTAAACGAGCTATTTCGTTTCCACGAATTAATTTCTATTATTTAACGTTCAATAGGTACAGACCGATTAGCGGCTCAGATATAGGTATGTTCCGCAGCATGAGAGGTGTAGATTCGATTACACGAATCGGCTGGGAGAAGCAGGTAATGCTACGACGCGTTGTACCTCGTCCCCGTCCCCTATTTGGTCCCTAGTTTTTACCCTTCCAAGAGGCGACGCTAAGTAAGGAGTGCAGTTTTCCTATGTAAAAAAATGTGAAACGACGAGCGATAATCGGTATAATTTTCCAATAGCGAAATCGACCGTTAATTCACCCGCGACGGAACATTTTGAACGCCGAGCGAAGAGGTGAGGATGAGGGGACAGCGTCACGGAAGGGCAAGGGGAGACTAGTCTTAATTTTACTATAACTTTTGAACCATAAGAGATATCGGGATGAAATTTCGGCTAAAATTCATTATGTAAGAATGTAAGAATGAATGTTTACGGTATACATACATGCCATGTTTGACTATTGTATATATTTTTATCGATTTTTACAATACGTGTTTTGTTAACAAATGTGCATGGCGTTTTAGTTTTGTTAAAAGTAAAGATTACTGACAATTCCCAATGAGCGAAGAACGAATAAAGATGTATTAAGTGGTTTTTTGAGTCTCCTTACACTTAAAATATTATTCCTATCTACTGATTATTATCGTAATAAATATATAAATTTCCTTAATAATTTTATAATTCATTGTTACAATTTTATTGTTTGAAAATAATATTTGAAACTCTGTATACTCGTTACTTGTACAGTACTTTTCCAGATAATTTAAATGAAAGATGTCTTTGGTTAGGAATTCCTTTGTGTTTCTCGACATTAGGTCTTCACATTATGATTATTTCAAGAAACTTACAGCGAACACGATCGACATGGCTGCGTGCTTGTGATGCCAGATTTACGTTTCACGAGTTTAAGAATTGTCGAAACCTTGTTTCCGCGTGTCCGTACAAACTGGTTAAATCTAGTACAGATGTTCGAGCATGAAATCGGGATTGTAAAGAATCTAACACCGAATGTAAATATGAGGGAATATTTTCAAGGGAGATTTCCTTCGCGGACGTGAAAATACGAGCGGATGAAACGGAGTTATTTATTTCCTGCCTTGAGGTAACTCGCGGTATATTAAATGCTTACGGTTATCTTTCCTCCACTTTGGACACAAAACGATTAAAGTGAAGCTGAATTTCCACATGGCAGACGCCGTGGACATATTAGAAAACTGTTTCCACGCTTTTGTGGATATACGGAATTAAACTCAACGCTCTGGAAATCGCCAAGGCGTTCACGATTCGAATTAAAATAGTGTTGAGCAGTGAATGAGACAGCTGTCTCGGGTTCTATGCGACTAATTGCAACTACTATTTTATAAAATTCGTCCCTTTCGTGCGATTTCTCCATAACGAACAGGATGTAGCTGTTAAGCAATTAGAAAATGTTCCAGAAGACATTTGATCTATTATCATTACATTCCTCAATCTGAAAAAATGCTTCCTACGTTAAAAAAATGAAATTGTCTAAACGAATTCAACAGTGTATTTACTCGATCTTAAACTCGAAAATTTTTACTGAATTATAATAAAGAAAATTATTTCAGAACGTTCTCAATTAATATTTGTCAATGATACTCCGAAATTAGATATGAAAGCCACGAAACTAAGAAGCTATTAAGAATAAGGAGCTTTGCGGCCACTGAGATAGGCAGTCCACAAAGGAAAGCATAATTCAAATCTAAAGAAATTCTGTTCCCTTGTCGTCGCGTAATCTTCTCAGGGCTTTCTTTTCTCGTTTAGTATTCTCTCACGGAGAGTATGCATACATAACGAGTTTGCCGAGGTTGTTAAATATTTTTAAAAAATGCCTATTACATTTAATAAACGAATTATATCAAGTGCGATGCAACGTGTCAGTAAAATTATTCATAAACTCTAATTTTAAAGTTTTCTTTTACCAGTCACTGTATTCGGAAGTAGGACAATGACATAGACGTAATCGTTTAATACTCCGAAATGTTTCGCGAGGAACACGGCGAAATAACGGGGACCATTTTCAGGGTCATTCAGAGGGAAATTATCTGGCTGTTATCGCCCTGTTTTTAATCTTTCGGCTAGGACAGGGGCGTGATTACGGTTTCTGTACGACGCGGCAGAGATTCCTGTTCGCGGCCGCGTTGCGAGCATTCTCAGCCCCGGAGTTAGCATAACAGTTGCGTTGCGTAGTTTCATCTAGCTGTCAGGCCAGTGATTAACATAACAAACGCATAATAACGCGATGGGTCACGTGCTTCTGTCCGGTAGGATCAAATGGCTTCCGGGCGCGGCGGCGCATATGCTAAGAAATTATTGCAAGTTCGCCGAGCCGGCAAAGGCGTCAAATGAACAAAATTTCACGGGAACAAATTTCTAAAGAAATAAGAATACCGCGCCGCGCGCCCGCGTCTGAATGGAAAATGTAGCCGGATTCCATTACTACAACTTTCCACGCGTAAAGTTAACTTCATTCTAAGTTGCTCGTTTTCATGTTCCGAGCCCTTTTGTATAATCATGTTCGCTGGCAGCAATATGGTTGTCCTTTGTGTAAAGTGCAGTAAAGAAAAGACGGGTTTCATAGTCGTCTGCATAAAGTATCCTGCGACTCCTGAAGTCTTTAAGAGTTTCTCGCGAGGTGTGATTAATGCTGACGAGTGGGCTCGGCATCTTCAGGTAGCAACACATTTTTTCTTAAATAATCCATAACGGTGCCGCGTAAACGGAGATACAGTTATCATCTGAGGAAGGCGTGCAAATGAAAGGATAAAAGTTTAATTATCGAGCAACCATCAATACTCGAGTCTCGTTTAATTATTCATTCATTGGACAGGTGCATCCTAGTTCCTTAACACAGCGCGTGTCTACCGAGGACAAAGTTCAGACTCGACTATTAGAACGCAGTGGGCAAAGAATGACGCGATTACGGTTGCTGACGTAAATATCATGAATCAGGCGACCGAAGATGATAACTTTCGCCGGAAGGTGGCTCCGAATCTAGGAATGAAAGCGGGTCTGAGAAATGTGCATACGCGCTCCGCTGTCTTTCAAGCTGCGAGTTGTCGCAAGTTTCAAAATTGCTTGCCGGGGGAGTGCGCGTTGAATAATCGCGGCGCTTCGAGATGCGTTTAGTCTGCTAGCTATCGTTACGTTAACTGGGCGTGAATTAGCCGAAATGTAATGCGTGTACGTGCGCCACCGTTCTCGGCAAATGCGTTCTCGTTTCCGAACAAAAGAACTTCCGGTTCTCGCATTCGTGTCCTAATTGTCAACCCTTATCGAAAATAACGTTTCCCTACTTCCCGGTCTAAATAGCTACGGTGCTTTTTTTTGGTTTTGGCTCGCAGAAGTTCGTTTTATCGACGAGAGTAGATAGCAGATTCCACCTGATAAGAATATAGTTCTGTAGATACACCACCAATTTGTACTGCACATAAATTCATTAACATTGGTTCAACAATGAAAAGTTAATATACAGTATATACACAAAATTACAATTTCATTTACTGCCAGAAAAGTGAGTTCCATACTATGCGAGTAGTATAAGTCAATGTTTGGTCAGACATTCAGCAGAATGTTTTCTTAGAAACGTATACTAAAACGATTTATTTCAACAATTGTCTTATAATATCAATAAAGGAGATTGTGAACTGAATTTATCTCGCAGATATGAATATTGATCTTTCAATAAACATTAATAAGTACAGTGAGGAGTTTAAAACAGTATATGAATAAAGGAACATAATTATCAAGTTTTTGGAAGTAGAAAGAGTGCACTCATATATATATTTATTCTTCTAAATCGTTGTTCACAGTAAGTAAAATAGAAAACACTTACTGAACTCTAGTTTTACCATTTCATTTTACCTTTGCTACTTAAATATGTTACGTAAACATTTCAAGTGTACGAAAGCCTTCGAGAATACTGCTGAGATCATCTGCTTTTACGCAAATCGAATGATAATTTCGGGGAAACATCCGATTGTTGATTTAGTTATAACCCTCACAGTAAATTTGTTGGCCACCATCAATTCGCAAAGCGATTCGAAACTTTCGACCGCCAGCGTATATTATTTCTAGCATGAGAGCTACCTCAAGGTCCGCCGCAATCACATTCGAGTTCGTAACCAATACTGAAATTGAAATTGCACGATCTGCTACTACCGGTTACTCTGAAATACATTCTATTCCCAAGAGTAGAATTTGTTGGAGTTTACACCTAATACTAACCGTGCCACAACCGTCCATATGAACGGTTTCGCATTCTTTATTTCCGAATTGTTGAAATTATAAAGACGATTAGATATTATTCAATAAATATCTATACGTGTTAAGGGAACGTGTCTATCAGAATTATTTAAAAAATATTCCAAACATTCTGACAAACTCGACATAGCATTTCACCCGACTATCGTGTGTTAATATAATTATTTCAAACATAATCGAATGATAGTTTCATGTAGTATTTTAGAACGTTTCCAAATTGCATCAATAATGAACGAATTCGAGAAATCAAAGGCATAGCATGTCCATAAAGGTCTTTTCCGCGAGTCTATTGCAATTAATCGCTGTAAAACAGACCATGTCAATTTACATGCATCACTGATTCGTGTAGGAATTGCTAATGATCCAAACGTAATGACGAAATTTAAAGTCTCAATTATATTATTCGACAGTCCGGTTTGTAATTTGCAGTGCACGAGGTCAATTAGTAAACTGCGGAAACATAAAATTCAGTTACTATTAAGTGTAGAAGCATTAATTGCTGAAATGGAGATTACGGCGTGTTCGCTTATTCGTACCCCAAAGTTTTATAACGATAAATAAAATATCGTATTACCTTATCACGTGTATATTTCTTATGCATTTTCGACAAAACTGGGTAAGTCTAATTGGAAGTAGCAGAAATATATGGAAAATTTAAACATACATATATTATTTTCAACCTACTAAGCATAATAGGGAAAGAATTTCTATTTCGCTCCAGTTTGTTCGAATTCAGGTAAGAAATTTTGATTTACATATAATCCTGGTAATTTAATAAGTCTAGTAATCAGGATAGTATTTTATCCATATAAGTCCCCCGCACGGGTCTGCAGAAGGACATTTATGCGACAGGGACAGTATTCTTCGAGTTTTTCCGAACGTAGAGTTCGGTCTCGGTCGCCGAAAATTGTAAACATAGCTATTCCAAATTTCCAACTTCTTTAGTTTTCATTATTTTTTGATAGGACTTGGATGACCATATTAGTGGCATTTTTCTATTTAGAATCGTACCAAATATGATATAATTCGGATATTTACTTGTGTAATAGACAATTAAAGTTTCGGGCGCGAAGAATGATAGTGTATGGGAAAGAAAAAGACACAGTGAGTCGCAGTCGCCGGCGACTATCCTTCCTTGCGCCCGAAACTTTAATTGTCTATTATACAAGTAAATATCATCGGAATTATGTCATATTTGATATGATTTTTATTAGAAAAATGCCACAAATATGTCATCGAAGTTCCATAAAAAATAATGGAAAATAAAGAAGTTGGAAATTCCGATTGGGCGACTTACGGATATCCTCTCAATTCATAGCCCCTCAAGGGGAGATAGATCTGGGACATTTACAGGTCAGACTTTTGGGACATTTATGGATAAAATACTGTATTAGTAAAAACTGTGTTGTGTACACTTCCCGGAAGTGGGATTGTTCGCGATTACACATTAGCTGCGGAATTCTCGGGATTTTCTTATTGTTCGCTTGACGCCTTGAGGTGTAGCTGCAGCTGCAACACCGTTTCCGGTTCTCCCGTCAACGTTACCATACGTTTGCTCACCTGTTCACACAGCGCGCACACATATGCCCGCCGTGCAGCCATCGAAATTACTGTATCACATAACACGCGGGTGCAGTTCACCTGGTTCTTTCGCCTGTCCCACTCCGTTAGCGCAAATTAATTTACTGCCGGTGCTGTTCAAGCCGTGTGCGCGATCCGCCATATTTTTTTCACCCCCCGCGCGCGTAACTTGCCCTCGCTTGTCGCCAATTTCCACGGTTGCTCACGGCCGGATTAAACACACAGAGCGACGCTGAAAGTGCTCACAGGTGCGAGAAATCTTCAGAAGACCGTCGTCAAACTGAACGGGGTGAAGTTTCGTTTGAATTTAGTGAACGGGAACGTTTGAAGTGCTTTGATTCGTCGTATTGTTGTCCTCCAGCTAAATGCATATCCTAAGAAAAACATCCTGTAAACACGAGCCAAGTTCTCCATGGCTGCAAAAAGTTTTAAGATCAAAGAAAATACAGCCAAGTTCGTAAGCTCAGAAATACCTCTTGCAATACTGAAAACAAGCGTTTGTATAATTTAGTTTAAAAGAATGCTATTTAATTTTTAAAGAGTTACATGGAGAGCTAAATTATTCAAACTTGGCCGCTACCTAACACATTTTATGACCATTCGTTTAAAAAATAACGGCTACGTTTGAATAATTTAGCTCTCCATATATCTCTTTAAAAATTAAATAACGTTCTTTTAAACTAATTTTTACAAACGCTTTTTTCAGTATTACAGAAGGTATTTCTAAGCTAACAAACTTGGCCGCATTTTCTTTGATCTCACAACTTTTTACGGCCATCTTGGCTCAGATCTTGGCTCCTGTTTATAGGATGTTTCTCTAGGGATTTTGTCGATTTTTGTTGATTGTTTTTGTCATCAGTATTTGTGACGACTTCGCAGCTAATAAAACGTATACTTAGAGTTGTATACGTAGATTTATATTAGTTAAGCAACATGTTATGCTGTTATGTTCTCTCCTACGTACCTATTTCGTAATGTTTTTTGTTTCAACATAACCCCTTTAAGGTGTAAAAATTCAAACTTAGATAATTATTCCTTCGATGGTTTGTTATTGTGGATCTATGTACCAAATTTCAAGCTTGTAGGTCAATGGGAAGTATCCAAAAGGTTTTGATGATCTGTCAGTTAGTTACTGACATATTTAGCGATTTTTGAGGTTCTATATCTCAGAACCTACTAATGTTGGAAGATTAATGTCTTGTCAATATTGAGTCGTGATAGCATTTAACAAGTGTACAAAATTACATCTCTCCATCTGCCTCCAGTGCCGAGTTACAAGCCTCTAAAAAACAGCTAAGTTGGTTCGTGTAAAAGGAGGTAGTGCGAGAACTTGGTTGGTGTACTACCGTGCACTTAGATTTGTACCGTTAATTATGTTACTGTATAAAACTCACCCCGTATGTGTGTTAAACAATTGCTACCAGTGTTGTTCAATATACATTCGTGTACATGTAAAATGGCGGTTTCTGTTGAACATGCGACAGGGGGTGGCTCTTCAACGTGGTGAAACTCGGAACCGATGTTTTGTATCAAAGCAACCAAGGGAATCATTAAATTCATTGGTACTTGTACAGGCGAAGGAGCGTTTATCGCACATTCTATCGAGCGTCGCGTCGGTTGTTCGGTAACGGAGGCATCGTGTCAACGACAGATTACACGAGCTCGCGGTGGACGTTCCGTAATTATAATTAAGCGGTAACCAATCGTTATCGCGTTCTTCGACCGATTGCTTTGCTGCGTGAAGTAGCGAAATGCATCGAACAACGCGCTCGCCGTTTTAATTAATAACATCGCGTAGTAGCCTAGGAATTTAGTTGAATTTATTCCCGAAATTCGCCGCGGTGAACTCCTCGCCGTGCTAGTCGCCTCTAGAATAGAACGCACTGTCGCCCGGATAGTTATAAATTATATACGCTACCTCTCTAATTAACAATTAGCATGAGGAACGGTATGTGACGCATTCGACATTGGTTGCTCGCAAACAAATTCAATAGTCATTGTGAACACAATAACAACTCGTTGGATGGGCGTTCGAAACAATCCTCCATTTTTGGGACGGTCGACATTCTATCTCCCGTCTCATTAATTATTTTATATTAGTTAATTAACGTGTGTTCAATTATTTCATCTTATTTTCACGTGCATCGACACTAAGTGGGACGGGAAGAGCATTAACTTCATCTTTATTTTTTGAAAATATATCCTAGCCAGCAGTGAAAATTATTTAAATAAACTGTCTTCCTTGCGATAAGTCTGTCGAAACTGACCCAGAAGATAAATTTCGTGGGTACACTTAAAAAAAACGAGAAGTTTGTCCGAGATTCGTAGGATCCATAGATTAATGTAACGCTCGGCGATTTGAGCATCGTTCGCGGCCCATTGCTTCCGATACCCGGCGAGAAATTATTGCGGGAGCGGGTCATTTAATCCGGTCGATGTCAGGACAACGTTTCGCTATTTAGTAAATCGGAGTTGAGAAGTTTGAATCGGCAACCGTCGTGGGAGGAAGTTAGGGGCGGCACGGTGCCGTGCGAGGTGGGGGTAGTTCTTCGAGGAGAATTTCGATAGCGCGTCTTCGCTGGCAACATTGCTCCCTCCTGTCGAGGATGCTCGAATCCGTGCGTCAGGTCCTGGAAACGTCGAGGATCGCCCGATAATATTGCAGTTCTGTGAATTTCTGTTCGCCGAGTGGCGCGGCGTCGCGACGTCCCTGGCGTGGACTCGCCACGGGAGACGTTCAGTTTAAGGTGACAATTTCTCGCTCGCGGAATTCACGCTTCCCACGCTTCGGGAACTTCCCGATGTTTCCTTGATAATTGTTTGAAAGAAGTTCCCGCCGGCGGCGTCGCGCGAAATGACAGTGGGAATTTGCTTGTAAATTAGCGTTCACGGTTCAGCCGAGTTCGGATTCGCGATTTCGGTATCTTTGGTTTGGCTATACCGTTGTTTCCCGCAAAATCAAGATCGTTGGCTTTCGATGTAAGTGGATTATGTTGCGAATTTTGTATACGATAAATTATTGAAAGTGACGTTACGAGAACTCTCTGGAACTGGATACGTTTGATTTTAATAATCACGTAATACGACAAAAAGGTGTCACCAATACCGTCAATTTATTCATTGAATTCAACTCAGCTGTGTACGTGCACGCGCCCGAAACAAAACATTTCTACGCCGGTCGTGCAACGTGATGTTTACGCAACTTCCGCAGCTTTTTTGAAATATATCCGAACTTCGACACTGAATCGAAATCTCTTTATGAAGAATTTCAATGCACACGAATTTTATTGTATTTCTCGGGTCATTGTGTTCCGAACACGGTGAAACAATAATCTGTTAAAAGAATAAGTTAAAAAATCGACAGAGACGTTGAATTTTTTGTTCGATTCGGTAAACGCAAAGGGCAAGGGAGAATATTGTAAATAAACATTTTTAGCTAGAGGTGACTGTGTTCCGTGCATGTGTTGAGAAATAATCCCTAGCATATATTACGTCAGTTTAGGCAACACATATTTGGCAAGATTTCTCGGGGGATACTGGCTCGTAGGAAGTGAAGCTTCAACGTTTTCCTTGTGCTGGAAATTGCAACTATGCAATCAATAATGCATTACCTCTGCAGCAAGCGCATCATACTTTACGATCACTGTATTCTTTACCATCGTTTATCTCAATCGCCATAGCTCTCAAGTATTAATAAATTTTTTACGTCTACCTTTATCTTACACTCCCCCTCCATACTCTGCTCTTACCTTGAACCCATAATTATTCGCAATCTATTATTTAACATTACCGTGCTGGATAGAGTTGCTTTTGTCTGTCCAAAACCTCTACCTTCTAGTATTATCTATAATGTTATAAAACTTCATCCACAATACTTTATCTATATTTGTAACAGTTTTCACAGTTGTCGGCTCCTTTTGAAATATCGCGTTGCTTTAAATTACAATCAAATACATTCGCAAGCGTTCGAGAAAAATTTTCCTAACCCGATAAAATCAGAGTTGGGCAAAAAATTAATCGCAGATTGACGACTAAATTTATACTTCAATCGTTAATCGCAATTAAAGATTAATATCCTAAATTAGTCGCTAATTGCGGTTAGCGATTAAATTTCTACTTTAGTCGTCAATTGTGATTAACGATTATTAATCGTCAATCGGATAATTGATTGTGTGATGATTAATGTCTGTCTTTCTCTCCCTCCATATAACAATTTATGGATAGACCGTATGGTGATTAACTTCAACAATTGATTAAATCAGATTTTTTCGTTTAATTAACGATTAACTTTATCAATCGATTGAATCAATCGCCGATTTTTCGACGATTTCTTTTTTTAATCGTACACATTAATCAATCAATCATGATTAAAATTTTAATCGACTATTGCCTTTGGATGAAATGTATCGCTTCAAATTGATAACTTTACTCTTCAAAATCAAAACGAAAGTCACGGTACAGAGAACTATCTACTTCGCAAAAAAATATTCGAGATTTTCAGCTGTTACGCCAACGTGTGCCGCACACGAAGGAGGCACGATGGAGAGTGGAAATCATAGGCTGGACATGCCGAGCGTTCGGCTCATGCGTGGTGAGAAATTACGAGGCGCTTCATGCAGCTAGGATGAAAATCCCGGAGCCTGGGCCACGATAATTGTCCGGTGATCTGAACCCGCGATTTCCGTGGATATTAACCCAAAGTTAATGCGATTTCGCGGTGGCACGAACCTGACCAATCACGTGGTAGTATCGTTGGCTATCCTCGACGTCGCTAACGGCGCTATTACTAAAAAGTTCTGTTCCAACGAGAAAAGGATAATTCATCAAGAGGCTACGGTACAGTAACGAGTGGGGAAAATATAAGATTTTTAAACAACAGTTCAGAATGGAAAGTGAACGATCGATTAATGTGAAATTTTGAACTACAAAAAGAATGCTTGTAATATTTAACCCTCGTACGCTTCTCAGATGTAGTTGCATAAAAGATTCTAGAATAATGTTTCACCCCTTCTCACTTCACTATGAAATACATCCTGCAACACAGACAAGAAGAAATCAATCGTTGTACAATATGTGAAAAAGGTAAATTGTTGAATTTTCATCCTGAGGAACGTATGAGGGTTAAAAAGTAATTTACTTTTATGCTTTTCGTCGTCCATATGCATTTACGAATAAAAATAGATACGATTAAAATGTGTACGTACAATTTAATGCAGCGGACATCTAAACATATTTGTAGGGAGAAGTTATCTCCGAGCGAATGTCGCGTCGATAGTAACTGTAACGACGCGACGATTTTATTTATTTTGCGTTATTCATTATTCTGGTACGACCTATTGAATAGAAAAGACGTGTTTGATCTCAGACGGAAATTTAAATGAGATAATTTAATTAATTGTATTAAAATATTTGGAATTAAACGTTAAACTGTTGTGTTTACGAACGTGTTATTTCTATTTACGACTTAATTCCTAAATATTTAAGGACATCAATGTTCCTGTAAAATTTCCTGTAATCAACGCGAACGCGTTTTATCCAGCATAAAGATCCGCAGTCTACCAATGAGTGAACTAAAATGAAACTGCAATATTTACCATCGGTACGGACATTCTGGCTGCTGTGAAATACCGCGGCGTACGTTGATTTCCGAATAACATCGATCCACGGAAATATTCATTTATTTTTAAGTGGTATTATTGGTTGGCGAAGCTTACCCTAACGACATTACGAGCTCGTGAATCGTGATACATGATAGTGTACCGATGGTGAACGGTGCATTGGAAATTAATGAAATGCAGTTGTATCGTCGTGTCTGCTGGCGATAGTTGCTTGCTTGGAACACGGTGGATGCGCTGATGAATTTATACAAGAGCCCGAAGCAGAACTATTGGTGCACGCGTTCCGAATATACGGGGTGTGTTCCTTGAAGCCTCACCCACTGAGCTTTGCTCCGTTGTAAAGAGTTTACGCACCTCAATGAAATATTTTTTACTAAGAATATCTTGTGAAATGTAATTATATAATTGTGATATAATCTTTTTGCGGATGAATGTGTGTCTTTCATGGTTCAATGTTGTAGCGTGCACTAACCCTCATAAGTTCCTCAGCGTGAGAATTTCTTGGATTATCAATAAATTACCAGCGCAATGAACTTATTGTTCGTTGTCAAAAATGAATCAACGAATTTCCGAGTTACAACGAATTTCTTCTAAGAATCAATCGAAGTTGTGA
Source organism: Lasioglossum vierecki (assembly GCA_028455595.1). NCBI lineage: Eukaryota > Metazoa > Arthropoda > Insecta > Hymenoptera > Halictidae > Lasioglossum > Lasioglossum vierecki. The sequence continues at coordinate 16,119,497 of CM052341.1, forward strand.
AATAAAGACAAGATTTATTTTACAAATACCAGTGTGCATTTATTTACACCCATATCCAATAGAATTCACCCATTCAATATTTTCACATACTGTAAAATTATTCATCCTTTTTTGTATACGTCGTGAGATGTATTTCTTTGAAATGTGACGCTATAAATGAAATGTTGTATTCCGGATACTTAATATATAGACGTTATACAAAAAGAACTTAGTAGTCTAGACAAAAGACTCGTCAAGATTGATCAGAAGTGAAATCATACTGAGAGAAGAATGCTGGCGAGAAGAAGAAATTAGCAGAAGATATAGGTTTAGTTCCGAAAGATGGGGGGTTGTTTTAGGTCTAATGGTCAGTAAGGGATGAAGTTCAAGGATGAGTAATAGAAGATAGGATGCCGAACTGAAACGCTTAGATTATATGAGTGATTACTAATGCTAGAGAGAATCTTATCGTAGGTATACAACACCTTCCGCCATAAAATTATTAACAGCGTTTAACAATGAAGTATACCATGAAATAATTAAGAATTTAAGAATTAATTACAACTTAATTTAGAATAGATAACAGTTGATAACTTAATTATTCATAAGTGATTATTTGAAAATGCAAAATTTTGATATAGAATAATCTAAGAAAATAACACAAGTTAAAATATACAACAGAAACATAATGTGTTGATTTAATATTTAAAATAAAAATGGGTGAATTATTATTCTAGTCTCTTTTATGCAGCTATTTTTGAGGAGCGTATGAGGGTTAAGACTATTTCAGCGGTATGTAACACCGAAATTTCGCATCAACTAAATGCGATATCGCACAATATGCGCGACAGGCAAGAATTTGAAGGGAATGATGGAGCAAAACACATGGAGCCTGGGAACGGTCGTGCGACTCGCGTAGCTAGACGAGACACGCAGTGCCAAGAATTCGTTCCGGGTACTACATCCATCGTGCGTTATTGCAGAGGCTTGTTCAGTCACGTAGATACATCTCGTAACCGTAAACACCGCGGCCAGCAACAGCTTTTCCATATTTCTCGAGGAACGATGCCGGCGCGAGCGTCGACGGACTGGCCGGTTTTCCGATCCGACCGGAAACGGAAGTCCTCGCAGGCGAACTCCGTCGACGGGGACACGTAAGCGGTTAATGCACCGCACGGAAATATTCCGACGGGCAAAAATCCGTTCCCCTGCTTAGATTTCATTTCCAGCCTGGCGACCGTCCAAGGAGCCTCGACACAAAAGCCGTGGGGATCCGTGGCCACGGTCTGTATTGAAAAAAGACCACCGGTTCTGCTGTAATTCTTGCTACACAAAATAAAGGGCTCTCCGTCGTTGCTGTTGTTCGTGCAACGCTGCTGAAAGATTTACCGACGTCAACCGAAATCCTTCGCAGATATCGTTTTTATTTTATTTTATAAGACCGTGATCGATAGACTACCATTTTTTTCGGGATTACGAATGACGCCGAAACAAACTACTCACACCCGATGCTCCGCAACACATAAAATATTGAATTATACAGGGTGTCCCAAAATTCGTGTAGTTCCAGGAAATGGGAGGTTCCTTGGGTCATTTGAATCGACATTTTCCTTTACAAAAATGACGCTGGCACCTTTGATTAGGAGTTATTAACAAAAAACACGGACCAATCAGAGCGCGGCTATAGCGAACGGAGTCCGACTCAGCGACAGGTCCGAGCCAGAATCAATCCGCTGTAGCCGCGCTCTGATTGGTCCGTGTTTTTCGTTAATAACTCCTAAACAAAGCCGCGGATGCCATTTTTGTAACGGAAAATGTCGCTTCAAATGACCCAAGGAACCTCCCATTTCCCGGAACTACACGAATTTTGGGACACCTTGTATATGAAATTTTTAAGAGACTGAATAGTTTACTTGATTCCGATTGGTGGTTTATTTTATATAATTTAATCCTCAACGAATGAAATAAGTATCCGTTTAATGTTGTGGCTCATATATCGAATGATCGAAATACTAATTTGTATAAACGTTCGCTTGCTAAAGTCTGAGAAATTTATTCTACGATGATTCAAAGCGTTTTACGCAAAATGTGTAGACGAGGCCGTGTTTGCGTGTAAAATGAATGTTGCGTTTTAGAGCTGGACCGCTTTGGACGCGATTTTTTGGCCTGCAGCCAGGGCGAGAATTAAATCTAAACACGGAAAACCTCCCATGGATTCTGGCGTTAAGCGTTCTGCGACCATTAATACCAACGTACCGTTTAGCTGCTTCGCGTATTATACTGAAAACCCTCGTAATCGAATCAGAGGCATTGCGTATTCAAACTTCTTCTTATAAAAATTTTCTACCTTTATTTTATATCCTCCTTGAATTTAACGTGATTTTTTATCACGCGATCGATCAAGGCAGCCATTAACGGAAAGAAATGAAAAATGTTCTCGTAGCACATCAGAAAGTTAAGACGTAAAAAAATATTTACCAAGTTTCGATTTTATAGCTTGACCGGGCACGGAGTTACTATCGCGTATGAATTCGATGGAATAATTATAAATATTTTCGTGGTAATAATAGGGATGATGAATTTGATAATTCGTGTGTGCGGTACCCAGCAAATCTGTCTCGTTATTCCCGTGAAAAATTGATTCGTTTGCGATTCCATTCAAGTCGTCACGCTCGTCACTTTCGCAGCTGTTTTATATCCGCGCAATAAAGAACTAAATTTGTCTCGGGTTGAAAGGACGAGGACAGTGAGCTTCGTTCCCGTTTTGCCGTGGATTTTTCCACCGCAAGGCGACAATGAAAGAGGACATAAAACCTTTAACGATACGAGGCGGGAAAGAAAAAGCTCGTGAAGCTCCACGACGATTGAGATAGTAAGCTGTAATTAACTTGCGATGTTCACCGAGACTTTCGGTGCCGCCCAAGTCATCATCCGCCATGTCCTCTATTTCGAAAGACAAAAGGTTATCTTTCCTTTCTTCGTCGTTCTATTTCCGGCGATCTTTCGTCTTGATCTGGAAACAGCTTCGACGGGAGCACCTCGCGAAAAAGTTTTACAGTCCGAAACACTCCTCGACGTGGAAAATTTGGTCGAACGTAATAGAAACACGGAATAAGGTTGTTATTTCAAATTCTCAGTTGGTTAAATCGAAAGGTCTGTTTGATTTCGGAAGTAAGTTTTTGTTAATTAAAGAAGAACGAAATCAAGAAGTATATCTTGGATGTTTTGTAGATTTAAAATTTTCTTGAAAACATTTCTTTAATTAATAATGATGAGATGCAATTACTATAATAATACAAACGTAGTCATCTGATAACTTGAATATCAAGAGTTTTAACGATATTATGAATTTTATTCTCGGTGCCACGGTTCGATCATTTTTCTACACAACAAATAGCTGTTTTGTAGGAATACTAAATGCTGGATTGAAAATGTTTTTAATAGGAGGAAAAGAAAGGAGGTGTTTCGTCCTAGACCCGCTAGAGGACTCATCAGTAAAGCTATCTAGCGGGCCCTGCCTTATACAAGGGATGTATAAAGGTAATTTGAGAATCGTATTTATGCTGAATGGCGACAGATCAGTAACTAGCGAGAAAGTAGTATTAGTATTTAGTATTTCTACAGCGTTTAGTGTACATGTGCTTATGCCATACGTGTGCTTATACATATATTCCTGTCTCTAATTTTTTGTCATAAAGCAGACGCATTTGTTTCCTCTTTCTTGAAAAGGATCCATATTGGGATCGAAACGTTGAAAGTTTAACCAAACTAACACAATTGCTTTATTGTCATACTGATCGAACCTTTGCGCCGATATCATCTAGACTTCTTGTTATATTCTACACTATAATCGATAATGTACCAACACATTAAAATAGCTATTTGTTGTGTAGAAAAATGATCGAACCGTGGCGCCGAGAATAAAATTCATAATATCCGAAAGATAAATTACGATCGATAAACTAATTAATTGTTTAAGAATTTTAAGTTTACGGAATTTTTTAAGAATCAATTTTGTATATACTTTTAGGTAAAATGTTCATGAATTTTTTCGATAGTTTCTCGTTAAGCAGAACATACTAACTTGAAACTTGCCGCAAACCCATACCAATGCGAGCGCGGCTACAGACGCGGCTACTTGAAATTACCTAAAGAATCTTCCCTTCCGAGGAAATACATTTTCGGGACACCCTGTATTCGCGGGGAAGTGTCGGAAATGGCAAAATCCACGCGCGAATTACTTTTGTTATTTGCGTCCACTCGGTAGTGGTACACGCTCCAGAAAATACTCGCGGATTTGATTAAACACCGGATAGTTTCGGTAAATGTGCCTCCGTTGAAGGGCTCCGTCTAACGCAGTGTTGAAATGTACAAGTATCTCAGAAGTATGTAGTACATGGAACACTTTGCTTGATACCGACGAATGAAACAGTAAACATCATGGGATACTCGACGTCCATTCTTCCGGGAAATACGTTTTCGCGGCGAGGAATCCTCGCCTGGAAGAATCACGGCCGCCCAGGAACCGGGATTTCACGGGAACAACAATGAGAACGGGAAAATGGAAAACATAGAAGCAAATTATTTAGTCCCTTCTTGTCGTGAAAACTTTTATGAAAGGTACTTGAACCTTTAATAGGAAAAGAGCGAGCGGCTCTTAGGCGATCTTAAGTTTAAGAGTTTCCATAGTGTTTAAAACTTTCGAGGATACTTCCGCGAAAGTTTTCGGCAACAAAAGGGTATGACCACAATAGCTTTTTTAATACCATGCGTTGCATCGATGCGAACATTTCGAGATGATCCCCTCGAATTGAAACGAACGCGTTCGTGCCGTGGCATTTTTCAATCTGTCTGCTTCAACAATGATTTATCGTTGCAATAAATATTTGACCATTAATTTGACAGAGTTAAACGTGAAATTTCGAAATGAACAAACACTTGCAGCGCCGCTCTAAATTTCATTTCATTTTAACCCATTTATCCAATTCAGCCGGCATTTGGATTCCAATCCTGTTAGCTGAGACATCGAGATTCGAGGGACTAGGACGCGTAGCGTCGCTTTCAAAGGTAGTACCCGCGTCGCGACGCGAACAAAAAGAGCGTCGATTGATCCGCCGGTCCGGTAAATATTTAATCGCTCGCGGAAGTTGCGCGCTGTCGATATCGAAGAAGATATCCGGTTTCGTCGAAAGGTGTGGCTGCACGCTCACCGAAAGTTGCCTAGCAGTAAGTTGACAAAGTGGTCCATGGGAAGGACAACGTTCCTCCGGGATTAAAGGATTTCCCTCTTTCCCTCTGCCGGGAAATCTTCCACGAGACGCGGAGCGGCCGTAGCTCGCATTCGACCGTACTTACGGTTTTGTCGGGGATCGACGAGCAGATACAGCCGGATCATCCTGGCCTGTCGCCAGAGCGAAACAAATACAAATTTAATTAACCAGAAAGCAGCAGATAACGCCGCATTGTATGTATCCTTTTTTTTTAATGCACGCACGATCTTTATCCGCCAACGAAATCCTCCCTTTTCATGCCTTTCACAGATCATCTGACGTTATTCCCTTTCAACTCGATAGATAATACGACCGCGCGGCCACTTTGTTGCTTTTTATAAATGAAAAATCCTTCACCCACCATTCCACATTTTGTCAAATTAATAGCCGTGTTTTATAATTGTTATATGATAAGAGTTTTTTCCAGTGAAACATTATTGTCTATTCACAGTGGACATCCTATATGTTTGAAATAATTCGTCGATATTTGTCAATTATTCGCAAGGGTTTCTTACAATTGGTAAAATGATAGATAATTGTTGAAAAATAATAGAATTTAGTACGATTTCTATTTATCGTGTGTTATTTATTCGTGTCTATCGAACAGGATGAATATAGTGCTTAGGTTAGATTCGGTCTAACGTTATTCCTTTCAACTAGATAGATAATACGACCGCGCGGCCACTTTGTTGCTTTTTATAAATGAAAAATCCTTTACCCACCATTCCACATTTTGTCAAATTAATAGCCGTGTTTTATAATTGTTGTACGATAAGAGTGTTTCCAGTGAAACATTATTGTCTATTCACAGTGGACATCCTATATGTTTGAAGTAATTCGTCGATGTTTGTCAATTATTCACAACGGTTTCTTACAATTGGTAAAATAATAGATAATTGTTGATAAATAATAGAACTTAGTACGATTTCTATTTATCGTGTATTATTTATTCGAGTCTATCGAAAAGGATGAAAATACTAGTTAGGTTAAATTCGGTCTATTCTTCGATTGTAAATGGATCTGGAAATGTTCTGCCAGGTGAAATAATTATTGAGCGAGTGGCGTACGTTCTTGCCGTGAATGTCTCAAACGGTTCGCGAAATTTGATCGAAAGGTCCCTTTCCGCGATACATCCAGGAAACGATCCCAATTTCCCATTCGTTTCATAAATCCGCCACGGATTCGTTCCATACAGAACCGTAGCTGCCGCGTATACATTATCGGGCTGCGCGCAGGAACAACGTGGACCCGTCTATACGGTGGCGGATAAGTTATGGGTCCCATAGCGAACCGTAGATCCCATGGACGCAGACGTACTGCGATCATTATCTGCGAATTTATGGTGCCGGGCGCAGCGTCACTCCGCCATGCTTTCCCGTGGTATTGCGCCTGTTAAAAGGGACCTGTGAAATCTATCAGATACACCTTCAACCGTGTTCTCCGATTTAATCATCGGTGGAATTGCCGGGTCGTTGAAACTCCATGAAACGGTTGTCTTAATGCCGATTCAATGTTTCACTGCTCTCAATGCCTGCGATACGACTTCCACCGTGTATCGACGTAGACGGGAGGTATTGAACGGTATTTTATATCATCCGGTCTGCCACATGCGAACCACTCGGCAGCCAATTTTCTCGGAAAATCGCGTAAGCATGTAGTATGAATGCCGTATTTGAGCCCGTGCTTTCTGTATTTTGATATGCTATTTCATTGAACCTTAATTTTTGATGCGGTCCCTATAGATTTCTATTGTACTTCATGCGTTTTAATTAAGCGAATTAAATTTCCTGTTATTCTTTTTTTATGCTCTCGTGACTAAACGAAGCATTTTGGTGTTGAACATTTTCGGCAAATACAAAAGTACTCTACGTTCTCGCGCGGTTTTCATTTCCATCCTGCAGGGTCACGAGTCACAGAATTATTTAAAAAATTCATGACAACTTTATTATTGAACATAGCGACTAATGTGGTTGCCGTTTATTTATTAAAATATTGCAGTTCTCCTACACGCGGAGACCATGTAGATGCTAACCGTGCACATATTTTGTTTCTAAACAAAAAAAAAAAACAAAAAAGAAAATATATCAACTAGCAAAGGATTTGACACGTTTATGCAAATGATTAGGAAATAACAGATGGTGTTCGACTAACGAGAGCAGCTTCCGGATGATTCCGTGTTCTTTCTATTGGCAGATGGCTCGCCTTCGAGGAGCACGGAGGATCAAAGGCTCGTATATTCCAAACGAACTACTCGTCTCTGGAGTAGGTGAACGTGGCAACGCATGAACAGTAAACCGTGCGAGAATTAACACGTGCCTCGGCCCGCTACTTTCGCCGGCTTTCTTTTGCAGACCAGCCAGCGATGAGAGAGAGAGAGAGAAAGAGTGAAGTGTCGGGCCGAGAAAGGGTCGAAAGCTTGCTAGTTGAAGTGGTCGAAAGCAGGAGTAAGAGAGCAAACATTTGGACCGCGATGAGAATCCACAATGGAGGCTGGCACTCAGTCGCAACTCGACGACTCGCCACAACATTATGTAACACCGCGTATTGCGTTGCTACGTGCGAAAAACCACGGCTGGCTCGCGCCTGGAGGCCGGAGGAACACTTCCGCCTCCTGCACAACCGGAACCCACAGTTCCCATGTCACTTTCTTCCTTTGCTTCCTTCCAACAAAATTATATCCATTTTCGTTGTAACACCGAGCGACACGTCCTCCCCCTCGTATCAGTAAATCAATTTTTTTCTCGACGTTATTTTCTGCCAACCGTAACTGCACGCATTATTTACTGGCGATTATCCAACACCCTCGCAAAATTGCACAGGCTGTACAGGGTGTCCTAACTTTGGCGCCCCTTTCTTATTTATACAGATACAAAACATGTCTGCAGAGAAAGCGAATATGGTATGTGCCAAATTATTATTATTATTACCACGCTTATATTAGCTACCCGAGTTGTCGTTGTATGCGTCAAATCTTGAAATCGAATTTTAAACCACTTCCCGCTGAGCTAGAGACTTGAAATTTTCAATATAGATCCGAACTGGATGACAACTACTCAAAAAAGATTTTTTAAACGACTGAGCGTTTAGGATTTAAACAATATTTTTAAATATTCACTTACTATGTCATCGTGTGCAGCAATTCCCACTCCGCGCGCTCCCTACTCCCTTACGCGTTCCCACTCCGACTACGACCTCACTCCACTAGCCCACTTCGCACCAAAGGAGCTTAGTTCAATATGCTTAGTTTAATATGCTCGGTAGTAAAGACTAAAAAGTAGAAAATAAAAGAATATATAAAAAAACTTCTCAAAAACCACGCTTATATTGGAATGCACTAAAAAGGAGAAAATAATATTTTTACATATTAGTGACTATAAATAAAAACCTGGAGCACCCACGAAGATTAAAAATATTATTTTCTCCTTTTCAGTGCATTCTAATACAAGCGTGGTTTTTATAGTGTGTTTATAGTGGTCTAACAAAATAGCACTTCAAAGGGGGCGAAACGCTGTCAGGAAAGTAGGTAAAGCAAACGGCACAGCTAAACCCTACTAGTTACACTAGATTTTTCCGAGTAAGACTTGAGTCAGCCTCCAAGATTATCCCAAGATGGCAGCAAGGCTCGAGTACCACCGCAAGACAGACACGGACTACTTACTCAAACACTCTCATCCAAACTAGAGAAGACAAACACTCGACGAAGGATCGTCGATCCTTCATCAAATTCCCTCTTCGCCGGAGTTCAAAGTTTACCTACACGTCTTCGGGGTCATCGCTGGAGCACAACAAAGCCTCCAACGGGGACTAAAAAAAAACACAGATCAACAGCAAATCCTTCTGCGAAGCCGGGTGGTCCACTTAATACCGAAAGAGCCCACCGGTCGAAGTTTGCGCAAGAAAAGCAGAAGAGGATCTCTTGCTGGGGCGCGGGGTTGTAGAGTTTGAAGACGGACGTTTTTGGAGGGGGGAGGCAGGGGTTGAAGAAGAGAGACAGGGGAATTGTAGGCAGCCTTAAGTAGAGGGGGGTAGTGGAGATTGTGCATGGGCTCTCGAACGTCTCTGCCGGTGGTTAGAGAGAGGGCCGTGTGATTGGACCAACGACCCGGACATCTGTCGCTTTGGAACTTGGTCCACCGTTAAATATGGCAACCGACGGGCCGGGCGACTAATGTGATTGCTGGCAGACTGTTAGAGGACGCTAAAAGCACCGTGTCGTAAACTCTACGTTCCGCACACTCGGAGAGAGGAGAGTCCATCCCGCACACAGACACCGGCGCCTATCGGTTGCACGGATACCAAACTTCTAACACCGTCAAACGGTCCGCGTTTCCGTCGTAATTTCGCCCCGGATGAATTTTGTATCGAATATCCACGGCTGCATGTGGGACTTCCCTCGATCAACTCGCTCAACGCTCGTTGCGGGCCGAGGGCGCTGTCTCGCGAGTCGATTTGTTTGTTTCCGACAAAGCCAACCTTTCGGCAGCTTGGCCGACGCGACAACTTCTTCCACCAAAGTTTTACACGTCCAGCCCGGCATCGTTAACCGTTTATCTAGTGGCAGTTTGCTCTGATAGTACTTTAACACTGTTCAGGTGGAAAAATCAATTTTTGAAATGGTTTCCATGAATTTTTTTTAGAATTTTCTACTGTAAAATTGATTCTTATAAAATTACTGATTTTATACTGAAGGGTGAATAGCAAACAACGATTTTAGTTCGCAAATAGTGACCTCGGTACGCTAAAATATACGTTATAAGACCTCGTACGCATTCGGTTTGTTATTAACAATAGTATTTTGTGTATGCCAGTTATATGTGCTTGATCTCAAACGTACGATACCAGCTTCAATCGAAGCTCAGTCAATTCAAGGTTCAGAAAGCACATTTATGGTTCACCAAACACAGTAGATTGCTATGGACCTCACAGTTAGCATTATGGCAACAGTTGAATACAGGTGGGCAATACCGTGGACCGCATTGTGTAAGTACTGCACATTACTTGCATCTAACATTAAAACTGAAGTTACGATTGTCGTAGTAAGTTCTCAATAGTGCATAGTCGTGAAAGTATATATCAAAATTTCGTTAAAATTTCACATAAAAATTTTGCCCGAATTCCTACTTTAACTTGTTTGTTCTATTTTATATTGTTTCCGTATATTCCATATTAGAATATTCCATAGTACTCACTGTAAGTTGAACTGAAAGTCCAAGCAGCAATAGAATTAGAGTTGTTGCTTACCTGAAACAGTAAATAGACGACAATAATTAGTTATCGAACCACATATGTATTAAATAATTTGAATAACTGCGAAGTTTGAGTAAAAGTTTAAGTGTTTAATTAATTTCACTAGTGTATATTTTTAGTAATGTAAGTAATTACATTGCTAAGTACAGCAGTAGTACTTCTGTACAGAATAATTTCAAACAATTTAACGATGCGATTTTCCGAACCACCTCGGTTCCAATTAGTTCGAATAATCAGGGTTCTGCTGTGCTTCCTTAAGGCAGTGACGTCAGAACGCAATAAAGTCCGCTATTCCCGCCACTAATTTACGAAAAGCCATTCAGTAGCTCATATTACTGAAACTAAACACGTGCAAAGGATAAGCCGCCCCTAATCCACTTCAAATTGAAATTCATATTCTCTTCGTGTACCATTGGCTCGCCAGCGAAGGTAGTTATTCCGTCTGCAAAACATAATTTCCCGTCGAATTTCAATTCTGGTATCGTGACCTTTCCTTCTCTGGGTCAAACGTAACCGGAATAATTGCGGTATCGTTAATGTATTCTAGTAGGAATCCACTCTAAGTCCATAAAGCCGCGTTACCATAACCCCTTAATTGGTCTTCCCAGGAGTACCGGGATGGTTCCAGCCATGTGTCGATGGTAAATTTATGGAACCCCAAGGTCCAGAGTAATTCAATTACTGCTCCTATTAGAATAAATTCTTCCCGGCTTCGTTTTCCTGTCATCTACAAAAGGATCTCTTGTGTACCCGTTGAAATCCTCGCGGAATCAATTCTTATTTGCGACGCTCGAAAACCACTTTCCCGATTCCGTTCTAGTCGATATCGTTTATCGATATAGCACCGACTTCATTGAAACGTCATCTAAATATGCTGAGATATCTCTTAAAAAATTAATTTTCTCCGTAGCTTCGCTGTTTACACTCCCATATAATTATATTTAGCAAAAGACATGTACAAGTGGCACCCACACCGATTTTAACGTCCTCTTAGTATCGTGCAAAGTATAGGATGTGTTAGCTGAGAAATTGCAGCTATAACAAACATATGAGAGTATATATTCCGTTTTGTCGATCGTAGGAATTAATAGAAATTAGTTTATGATATCGGTGCACAGGTTCGACGAAAATTTAATAAATTGCAAAATTGTTTTGTTTTGATTTTTCGATCGAACCTGTGCGCCCATATCATAAACTAATTTCTATATGAAAATATGTTTTCGAAAGTGTGTCATCCATGGTAAAAGTTTATTTTGCATTGTAGGCATTGCAAAATATATTTCAAAAGATGTTACAGCAGTAAAGACCAGAGTGAAAAATAACAATGATACAATTCTGCATACCAACGCGAACTATTCGCAACGCCAGTGAATATTTCACGATGATAGATTCGCGGCAGTGTAATATACATACATGGTGACTTATACGTTCGTTCACAACAATGCGAGAAATTCCCGATAAGATTGTAGTATTTTTTCCACGACGAATATATTTCGGATTCTAAAGCGTATTCTTTACTGCTACTTCAAATTCAGAGCTTATAGATCATATCACCGACAGAGAAAATAAAGTAACGTTCCTCGAAATAGGTATTTAGAAATCGAGCAGACTATTGCCATACCATGCTCTCATGCAATGCTCTACTCTCCAGACCTACGGTGAAAATATGGGAAATAACCTACTCGTTTCTGAATGCCTGTAAATTAAATATTTTTAAAAAAGCTGTATAGGTTTTGAAAACTGTTTGTGTACTGGCCAACGATTATTTACATGTAATTTGTATTGTATTATAGAAAGTATAGTAATGTATTGAAAAATAATGTATGGCAAAATAATCTATACTTTGAGATTCTAATTGCATTAAATGAAAAATAATTATTTAAATAAAAATAAATTTTTAAAAAAAACCACGTTTTTAAAAACGGACTAAAAAGTATAAAATAATTTTTAGCTATTCAAAATTCACAATCACAAATTTTCAGGACTATCTGTACGAGGTTAGGAATCTGTATGGCACTAGGAAAAATTATTTTATATTATTTAGTCCGTTTTTAAAAACGTGGTATTTTAAAAAATTTATTTTTATTTAAATAATTATTTTCTGCTTTTTAGTCTTGTGTTAATACTTGTATCCCTCTTTATTAATACTTTATATACTTACTAACCTTACTGTAAATTTCACTTGGTAAATAAAGCAATGACGCACTACCGGTCGCGATCGTCGCGCGATGATGTACTACACTAACGATGGTTCGCGCGTCGGGGCGAAATGGGTCCGTGGAGTGGGGACGAGTCAGAGTGCGCACGCATAGTAAAGTAGAGGGGGTTGTCGAACGAAGTGGGGATCGCTGAACGCGATGACGTATTCGCAGGGGGATGAAAAGGTAAATATTTAATTGTTATTTTCTCCAAAACGGTAAGACTTTCTAAAAAAATCTTTTTTGAATAATGCATTGTCATCCAGTTCTGAGCCATGTATTTCAAGTCTCTAGCTCATGAGGAAGTTAGTTTAAAATCAATTGCAAAATTTGTCCCCGAACAGACAGACAGACAGACAAACAAGGAAGCGAGCTAATAAAAACGTGGTAAAAAGCTGTATAGCCAACGATTATTTATATGTAATTTGTATTGTATTATAGAAAGTATAATAAAGTATTGAAAAATAATATATGGCAAAATAATCTATACTTTGAGATTCTAATTGCATTAAATGAAAAACAAACAATTGCCATACCATTATTTAAAACAGTTTTGATTTGATGAAATTCGTCTGTTTACTATGAATGGTAAAGAGCTGAAAACGGTAACAGCGCGGTGAAAACACTTGTTCTTGCCACGTAAAAATGAGCATTAATCCATCCGCCAACAGATAAACTTCGGTAGGAACAGCCGTTTCCGTTGGAACTGCGCCCGGATCCATGATCTGTCGAATTCTACGCAGACATTCTGAAATCCATACGGGTTCCTTCGCATAATAGAAGTCGAGGCCGTCGGGAACTCCCTGAAGATTACGTCCCGGCGTCGCGCGTCGTCGTTTCGAAAGGCAGGTACGTAAAAGTCTTTTACGATCCCGCCTGTTCGGCACGCGTACTCGAGAAGTCGTTCAACCACGCCACGGTCTCCACAATGTGTTCCAACGAAGTTCTTCCGCGGCTCCGGATAATGATAATATCAATCATAACTGAACGTTATCGCGATATTAAACCGTGTTTGGAAAGCTATTCCCACGACGAAAATAATCCACTAAATCGCGTCGCAGAATTTCACAAGTTCTTCAACAGAATCGGTTTTATTCGGTTGGATCCATTGTACGGTGCCGTAAAACGTGATCATTTTTCAAACACTAAATTATTGAGTTTGTAACAATGATAGGTCACCTAGTCGTGCAACGGTTTTATTATAAAACCAGCGTTCCGTGAAATTATGTCGGAAATTGCACGCTAACGAATTCGCTGCTATTAACCCCTCGATTCCCGATCGCGATCGTAGCCATTATAACTAAATAGCACTCCTGCTCATATAATTATTACGAGTGCTACATTCGAGGATCGGCTTACTCCGCAAATTACACGCGTCAGAAATTCTATCGGTTCTTGTGGTGAAATTCTTCGAGTCGCTGAGAGGTTGCAATTAAACGAGGATGAATGCCTTCTGTCTTAAACGAGGAGAAAGACGGGGGTGGTTGGGAGAATGGGGATGAGAATGGGGGAGGGAGCGTAAATTCGCCGGAGCGAGAAGCTAAGTGTGTCCCACCTTTGTTTCCCCGGCTCTAATGATTTCTCTCATTAGGCAATGTTACTTAACGCAGCGACGCGCAATCGAGCTTAATTAATTGTATTTGTCGCTTTCGATTATTCTGACTCTTGGCGACCCCATTCCTACCGTTCCTCCTTCGTTGTCGCCGGATAAACGCCCAACAAAGCGGCAAGTGTTTGCAGTCGTTCTCCCTTCCATTGTCGTCGTCTTGTTAGCGTTCACAAAGCTCCGCGAATAGATTAGGTATCGATAGTACTTCGATGTTCCTGGATCGGCTGAATTAAGTATGATGAGCTACAAAGACTGCAGCGAAATATCATTTAATTACCTTCTACCGAAACACAAGGGCTTGCTTTAGAAAACTCAACGTGTCTACATCTAACCTCCTACTTTAACCATCCATCTTCATTCTCATATGTGTTAGGTTATATTAGTTTATATTAATTATATTATATTGTTATCATTACTTATGTTAGGTTACGCGTCAAAAGAGAAACGCAATATCATTGTAAATATTCAATTAACTTCACGCGCTCTTCATTGTGAAGACCGCATTGGCAAACAATATTGTTAATATTACGAACGACGTAATTACATTCAAATTTTGGATGCTCAACGATTCCCGCGAGCGCAAGTGAAACATTTAAATTATAATGGTCTGCTTTACATAGGATTATAATTACAATAACATCGCATGATAAATAACGTCATATGATTTATTTGTGTATCATGATTTTCAGTTTTGCGTATAATCATTTTCAAAATAAATTCAATTTTATAGTCAGATTTCGAACACTGCGATTTAACCTTAATGAGGTTTCAATGTTGAAAGTCGATGGACTCTGATTAAGGATAAATTTTAATAAAAAAAATCCGTAGTAATCGTGCGCAAGGCAAACGGTATTTAATATTCGACGCTTAAGTTCTTAGGTTCCTATTCTTCACAGAAAAGCTTTCAATAGTGAAAGCGGAGACACGATGAACTCGATCTTTGATCGTGACAACGGATCACTGACGCTTTTATCCCTTCTGACAAACAAACGACGATCCACTCGATAATCAGAAATCGGGGTAGAATATCCAATAACTGCTTTCAGAAACAAAGCCGCTGCAGACGGGCTGAAGGCGTCAGCACTTGCGAGAATTTAAAACGAATTTATTATGTGATCCTAGTCTTTGACAAATCCATCGAATTTATATGAAAAGTTCCATAGATATTCATGCTACAGTATCAAAAGAAAAGAAGTCGGCTCTCCTCCGATTATAAATAGCCGAACAGCTTTATAAGATCCTCGGTGTAGCTGGAGCTGATTGGCTACTAAAATAATTTTTAAAATAAAGATGTTTGAACTATTAATATTTATTAAAAGAATGAACGTAAAACTCTTTAGCCGTAATTCTCGTTTGTATTCCGTATTCGTAATCGTATCGTATGGTATTTAACAAACCTCGACGTGAATTCGTTTTCGAGAATGCCGTCACCGCGTGAACGTGTCCTTTTATACGTTTCTCGCTCTAATGTTTTACATGCGTTTCGTTTGTCTCTTTTTCCGAATATTCTGGAAAAAATGGCCTCGTGTCAGCTGTTTGTTTATGCCGTTGGTTACGTTTGCAATCGATGTATCGCATCTCGGCCGTCCTGAAAAGGCATATGGCCTCAGATGCCTTATACACACATACAAATACAATCAGACACATGCAAAAGATCTTCAAAATCTAGCTCGCGATGAAGATCGTAACACACGTCTAACAAATTATTAAGTTTTTCTTTTTCGATGAAATCAAATTTGATTCGATCGTGTTCGATGTTTAAATGTATCCATACGAAAAGTATGAATTTTCTTCGTTGAAGTTAGTGTTTGTCACTTCGCGTACGTTTCCCGCGAGCATAACCCGTCGAACAAACAGGAAGTTTCGTTTTCACACGCAGCCCGGGACAAAATTTCATCTTTATTTATATGAACGGGAAGATCCCGTGAGGCATAAAAACATACACACACGATACACACATACAAATACAATCGAACACATACAGAGGATTTTCAGAATCTCGCTCCTGCAACTATTACTTCAGTTTTGTTTAGTAGATCAGCGTTGTTCTTCTCGTCGAGTATAGCCACCACTGAAATCCCTATCGCTACACGTGTTGTCGGTTGATTCGAATCGTGCATGAAATTTCTTCGCATTCCCGATGAACCTGTTCACAACGATGTATTTGCATACCCTTCGAAAGCGAAGTAAAGTGCAATATCTCTATTGTTCGATTAATTATGAACAATACCATGCTCGGGCATGAACCATCCAGAAGCGAAATTGCACATATATTATTCAGAGGATACAGAGAAATAGTTCAGGGTAGCAAATGGTTGACGCATGTGCTTAAGATACAAAGCAAACTTGTTTGATTAAAGTTTAATCCGCACGTTCCAAGTTTATGGTGTAGAACTTTCACTTGTAAAAACTGTAATCCGTGATTAATATTGTTGCAGATAGAATTATACGTGTGTAAATCTACGACGGGGTAAATTCTAGAATAAATACCAGTGTTGACACACCGGAAATATCTTTGTTGTTTTACTAATACGTAAAAGAAAATGTTTCAGGAAAATTGGTATGAAGAATTTTCAATGTTAGTTATGAATTGAAGTTAAATAGTACACGACGTAAGAGAACCATCTAATATCACGAGTGTTAGAATCGTTATTTTGATAAAAGATTATCAAGGGTGAAAGCTCGACAAGAATAGAAAGTACAGAACCTATACGCTCAATCTAACCCGTTGTACCGAACCGATACTCCTGAAAGTGTCCGCCTATCGAGGAACGAGAAGAAGCCAGGAAGCGTCGGATAGGCGGGATCGTTAAATCCTTTAACTCATAGACGACTTAGCCATCCACGAAGGTAGAAGAGATAGTGGCCATTCACCAGGCTGTATTAACTCCTGACCCAGACTGTTTCGAGGTTCGTAGACGGTGGCCCTTTTATACGGAGAGCATCGTTGGGGGTGACATTTCCCATTAAACTTTCCCCGATCTCGTCTCACCTCGTCATCGTAATTTTACGTTCCCGGATTACTTTAATCCCCGACGCGCCGATTGCATGTCCGACTCGAGTCTCAGCATCGAAAGTTCAGGCTGCAAATGATTTCTGACAAGCACTGGTCGATGCTTTGCGGCCTTGCCAGTTCATTCTCGCATGGATGCTGAAATCCCACTGGCTGATCAAATTATAAATGTCTAGTATTATATGAAAGATGCCACGCGCAGGCGAGGATATAGCAAGTAAGATTTAATGGAAGAAAAACTAACGAAACCATTTTCTCGTTGGAATAACAATTTTATAATTGAGTCTATGAAAATATTTTGACTCGTTTGTCGCGAGTATGTCTAGGGTGAAAATACTCTCGCGTACGAGCAATTCAATGCGACGGATATGTGAGAAAGTCCTTAACGAAAAACCAAATGAAACTTTAGAAGGATAGTAGAAAAAGACAGGTCCTGAAACTGGACTTACGAACAAAAACCAAAATTGAACTTCAGCAGAGAGTTACGGCTGGCATGGGTCCAATCGAGGAAATCATCCTATCAACTTTGAAGTATATAAGCGCGGAAGGCGAGCAACAGACATTCAATTCTATTCTACGCTGAGGAGTGGACGGAGTCTGAGCCCACTTTACGCAGTCTCCATTAGCTTGGACGTGTGAACTTCCGGTCGGCGCGAACCTGTCGGATATCAGGGCCGACGTAAAAATTTAATTAACCGTAAGAATGGAATCGAAGGTTGACCGTAACGGCCGTCTCGAACTGTTGGCAAGAATCCAGCCGCGAAAATCGCCTTAAGTCGGCGACTGGCCTGGGAGAAGCGGCAGCGAAAGGCAGGAAAAGGCAGCAGGAAGAAGGGAAGAACAAGGGGTGAGCGTACGGTTTTTAACGTTGAGGTAGGACAGGTCTAAGCTTTCCACGACCAGGTCCTTGCTCCCCTCGTCCCCTTAGTGCTAGTCGTCCTTTTTGTTCCTGTAAGGACTCGCGGCACAGGCTCCGGTTTCTGGAGAAAGGGGGCTGCTTGGAGAAAGAGGAGGGCCAATAAGAACCACCCCCGTGATTTAGTGCACCGCTGCACTGCGCTTCTTACGGCTAGGGTGGAGACGCTAAGATAGAGACGGAAAGACGGCAAGGAACAGCGTCGGACGATTTTAAAGGGAACACGATAGCTATCCTATATTTCACTTTTTCCCTCCGCAGTCAATGGGGAAAGTCAACAATTGGAACTGTATTAACAACCCTTTGTGAACGAGTACCCACCGTTAAATGACCGGCATTAGCTTGTTGCTCTTACCGGTGTCGGTTGTTTTCACGGCAAGCAGATCATTCTTTCATTGTGCTGAAACCTCCAATGCTTCTCTACGTTTTAACACACTGACTCTGTTCGCTGGCAAATCGACACGGTTCTCGTAAATGAATATGCATAAAGTTTAACATCCTCATTTATTAACTATCTAATTTATCCAAACATTTTATTCGTGTCGGCTAGTGAACTAGTCATTCTAACATCCCGATAAAATTCAAGTCAATTAATGCATACGAAATTGAACGATAAAACGAACTTACCTAAGTGAAGTAATTGTATGAAGCGTCTCCTCCTTTGATCCACTCGTAGTACCTCTACTTTACGCCAGTATCACAACAGTGTTTATAGATGGAAAAATTATTTAACACGTTGAGTGCCACGTCAGTCGACGGCGACTGACACCGACCTTTCTGTTCAGACCGCGTCAGTCACCGGTGACTGACGTACTGTCGTAGTACTTACGATACCTGCGCGCGCGGCCTGACGGGGAAGTCGCTATAAAACCGCGTGGCACACAACGTGTTAAATAAAAATACCACGTCTTTAAAAACGGACTAAAAAATATAAAATAATTTTTCCTAGTCCCATACAGATTCCTAACCTCGTACAGATAGTCCTGAAAATTTGTGATTGTGAATTTTTAATAGCTATGAAAATATTTGTAAGATTTGAAACGAAAAACGTGGAGCGCATGCAAAAGCATAGCACCTGAACCATTGGTTTTTCAGATATGTAAAGACTAAAAAGTAGAAAATAAAATATATAAAAGCTTTTTAAAAACCACACTTATATTAAAATGCACTAAAAAGTAGTAAATTTTTTTTTTAGATATGAGTGACTATAAATAAAAGCGTGGAACGCTAAACTATATTAACTGAATTTTCGTGGGCGCTTCACGCTTTTATTTATAGTCACTAATATCTAAAGAAAATTATTTTCAAGTTTTTAGTGCATTTTAATATAATCGCGGTCTTTAAAAAGTTATTTTAAATATATATTTTTTGTTGTACCAAGAGTCACGGGCGTATTTTCTTTTTTTGCAGAGTATTAGTTGTTGTCTTCTTAATAACATTGGAGAATGCCCGTATGAAAAATAAATAATATAATATCTAAGCGGATTAAACGAACGGAAAAGGAATTAAGGAAACAGAGATGGAAAACAAAGCGTTTGAAGAGATGCCGTAAGTTAACCTCGTTAAATGTTCCGTCTTAATATAATCATTTCAGTTTTTCAAATTTAGAATAAGACGACTAGAACCATCTGGTTTTGGTATTAGAAAAATTTTTGAAATAAATTATTGGATAATTAATTCATTCGGAATATTAAATATCTACTTTGCAATGGATGGGTTAAATATATTGAATTTAATTCCAGTTAAATTTTAACAGCTTGAAGAGTGTTAATGGAAAGTTAATTGGAACTCATGATGACTTTCTACTGGTTTTCACGAAATCGTATTTTTCTTTTGTTCTTTCAGGTGGAAGCGATGACACAGAATTTGCTGGAAATTTGTCTCCGAAAGCGTTAAGAGGAAGGTCGTTAATTTTCATTTGCATAGAGGGAGAATAAATTTGAAGTTCGCGAGAAATGTAGCGGGTGGACATTAAATTCATAAGAATTTTAATGTACAGCATAAGCACTGGATCAGCGGTAATCCTGAACCTTTCGCAACAGGGGAGACTGTACTCCCTTAATATTATACTTTACATTTAACTGGTAGGAGACTCGCTCAGCTGAAAATTGCAATATACATCGTTTTACAACAAACAACGTAATCTCCTTTGCCTCGACGACAATTTATTAAACTCGCTGAGAAAAGTAACGTTGACCTTATCTCTTGTAGCTCGTAACGGATTTTCGTCGTTGAAGATTTCTTTCGGTAAAACCTGCATTTTCCGTGGTATTAATGAAATTTATTGACGTCTCACTTTCTACGGCTCTTGAACATTCACAGATATATAACGTAAATGCTTATGAAATGTAATTAATCTGGTCTCTGTGTAATTTATGTTAATATAATGTGTATTATAGATCTAATTTTATTCATTATATATTACAGTATATTGTGTCATTTTGCTTAGAAGAACATCAACTAAAACAGTATAGTAATGTTTCTGTAATTAAAGAAATTGTTCAAATTTATTTGCTGAATAATCGACTCTACAACTTCTACATAGGGGGTTGGCTTTCGATATGGGAGAGTTCAGTTTTTGCACGCTGTTTATTTATTTGCCCAATCTATGTAAAAAAACTCATCCATTACATCGCAAACAAAAAATTCAAGCACTTATAGTTTTAGAAATCACGGGCCCATGGAAAAGGGTTCAAAACTTTTAGGGTAGATACTACCGATTCATTAAATGGATGAAAAAAGGTCCCAATTAACGTGGCTTAAAAAGGTGACCATTTCGAAAGTTATGAATAATTTTTCATTTTTGTCGAATCAAGTGACCTGTTCGGCTTATTTACCCTCCTCACACATCACAAGTTTAACCGTAGAAGAAATTCAAGTGGGTCACCCTATACGTCACGCAGACTTCCAACCGTTTTAATGTATAGTTCCCAATACTTAACTTTAAAATATGTAGTCGTCATGAATAAAATCCATCTATCTCGCGATGAAACTTAAACGTCAATTTTGCTGAGGAAACTTTAAGATGCTTTAAGAGACGTGGTTTCCTTAAAACTTCTAGCCAACTGAATATAATACGATACAGTTAACAAAATTCGGATTTGAATTGCAAAGTGACGGACTATATTGTAGCATATCTTACGTATCTCCCACTCTGTATAACCTTTTCCTCCGAAATTACATTCTCGGCAGCCTCATATTTAGAGAGGTGTTTTCTGTTCTTAAGAATTCTTCTTTTCACAGCAACGATAATTTAATTTTGAATTGTTTTCGGATTTCCACATAAATATCTTGTCGCAAAATAACTGTGGCTTCGAGCTGGCGAGCATCGCAGTGAAACTGCTAATAACGAAAGAATGAAGCTTGGGGGGAGGCAAAGCAACGATCTATTGTCACCTTGGAATTATTGATTAGCAGGGAGAGTTACACGCGAATATAAAGTACATCTGTGGCGGAGTCCACGCGCGTTGCTAGTAGACAAGCAGACATGCAGTCTAAACTGAAGTAGTAATATAGGCCGTGCAATATATCCGTGTCAAGTTGACCAATGCCCTGTCCAACCCACCATACATCAACTGCTGTATTGTGGCCACTTCGGATTATCCCGGCTTCGAAACGGGTACGATTTCAAATTTCCACACCGAGTTTTGCCACGTATCAGCGCTTCAAACGTTCTGTTACGCGCGAATCCCTCTGCACCTTTCATTCGGACATGCCAGATTTGTCCAGCAATCCAGAGGGTTGAGCACTTTTTTTTTCTCTCCGCGTGGATCAAATTTCAACTTCTATGAATAAAATGGAACATCTAAAAGCGGTTCATCTACTCGGCGTAGCATTCCCGAATATTCAAAATGGTCCGTCCGTGGCATACCTACTGAAATACCTAATTTGGGTCTTACCCACTCAAGTTGCAACTTGTTCTCCCACATAAAATAAAAAATGCACTATATCCGGTCATACGTTATGAATGACAATTTTTAATATGCCACATATCTTGCTATAATAGCACGTGTTTAAAATGGATGGGATTTCAAGAACCTCGATCTCTATGCTCAAACTAGTGTGTATATGTACTCAGTTCCTATGTATTCCGTTTTGTCTTTGTTCATACGGTCACTTTCGCCCCAGTACGATTTCAACCAGCTTCTGTTCAAATCAGTTCTCAATGTGCAATTTACACAATTACGTTCATACATAGCAAGTAAGCAGTAATATCCTTTTTCAGTTTTAAATCCACCTACATTATATACATTTTTTAATCATTTTTAGACACAAAATTCCAAGACCGAAACGTTAGGGAAGAAAAAGTTTAAATTGCAAAATTGCTAATTCAATAGTTATTGATTGATTGAAACTGTGCGCCGAAAACAGCAACAAATTAAATGCCTACTGGATTACTTCGAAAAAAGCCTGTTTATGAGGATGTCGGCCTAGAAGAAAACAAATAAGGAGTCAAAATTACTGGCAAGTGATACATTCTCATGAAACTATGACAGCCACACTTTTCACAACAGTAGACTTGAACGTGAACGAGATTTTTGCGACTACATATAGAAGAATTACCAGTGAAATATTTGCGATAATTTATGAATGTCACGCCATGAACGCCGCTGGTTAATACACATTAGGATCTCAAGATTAAACAGGACCTGGGGCAGTGATTGGCTTCAACTTCTGAAAAGCTCTATAACTTCTAGCTCGACACCAGATCGGCCATTAAGACGACCGCTCGTCAGACTGATCCACCGAGACTTTCAATCCACCTTTTCACCGGTGCCGGCAATAATTCAGTCCGATCACGTGCAACGAGTTCATTTACTTTTATGAAAGAAACGCTACGGAACCGGCAAGACGCAGCAGCGACGAGAAAAGGCCCGCACCGACTCATCCGCAGGTTCCCGGTGCTTATTGCCTCTCCACACCCCCCTCCCCCTCCCCCAAGAGCTAAATCCGCCAAGGGAAATAATTAAGGGGCTGCACGATCGTGATACACGTTCTCGTTACCGGTGGAACTCTCTATCGAGGTGTTCGGGAACTGCCATGTGAAACTTTCGTCAATTAACCGGGCGAATCGGGCCACAAAAGGAACAATTGCCAGCTTTCGCGTGACCAATTAGAAAGCCCAATATCACCAAGTGCCGGGCCGGGTTTGTGGCTCGCGATCGATTAATATGGAGCCGTTAACTTTCAATGGGTTATCAAACTCGATGGCATTGGTACATTTCACGGGGCTGAAAGAAAGAGAATTATCGGTTGGAAAAGTTCCGTCGAGTTCGCGATCTCTGTTTGACTTTAGCGCGGCCCGATGAAAGAGCTTCGAACTCATTCACGGACTGTGCACCGAAGAAAGACCTATCGACCACTTCCGTTTTCATTGCTCGTAAATATTTTGTTGCTCTCTGGACAATGATCGACTGGCAGTTTTTAACGGCAGTTCACCGAGCCGCCTGGAATCTTCTTGAAAATCTGCTGCTTTAGCTCTTTTGTTTCCACAAAGCTCTCATTTTCATACGTCGAGAACGAGAAAAGTTGCGATTTATCGTTTTCCTGCTATTTCATTGCTTTTGCACAGTTATAAAAATAGTTGGAAAATCAATTTTTTTACTGAGCTACATGTGTGAGGACCATGATGTACGATTACAAGGGGAAGAACAGAATGAAGCAATTTCAGAGTGCTTTGGAGGGAGCGTCCTACTTTAGCGTTGCACTCTTGCACGGAGCTTTGCTGGGTAGTTAATCTACGAAACAAGTTTTCGAAAGTCGTAGATTAACCGCAAGAACCGTTGAAATTTGTAGCAATTTTCAGAGGTGGAAGAAATGTGAGAAGCTTCTTGGTATTCTTCTGTTAAAAATACGTTTTCACGGTCTGCGATGAAATTTTTTGTAATATAATAACAATAAAAATTAATGTAATACTGGCAACTTGTTTCCAGAATATTTCAAACGTTATATAAGTAAAAGAGTTCTGAAGGAAAATTTATACAATAATTTGCTTCGTTACAGAAAATTTTAATTGTAATGACTGTTTTATCGAATGTATGTACGATAGCATTTCTACTGGAATAATACTTGGTATCAAGACATCGATTCGTTGTGATCTCGAAGAATTCAATGGAAACATATGGGACGGACATCTATTCGAGCAACGATTGCACTAAATTTAAATTCCACCCGTTACATGCCGACGATATGATCCTGCAGGCGTAGAAGACGTCGATTGAAATGCTGATCGACCGAAATGTCGCGGCCCGACAAGATTTAAGGACCTCTTCACGTTTACGTGGTGGACTCGGGCCGAGTACGAGCCAACTTTCGAAACTCTCGAATTTTATTTACTTACAGCAAATTCCCTGGATCGAATAACAATTACAATGAGCCGGTATCTTACATCAATTCTGTCAACGTTTTGGGAAACACTTTTTCGACGGCATATTAGTGGATTTCCTTTTCTATAAATATTTTATCCCGCAGGGGTTCTCTTTTTTTAAACCCCTAGCACCCGAATGGCGATTCTGAGACGCCACTAAAAATTATTCAAACTATCATTCAGAGTATTACATATATCGGTATTTAATCAATTACTAAACATTTATAATTATTACTTCTTCAACCATTGTGAAAACAAACTACATATTCCAGATAAAGCTCAAAAGAAACAATATCATCGTTTGTTTAATTTTCTATATTTCCAGCTTCACTTGCCGGAGAAGATTATCAGAGCAGTTTCTAATGCAATCTCGGTTTCACAGAATCCGTGGCCTGGAGCGAATCTGGCCGACAGTTGAAATGCCATAATTATCATAATAAGTTAAACTCGCTTTGAATTTTAAGTTGCTTTAGAACGATTATGAAATTGATTTAGAGAAGAGAAGCAAAATCACGACGGATAGGTCTGGCCACGTCTCATAATCATTTTACATGCCGTTTAACGTTAAAAGTTCCGTTAACTTATATTACAGCGAGCGATCTTTTTAACTGCAACCGAACTCAGAGGCAGTTTTAAAGTGCATTTTATGGAGCTCAATTGGTTCGATGATTAACACGAAAATTTTTACTTAAACAATGACACTGAAAGATCATGACTACAAATTTCCTTTGCTAATCCATTAGAAATGATTCGTCTTGTTCTTCCGATTAAAACGATATCAAACACGATATAATCCCGATCACAATTACTTTTGTAACAAGCGATTAACATTTTTCCCTTCACATTTACAGAATTTCTACATCTCCACCATAAATGTGAATGTCTGAATCATCGACTAATTATGGTCGTAAATATATCGTGTTTGGAGTCGTTTCAATCAGAAAAACGAGACGAATAACGATGATAATAATTTAAGATGATTACAATTTATCTTTTTCATTGAAAATTCTTTATCCGTATTGTATGACTGATTGTGTAGAGACTGAATCGAGGGTTGGTTGAATAACGTCGATAGGAATTTCGCAAAGGATCTGTTGACCGAGTTTTGCGCGATAATTGTTACTACTCTATGAATTCCCTTTGCTAATCCATCAGAAAGGAAACGATCGACGCGTGGACTCATTTACTGAATTACGGCGTCGTGACAGAATGATTCATGAGCGACAATTCCGATCCCGGCCAGCCGACTTGTTAGTTCGTTTGCAAAACTGGCCCGGGTACAATTAGCCCTATCCGCTCGCATGATCCGCCATGATGACGCACAATTACTTATTGTTGCTAGCCCGTATACCGGGCATAGTATTTGCGGTCTTGTTGCCGAACAAATAATACGTGGCTACGTATATGTGTTAGAAATCAGTCCGCCTACGTTAACTAACGAACTCGCGCTTCGTCGGACCATTCACGATGTCCACGGAATCCCAAATTTTCCAACAATGGCGCGCCTGTGCGTGTGGATATATATATATATATATATATATATATATCTCACCCGGTAATCTGATTGTTCCCTCGAACGGTGAAATTTAAAGTTAAAGTTAACATTTACGTATTCCCGAAGGTAATTAGCGGACCCCGGATCTTCACGCTAATTTCCATTTTCATGGATTACTTTCGTAAAAAACCGGGATACGGAAGAACTTCATTTCGCTGAGTGAAACATTTCTTTCAGCGAAACTGGACCAACTACGATCCTGACAATTTTTTTGAAAGCTGTATTCTTCAAAGTAATTCTTTAAGAGCTATAAACTATTATTTCGCCAGTCTCTAAATAGTTTTTCATTCTTTGGTATGTGTCACAAAAAGGGTTGTTTGCAACCCCATTAAATGCAAGATGCATTTAATAATTTGGTTGATTTTCGTGTAAACTTTGTACAGCGTGTGCCATCAATGAATTCGCGCAGCACGTAACAATAGTGAAGGAGGGGAGGGGGGCGTTGCGGGAAATCGAAACTCGGCCGATGAAATATGTCATCCTGGACTTCAGAGCGGCGCGCGATAAAAAAAACTTATCAGGAGTTCCGCGAGTTCCCGCCGCAAATCGGTCAGATCGATTCTAATCGACACTGCGCGACGCGGAGACACGGCCGTTGAATCGTGGCGCACCAATAGCATGATTCATGAACGGTAATTTCACAGGCACGTAGACGAGGCGACGTCGCAGGCCGTCGTAATTCAAAATTACACGCGCTTCAGAGGGCCAACGAACGAAAACCGGATCACGAAACACTCTCCTGAAATCTCCTTCGTAAAATCTTGATCTAACAGACCAAAGGATTTTTCTTAGATCAAGATTTTACTGTAATTCGTGAAAATTACTAGTAAAAACACTAGTAAAAAACCAGACGAAATCTTGAAAGTATTAAATAAATAAAAAAACATTTGTACAGTACTGTCAACTGAGGAGCATTTCAGCTGATGATAAATTCTTGATCTAACAGACCGAAGGATTTTTCTTAGATCAAGATTTTACTGTAATTCGTGAAAATTACTAGTAAAAAAACGAACAAAATCTTGAAAGTATTGAATAAAAAAAACCATTTATACAATAGTTTCAACTGAGAAGCATTCTACCTCGATCACTAACTTTGTTGGGAATGGAAGACGTGGGACAATTTTATCTGGAATGTTCAACGCAGACACCGATTTGAGATCACGGCCAACAATGTCGAGGTAGCAGGAAGGAGAGCACAGCACCGAGAAAGAATGTCGGTACGCGGCGTACCACGATAGATGACAAAATGATTAATGATACCGGGCTAATAAATATAATATTAAATTCCAGAGCTGGGGAGATTATACGTCAACTCTTGCGGCGCACTGAACACGACACAGTAGATCGCGAAGAGTTCGCCGGGTGAAATAATTAATTCCTCAATGTTTTTTTCCCCAAGCCCGGTGCTGCTCATAATGCGCACTCGGGCTTTATTTCGTTAAAAGTTTGCCGCGGAGCCTGAAATTTCTGAGGCGGATTAATTTTTTAACGATTTATCGCCGGGTGAAAATAGTTTGTTGGATGAGAAGATTAATAAGCTCAAGTAAATTGTACAGCAACATAAACACGTTGAACTGATTAAGCTAAATGGTCGGGCAAATAACATTTCTAATCAAAGAGGACTTGCAGGTATAATCTATTATCGATGTACAGGATCTCGTCCAATTTTGACGTTTTCCATTTCCTCACTATTAGAAATTTGATCATTAGATTTGAATGGTATCTTTTAATAACATCACTTGATGCAGCTCGACATTGTATATAAAAAGGTATTTACCTACTCACACGTGCAGCACACAAAAATAACACGACTTTACTGTGATGTACTGCACGCCGTTGAAAAGCGTTGAACGGGGCCAGCCTGAAAACAGAACGCAGGCTGCTGAAACATCCGAGACGTCGTTCCTCCGTGAAACAATATTTCCTGACAATGAGTCCGGGCCACAGCGGTATCTACCGGCACGATGCAATTAGCAAAGTGCCAGGAACATTACTCATTACACATTGTGTGCGTAACCGGCACCCGAGCTACCGGAATACGCATAACTAATGATTGGAAGTTTGACACGCGAGATGGTTTTCGTCGGCTGCCATTTTCGTTCAGTTATTCCTCTAACGAATTTCCGTGTCAGAAAAGTAACTAAGTGCTCATATTTTCTGTGCCTTCGAGAAAATAAAAAGTTTAAAGTTTGAACGCGTAGTTTATTTCTGCTCGTCTTCGAAAGAACGATTATCGAAGATTTGAAACTCGTTAGCAAAGTACCTATAGTCATAATCTCCACCCCGATACTCATATTTTTATATTATCTAATAATTAATACACTTCTGTTAATCAATTTGTGCATAATTAGCACAAAATAAGGTAATAACCTACAAACCACCGTGGAGTAGATTATGAGATAAAGCGTAAATATTTTTATTATCGCTAATAACATCAAAATACCTACTGCGGTGAGTAAAAGTTCCCGAGTGTGAAAGCTGAAGTAAATAATTAAATCTTCGAGAAGTTGTGTAGAGGAATACCACGTGGAACCGAATCTTGAAATATGCATATCTTTACTAAAACTCGTGCGTCAAGAAAGCATACATTTTTCAAAACTTCGGATAGAATAGTTTCGCTTCTCGATGCAGAACTCGTTCGCGATGAGGAACTCTACGAGGTCCATCCAGTGGATATTGCAGAATTCGTGTCGGACAGTGTGATTGAAGAATCCTCTTCCTCAGATTTCATAAGTTTCGATTTGGATGAAGAAACTTTACTTTATACTTCGTAGTTCAGTAGTCTTATTTCACCGAATGTGTCAAAGTTGTCCGCTACCGGTACCTCCTCGTATGAAGTTCCGCAAGCTGTTATTTAGAAAAATAGCAGACTGAATGTTTTTAAAGGATCACATCTCATCCATTAAGGCAAAATAAATTCGACCTCATTTATTCTTTAATTATTCTAAAAACTGCAGGGTTACGCAGGGTGTCCTAAAAATGTAATCTATGAATTCTTATGTAACATATAAATATTATTTAATATTCAAACATTGAGTGGTTACTATTTCATCTGATTTTTTCTTCCACACGTCGTCAAGCCGAACACATCACCACCTGGCTGCATCTCGTTCCTCGTGCTTTCCGATCTTCAAGAATTCCCGAGTATCCATAAGGAATTCTGGCCTTGCAAAATATTGCCGCTACTTTGGGACTTCTCACGTGCAGATGCAGTACCATAAATTCCATTTTATTTTCGTCCGGTTACGGCTCTCATTTCTCCTTTTATTAAATCCTTTTTCCATTCCGGCCATTT
Organism: Lasioglossum vierecki; assembly: GCA_028455595.1. NCBI lineage: Eukaryota > Metazoa > Arthropoda > Insecta > Hymenoptera > Halictidae > Lasioglossum > Lasioglossum vierecki. The sequence continues at coordinate 16,148,946 of CM052341.1, forward strand.
CCTTAAAGATCGTTTTCTCGTCGGGCTCGTGCAACACCTGGGAAACAATTCCTCTCTTTGGTGGTTTTTAGATCCTCCTTCGCATAAGTCCTAAATTACGTTTCTTCCCCCATTCCACGCGCGGCCTTGCTTTCACCGAGTCAATTTCTACACAAGATTTCGATTTCGAGCTTTGGTTTCTCTTTCACCCCTTTCGTCCCGTACTTCTTCCTTCGATTTTTCTTCCGCCATTACTGGCACAACCTCTGCTTATTTTACTCCGTTAAGTAACTCCAGCTTTTCAAGTATCAGTTTATTCCAAGAGTAGTACTGTAGTTATGTACAAAAATGTGCTTTATTTTAACATGCGGAACTTATTTCTTTTTATTTGCAGATTATTATAGCTGCAAAATAATGATCAGAAGATAATATTAAACGAGATATTTCGTTCCCACGAATTAATTTCTATTATTTAAGATCCAAGTGGTATGGGGGACGTAGATTCGGTTGCACGAATTGGCCGGAAGAGGCAGGTAATGCGATGACGCGTTGTGTATCGTCCCCGTCCTCTGTTTGGTCCCTAGTTTTTATCCCTCCAGATAAGCGGAAACCCTGCAGTTTTCCTATGTGAAAAAATGTGAAACTTCAAGCGAAACTCGGTATAATTTTCCAGTAGCGAAATCGGCCATTAATTCGGGTACCATGGAAATCACCGACATGCGACACCCTGACACGGCTGACGCGTCTGATCATAACCTGCCGATTCTACTTCTCATAAATAAGAATGTCACGAGAAACTGTCGAGTTGTCAAAGCCAATTTTCCTTTCTGCAGAAAGTTTAATGGTCCATTAAATCATTTATCCTGCATACAAAGAACTAGGATAACAATTCATCCATTTTTAATTTACACTTTAAATCAACACATTATGTTGCATTTATAGCGTCACATTTTAAAGAAATACATCTCACCACGTAGACATAAAAGGTAGAATAATGTTACAGTATGTAAAAATATTATTTGGGTGAATTTTCTCCCTGAGGAACGTATAAGGTTTAAGAGCGTTTGAATATTATTTCGGGCTACCTGTATGGAAATAATGATTGCATCAAAGGCGTCCCTTGGAATGATTCCATCGAAAACGGTCCCATGGAAATCACTGACACGGGTTTCACCGTCAACATTTCACAGACGACTACTTTGGCCGACAACGAATCTATAAACTCGTTGTCAGTCAAATTCGTGTCGGTTAAAAGTATTATCGCTCAAAGTAGTGTATCAAATCTGGAGTCGGTGAAAGCCGTGTCGCGGAAATTTGTGTGATTTCCATGGAACCTGTTAATTCACCCGCGACGGAACATTTTCAACACCGAGCGAAGAAGTAAGGGTGAGTGGACAGCCTCACGGAAGAGACTAGTCTCAATTTTACTATAACTTTTGAACCATAAGAGATATCAGGATAAGTCATTATACTTGTGTAATAATTTTATAATTCATTCTTTGAATTTTATTGTCTGAAAATAATATTTGAAATTGTTTAGTGGTTACTTACTTACTAAACTATAGTGTTTAACTAACAGTGCGTGAGGAGACCCGACGATCAGCGTGGTACGAATGAATCGGCAATCTTTTCTGCCAAGGAAAATCGCTCGAGTCCCGCGAGGAACAGTAAAGTGGTCGGATTCTTGGGAACATGTGATCCAAAGAGAGGGCGCGAAAGTTGTCGGCAGAAGACCGAACGAGAAAAGAAAGAGGGAATAAAAAGCAGAAGAGAAGGTTCGCAGACAACGGGTGCAGAGACTTGTTTGGAAGTTTATCATTACTTTGCACCCGCGCATCGGAACCGAGTTCAGCACCTCGGGTCCGATACTCGCCGACTAATATCATTTTAAAACCAAAGTTTCAGCGAAAACTTTTATTTATTATTTCCTTGTAGCCGGAGAGTGGAGCGCTGCAGGATAGATAAGAATGTTCGGGAAATCTTCAATCGAACTTCTTTTATCCAGCGCCGCGTTTACTTACCCCGGCGTTGTTCCGAAGTTATCGAGCGAGTATCGGAGAACAACGGAATGGAGATCGGATACTGAGAACGGATGTGACCCCTGCAACGCTAATAGATGATTCAGTCATTTCGACGACGAATGCGAATTACATTTCCTCTCGCGATCCATTCAAAAATTGATAGCCATTTTCATTTACGGAGGACAGGACACACTTTTTTCCCTCATACGCTTCTCAAGAATAGCAGCATAAAACAGACTAGGATAACGATTCACCCATTTTTCATACGTTCATTACCCTTCATACGTTCCTCAGGGTGAAAATTCACCCATTCAATATTTTCGCATACTGTAAAATTATTCATCCTCTTATGTCTACGTCGTGAGATGGATTTCTTTAAAACGTGACGTTATAAGTAAAACATGGTGTGCTCATTTAACGTGTAAAATAAAAATGAGTGAATTGTTATCCTAGACTGTTTTATGCAGTTATTTTTGAGGAGTGTATGAGGGTTAAAGAAATACATCTCACGACGAAGACATAAAAGGATGAAAATTATTTAAATAAAAATAAATATTTCAAAATACCAAGTTTTTAAAAACGGACTAAAAAGTATAAAATAATTTTTCCTAGTGCCATACAGATTCCTAACCTCGTACAGATAGTCCTGCAAATTTGTAATTATGAATTTTTTTGATAGCTATAAAAATACTTGTAATATTTCAAACGAAAAACGTGGGGCGCATGCACTATATAATTGATGCATTTTGCGCTCCACGTTTTTCGTTTTAAATCTCACAAGTATTTTCATAGCTAGTCAAAATTCACAATCACAAATTTTCAGGATTATCTGTACGAGGTTACGAATCTGTATGGGATTAGGAAAAATGATTTTATACTTTTTAGTCCGTTTTTAAAAACGTGGTATTTTTAAATATTTATTTCCTGCTTTTTAGTCTTCTGTTAATACTTGTATCGCTCTTCACACTAGATTGCCTAAGGAAGTCATTTTGACTGCTTTTCGATTTCAATTAGAAAAAGAATTGTGTATATAATGACACAGCTTCTTAGAATTTTGTGACTTTTTGTACAACATATAAATGCGTTTATTAATCATTGTAGTTGCCTCTCCCCTCTCTTTCATTTCCGGTATATATATATATATATGTGTTATACCTGTATTGCCTAAAAGCAGTCATTTTGACTACTCGGGAAATTTTAAATAATCAAATGACTTTTATTATTGAATTGTATAAATTTCTTATAAGCCCAGATCAGCTACGAATTCGCATAACAGTTTATATATTTTTTGATTACCGTCACTTGTACGTGACTTATTATTCGAATCTTTATGCCAGGCCTGCCTACGTACCTTATTCCTCTTGAACGCGCGATAACGTAGTTCAGGTGGGAAGGAGGATCACTGATTGTAGGATCACTTACTGTAATCGATACGCTTTGATAGAGTGGGAGGACCGCGAACTTACTAATAACTTGTTGTATGACTGTAAATAATATAAAAAATATTAAAAATTAATTTTAAACAAATTTCTTTACACATTAGTTATTCTTTTACAATGCAGTCATTTTGACTACTTTGGGGCAATATAGATATATACTATGTTTTAGTCTTTCTAGTGTTAATACTTTGTATACTCATTAAGCTTACTGTAAATTTCACTTCGTAAACGAAGCATTGTCACGCGGAGTGGGGATCGCTGAACGCGATAGCGTTTTGCGGGGGGAATGTAACGGTAAAAATATTTAATTATTATTTCTCTTAAACGGATAGACTTTTTAAAAAAATTTTTTGAATGTTGCATTGTCTGAGCTATGTTTCCAATTTCAAGTCTCTAGCTTATCGGGAAGTTAGTTTAAAATCAGTCGCAAGATTTGTACCGAACAAACAGACAGCCAAACAAGAAAGCAAGCAAACAAAAACGTGGTAATAATTTTACAGTACATGAAAATATTGAATGAGTGAATTTTCACCCTGAGGAACGTACGAGTGCTAACCCTCGTTCTTTAGAGATAAGATTTAAGCTGTTAGGTTTACTAGGTCCTTCCTAGTGTTTGAAAATTATAACAGCGTCAAATAGCATTCACCGTTTCGATGAACTATACTTGGCTCCTCTGCGAGCGGTAGCACGCGAGCGACGCGCCGTTCCGAGGGGGGAACAGATTCGAAGTGGAACTGGGATTTCTATCGGAGATACGGTACGTCAGGTTCAAACGACAGATTTCACCGTGGCCCCGGATGATCGGTTCATTTCCGATCGTTGTCCACAATCAACAATACACCCTTGGACATTCCGGATTCCAGATCTGTCGGCACGGTCGGTTCCGTAAGCGTTTATACATTCGCGGTACTTGCACACACACTATTCAGCGACACACATACAAGCGCACACGTACGCGCAAGAATATATCAACGGGTGAGTCTGTTTGCATGCGGTCGCGTGTATGCACGCGCCTGTCTGTGTGGTCGGTCCATGTGTCGGTACATCGCAGCTAGGAACCAGGGCTCCCCTTTCGTTGCAATAGAGCTTGTTATCTGGCGTACCCGGCCACGGTTGATGTACCGTTTATTGCTGGCGTAGCAACTGCGACAACACTCGACTCATTGTGACCGGTCGTGGCTTTTTGGAACGGACGCGCGTACAGGAAAAAGTAGCAAGTGTCCCGACCGTTGTTGTATCGGAGCCCTTTTATCCCGGCCCGGCGAGATATACTTCGTTCCGCGGGATAATTTGCCGCGCCGATGCCTGCACCCTTCCCCCGCTTTCGAGGAAAGGACTAGAATTGTTCCCGTTCTTTTGATTCGCTTCGCGTTCCTTGTTTTTCCCATACCATTGTCGTGTTATCGAAAAACGGTATTAGAATGGCTAACTTACCAGCCATTTAAAGTTCAAGATTGACCAAACAACGCTTCCAAAGAAGGGGATGAAATTTCTTATTCCTCAGAACAGACATTGGTACCTTTCCTCGAAACAGAGCTGCATACCCAAATGATACGACGATAAAGCAAGTTCTGAAATAAAAAGAAGACGCTCGAGGCGGCAAGGGGTTAAAACCTGATACTCG
>CM052341.1:16154108-16239538 GCA_028455595.1 Lasioglossum vierecki
GTCAAATTGATCGAACCTTGCGCCGAAATCATAAATTCATATTCACTTTCCAATCGAGAAACAAACTTCACCTGTATTGGAGATGGTTTGGAAAAGATAATTTTTCCAAAGACATATGCCAAACTTGTTTCCGTCTGTGCTTTCGTAATATCAAATCAAAACCATGCCATTTAAGAAGCGATATAAAAATATTGAGATATGAGATTCGCTTATGGGAAACGAACTATATTTATTGGAGACTTGTTTTACACTTAAACTGATTTATTATAATACACGAAGAGTATAAAAGTTTTATACGACTGGACGTACATATACTGCTCAAGTATCAGGACGTTCTGACTGCGTCAACACATTTTCTAATTACATATAAGTACACAGTAGGTGTCAGCATAGGCAGTTTGTTCTTCGTTATCGACAGACTTGTCGTTATTACATTCAACAAAAAGATATTACGAGAAGATACTTTGGTTCGTAACTCGATCGGGTTTTAATTCTATTATACCGTGATCTTTCTCATTAGAACAAGCCCCTTCTGAAATGTGCATGTAGCAATTTTCTTCCGGCTTCGAGCTCTGTGTCAGACTTTACTTTATCAGTGAAACGTTCTCACTTTCTGATTAATAGAATCACGCAACGCTGGCCAAGGCTTCCTCTCTTGCCAAGTTACACATTCATAATTACACTTACCACCTAAAAATACCTCTGTTCTGCCCGCTTCAAGACAGAGGAGACTTTCCAGTGGTTCTTTAAACAGAGACCCCTTTTTCCCCGAGATTTTAAGCGCGTTTACCTTCCGCTTGCGGCGCGTATTGTGCTCAATTTTCGTGGGTCTCTCTTATGATTACATTCCGCAATACAAGACCGCCGGGAGCTGCGAGAAAAAAACCGGATAAAGCTAGCCCGGGACGCTTTCATTTGTACCTCCACCACGTAGCCGCTCGTTTTAATTCCATCCGGCGTTTAACGGGACACAAGATTACCGCGGGTGCTTGAAGAAGGACCGCGAACGTGTTACACCCAGTCCCCGGAAATCCAAGTGTCACGTGTCCCTCCCAAACTCGACCGTAGCTACTTTCGTTCAAGGAAATTTACTTCCATGACAAAATCCACTTTAGGTTCTTCGGACGATTCAGAGGCGTCAATAAAGAGCTCCACTGCCCTAACAAAAAACGGTGGCACTGCACCGTAGTACCTATGCTACTCCATATTTGGTCAGTTGCCTCTACTTTCGTTTCAACACGCCCGGTATAAATATTTTAGCATTTGTTATCTGACATCTTGTTAGCCGCGTGGAGGAAGTTTAGTCCGACAGACGGACAGAATGAATGGGGATAGAAACGGTCGGAGAGTCAACACTTTTCAGGCTGGTCGTGAAAAAAGGATTGACAAGAGAAGGCATGCCATCATTCTCGTCGCGAAACACTGAGATATATTTGTTCACCTAATGGACCTGTGGAGGCAACCGCTATATCAAACGAATATTCCCGGAAAAATCTGCGTTCGACAGGATGACCACCTTTTGTGTCAAATGGGATTTTGAATCGAACCTTGGATCACGTTTCGAAGAATTTCTGGGGCTCTGAAACCCGGATACAAATTTCGACGGTGCGTACCAACGGCGAACGTTCGATACAAAACGGTAGGGAGATGGACGTGTCTCTTTGATGCCCTATTCTGCCGCGAGTCAAAGAGATTTTCACGGATTTTTAAACGTTAAGGTAAGAAGAAATGCCCTGAGCCTGAATAGCATGTTTTACTACTTTTAATTTTATCAGTTTATATAAACGATAATAATTGTGTGTGTGTGTTTTAAAGATTATTATTAATATTAATATCACAAAGTAACCAGGCCAGACATTTCATGTCCATACGTTCCATTCAAAGAAATGCTGTGCGTAATGAGGAAAAGGGTTCTTCAGAGGGACCAGGAAGAAAGAGAGAAAAAAGCAGTTCCGACTGAAGATTTTTTTGGCGGGGATAAACTAAATGGCAAAAAGAAATTTTCTCTGACGTCTTAGGTTTACAAGCTGAACCAACTAAAAGAAAACTGGTTGTGCTGTAAAGCGGCCGCTCAAAGGAGTTTAAAGTTGAATGAATAACACGGGAACATGTGGAGGATCCGAAGCAAAAGAAATGAAGGCTCGTAATTAATTAAATTTCCCGAGGATGGAACAATTTCTCTCCAAGCTCGCGCTTAAGCGTGAAGAATTCGCTGAAAACTTATATCGTATTAGGAATTTGTAGCTTACGAGGAAACCTACTTGAATCGCGTGACCGGATTTTCATGAGTTTTCAGGTTACGTTCAACCGTTCGAGTGCAATAATAAGTAGTGCTACTCGGAAATATTGTAAAACGAAACCCAACTATTGACAAAAATGGTTTGATAAATATGGATATTTTTATCATAAGATAATAAACATATTTTAGTGATCCAGCTATAATTCGTGAGAATTTTGATTTAATAGAAACTGGCTGATAAACTGAGCTAAGAGACTCTAGCTTGTCTATTACTTAATTAACAAATCAGATATAAATCTGCGTCTTCTTCAACTTGTCTCAGTCCATTATTAGCATACGAGAAGAATAAATTCCACCTATTTCATAGAAACCATAGAGGACCACTGTGCGTCGTCGGTGGGTTTGGGTTAGGAGCTATATTTCCGCTGGGAAGAAAAGCGGTATGAAAAGTGGTTTCAATTTTGGCCACAAAAGGTCGCTTTCCAGACGACTCTGCATTGCGAGCTTCCCAGTTTCCCGTCAGAAAAGAATCCTCATGAATGTCTGCGCGTGCAGAACGTTCAAAACAAACGAGTGACGAACGATTAAGTCGCGAAGATGCGGGAGCCGAGGGTGTCCGAAGGTGAATAGAGGACAAGAGAGGGTGCAAAGCTAAGGGAGAGGGGCTCTATTAAAGGGCTGCTTTTTCATTCGCGGCGTGGCGCGTCGGCGTCGCGTCGTCGCGTTGTCTCCACAGGACAAGGGAAGAGGCTGGAGGGAGGGACAGGAAAGGACGAAGAACGGCGTCACGAGGAACTTTTTAGGGTTGAAAGGATTATATGACGAACCGTGGCAAAGAATTAAGCCAGAAGAATCGGTCGGCGATAATCACCCTAGTAATTTTCCGAATATTATCTCTCTCGCTCGCTCTTTATCCCAGACTTTCCTTTGTATCTGTTTCTCTTTTTTCTCCGCTCTCTCTCTCCACTTCAGCTCCTTGCTCTCTGTTCCTCCGCTTCTTTGTGCCTAGTCCGGAATTCTACATATTTATCCAACGACGTGACAGGGGTCTGAAAGGTAACGTCTGAGATTCTCCATTATTTCGAAGGTTCCTCGGATGGCGGCGTTTAATCGAGTCTTGAAAGACGTCACTCAACAATGCGGAAATTTCAATATATAGTGTAGAGTGTAGAGAGCCTTTTCGGGAGAATTCGTAACGACGAGGACTCGTTTAAGCAATCTACAAGCTGGCGAGTCGACTCCGAGACATTCAAGAAGATGTAACATTCTTGACCGTTTTATGTTGGCTTTCCCGGATGACTACCATTTCAAAACGGAAAAGTCAAATTTGCATAATGGCTATCATTGAAATAATTTATTTGGGAAACCATCGATCTTCATCGTTCGAAAAATCATCGTTACCGCGACACATGTTCCGGCTTCTACTAGGGGCCGCGGTTCAACTCGTCAGAATACACAATCGTCAACGACCTATATGCAAATGTCGGTTGGTGTACACCCATTTTTGCAATTCAGACGTTTAACAACGGAAATGCTAAATCAGAATTTACATATTATTAATTTACATTCATAAGCCAGCCGGGTTTTTCTGTGAACGTTTACGCGATAGCTGAAAATAACATAATTAGCATGACACGATGTAATCGCGAACGCATTTATTCAAAAGTGTATCGGCTTGTCGAACACGAACGACAACAGAGCGCAGCGTTTTTGCAAAATCGAAAAATCACCTGTTCCATAAAAAATGATTAAATATAAACCGACGCGCACATGCAGTTCCCTAACGAGGAAATTTATAACGAGCAGCGCTTAAATCGATTTTATATAAACAGAAGAAGCGCGCGCAGAAACAAAGCGTCTGCCCCCGCTCGCAAGTGTAGTCGGACTTTGTTGTTTCGACGCGGCGGAAAATAACGAGGCAACGTTACGGAAAAAACGCGAAAAATCTCGCGTGCCTCGTTGTTCGATGTTGAGGCTCATTGTCAAAATCATCTTTCTCGGATATACATATCTTGGAAATAATTTATCGCATCCCCGCTAAACAATCGAAGTTGAATTTCTCGAGTTCCAGTCGGAGGATCGACGCGCGGTTTAATAACGTCGAATCGTTACTATCGGAATCGAAACGGCGGTGATAGGGTGCTAGTAATCCGAAGAAATTCTCGAGAAAAGTTTTAATTAACCGCCCGCGCCCGTTCGATCCACTTTCGAAGGTACATCTGAATTTTCCAGCTCGCGGATCCGGCGAAGATAACTTTAAGATTCATAAATATAGACGATACTCTATCGTATTATTGCTTCGCCGTGAACGCAGCCGGAATTCATGAAAAGACCGACGCGCCGCTCTACTTTCCGAGGAATTATTTTCTAATCCATTCTGAATTGCGAAATAATCATTTTGTAAGTAAACTAACGATGGAGAGTAGATCTTTTTCAAGTAAAAAGACGTTTCGCGTCGAAACGAAATATAAGCAAGGACTTATGAAATGGTCAAACACAATTTTCCCGCAGAGCGCATCTTCTATGACGCGACAGATAAGATGTTTGTACCTTCCGGAAGATGTAACTATGCCCTCCACCCCTTCCTTTTCGCGCGCCCGTTTCTATACTTAGGGACTTGAAAAGCACAAACCTCATATCGTGCGTCGGCAAATATTCATAACTTAAATATCGTTCCTCGTAGGAGGCCCAGGATGAGAATTCGAGATATAACACCGGCGTGGTATTACGTTCCACGTGGAAAATCCTCCCTCTCTTGACATGTGTCAAAGACTATCTTTCACTCTAACTCTTTCGGAGTCTTCTGCCAGCCCTCATTTCCAGCTCTCTCCTCTTTTCACCCTTTTCTCTCCTCAACTTTTTTCCAGAGCATTTTTAATCTTTCCTCCTGCCGCTAATTCTTATGCAAAGTTTAACCTCATTTTCAAATAATGTTTCATACTAACCCGTATTGTACGGATAAGTAGAATAAGTGCCGTAATACTTGTGAACGACAGTGTGCCTTCTCCATTGCATCACATCCCCTACGCTTAGGTCAGAATTGCTTGAAATTCAACATGCGTGCTGGCACATTGTTCGCGCGAGTACATCTCCGTCGAAACAACGTCAGCATTTTATCCGGTGGTGAGATGGGGGTGTCGACTCGAAACTCGTCGTCCGTCGAGTATATCAGAGGTGTTTTCGCACGAACGAGAGAGCCACCTCGTGAAATGACTTCGCCCGGTGAACTTCACAGGATTGTTGGCCAGGAAAATGGTATGTTTCGTGTTCCTCAGGATCCTGGTTCCTGTCGAGTGCTCGAAATTACCGGGACAAGTGCTCGTGTCGGAATCAACATCGAAATATTTCTTTGAACAACAAACCGCGAGCTGGAACCTGCTCGCACCGTAATGCACTCGAACGCCAGCAAAATTATTTCGCCGAATCTTTCGCCAACACTTGGTCGCCGAGTGCTTTTCATTCGTGACAGCCTTTTCACTCGCCATGGAAATATTTGCCATGGAATAGAGATGAAGTCAAAAATTTTTGGTTACACAAGGAAAGGAGTCAACCTCACAGAGTCAAATATTGGAGAACTACATTAAGGAAGAAGTTAACTCAAATGACTTGAGGAACTACCCCTATCAAGGTTCTCCGACATTTTCAGGACATCCTCTATAGATGTCAGAAATGGGGCACAGGGCAAGAGCAAACATTCCGGCAAAGGGTAGCGTTGTTTACGCGTTATTCTTCACAAATAGCGCAATCTCTTCTGCTACTGTTCAGCAGGACACTTTCAGCTCTACAAGTGCGAGACACGTACACGGATAACGCGGTTATTGTCAATTTCCCAAATAGCTCCAAGCAAATAACAATACCAAGAATGTAGCGGAACAGGCACTCGCAACGTTTTCAAAAGTGGACGGAGCACTTACAGTTTATCCAAGATGGAATTACATTCATGATCGCGCGAAGCATTCGACGTTATCTTTATCGGTTTCGCATGGGACGACGCTACGTTACTCGACGAAGTCGAAACGCCCGTCGAGACTATTTCCCCGGTCTGATAGGCTTCAGGATCTCACGACGACGGCTCTCGCAGACGATGGACGTCAGAGAGTAATCAAAATTTTCGCAGACAATTCAAGTTCCGAGGAATTACTGGAACCGCGACGAGGCGCGCCCCGGAAAGGGCAAAAACTGGGTATGCACGAAGTATTGAGAAACTTCCGGCGAACTTTCCCTGGAACGAACTAAGTTTCAAGACCCTGAAACGAGTTTACTTCACCGAGATCAGCCTAGATTAGGTACCGCGTCGCGACTTATGGCTGTTGGGAGACCGCCCCACTGGTGTGCGAACGATTTTTCAAATTATTTTGTTGGGCTTGTATCGCGGGCCCACTGACCTACTATTAATTATCGTGCCTTCGTTAACACCCGAACTACGGGAAGCCAATTAACCTCCAGGTCAGATTATCTCCTTCGCAGCTGCAATCGTTAGAACTTTTTCGTTTGCAATAATGTCCTGTTAGTGCTTGTACATAGTAGTTTACACATTATGTACCGTCCTTTTTCTTCTGATCATGGTGTGTCGGCTATTTCCTAAGCTCGCCAGCAAATAGGCAATTAGGATAGAGAAGAATACTATTGTAGGATCTCAGGAAAAATGAGGGAACCGCCCCATTTTGGGAATCGAACCTAGGCCTCACACTGATGGTGTAGCCGATCGAGTAACGCGCTCACCCATTGAACCCTCCCATTTTCCCGATCTCTTACCGTATAGTTGTTCCGGGGGTCCTGATTCCACATTCGGCCAACCTGCAACGAAATTCTACCTCGAATGTCCGTCACAGCGTCGTCTCATCGCCGTCTCTTTTTCGTGTTGTGGCCATACACAGAGCCACCAAACACAACTCGTAATATCTCGTCGTTTCGCAACTCACAACTTGCAACTCGCAGAGTTATTCTCGCGTGGTGATCGTGAACTTAACAAACCCAATCCCGGATGAACCCCCAAATGTAGGATCTCAGGAAAAATTAAGTAACCCAGGCCTCATTCACGGAACCCACCGATTTTCCTGATCTCCTACTGTATATTTGTTCAGGGAGTCCTGATCCCACACTATCTCCTACGTTCTCCAGAAGATCCCTATGCCATCCTCAACCACCTTCGCTAAGACAAACCCCACTGGATAGCCGCACTCACGAGTCATATAGCTGGTCCAGAGCGAAATGCTCATATTCCTTTTTCCTCCTTTCTTACACCACTTTAGCCGCCGCCAAATTGTGACCCCCAACAACGCAACGCAACAACCACATCAGGAGCTAACAGCAAGAGGACGGATCAAGAGGGTGGTATGCTGCCTCACATCACCGAGAATACGTAATCCCTCTCGTAGTGTAGCCACCCGTCGATCTGCCGCAGGCACCAGGTACCTAGAAGGCACGAGACTTGCGGATCTACGACGACGTCAACAGATCGACGGACTCACGGAGGATCAGCGCGCCGAATCCACGTCGTCTTCAAACAACCATAGTGGGATAGCAGCACCTCGATGCGCGACGCGCGCAAACGACGATGACGACGCAGCATCAATCGAGTGGGCAAATGATCCACAAGCATCCCATCGCTCTTCCTGGATTCAGACGTGGATCAGCGTATAAACGAGCTTGTTCCCTGTGTTAATGCGGTGGCTACTTCTTACACACGCCAAGAGATGGACAATTAGACCACCACCCTTCTCGCTACAGTCTTCTCCCCGTAACTTTCGTATTTCCAAGTCTGCTAAGTTCTAGAAGAATATCGTTTGCAGTGTGTAGAATGTAGAGAAAGATAACGATTGAAAAGAAAGAGAGACTGATTAGAGGGATTCGTTATTCCCCATTGACCTATCCATTTAAATTCGTTCGTTTTCAAATATTCAGAAACGATGGAGTATTTGTACCAGCAATCTCCTCGACAGGTGCTTTGTAACATATTTTATTCGAGACAGTTCGTTTCAATTACGTCGACGGAAACGATGAAAAAGTATTGGAAGTTATTCGCAGGACGCGAGAGTATGACCCAGACTAATAAAAATTCTCGGAACGGTTGATACACTTTTTCATATGGACTTTTTGTCACTTTTATTCGAGTCTGTTGCTTCGATTAGAGCTTGCGTCCATATTAAACGCGACGATTCGAAAAACTCCGAGCAGCATGAATAAAAGATTTTACTTTAATTCGATCGCAACGCATTAATCTCTTTTTTCGAATTCCGTTGCATTCGCTGAAACGATGCGTCGAAAGCGGCGTGTTTTTGTTTATTTATTTCCCTGGTCTGACGTTAATTACGTAGATTCTGTACGTTCGCGAATAAAAAATGTTTACGATGTCGAGAATATGAAATTTGATATATATGAAAGAATTTGAAAGAATATGAAAGAATATTTTTATTCAAACTGTCCGGAATTAATTCTGTCAGTTGTAGCCCTGTGGTTAGGGGTGCCCTGTCTGTCGCAGTGAAAGGGCTAAAACGGAGCCGTCAAACAAAATCCTTGCGGAGGCAACGGATGCAACAGATATATATCTGTGCGCATCGGATGAACAAGAAACGATAATGGACTCCACACTCACAGCGATTAAAGCAGTGGGAGTAAACCGGTGAAAGACGTATCATTGTCGCTTCTTGCACGTGTGCCGCAGCGAAATCACCGTGTGTCAGTCTGGGTTGTAGTAGTGAAGTAGCGAAATTCGTAATTGCGCTTCAACCGCAGCAAACGTATTTACGTTACAAAAATTTTCCGGTAACCGCGGAACAAGGTAGGAGAGAGAGCAAGCGGGTGGAGAAGCAGACGAATATTACAAACTGTCATGAACCGGCGCAAAACTTGCCGTGGCTGTTGATAAAGTGGACGAAGTTATTCATCCTCCCTGGGACGAGATTATTTCTCGGGATCGGTTGGGTGCCTTGAGCTGCCGGCGCGCAGCGTGCAATTCGTTGCCGAGACTTGCGGTTATGCTCGAAGCAGCACAGCATCTACTAAAATAGGAAGACCAGGGCTGGTTGAAGAAGCGAGGGGGCGTGCGAAATGTACGTCCTTTTCCGGATCTATTACCAGATTTTAATTACCCCGTACTATCGGAATTGTCGGACAACTTCCCACGCTTGCGCTCCCCTCGGATACTTTTACCCAATATCGACAGACATTCAAGTATATATCCTTCTTTGCTTAAACCGTTCCACGGGCTACCTTCGCGTTGTCGGCAAGATATCCTCTCAGCTATAAGTCCGATCCTTCCACTCGGCGGGCTAATGGAAACTTCATCTTAAGGGAACGATGTAGCAGGAAGTTCAGCTTCGGGAACAGGATTCAGTCGGCTGTAGGTCTCAATTAAAATTTCGTCGACGGAACCCGGCTAGACAGACTGCTGTCGGTAATGAGGACTATTATATCTCGAATATTACTTTCGACGTGGATCGAACCTCCTGTCGATGATTAAGAATTTCAATACACTGGGCAGTCCAAAATTCTAATTTCATCAGGAATGCAAAGATTCTTTGCAGAATGAGGAATAGGACTTGAACACTGTTGTAAAATCTTCGTTCCGGATAACTGTTACGAAGAAACGAAATTTTAGAACGAAGGATCTCCAAGACTGTTTTAATTAGAATCTTTATATAACAGTCTTAGAAGGTTGATCCTCGAGATGCATGACGACTAGACTGTGAATGCATTTATAGTGAAATTCCGTAGATCCAGTTAAAAATCGTTGAAAAATTGAAGATGTTCCGATCAATTCGGTTTTTATGTCTTGCAATCAATGTAGACGATTTTTAGTTTCCATGAATATCCGCAGTCTCATGATGACTGTAGAGATTTCATCAAGGAGAGTTGACCAGGGCCAGAGCCGCGTCGTTGAACGATTATTGGAGGGATGAAAAAACATATTGTTGGTGATCCCTTTCCGTGAAGGGTCTATGGAAGGGAAGACGAGGTTTAGATACGATTTACAGCGATCGATCGAATCAGCCGCGAGCTTGCAAGCCTGTGGCCGAGCCTCGCGTTCTCCTAACCTCAGACGATTCAGCCAGCCGATTGTCTTTCGGTTGAATGCCGTGGCGGCCCCCATCTTCTGGTCGACCGGATGTATGAACCAAGGATCGTTTCGCTATTCGATTTCAACTCTTTGTTCGATTCAGAACAGTCGGACGGTGACGTCGTCGTCGAACGCCACGTCGCGCGGTGTCTGCGATCGAGAACCCTCGGACAATGGCCTGGCTGATGCGAGCGTCCTGGCCATTGTGCACACTAACGTTGCCAATATTATTATCGGGACTTGACTTTAGATTGTCACGAATCGATACGGCGAGGAGGTTAATAATTACAGATTTCTTTCGCTATAAGACGACCATGTTTAGTTCGAAATAAGAACATCTCCTAGCTGACCGGCTGGGCCTTCGATTTTTCAAAACGCAGCTCTCTTTACAAAACCTTGACTCTTCAGAAAGTATCGTATGAATATTTTAGAAGAAACTCCTACGTCTTGGGTGTGGCGTCGGGTTAAATAATTTAACTCTGGCGCTTCGGATATTTTCTCTTCGTTAATATATCACGGCTAGCAACTCAAAACTTCACTCGTTCTCAACTCTGGCAACCTTTCTCAATCTCAACTCTCACACTTCTGACCCCTTGGCCCTTGTACTCGTTCCTTTTATACAGTTTCATTCTTCTCTCTCACACTCTTATTCCATCTCTCTCTCTCTCTCTCTCTCTCTCTCTCTATCAGTCTCACATCCATTCAGAAAAGTCAGTCGCTAACGTACACCCTGCGTTTGGCGTCCCTAGCTACTCGACGCTTGTCATTAGAAACCAAACACTCTTCTTTCTCACCTCGGCCTAATCGGCCCAAATAGACTTCCTTTCATATAAGACCCGAACACGCTGGCGCCGAGATGTCGCGTCCACAGCCACTTTAAACATTCACACCCCTACAGTATCGACATGAAACTATTTTTCGACGCGATAATAGAAGATATTCGAAACCCCATTATCGACAATTGAGTTGCAATAATGGAAACAAATGAGTCTTAATTCATTTCCGGGAGACAAGCTCTTCGGAAAATACTTGCGGCCGTGTTCTGATAATGGCTAGTCGAAAGCACAACATCTTGATCCTTGTGCTTAGTGCTCACAAGTCGAACCAGCAAACTTGAAAGTCCACTGGTAAAACACTTGCCGCGTAGACGAGGCTTTCAGCATCGAAGACGGTAAAGTTCCCTCCCCGTCTGAGTCCACGGGGCCTCACAGAGCATCTTCTTTCGCGATAAGAGCTTTCCCTGGTGTTACTCCTCTGTCGGGTGTCCTCCTTCGCCCTCCTCCTCTCTCTGTTGCTCATCTCTCTTTCTCTGGTTATCACGTGACGCATCGTGGTAGACAGGAATAGGTGGCGGGAAGAGCGAATGGAGTCCGCCTTCACGAGGGCAGCCTAATTACCCTTAATGAATGTGCCGCTTTAATTGAAAATGCTTCCTACGTAAGCGCGACTTTTAGTTTCGGATCGAAGGTCTTCCTGACTTGCAAAAACCCGGACGAGCACGCGGAAATGGGGCAAAAGGGGAATGAAGAATTAGGTACGTGCTGCTCGTCGAGGATCGAATGCAACCTCACTCCTTTCCTCGACTTCTCTCTGCACTTTTTGCTTTTTAACAACGCCATATCCGACGGCCTCGGCATACGTGCAATCCTTACTGTAAACGGGGACAGAAACTGTACCAGATGTCTACGAATTTACTCTAGTATATGTTATAATTTCTCGAAGAAAAAGCAACCCGTTATGCTCATAAAATCGTAACACCCCGTAAGACACCAAGTGTCTTTTCGAAATTTATAAATTCACCATCGTATTCAGCTTTTTGCAACGTGCACACGATATTTCAACTACACCTCTTTCTTTCATTACTTCTACACTGAAACCTCCGTGGGTACAACGGATGGCTAAATTCCAGTTAAATTCCCATTTCTTCGTATCGTTCTGCTGTAGTACCATGGGTAATTTCCTGTTATTACCAAGGCATTCCATTGATATTAAACAATCTCAATATGACAGTGCGTCGCGGATTGTGAAACGAATATCCATTGTGTTCCTCCTTTGCTAATAAATTATACTTTACAGAACCCTACAGTAATGACGAGCAACATCGATTGCATTTCTGTTTCGTGTTCTATCAGACCCAACGCAATCAAACTGATCACTTTTAATGCAAAGAAGTTCTACCCTTTTCACTCAAATGCCGATTTTCGATTGCTACGCAACTCTAACAAAAAAAATGATCGCGAATACGTAGTTCACTTTGCATTATTCAACTTTTCCCTCCAACATTTTTTTTGTAACTTCAACCGAAAAAAGAAAAAATGGTACGGCTTGTTACAGTTGCGTGAATCATTCTATACAAATCGGATTGGGTAGTACAATACAGTCGGAAAGCCGTGAATATGGATAGAAAAATAAATTCAAAACGTGGAATAAAATTCTACTCGAGGTCTCCTGTTCAATAAAATAGGACTTGGAAGTTCATCAAGTACACGGTTCTATTGTATAGACGTTGGTTGACTTGTCTGATCATAACCTGCCGATTCTACTTCTCGTAAATAAGAATGTCACGAGAACCTGACGAGTTGTCAAAGACAATTTTCCTTTCTGCAGAAAGCGTTATGGTCCATTAAATCATTTATCCTCTCATTAACCCTCATATGTTCCTCAATATTAGCTGCATACAAAGAACTAGGATAACAATTCATCCATTTTTAATTTACACTTTAAATCAACACATTATGTTTAATTTATAGCGTCACATTTTAAAGAAATACATCTCACGACCGAGACATAAAAGGTAGAATAATTTTACAGTATGTGAAAATATTATTTGGGTGAATTTTCACCCTGAGGAACGTATAAGGGTTAAGAGCGTTTGAATATTATTTCGGGCTACCTGTATGGAAATAATGATTGCACCAAAGGCGTTCCTTGGAATGATTCCATCGAAAACAGTCCCATGGAAATCACCGGCACCAGATTTGACCGACATTGTCGATTAAAGGTGTTGTCGTACAAAGCAGTTGTCGGTGAAAACCGTGTCGAGGAAATTTGTGTCGGTGATTTCCATGAAACCCCATCGAAAGTACTGCATCATTGCGAATTTCCACCGAGCTTCTTGTCCTTATTATTAAATCAACGATAGTTCGAAGTATCTGAATTTCCTTATCCGGCAACGACGGGTGTCGTTAGTCGTTGCTTTGTCCCTCGAAACTTCAGCAACTTTCCTGCTGTTTTCGAAAGTGGGGAAGACGCGTAAAGAGCAATAAGGGGGACTCGAATGACTGGAAAGAAGCAAATGAAAGAACGAGGGAGGGGTAGAATGCTAAGAAACTGAACGCAGCAGCGGCAAAGAAGAGCCAGTTAGTTCGAGGAAGTTTTCGCCACTTACTTTAATACGAACCACGGGAACGTGATTCCTAAGGTCGCGAAACTGAGAGATAAACAAATACACTGTCAATGAGACCCCGACTCCATCTCGTCAAGTTTACGACACCTTTCGCGCACCCAATTTCGGGAATCCTTAGTAAAAGGAACCGGCGTAAACAACGCTGTTAAAGCGTCGCCGACTTTTACGGTTGGCAATTTAACCTGTTGTCTCGACATCCACGGGATATGTGTTGCTGCGGGTAGTAGGAGGGGATTAAACGCATATTTTTCCCGATACCAGGTCACCTGCAACGTTCCCGCCGCGGTTTCGACGCCCAGAATTCTGGCCTTTATAACAATTTGTTCAGTCGATCGAAAAATATCCAAAGAATTTAGAAATTGCGAACGAGGTGTCGCGTAACTGGTGGTGCTGCCGAATAGGGGGCGGATTCTACAGGGAAAAATAAATTGAAAATGTGAAATACAATTTTTTTCACTTCAGAGTTCGTTTTCGAGGAAATAGACTAGAAATCTGCTCGACCCTATCCGCTATCGAAAAGAATAGATTGGATACTCCTTTTTTAATCGCAGTACACCGCACTAGAGAGTACTTGGCCGATCAAGCTGGCCAAAATTATTTTTTCTGTTTAACGTGTTTAAAATGTACCTACTAACTTATTTATAGTATTTTTTGTTAAAAAAAATAATTATAATCAAATAAAAATTAACCATTTTTATTGAAAATATTATTTTTAACTAATTTAACAATACGCGCGAATTACTATAATATAAACAATAAAAATAACAACAAATATAATATAATATATAATAATAACCAATAATACGACTAAATAATAATAATAAATAATAATACGCTTGCAATTTCATTTTTATGGCAAAAATTAAACGTAACGATCTTGTGCATCTGCAAACTTCTACAACTTTTTTTAGGCGAAAATAAAGCTGATACCTTCCACTTACAGTGGTTAAACAAACATTACCGGGACGGACCCGGAAGCACAACTAATTTCTTTCTAAATGTATGAACTTCGAGATTAAAACTGCCTTCAAATTGACTTTTTTCAGTAACCGTTATTTTATAACACTGTCCATCATCGGTTTTCTTAAAATAGCTTTCGTGACAAAAAATATTTCACTTGGAACATTGCTAATGCGGACGACACGGCGAAAGGTACAAGTACTGTGCTGAATGACTAAACTTTAAGAGATTAGACCTCCGTACGGAAATGCCAAACCGGGAAAAAACCTACGATTTATTGACCCCCCACTATTTAACTTTTTCAGGTAACAACTCATTTTTACCTGTGATTAGTTTGACAAAATCAACTTTTGGCCAGCTAGATCGACCAAGTGCCCCATAGTGCACCGTGGCGAAACGAACTTATTTAATAAATGCATGGACCGAGGAATTTTGACTCCGTGGAAGCCGTGAAAAGCGAGACGAACGATTTACACGGTGAAATTTCATTGATCGATTTCGCGTATCGAGTTACACGGCCGAGATAGGCGTCGCGCCGCAACTAATTACAACGAAAATTGAGAACACCGTCGTCGTACGTGTCGGGAACGACGTAAAATTTGATGATCGCCGTAGCACGATCCAGCGCCTCGTTATTCCAGCTTTTAGTGAAATTACGTTCTCGGGTTGTTAATCGTGTCTGACGTTCTCAAAGTTTCACCGCGTCGAACATTCGTCGCGGCACGCCGCTCGAATTTTTCAACGTTTAATTTTTTTTAATCCACTCCCAGCGCGGCGAAACGCGCCGTTCGCCATTCTACCGCTGTAATTTCTACGCGATTCTAATTTCGGACAATTTATCGCAAACAATCTCTCACTTGGAATAATTACGATCTGCGCGACGATTAATCATTCCGTTGCGGCTGCCCCTGATCGTTAATGTTCCACGGAAATTACGTGCGCGTGTACGTAAAAGAAATTTCAAGGATGTACACTTGCGGGACACCTCGTATAATAAAATAAATGGTTCGAAATAAATGAAACGCGAATCCAATCATGAAATGGTTCTACGATAGCACTATCAGGAAACAAGTGCGTCGGTTTCTGCGAAAGTCACGTGGAAAATTTATGTGGAAACGGAATCAACGAAAAACTTATTCGGAGCGTAAAATTCAAGATCCATGAGGCGGGGCGCCATTGATCCCGAGTGTTCCTCGGAATCCGACAATTCGACCGGAGTCTTTTCTTAATGCAATCTGCTGAATGGCAAAAAGAAAGACGTTCACCAAGAAAGCGAACCGTCCGAGCATATAACGAAAGCAAAGAAAACCTGGAATAGATATACTTCATCGTGAAAAGAAAACCGTGTCCGAATTTAAAGATTCAACGTGGTTACCTTTATTTGAGACCTATAAGAAACAATGAAATTTCTATCTTCCGCTCGTGAAGATCCATAAGAGGCGTTTAGTCAGAGTAACAAATTAGAAATGAAGTTACAGCGTGTCGAACAGTGTAATTGATAGCCGCATCTCCCATGACAAACATGCAAAATCTCAAAAAATTCTCCTGGGGTTTAAAGGATCAGCGTCAGGACCACACGGTCATTTATCATCCGTATCTTTGGGCAAGTTTCATCAAGTATCAACGGAAACGGAACATCCCGGCGGTGAAAAAACGGAAGACTCATTCCTAGGAACGCGGGAATCTCGTGTAAGAGAAGAAAAGATCACGGGGACACGAGGATAAAGTAGTCGAAATAGTCCTGGATGCCCTGTGCGCGAAAGAATGGATATCGACTAGTTCCTCTGTCTCGAAACTTCTCCGCGGAACCCGTCGGTGTTCCGCAATGGTCCTGGTAGATATTGGTTTTCAATTTGCATTCTCCCAATAGCTATGATCCATGTATCATTCCGAACTACAAACCGGCGAGCCGAGCGAACGCGCTTTTCTAACTTCTTCTGGCCACTCCTCTCTCGTGTCCTCGGCAGGCCACGTTGGCCCTGTTACGAACGGAGAATTTCCTTTTCGTACATACGGGTTGTCTTCCTAATTTCTTTCCTGGCAACGCACAGTGCGGCATGTAAATGGACATTCAAGACAAAAATCATAACCTCTAAACTAATCAATTCTTGACCAAAGTTCCTTAATCATTTTTTAAAGGGAATACAAAGATGCATCGATTAATGCACCAGAAATATAAGGTTCCATTACTAAAAAAGTTTATTCTAATTTTTTTTTTAATGAAGAGTTTTTTACGATTAGTTGTTATTGCAATTTGTTGTCAACTGTATACTGTACAACTTTTGTTGGAAATATTTTTTCATTATATGGTTAAATATAATTATATCTACTATAATGCATAATTATTTACTTTATATACTCTAACAAAAATTAAATAACATCGAGTCTTGAAATTTATCGCAGGAAAAAATTATATAGCAATATACTACAACACCTTGTTGATACAGAACAACCAAAATTGTAGGATGTTTTGAACCGTTTTTTTTTTAAATTGCATTTTAAGGAAAAGGTCAAATTCTCCATACCTAAGTTATAACAAATAGTTTAAAACGAACCTAAAAGAGCAATTAGAACACGAGCAATTTAATTTTTTAGTATTTATACTATAATAAACTCTTGGCTGTTACTGATCCCCCATTAATTTTCTTGGATACTACTTTTTACATACACATTCCTTACTTACTTACTGATCATTTTGTTGGATAATTAGATTGGAATCGAACCATGATTATTTTGATTTTTGTCCATTGCATGCCGCACTGTGCAACGGGTTCATTCGTGCACCTACTAACAAATTAAATACCATTTTACTGTATAAACCTAAATCCTGGGCTGCCACGTGCGCTGCCCTCGGCCTGGGCTTGTAACAGCCCGATTAAAAAAGGAATCTGGGGAAAAACAAGTTCCCGAGCAGGCGAAACGTGCTACCAGTGACACGCCGGATCGATAAATATTTGATGGCGTCTGAAAGCAGGTTAATCTCGTACAACTCTGTGTTGGCCGAGACTCGCGGCCAAGCGTGTCTGCAGCCTCGCAGGTGTGTTTCAAGCTGAATCCTCTTTCCTGGCGCACTCGGCCTCCCCCTATCTCGGTTTTTTGCAGTTTCCTCGCGTATAAGCGCAGAACAATGAATAAATAAGCGGGTAAATGGAAGACCGGATTCGACGCCGGGTCCCGGAACGTCGTCGGGGAATACGGGAACCGGAGAATAGACAGCCAGACAGTCCCGATTAATATTGGAACGATCGTTTCTGAAGGAACGCGAGACTAATCGGTCCAAATTGATGGAAAAGCACCCAGTGACGAAAAGAAGCTGGCTCTCGACTCTTGGATCGTTTTTGTTTTCTCTAACGAAGTTTGAATCGTGAACACATTGACTTCGATACATTTTGCTGTTTTTTATCAAGTTTGTAGGTAGAAACAACCATCCAGAATAGTTTTATAAGGGAAGTTTTCTTATCCTGATAAAAAAGTAATGGAAAAATCAGACTCTACGGGTCAAGCAACCCCTACGCTTTTTTTTTAGCATTCTATTGCCAGGATAAAATTCTATCCTTATAAATCTACTAGATGGTGGTTTATTTTACTTTAAACTTCCTTTACCTTACCTTACCTTACCTTAAAAAGGCTAAATTTTTATTGTTGAGTTGGAACGTGACCTCAAGCGAATAACGTCTCGGAAAAATACTTTTGAAATAAAATAGTTCCAAATATATTGTATAAATATCAATGACGTACAATTAATAAGGCTATGTATTTCCTCTACGTGTTTTGAACAACTATCCCAGGTGAAATGAGTTCGCTCGCAAGGAAACTTCGAGCGCAAAGAAAAACGAGAAATAAGAAAATTCGTTTTTGCCTCGTTTCTCCAAAAGTCCAGTATTCCAGATCAACAGAGTTCAGTCACTTTGTTCTAAGGAGAGTTAATAATGAACTGGTACCGGCGTTCGTCTCTTTGCCGTTCGTTCTCACGCTTTCCGGAACTTTGGAGAATTCCAAAACTTCTGTCCGGTGGAATGACGCCCTGATGTCGTTCGAGATGGACGGAAAAACTTCTTGTTCGGTTGCTTTACGGTGCTGTATTTTTCTTTGACGAACGCTAGGTTTGCGTGGAATTAGTGCGAGGTGCTAATTGAAATTGAATTTACGAAATTGATCCGAGCGACTCTTCGGATTAAACAAATTCCGGAAGAACGTTGACCACAGCGTACTTTCTCTGGTATTAGAATTATTTAGGTAGAAGAGACTTCAAAGTGTAAAACAATTTTTTCAAATAATAATTCTCTTCCAGTTTGGATTTATTTCTGCACTCGCTTTTTATTCAATTACGGAAGAACGTTGACCACAGCGTACTTTCTCAGGTATTAGAATTATTTAGGTAGAAGAGACTTCAAAGTATAAAACAATTTTTTCAAATAATAATTCTCTTCCAGTTTGGATTTATTTCTGCACTCGCTTTTTATTCAACCGAGTTGTGCAGAAAAAGTGAAGTGAAATAACTGCAGCAATAATAAATTACGGTGTGTATGCATGCAATCCACTGATCTGCCGGTTCGTTCACGCATATCTAACAAATTTTTTACCGTAAGACTGATATATCGGCGGGCAAAGCACCGAATACTGTGTGCAAGTTAGTACGTATCAGATAAACGCTGTAAATGTGTATCATGAATGAAAAACGGTATCAGGATTTTGTAAAGTTTTATAAACGACGCTTTTATAAACCATGCAATGCCACCCGTATACAATTTAACAGTGATTTTACTCGTCTGCGTTAACGGTGTTGTCGAGACCGGAGTCGAATAAGTGGAATTATTTCACCGTGTTAATTGTAATAGTATTCCCTGCACGATCTGCTAAACATTCATGGAATATTTTACGAAATTACCTCGCAATTCGGATAGACAGTTTTTGGTTTGCACGAAGATACCGCTGTTTGATGATGAGTGCGGGATCGGATTAATAGATTATCGATTCCCGGTGAAAGGGGCCAAGTGCACGGGTGTGAAATCTTCTATGATGGCTGAATGGCCGAACATCGCAAATTCTTGCACTTCGGACCGCTAGCAACGGTGGTGCGCGAGTAAATTTCAACTTGGGAACCGAAAATTCACTGGACCGTTTCCAGCGGCGTGGTGCGGGCCTCTCTCGACCACTGGTTAAACACAATCTAATTTAATCCTTTTAAACCGTCTAATCTCGGGAAAACCATTCAAATAAATACACAATTGCTCGAGTTACACGGTACGGTTCGCTTTGTGCGACATTCTTTCGCGTCGTTTTCTACTGCTTTCCTTTCCGTCGATCGAGTCCAATGTATACATTTCAGTAACTAACGATACCGTTCCGTATACCTTTTCCTTCGTGTCCCTCGGTTTATATTTTTATACTGCAAATGGATTTCCTTCCGATTGTCTAATCTCTTTTTATACAGGCTGTCTCAAAATTATACATGCTTGAAGTTATCGAAAATTACCATGGGGATCATCCATTTCAAGGAAATACTCTTCGTATGAGAATTTTCTTTAAAAAGACTGAAATGAGTATTAGGCTATATTGCGAAATGGGCAATAGAAATCTGAGAAACTCTTAAAAAGAGACGTAACATATTTTAGTTTATAGACTGTGTGATCGCAGAGTTCTTAACTTATTCAATTATACTCAATTACATGTGAAATCCCCATTTCTCAAGGGAGAATGTCTTCCATTACCGAAGAAAGATTTTTATATTTTTCTCATTAAAGCTGGCGAACTCGTTCCCGGAAAATGGAAGCAGTAAAAACTCTCTGTAGAAAGCAGTTCCGTAATTGGAACGGAGAATCACGGGGACGATAGAAATTTTTAGACAATTTTTCAGAATTTTATTGTCTCCGGTTTATCGGTCGATATTCGCAAGCGTTATTAAAACAAATAATGGAGAAACGAGATTGCGTATATTGCTAAAAAAAAAGAAAGATAATCGGAATTATCTAGCATAGATGGATGGGATATTGAGGGGTCGATATTTTGACGGACAGTTCTGGAGCGAACTAGATTAGAGAGTATATTAATCAAACACAATATGAGTAAGTGGAGTAGTCTATCAATTATTCTAGACAAATTGCGTTATTTCTACGGTCTCTTAGACCTGGGAGGTTAAATTGAATGCGTGAGTTCAGAATTAGAAATTTAGAATAGAATTATTTTAACTGTGCTTATAGTTGTGTACCATATCTTGGCTGTAGACCGGTCTACTAAAGAAATGGCAATAGCTCGATGCGAAGAAAGAAAAATTACTTAAATAAAAATAAATTTTTAAAGATACCACGTTTTTAAAAACGGACTAAAAAGTATAAAATACTTTTTCCTAGTCCCATACAGATTCCTAACCTTGTACAGATAGTCCTGAAAATTTGTGATTGTGAATTTTTAATAGTTATGAAAATACTTGTGAGATTTGTCTTCTTTTTTTTCTACCTATCAGTGATTGCATCATCAAAAAAATTTAATCTAAACGTGTCACAAATAAATAAAGAGTACTTATAACGAGTAAAGCTATTAAAACAAAGAAAAAAAAATCACAGCGGTTTGATCTTACAATCCGCTCTGTCTAGACTAAAAAAAAATAAATAAATTTCGAAAAACTAAGTATAAAAATCTAATAAAGAGGAAACCTTTATAGCCGTGGGAGCGGACGCACGACAAGAAAAGATATCCTAATATAATAAAACGCTGAGGTAAAGGGTACATGGTCCTTGCCTTGACATAGAGTTTCCTATCTTTCCCGGACGGCGCCGTTAGTTGTCCGATTTAGAACGTATTCAAAATTATTCAATTTTCTTGATTCTGCCGGCACGGAACACCGCTTTCACCGTGCCCATATAAACTCGTCCAAATTAGAAGTTCGCGGCGAGCGGCGGCGTACACGTAAAAGAGAGTACCGCTAACAAGAATGAACGCCCAAAGTGTTTGCCTTTCCCTCTTCCGCGTTTGTTTCCGTCTCGCAGTAGGTTCGCTGGCGGTTGCGAGGCAGACGGCGTAAAAAAAGAGGAAGGACTCGGGTAGAAAGAAAAACGGTCGCAACTTTTCTGGCTGGCCAGTTTGTGGGCCACTTTCAGGACGAAGACCGCGGCGGCGTGTCTCGTTAACAAGCTGCTGTTAGAGTTCCGGAAAGTTTCGCAGTTTTTCGCGTGTCCGTCATCTCCGTCGGTATGTACGTGACTTAATCCACCTCTTAGCACACCGGCCTGTTAATATGTCCATGGAAATCGCTCGATCAAATTTCCTCTGCGACGACCAGCCGACCGTCCCAACTTTGCCGCGAAGCGAAACGATTCTCCACCTCGTCAGAATTGAACGCGATACCGCGACCGTTTGTTTAATCAGCGCGCTAAACGACCGTGAAACCTTTTTAAATCGGTTTTTAAATGGTTCCCAACGTTTCTCTCTATACCTCGTTATCGATCTCTGCTCGACGCTCCAACTAGTTACATTATTTACGTTAAAATTTGACAAAGTACATTCTTGCTCGAGTTTTTCTCAACACTTTTGTTAAAGTTGGTATTTAGGATTTAGCTAAAAATATGTTTCCTCTGCACCGCTATCCCTTATACCTGGGTCATCCTACCCTTCGACCATCAATAAAAAAAAGACCTTGTCGGTATACGTTGAACACGTTTTTCTACCCTCAGCTTAGTCGAACCGAAGCGCTTGAGCGAGAAGCTTCATCTGTATTCTTTTTCTGAATAAACTCTCTATATACCGAGTTTTCATATTTTCTGTACTACGAATCCTTGTCATTACTACTTTATTTCATAATTTTGTAGAATATTCAACAACTTCTCCCTCTTCTAATGTCATTATGTTTGGTGAACGTAGTTTTCACATAAAAGATAACTCAATTTACTACAGGTCACGAATTGTTCCATCGAAAATTTTTAATTGGTAACAGACTAGCAGCCGTTGAATATTCATCCGCTGATTATTCATAAACGAATCATAACTGGTCAGTGGCAAGATAAACAATGTAATCCGTACGTTACGTTGTATCGACGGCGAACATGTTCCTTTCAGTTGCGGAATTTTAGATCCCTTTAGATTCTCCGATTTTGGACAGTCTCCAACAAATAATTTGGCTCGCGCGAACTCCGGCGACCGTGTCTCGGTGTAACAAACAGAAAACGTGAAGCAACTATCAGATTTTCCGTACGTTTATCTTCGATGACAAACACCCCCTATCATCTCTTATTGTTACGGACGTCAGCATAGTTACTGTTATTATTGCTAGTAAAGCCTTCGGGCAATAATCGGTAGACTACGGGAGAAGTTTGTCGTGAAACTCCAATTCCGGCACGAACTAGTCACTATGATAGCAGATATCGCTGTTGGCATGATTAATATATATATATACATCTACGCGTATCTCAGACGGAAACTCCACGCGAAGACAGTGTACACAATTCCTGAATCGTAATACCAATGTCCTGATCTATTAGGAATAGCGAAGCTTCAATGGCAAAGTCAAGTCGTTGATTCTTACAGGGGGACATTGAAACATTAACACTCAAGTGTATTATACAGGGTGTTCGTCTTCAGAAGGGAGAAAATGTAAGGGGTAGTTCTCCTTGCCAATGTAAAACAAAAATGAAGAATAAAATAATTGCGATCTCGGCCTCTTCTTTGAGTTCTTAACAATTAAAACTCCACCTGAAATACTCAACTGAAATATTGAGATATTTACAACAGTCTTTAATACCAGTCTCACGTGATAAATGATACCGATTATTCTCCGGGAAATATTGAAACGAAAATGTTCAATTTAAAATCGGAAACAATGAATTATCACTCCCGGTGGTCTGATTGGTATAATTCCCCAAATTGCGCTGAATTAGAGCGTAGAACAATTAATGCTGTTCATAATTTGTCACCCCATTCGGAGGTAGCAATATCTCTCGGACACGGTGCACGCTGAATTCAGGGGTGTATCAATCTAAAGATGATAAACGAGCAAGATGCTACTCGTCCCGATGTTCACAATATTACAGGTATCACATCTGCTCCGCGTTGTCATCTGCGTCAAGCTAATGTGTAGATGATTATAGTGATTCACGCAGCCGTGACCGACGACTGTTGGGTAGACGCAAATTACAATGTGCAGCGCACGCCGAAAGTAATACAGGACACTCTACAAATATTCCAACCAGGAATGCATTTACTACTTAATTGTATGTACTGTACAATATGACTGATCGAAGAGGACGGACTTGATCCATGCAACCCCAAAATTTGAACATCTGTCCGCCAATTAAATGTAGCTCGCTGATTGGGCCTCACTCTAGGGCAAAGAGAATTAAATTTGCGTGTATACGTAGAAAATGTACGAAAGACTTGTGCACATTATGTACTGTCAGTACATCATACACCCCGTGCCAGAATGTTTCCGATCGGAGGCATTGAAACGGATTTTAGAGAAAACATTCACAATTTAGCAATATAAAATATTACTTTACAGAATTAAAACTGATGAGAAATGAAAAGGGGCTTATTAACGAATGAAAAATCTGATGGCAACTCATGCTCTCGGACGAAGATAGTTTTGCTTTCAGGTTCGAAAAAAACGTCGACTTATTGACTTCAAAGGGTTGGGTTTTGATCAGTCTCTAGATGAAAGTCTGCTCTATCGCGTGATATAGTTCGATTTTTCGCTGCACCCTTATTTTGTAAGATAAACGTAAACATATCCTCACAAATTGGTGCAAAAATGTTGTGTCTCCATCTTTAACGATTGTTTAAACATGTTTAAAGATTCATAATGTATTAATATTGAATATCACTGTATTCGGGAAAGTCTACAGAAAAATATATCTCCTCATTCAAATTAAGTTTTTTAAAAACTGTGCGCCTAGGGGAAGAATTGAGGGTAGATTCGGATTCAGCACAAAATACTCTATACGAATCATCCAACTGCAATTGTTTAACAAATTTAGTGTTGGACAGTGTAAATCGAATCGGAAACTTTTTTCCAGGAGTTGTATCAATCGGAAACTTTTCTCCCAGTAACAATTTGTTTATTTGTTCGTTTCTTCGCCATAATAAATGTAAGCTTATGTTATTTTATTGTTTTTCATTCGTTAATAAGCCCCTTTTCATTTCCCATCAGTTTTAACTCCGTAAAGTAATATTTTATACTACTAAATTGTGAATGTTTTCTCTAAAATCCGTTTCAAATCCGGAAACATTCTGCCACGGGGTGTAATTAATGACATACACTCTAAATTATCATCTTTAGAAGCCATTATCTAAAGGGGCATCGATCAAGCATATTGCGCAACAATTATTGTGCGGCATGATGTCCATTCAATTCCATATTGTATTAATTAGTCAATCACTACATATTGCGCAACATTACTGACCGTGAATGGGCCCCTTTAATCTACTGATTCTAATTTACTGATTTAACTGTTTTGTTTAATGATTGTTTACTTACTGATTTACTTACTGACTCTGGTCGCCCTGAAGAAAATTGAAATACAGAACAACGCACTCGATCAAACTACAATAATTTCGTTGACTGTACTCGGAAGTACCGTGTCATTGCTCAGGCCAAAGCAGTTACTAATGCTTTGATAATTTAACGAATCGAAGTTGCATCCGCAACAGCGAGTCGTCCGATGATCAAGCACGCGCATTAGAAACGCGACACCCGCTCACGTGCGCATCGGTGGCACAGGTAATTAATCTAAAGGTCATCAAACGAACTGGTAGCGAGCCGCCGCGTCGGCGGACGTGACAAATTGCCTGGACGAGAGCGGCTACGGTGCAATCGGTTCGATGTTGCCGCACCGTAAGTGTTGAGCTCGAACGAAAGGTTTTCGTTGTCGCTCTAGTTCGTTTTCGAATTAACGAAGCCCGAATTTGATTGAGACGATAAGGAGACGAACGTGGATTATTAGATTCCGGAAAGGACGATAGTACACCGTTGTGTTCACTCGTTTTATTTCAATGTACCGACTACGTGCGCTTCTATGTACAATATTCGTGCTTCAACTGTCCGTGCTCACCGTTCGCTCCGCGATTTGACTCGCGATTGTTATCGTTTTAAGGCTAGCTTAACCCCTTTGCCTTTTCATATGTATATACCAATAATTTTTTAGAAGTCTGCGGGGTGCTCAAGCTACCCGATTTCATAAAAAAGGTTACGTTACTGAGGCTGAAATTGCCGCGCATGCGCGAAAAACTGTGGCTTCCATCGGAACACTGTAGGGCTAAATAGGAAGTAGAAACACCCCTAGTAGCACAAAAATATTGGATACATATCTTTTAAGCCACACTTTTCATATCAGATAAATATTGGATCTAACTATTGTATACATGTTTAAGAAATGTGAATTGAATGATTAGAAAATATAAGCTAAATATTCAGAGAATATAAACTAGATATTTAAAAAAAGGTAAAGTAAATATTACGAACAATGTGAAATCAATATTTGAAAAACATAAATTCAATATTTAAACGACATTCAATTGAAAAGTAGAAAAAGTTAGGAAAAATATTTTGCTCGTAACTATTTGCTGCCTATTTAAAAAAAAAACATTTGTTACTTAATATAAAATAAATATTGTATGTACATTTGAATATTAAAAAAAGATTGAATCGCTTTTTAATATTATATGAATGTGTGTACAATATTTTGTGCTACTAGGGACGGTACGTGTCCCGTGGAAAGATGTTATGGGGGTGAAGCGTCGCAACAGTAAAGGCCACGGGTCTTCCCGTCCATTCCGCAAGCGGAAGTTCCGCGTGGCGCGGCGAACGTCGATTCGCGAAACGAAACAAACAAGTCCGCGAACGACCGACTGACAACCTTTGTCACGGATATGTCCGCGGTTTTGTTACCGTTAATTCAACTGCGAGTCGCGCGCGCAAACTCGGTTACCGGCCGGATGATGATGAAATTCGAACACCAGATCGGACAATGAAATTCGTTCATCCAGTTGGCCAGAAAATTTCACGCCGCTCATAAATGCCAGCGTTTTGCCCCACCGCGAGTTAGGCTTGACTTTTCACTGATGGCTAACACGACGCACGTCCCGAATAACTATGGTGAATTTTTTTCATTTCCTTCAATCAATGTCTTCGTTTGACAATCGAGTCACATATGTGCTCGCCACACTCGAATTAAACGAATCAACAAGATCTTTCCACGAAAAGGAGCGTAGAAAACATTTCTTTCTGAAGCCAACGACCCTTTCTTATCTGAATATAAATCGTTGAGTAAAACAAATCTGGTCTCTGAATCTTCCGGCCACAAACTCAAGGACTTTCACAGCTGAATGGAACCATACGGACATATTTTTCCGTTTCCTTAAACGACACATATCCTCAGACTGCAGCCACAGAGAATACTCATCATTCCTACGTCCTCCTTCAAGTTTATTATACTTCTGAGAGCGATCACGATTTACCGAGATCGCGAGCGAAGGATCGACAGTTCATGTCCGATCTCGTCGCGTATCCGGCCAGGTGATCGAGAACAACCACAGTCATAAAACTCGCGAGGACTGTAAAAACTTCGATTGGCACTACCCCACTTGGCACTTTCCTGCAAGCGGGAATTCGGGAAATTTATTTTTGAACGGATCGGGGACCGAATCAGTTCGAAAGTTCTGTTTGCGAAGTAACTCCTCCATCAAAATGTTTTGTCGCGCCAAAGGCTACTTATCGATCGCACTTGAACCAGCGTTTCTACATGTTTCATAGAATCTTTCGCCGACACGCTAGCAGACGGTCCCCAACTCTTCTCCCGTGAACTCTCACTTCCATCAATACGGACATCCATGAATATTTTACTTTTACTCGAGGGAAGTAAAGTTGGAACCTTGCACTGTTACACACTTTATTGTGACGAAATATTGAACTTGGCCAGAATTCGAATTCGACTTCATTTATGAATTGCTGGGTTTATGCATTTGTGATGACACAGTGATTAAAATTATTCGGACAAGAAATAAATGTCTATGTGCTTCTGTGTCCTGTAGTTTTCATTTTCCATAAGATATACAATGTGGGAGCTACATTTTGCCATCTAGATTTACGTCATTATTATTACGCATAGCAAACAATGTTTCAGATGAAGTTGAATGGTTTTGTGAGGTGCACATTCTGATGGTACATTCTTTTTGTAGGTGGACTTGTAAAGGACATATGAAGGTCATTAACGGTTTTTATTGCATCAGCTGATACTCCTTCATATTCTTTACAAAAAAGTACTAATCTATTTTTGTAAAAAAATCATTAGTTTAGGAGATATTTTAATTATAATGTCTATTTACAGAAAAGGTTCAATGTGGCGACCATTTGCATCAGAACACTTTCTGAATCGAGAGTCGAGATTTCCTAACAAATTATAATTGAAATATCTCCTAAACTAATTATTTTTTTACACAAATAGATTAATACTTTTTTTGTAAAGAATATGAAGGAGCATCAGCTGATGCAATAAAAAAATATAAACATTGAAACATTGTTTGCTATGCGTAATAATAATGACGTAAATCTAGATGGCAAAATGTGGCGTCCCAGCCTGTATGATTAATTAAATACACGGCGTAAGTCAATTTTCCATTGCAGTTGACCTTAAACCCTATTATACGGTACGTATATTTCCTGCGACACGATCAGCCAGCGAGTTACAATTCGGATGGTCTGCTTCAGGTGCCTCACCCTGTATATTTCCCGTTCAATACGATCTGCTACTCTCCCATTGCTAGAAGAACTCGTCGAATCGAACATGCGGCATCGATACAAAGAATCATGCGGAGATGAAGGCGAAAAGGATATCGGCGGAAAGCGACGCTGATAGCCACGACTATTGGCCTTTTTCTGGACCGGTATCGCCCGTTTTTGTGTGCAGATTATGCAAATCTCTTGGAAATCTGGTCGAGATGCGGACGAGCCAGGCGGAGACGTAGCAATAGGAACTGTCGGGGACGAAGATAGCTTGGTACACCTGTCCTGATAAAATCGTACGTCTGGATCTTCTTTACCAACGGTGTCTGCATCGTTCTCCAAAATTACATTGGCCAGAGGATCACGCGGCTCTTGCTCTACCGAAACTGTACCTTAGAGTCCTAGACCATATATGCGTACTTCTAGACCCGGTTTCAGATAACATGCAGACTCGCAAGATTACCTCATCTAACAGATGATGGATCTACCCAGAGTGTTATAGTTGAGAATTTTCAAATAATACTGTAATTAATCGTTAAAATTGTAATTTTTGGCTTAAAGATAACCCCCACTGGTTCGGAGAACATAATTTTCAAGAAAAATTTGCGATATACAATCTCTGTCGATCGAGCCAAACTGAAGTCAAGATCATCTGTAGGATATGGTATAGTAGGCCGTTAAATTCAGTTTTTCGAGAACGTATAAATATTGAAGGAACCAAAATTAAAATTCTTATATTTTATTCAACGGTTCCCCAGCGATTCATTTGTACGTAAACGTCACGCGCAGTAAGTGTACTACGTCGCACTGGAGAAAATGTAGCACCTCTGCTATAACTGTCGCTCGGCAGTTTTGGCTGTTTTAAATTATACCTACTAAATTTTGTAAAAAATTCGTAAAATCCTACTCTTGAATAAAGATACATCTTTTAGCCATCAAATCTGTTTACGAGTCTGGTTCTGTTTTCGTATTTACTGAACCCGCCATAAATTCCCTAGTGATTCGCGAGGCTCCTAGCTCACCCCTGATCACGAAGCAGCGCCAACTAATGGCAACCGCTGGAAATTTTTTGGGCAGCTGCATCGATCGATCGTGGGGGCGTCGAGCGGGGAGTATTTTTAAAAAATGACTGTCGACTAGTTGTACTGTTCCGTGCAAGTGGCGCACGAACGGCACAATCATACGCGCAATCGGTGATGAACGTAGAAACGTTGCACGTGAACAGAGAGAACGCCGTGTGACGTCGTACCATGAGTCGATTTATCACACCGACCATGCATCGAGTCTCGCCGTTGTTGCTGCGACGAGACCGGTTATTTGTAATTACTCGCCTCGCCGGGAAACGCCGTTTCTCAAAGCAGACAGATGAACAGCTCGATAGAGCAGTCCATCGGAATCGGATTCACCTCTTCGCATTAGCAGCATCAGATATTTGCAGTGCCGCAAAAATAACTAATCTTTTCGAAGAGACCGTCTATAATATGTATAGAAAAAAATCGGAGAATCTAAATCGGAGAAGAGGACCCAATGTTTCAATGTTTTCACTGCTTTATATCTTTGAATTTTTGCAAAATTTTCAAATGCAACTACGCTGGATTATACAATAATATCTATCGATTGCACCAGTATTGTATTATTATATTTTGTTTCTTTTTTCTTTCTTTGTTGTGCATGTCCCTTCTTTCTTATTAGACGAGTAGTCTTGTATCTTTCTCTTTAAAAAAAACAACCATGTAAAAGGGTTTCAGTCCGTCTATAATAAATAATAATAATAAAATTAGACCTACTCATTTTTGTCACAAATGCATGAATGTGAATCTAGTGACTACTCCCTGATTCCAAGTCGAATAAAACATTACATATTCTTTGTTGAGCAATGATCCTCGTTTGGTCATCGTATTTTTGCAGTTTACACCCAACGAATTTTCCAAACGCAGAACACTCGTCTTTGTTGGCTCTATACCGATCAGCGACACATTGTGCTGCGTTGCAGGCTTCATCCACACCCGAAGACTCGTTTCTCGATCTTTTCCTGCTGGTGTTCTTTTTCGGAGTCAATGACTCCCTACTACTTTCTGTCGTGTGAATCTGTTCCGTTCCAACCTTTTCTGCTCCGGTTGATTTGTCAAAATTATTCGACGAGCTATAGTTCACTTCCATCTTTTCTTGAGGGTCAACGATTTCTTCCATGATGTCTACATATACTGTATCTTTGGCAGTATCGTCCTGCTCGTCCTCAGAAAATTCCTAAAAATGCAAATGCAGTTGCGGCTGCACTTTACTTTGCGCAACTATATATTCTTGCATTATATACGACGTTAATCCTATAGATCTCAGCGAGAAAATGCTGAAAATTCAAATTTCGATCCTAGGAGATCAGTGATTCCAATGTTATCAGTGTTCCAGCGAACATACGTTGTCAACGAAAACATTGCTTAATGTTTAACACTGATAACATTTAAACCACTGACCTCCTAGCACTGAAACTTGAATTTTCGGCATTTTCGTCTACTCTTTTTTAGTAGAAATGCATAAAGACCAGCAGTCTAGTTATGACTTATTTCCCGAACGATCATATCTATAACAATTATTAAATGATCTCGGCGCTACGGTTGGATCGTAAGAAACAAACTTAACTAAGCAGTTTTGCTAATTACTTTAAATAATCAACGTTTCGATCACTGATTTGGACCATTTTCAAGATTAACTTAAAGTTGCGTCTGTAAGAAAAAAATTTAAAAAAACATGAGAACATACAATTTTCAAAAGTATTAACTATTAAATGTTTAAATGTAACGGAAAAAACGTATTCACAATTTTTCACTCACTTGTTTATGTGTGATTAAGTATGATAATTTGAGAGTCGTGAGACTCGTGGTAAATCTCATTTTATTGATATTAAATTATAACTGAAATCAATCTTTCCTACAACGTGTTGTATATTTATTCTGGTTAACCAGTGAAGAAACAAAAAAAAGAAAAATTTTATAAAGAAAACTATATTATTGAATTGGAGAAGATAATCACACTTAAGCAAGTCAGTGAAAAATTGTGAATATGTTTTTCCCCTTACATTCAAACATTTGATAGTTAATACTTTTGAAAATTGTATGTTTTCGTGTTTTTTTATTATATTTATTTTTTTCTTACAGACGCAACTTTAAGTTAATCTTGAAAATGGTCCAACTCAGCGACCGAAACGTTGATTATTTAAAATAATTAGCAAAACTGCTTAGTCAAGTTTGTTTTTTACGATCGAACCGTAGTTCCGAGATCATTTAACAATTGTTATGAGCAATGATACGATCGATATAAGAAGTTTATTTGGTCATATGTATACTCGACACACTGCCAAGCGTGACCTAACGGGAGAGGTCCCCTCCACATACTATTCATCGAAGGGGACTGAAGAGTACAAGACCGTAGCAGACTCGATTCGAAGAGTGTGGTGTGGAGGGAAACCTTTCCCTTTACGTCGCACCGGATGAAGTGATGGCACGGACCTCGTGCGGCCCGTGAGCCCAGCGATGGGATACTACACAGTTCTTTTTTCTCGCATGCGGGTTCGAAAGCAGTACTGTATCTATCAGAGAGGATATGAGAGTCCTCACGTCCGGGGTCCTTGCTGAATCACTTTTGTAAATATAGACAGAGTCAAAGCCAGGATTTAGCACGGAACAGAACCACTTTTACTATGTCCACTTTTAACATGCTCAATATGAGTTCTGTTCTGATTGTCTCTGTTTATACTGACAAAAATGCTGGCAGAAAAGAACCAAATCTATAACTGTGTTATATTTCGCCCGACCAGTTTCTTTATAATTGCGTAAAGACCGCGTAGTATAGTAATTGGTAATTATTGCGAAAGAGTGGCCATATTCCGATTTTGAGGAATTTCAAATATATTATGCAGCAACACATTTTAAACAACTTTTTCCAATATAGGGGGGTCGCTTTTAGTTTTCGAGACTATTGCTAATGCTGTATTGAATTTTTCATATTCTAGCACACTCCCTGGCAATGTACGGTCGCTCCAGCGCGGCGTCTGTTTACTTTTTTTTGTAAACACATTGTGGGAATGACAGAAAACAGAGTCTCACTCTATATAGGGTGTTACATATATAATCTAAACTTTCAATTTTGAAAAACTACTTCTAGATTTTCAAAATTCAATAGAGTATTAACAATAGTTCTTGCGAATATCTCGAAAGCTAAAAGCGACCCCCCTATATTGGAAAAGGAAAAAGTTGTTTAAATGTCGAAATCTATAACATATTTAAATTTCATCAAAATTAGAGTATGACCACCCTTTCGCAATAATTACATAGTAATTATTACTGATAATATACCGAATCTATGTACACATACTTACATCAAGCATGAAATGGTCCTTCATGCGTCTCAAGTTATTTCTCTCCTTCAGAAATTGCATGCCTTTAAAGTGTATCCAGTGGCTCGTAGAAGCTTCGTCCACGGACGCTCCTGATTTCATTTTCTTTTCCATCTTTTGTCTTTCTCGCCGATATTGCGAAAGGATCACCTTCATTTTCCGTTGTATTTCACCGGGATCACAATTCAGTTTGTTTGCTATATTCGTCCACGCATCCATTTTTTGGGTCTTCAGTTTATACGCTAGGCATTTACTGTCCCACAAGCATTGCTGCTCGCGATACAGATCGATTAGAACAGCTATTTTCGATTCGCTCCATTCCATGGCGGTGATATTTTCCGATGCTTCTCTGTAACCTGTACACGTACTTGATGATTGATTTTTTAGACAGAGCCCTACTCTCGTGGGACCTTTCTATGTATAGGACCAAACTCTGTGGCGTTGTTACAACCGCGTGCACGCAGACCTTCAGCGAACAGATTCTTTCACGCACTGCTCAGGAAGCGAACACTGTTCGCTGTTGCAGGCGAGCAGCTCGCGAGCTGTTCGTTGCAGGGTCGCCAACTGATCAGATATTATTGGCTAGACGCCTCGCGCATGTGCGTCCAAAACAGTAACGTATCCACTGGGTGTACCCGTTAAGGTCTGTTACCTTTTCCCGTGGTGCAAATTAAAAAATGTTTTCGACAAAATTTTATCGTTATTAATTTTGTGAAGGTCGCCTTGCCTAATTTTACATGGCAACCATACGTTGTGGACATCGTAAAATTGTTGCTGACGTCGAGACTTCACTTTGTCACGCAAATCGCATTTTTTAAAGAATATTTAGCCCACCAAGTGCTGATACATAAATGTTCTGTTGAAATACAAAACTGTCCCCGAAAATAGTCGAAAGCTCTATCGACTGTGGAAAATTTTTCACGACGATTTATACGACGTCCCGACCAAATTGAATTACGATCCACTTATTTCCCCACTCCATTTTCTCTACTTTTAAATTTTAATCACAGGAGAGACTGGGGGCGGACTGTCAGCATCGCAGTTTAAAATTGTAACGGCTCCTGAAATCAATTAAAATTTAATAACGCCCGTATAATTTATCAAAGTAAAATTGGAAGGAAATCGAGAGGAGGTGGTAATTGGGAAAGCGCATTCCAATTAATGCTTAAAGCATACCTTCGGAGAACAGGAATGAAGACGAACGACCGCCTGGTCATCCCTTAAATGATCGCAATCAACGATGCAATATATGAAGAGGCCGTAATACGAATATTGCATATGGCGAATGCGAGACGGAGGGTTTAGATTTCCATCCATCTCTTCTCACCCCATTTGCCCTCGTTACTCTTTCAACCCCTTCCTCGTCAGAACGGGTTCTAATACTTTGCCTTTCACACGAATATTTTGATTTTAACACTTCATCTACCGGTAGCCTATTAACAAACTTTTTTAAAAAAAATCTTCTTTTATGCAATAAACACTGATGTAAATTATCGGATTTTGTTATTAAGGGTGAGTTGTTGGTTTATGATTAAAATTGCTGTTGTTATTGAAAGATTCTTTTAAACAATCCTCAGCCATGAACCACAGACTTTCAACAATTGTGGAATAATCACCAGTAAGTAATGTATTAATTAATTATACAGAAATGTTTTTGGGAAAATCGCTGTCACGTGCTTCTAATATATTCACCTAAATTGTTCAGAAAATGCTACTTAAATACAATACGTTGTACATAATGATTTTTTAAAGAAACATAGTGTCACGTATTTGGAAAAATTGTGAAATTTTTCCAATTTTTCAACGATCCATGTAACCGATTCAAATGAAACATTTTTACCACGCTTAGATTACCTGACCTTGAATTTTAAACCACTTCCCGATGAGCTAGAAACTTGAAATTTTCAACATAGCTCAGAACTGGATGACAATGCAATATTTAAAAAAAATTTATACAGACTGTGCGCTTAGGATTTATACAATATTTTTAACTATTTCCCTTCGCCCCACGCCGCGCAACGCTCGGAGCTAAGACTAAAAAGTAGAAAATAAACAAATATATAAAAAAACTTTTTAAAAACCACGCTTATATTAGAATGGACTAAAAAGGAGAAAATAATATTTTTATATATAAGTGACTATAAATAAAGGCGTGGAGCGCCCACGAAACGAAGATTACTTTAATATAGCTTGGCGCTCCACGATTTTATTTATGGTCACTAATATATAGAAATATTATTTCCTCCTTTTTAGTGCATTCTAACATAAGCGTGGTTTTTAAAAAGTTTTTTTATATATATTTTTTATTGAATTCCAATATCCAACGTTACGATAGAGTCCCCGCCTGTGGGCGAATTCCCTGATGATCGGCAACCTACAGTACTTATTCAAACCGGGACTACATTAATGGAGGTGCTTTCTTGTCACTACCTAAGCGGCCACTGGCAATGATGATATCATATTTGATTGACGCGTCGACTGCGACACAATCTCAAGCCCGCTTCCCGGCATCCTGCCATCCTACACTGGAGCGTATGCAACCAGGATTGTGCCCAGATTGCCCATGATTAACCACTTAAGTGCGGATCGCACGGCTCCGGAAGCGAAAGTGGAGCACACCGACACCTTTCGAAGTGGCCGGGCAATAAATAACCTGCGTTTCCGATGTCAGGGACTATTTGTTCGTAATGGAGTTGAATATCGAGTGCTACACCTCGGAAACACTCGAGCTTTTATACGTTCGAATAGCTTGTCTCAATCAACTAGATCCTTTTTCTGACCAATTTTTGTTATACGTTAATTAACCCTCATACGTTTCTCAGGGTGAAAATTCACCCATTAAAACTATTCACATACTGTAAAATTATTCATCATTTCATGTCTACGTCGTGAGATGTATTTCTTTAAAATGTGACGCAATAAATAAAACATAATTTGTTGATTTAAAGGGTAAATTAAAAATGAATGAATTGTTTGAATTGATGAATTGGGACCGTTTTCGATGGAATCATTCCAAGGAACGCCTTTGGTGCAATCATTATTTCCATACAGGTAGCCCGAAATAATATTCAAACGCTCTTAACCCTCATACGTTTCTCAGGGTGAAAATTCACCCATTAAAACTTTTCACATACTGTAAAATTATTCATCATTTTATGTCTACGTCGTGAGATGTATTTCTTTAAAATGTGACGCTATAAATTGAACATAATGTGTTGATTTAAAGTGTAAATTAAAAATGGATGAATTGTTATCCTAGTCCTTTGTATGCAGCTAGTATTGAGGAACATATGAGGGTTAATGAGAGGATAAATGATTTAACGGTCCATAACACTTTCTACAGAAAGGAAAATTGGCTTTGACAATTCGACAGGTTCTCGTGACATTCTTATTTATGAGAAGTAGAATCGGCAGGTTATGATCAGACACGTCAGCCAACGCCTATACAATAGAGCCGTGTACTTGATGAACTTCCAAGTTCTATTTTATCGAACAGGAGACCTCGAGTAGAATTTTATTCCACGTTTTCGATTTATTTTTCTATCCATATTCACTCCTTTTCCGACTGTATTGTACCACCAGATCCGATTTGTATAGAATGATTCATGCAACTGTAACGCAGCTATTTCGAGGAGCGCACGAGGGTTAAGACAGATCTGTTCTGTATGTCATTTTGCAAATCAATTCTTCTAACTGCTCGAAAACAGTCAGATCGTTTGGTCCGATCGTAAGCCGTTAAAATACTTTTCGTGGTTCACTGTACAACAACAGTGGGTGACTGTCGAAGTTTCTCAGTCATAATCCGTATCGCTATTGATCATCAAGTTTCGTATGCATGGTAGTACCGACGTATGGCAAGCAGAATTCTCTACAAGTTGCTTCGTTAGGACGAACTGCAACTCCGACTCTAATTTTCTGAGCTCGAAGTCGCACACGTAGATGATACAGACATAGACACGGATGGTAGGGATCGTGCAGAGCATCGATTCCGCCGATAGCTGGCCAAAAACTGATTCATACTGTTTGCCCATATTCCTGGTGTTTACCAACCTGTTACTGATTCTGGGTCAACCTCGTTGGACGAGAATTTCGTGCTTTTGCGGTTATTAGTGGCAGGAGTCGTTATTAAGGATTCAGGCCGTCCTATTGGCTCGCCGATCCGCTCATGGATCGTGAATGAGAGGTGGATCGAGTTTTTGCCGCGGTAAGAGCCCCGCGGTGAATTGGATTGACGGGCGTTCGCGTCGATGACGGTTTTCTCGAAATGATCCGCCGGATACCGAACGGATTTGTTGAAACTCTGTTTCTGCAGATGAATACGGGGATTGCGGCGGAATTGTAATTTGATCGTCGATTAAAACAGAATTCAGACCGAGGGTCCGCACCCTGTCCTCGTTCGGCTCTCGATGTGTACGTAACACGAACTTATTTAATTTTCACTAGAAAATAGCTCGCGCACTCCTCGATCGAAAGCGCAACTCGTCGAGCTTTCGGATTAACTTGTGATTAGACTACGGATTTCATGTATTTTTCACCGAAATTAGTAGGTGCAATTTCAAACAAATCGACAGACTTTAAGGGTACGGCTGAAATTTCGAAAACCGGTCGAATCGGATTGAACTGAAATTTTTTTTTTAAAACGTGATTCTCAAAAGGATGGCGACTCCATAAAATTCGTTTTATCATTTTAGCGACATTTTCTACGTGACAATAAAATTTATTACAATAAAACAATCAACGCGATTTTTCACGACTTCTAAAAACCGTAATATGTTGTACGTTTAAACTGTTTTGCAAAAAGTGAAATAGGTAGAAATAAGAGGGTTCATTTTTTTATGGGGGATAAATGACCACATTGATTGGCGTATGAAAATAATAAAGTTTCCATGAACAACTGAAGAGTAGAAGATCCTCTGATCGAAACGATACTGAACGGATTTCCCGTAGCACCCGTTACGCGGCGAACGGGAGCACAACGGAAAAATAAAACGACGTTAAGGTATAATGAGGCAGGTTATGCTTCCATTTCGTGCCTCCAGCAATATTTAGTCCGATAAATATAACGCGAAAATCATCCACTGGATATTGTGTTGATTTTTCCATTTTGTACGTGACTTTGACGTTGAAGTACGGGAACGAGATTAAATCAATACAGAGAAAGGAATATAGTACAGTACGAAAACTATACAGGTCGCTTGTTGCTCTTATCGGAGCATAGACAGGACGTTAAAATTACTTTAACAATGTAGCCCATATAAAAACGCTAAAATTAAAACATT
Organism: Lasioglossum vierecki; assembly: GCA_028455595.1. Lineage (NCBI taxonomy): Eukaryota > Metazoa > Arthropoda > Insecta > Hymenoptera > Halictidae > Lasioglossum > Lasioglossum vierecki. The sequence goes on from CM052341.1 coordinate 16,192,150, forward strand.
CAAGATAAATAAATTCAGATCACAAAGTGCCAAATCAGACCTATCCGAGGCTCGTGATCGCATCATTCGAATAGAACTAACTAAATCAGGAGAATCTAGCTACCGTCAAGAAGTTCCTTCGCTAACTATTCCTCTAAACTTAGACCGTTTGGTGCATTGCAGCTTGAAGGTCCCTGATTATCAGGTCGAACTGTCAAGTTTGCAAGACCCCTACATCTGGCGCGCTAAATCATGAATCTTTACAATTTATTCACTCCGTTAGAGTGCCATACTCTAACTCTAGAGAGTGCGACACACAGCTTCCTCGAACATGCGCTACCAGACATTTCTGTCTCTAAGAAATTCACAGGACCATTGCATCGTTGTCCGCTATCTACCTCCTAATCAAAGAAAGACGAAAGTGCTTTAATCATTGTCTTTAATAAAAGTCTTTAATCATTGTAAAACGTCGAATCCTCGACGGATCGATTTGACTTCTCTGACAGTCCAATCGTTAGGAGATACCGCGCAAAAAAAACGATCGGCTAGGAAAAAAGCAATCTGCTCTCTAATGGGAACATTTCGCTTCCTGTTGCCACGGAGGGACATGATATGGGAATAAAAAAAAATATGCTCTTGACAGAGCGTAACTTTTTTCAGCCGGTGGGGTTGGCTCGCCGTCGATCGGGAATTCTATTCAATCGGCGATACGTTTAGCGAATCCAACGAAAATTACTCTCGCGGCTCACGTATTAATCCCCCGGTACACGGCAATGACCGTGCAAGCGGCAGAGTGCTTGCTCTTCCATTCCGGTAAACGTATCATGGCAAAATCTGCTACGCGGCGTGTTGTCGTCCCGCGGACGTAATCACGCTGTGCGAACATGTAAATCCAAAACGATCCGCCGCTCATTCGGAAACACTAACATCCATTACGCGGGGGCCGCGTATTTACGCTCCATACCTTCCGGAAGTCGTTCGATCACTTGTTCCTACGCTTTGCTCTACTTCTGTGATTCTTAACTCTACTTGTTCGCTTTGGATGTACAGGGCGGAGAAGAAGTAATGGTCGTCCGTCCTACCGGTGCGTCTACCCCTATGGGTCGATCGACATTTGTAAAAGAAACTTGAAATTGTTATTTATCCCAGAAAGTAGATGATCAATAAATGGAAAACATGACAAATCACCGTTACATTTCATTGATACCTCATTTCGGTGCAACCAGAGTGGTGCAGAATTACAATTGAATTACTCCAGGATTATAATTACAAAGTAATTGAATTAAATTGTAATTCAATTATATTGTAATTTATAATTCAGATCTCTAGTCAATTAAATTACAAAGTAATTCGTAATTGCAATGGAGTACAATTATAAAATACATTGTATTGTATTTCAATTATACTGTAATTCAATTACAAATTGAATTTCAATTATATTGTATTTCAATTACATTGTATATCAATTACATTGTGATTCAATTATATTGTATTTCAATTACAAATCTGATTGAAATACTTAGTAATTGAATTACAATGTAATTGAATTAGCACATCTCTGGGTGCAACAGCCAACTGAACAGCTGGACACCACAGTGATACATCTTTATTTCAATATTATTATTATCTCTACTTGTCTCTACGCTTTGCTCTACTTCTGTGATTCTTAACTCTACTTGTTCGCTTTGGATGTACAGGGCGTAGAAGAAGTAATGGTCGTCCGTCCTACCGGTGCATCTCTACCCCTATGGGTCGATCGACATTTGTAAAAGAAACTTGAAATTGTTATTTATCCCAGAAAGTAGATGATCAATTAATGTTAAACATGACATTTCATTTCAATATTATTATTATTTATTATAGACGGACTGAAGCCCTTTTATATAAGTGTTTACAAAAAAAAAGAAAAAAAAAACAAAATATAATAATATAATACGTAGTTGCATTTTAAAATTTTGCAAAGAGTCAATGAAAAAAACAATACGATTATAAAGAGTGCATGATGTTGCAATAATGCGGTTCATTGGATTAACTAATCCATGAGTAGATTTTGCTTTAAGTATATGAAAACCCGCTCTTATTCTCAGTTCACGTTCCGGTACATAAAAATTGATTTGCGTAAGTAGAGAGGACCAATCAATATGATTATTAATTAAATTAAAAATAAATCTCTGGTCGGATACTATTCTCCGAGCAAATAATGGTTCTAGGTTCATTGTAGTTATTATAGCGAAGTAATCATGATCAAGAATGGCATTGGATTATTTAGCTTATATGAACAAAACCTGAGAAAATGCTGCTTTCTTGAGCAACATGATTTTGAGCTTCTCGGAGATGCATATTCTAATAGTGGTCGGATGAGGGCAATATATAGCAAGTTTTAAAATATTTCTTAGAATGAAAATAAATAATTAAGACAACGATACAGGCAACTCCTTCGTGAAACATATATGTGCGTATATGTACAGGAGATTCAGGAAAGTTGATGTTGATGATGAAACCTTAAAACTGATGCGTCTATCCAATATAACGTCTTGAGTGAACTTTTGCTTAACGTTCCCATTTCGCAGCCCCTTTCCTTATTACAGTCTATACGAGCAAAAAAATTTCGACATCGCCGGAAACATCAACCACCTGAAAGCGTGGCGTTTATCGGGCATCATGAATTAAATATTCATTGGAATCGATTCGAGGTCCGACCGTGTCGAGCCACGGGAATTGTGATACGTTTCGGGGAGCCGTCGACCGTTTCTCCAACCGGCATCTAAGATTCATGAATTTATTCGATCAGCTGAACTACTATCGAGCCGACGCGGAACGCTTACGGCGAATTTTCACTTCGGTTTGTTTGTATATGATCTCACGGTGAAAATAACACAACACGTTCCCAGAAAAGTTTCGATCTGTCTGACTCTGTGTTTTTTCTTTTTCAAATTGCTAAAACGTACCGGAGAATATCTCCTTTCATACAATAGAATCGCGAGACCACTAAATTCTTCAACACCAGACTTACGGAGCCCGTATGCGCGCTACTACTCCGTAATCGTATTTTACTGTTTCATGTTGAATAACTCGATTAAGATTTCATTTTTGCTGTTCCAATTTAAGCCCTACAGGGAGCAAAACAGAGAAATGTTTTTCATTCGATACTTCCTGGCGGAGATAAAGCTAAAAAATTGTTCGCATTGCCCGAGTATATATATATCTCTCTCTGGGAAAAAAACAAGTACGGATTCTATAGGTGAAACGATCGCTTTCGAGTAAATTGAAGCAATAGATTGAAGAATATCGATCGGAATAAAGCAATGAAACATAATATTATCATTTTCTCGGTGTCTGCGGATCAAGGAATAAACCAACAATGGTTACAATTGCACTGGAAGGAAAAAACGCCATCAGAAATACTCGTAATACCATTCTGTCCAGATCGCGTATTCTGTTTTCATGTGTCTATATGTCTTCGCAAATTGAAGCAATATTTACCTCGGTAAGAATCCGCAGATGGCCAACAGATAAGTGGTCAGTGATAACAGTGAACGAGGTAGGTAAACACAGTAGTTGTACAAGCTGTTACAGATACGTATTGGTTCTTTTAAAATAATTATATTGGGTCGTTGGAAAAGTCTTGATACGATCCTCGATTCGATCTTTATTACAGAAAACAATCAACGTGATTTTTCATGGCCTCAAAGGACGTAAAATGTTGTCCATTTAAGCTGTTTTACAAAAAGCGAAAAAAGTAGAATTAAGAAGGTTAATAATTTCTTATGGGGAATAAAGAGCCACATTGATCGACGTATTAAGAAGAATCGAAAAATACTATGATATTATTTTCGACTTATTAAATGTATTAACAAAGAAAATAAATCTCTATTTCACTCGAGTTTGTTGCAGTTTTAGTTGAAAACATTTGTTTCCATAAAGAGTAATATAAAAAGTGTAAAATAGTAGTATCAAAATTTCTAGTAACTTGGCAATAATTTCAGAATTACTTAATTAGCGACAGTTTGCCTGCCCTTCTGTTCAGCTTGAACTGTCCTAAACAAGGAGAAGTACATTCAAATGATGAAAAGTTTCTCGCGGAAATGAACATTTCGTTTTTTATTTAGAGCGGCACAGAGCTCCGGGGAGGTCTGCAATATTCTGCATGATTTCACAATTATGAGGAATTTATGCAAGGCGTAAAGCGGACACGGTCTTCGCGACTTTGCAGGTTAAAGTCCCTTCGCGGCAAAGGTTTTAGGGTTGAACGACTTGCTTGGTACCGCAGTTACTTTTAATTAGACCGCTTGAACGCTCTATCTTCGGGCATTCCGGGGTAGAGGAGAACAGCGACTTAGCAGCAATTTTTACTCATTAAGACTCGGGAAAGAGTCCCCCGAGACACGTACCCTGGGTAAAACCCAAAATTTCCATGCAACCGCGTCGTATCTCTCCCGAAAAGAAATGGATCATTAGATACACGCTTCTCCCTTGAATAGAACTTTTAGTTTCGGGAAACTAGGCGATGTGTTTTATGCAATATTCGAGTTATATTAATTAATATAAAATGTCAAAACCCATGGGTCTTGCGAATTTGACTAATCAAGCACTCCTTGTTATTATTATATTAATTTTCTATCACTCACCCTTCGACTGTTGCCTTCCTTTGGGTTCAAGCTGGGTTCTGTTGTCACGGTGCCAAAAATTGTAGGCTGTAACACAAGAAAGAATATACTTTGATATATATGTCCATTTTGTATGCAAATGTATAACATATGTACATACATCTAAGATAATAATATTAGAATACTAAAACAACACTATTTCCTTTATGCTTTGCATACAGGGTGTGGCCGGATGGGTTGTACAACAAGGTAGGGGATGATTCTACATGTAAAAATAAGTCGAAGAAAAGGAATAACATTTTCTTGTTTGACGCCTAGTTTTCCAGTATAAATAAAGCAAGTACATTTGCTGTATTTCCAATAATCGATTTTCTCGAACTAATTTTGTACAACAATTCCACTCATGGTTTTGTTAATAAATGGCGTAAAAGTTAGTTCACCCGTAGTTTTTCGCACCGGTCAAGCTCTATTGCAAAAAGTGCTGTGAACCGGGAGCAGAATAACGGACAAACAATTGTAGTTCATTCCGTTGAATCAATATTGCATTTCCGAAAGATAAATATGGCCGCGGTGGATGTTCTGTATTCTGCGCGACGAATCGAGTTTACATTTGTGGCACACACGTTATAGCAATCATGAAAATTAATTAAATCTCTGCGACACGTTTAGTGTTATTTATTCTTCGGTTTAAATGGTCTTCACGACATGTAGGTCGACCACATAAATATACGTAATTGCAACACGCTCAAAACTATTACAGTGAATAATTTGGTTTGCTAATACTGAATTTTTCTGTAAAATTCAAATCGTTCAAGAATCGTAAATTTCACAGCGGAATTGCTAGCCAGGTTACATAGTATTTTCAGTGGTGAAATTATTAAGGTAAAATAAAATGTAATGTTAAATAATTTTAGTGTACGCGAGACGGCCCGAAGCGATTTTCGCAGAGAAAGAGTCTCCTATTGTCGTTCCAGAAAGCCCGCGAGGTAATTGCAAGCTACTAGCCCCAGGAGAGATCGATACAAGCGTCTTCAGAGCACAAAAACTCACTCAAGATAATTGTTATCAATATGGATAATGTAGTTGGATTTGAGAACATGATTGGTTGGAGGGAAACCGAATAAAAGACGCAGTAAATGGAGGCTTCTCGAACCAATACATGATCCTATCAATTACCCAGAATTCACGGTGGAGGCTTTCCTTCTAAGCCGCTCTCGCAGCGCTTATAAACATAATGGTAAATACCTTTTGGACGTATAAAAGAATGCTCAATGATAAAGAAGAATGTACACTCCCGTCCATAAGTGTTCGACAACCCCAGCGAAGGGAGTAATTTTTATTAATCTTGAATGTTTTACGATGCACACAGAAAGATTTTACTTTGCGTAAAAAGCTGCAATCCAGTTATCATTAGTATGTCACAATATAAAAATATTTTTATTATTTTTTGTGTATAAATTCTTCTTCTCCGGACACTTAATCCAGTTTTATCCAATTCATTCCCCCCGGGAAAAAGAATGAACGACTGCCATAAACTTAACACGCGCCCTCATGGTAATCTCAATTCTTATATCATTCGAATCGAAATATTTTATTAAATATTCTGGCTAAACATTATTTTAAAGGATAGTTTATTCCATTATTGGTCTGCTCGATTGAAACAAACGTGTTTTCTTCTCGTAAATAGAAGTTCGAACTCTGGTAATTGGAAGAAGTTGATATCAGATTAGGATTTTGATAGCAGTTAGCAAACTGTAATTTATGACGTAACAGTCAGGTAGAGCGCCGCCGCGGACGAGAAAAACAAGTCGACCTCTTGCTGCGGAACATCCGCAACACGGAATCCGCACCGAATCGTTTCTCCCTTATCTTTATCCACTTCGACGGATCGGTCAACAATCGCGTCCCTGATTCAAAAAGCCGACGAGGAAATGGGTGAGGCGGTTCGGTCAGCTTTCTCGCTTGAAATTTCTTCGCTAACTTTCATCTTACTTCCTCGATTCGTGTTCCGATGAATAATCTGATTTGCAACATTTTATGTTGCGTTTCATCGTTCTCAGCTTTGCGCGAGGGATTAAAAAAATCAATAGAACACAAACTTTTACATCACGTTTTGAATCACGTGAAAATATTAAGTATAAACAGTACAAGAAAAATATTACGTTATCAATTAGCATAGCAGAATATAGATTTGTCCTCAGAAATATGACATAAAGAATATTTTTTTTCAAAGTGTTCAGAATCAAGTCCACCAATCGTAGGGGCAACGGTTCAATAAGAATAGAGGTAGCAAATTAAATTGATTATTCCGTTGGAAAATGTATGACGCGTAAACCAACTACGAGAGAATGATCTCGCACCAGGTTATAGATCGTTTAAGTGGTTCTTTGAAACGAGTATCTACGGGCAGCTCTCGGAGTCCTTGTGGTCGTTAAATTATTCCGTGTTCCGGACGCAGGATCCCCTCGAGAGACCGATTAAGAAATCCCTTTGAGAATAAAGTAACTGATGTCCACCTTATTTACAAATTGCTCGAGCACCTGTACAAGGGCGAGAGGGGAGGAGTGGGTGAATGACGAAGGCGACATTTCGGTGGCGTGTAAATCAACCCGATATCGTTCATCAAAATGAAATACTGTCCAATAAAAGTTTCCACCTCGACTTAACAGTGCGAGTCCAGTTATTTGCAGTTCCAGCTGTAACTCACTTTTATATCGCCGAAAGTTTCTTCTGTTAATTATTCTTTCTCGTTTCTCCACTGTTTTCAAATGTTATTCGAGGAAAGTTCACCGGATATAAAATGGAAGGGACACGAGCGAGCGAATTCGACAAATGCGCGTTATCAGGAAGCCGGTGTAATTAAAAGAAACGAAATACCGGGATTAACGCGCACGCCATAAAGAAGAGCCGAGTAGAAAATGAAATTCCGATATTAAAGATAGCGGGAGCACAACACGAGAGAAAACATTTGCCGAATACGAAAGAAAAGGTGAAAAGAATTTCTCGTCGAGATAGTGGCCAGTTAAAAAGTCTTTACAGTTTGGCTCATTGAAAGTTCATAGTTGTATCACAATTTTTAAGACACAACAATGTATGTGGTAGTGCCTAAAGCTTCGCCATATTCTATTTTCGATATGTTTATAGCAAGCCTCCTTGAAAATGAGATGAACGATGCCATCCATTTCTCGTAGTTATTATGTGCTTTGTGCAGCTGATCAGCTTAACTTCTGAGAAATTCAAATTGTACGGTCTTGAATGTTATCGACTTTAGGTATTGGAAGATCGCTGCGATCAGATTCCTGCTGTTTGTCTCATTCTCTCTTGGTGAAAGAGTATTTGATCTGCATAAAGCTGGACAACTGATAAGCTTCTCCCTTTGTGATCTTTGTACAAAGTGGAGTCGTATGCGCGATATTTGTCAATTTGAGAATTATTTATCGTACCGGGAAACGTTTGTTTTACACTTTTATATGTATATCTTATATTGATTAAGAAAAGATACTATCTTGGAATAAAAAATTTAGATTTTTTTTTTCGAAATATCACTGTGTCCTAACGCCTTAATAGTGGCAACTTGTATCGAGCGATAAGGCGTCACCGTGTAAAATCCATCTGTGATGTTCACGGTGGAAGGCGGGTCGCAGGACCGAGGTCGAAGGGAGTGAAAAATTCGTAGACGATTCATGGGACACGAGCGCGAAGAATCCGCCTCTAAAAATTCCTTGAGGAAACATGCAGAACGTCGATCCTACGACGACGCAGAGAGAATGAGGTCTTCGAGAGGAGAGAGAAAGAGAAAGATGAAGGAATGAGAGGGTGGAGGTGAATGCGAGGGAGGATGGCGGGAGAATAAGCGAAAAATAAAAAAAGGGAAGAAAAGAAAAACGAGAGAACTGGAAAGTATCCGCAGACAAACGTTCGTCCATTGTTCGCCACCAGAATTTCTGCAGGAACCGTCAGGACTCTCGGAACAGCGGGAGTCTCGAGAATAACGATGATCCCAACACAGTTAGCGACCGATTTCGCAGTCGTTCCTACAGCGAACCTCATTACGAGCCGTTACAAACTGCTGGCGAACAATTCCAAAGAATCGACCCACGTGAGAATGCCAAAAAATTAGCGGACGAATTTTTTTTTTGTTCAGTTTCTAGGATATGCCGAAATAAAACGGCTGTGTTCTACACGGAGAAATATCGTACAGGGACAATATTTTTTGAAGTACAAAAAGAAGCCGAACGTAGAACACGACAGCATGTAAACAAACTGATTCGCAAAGAAACTCTAGAAGTTTTGTTCCAGCAACTTTCAGACTGTCAATCCGTGCACATTTCCTCGCAGCAGTTTCGTTTTCTCTTCCAGCAGAGTTGGAGAAGTATGCCAACACTCTCCATTTGTTTATTAAATACTCCTGGTCTTGTGGAATTTCGAATTTTAAACAAACATCCGGCTGTTTTCAGTTTCGAATGTACTGTTTCAAAAACAAGCCTGAAACTTCCGTTGTACGACAACAACGAGACCGACTATTTTATCAATCACGTGAGGTAATAGTGAAAACAAAATATCGAGAGTAATAAATGTTACCTACCATTGAATCGATTCAATAAATTAAATAAATTGTCGAGTCGCAATTCAGTCATGAGCGAAGTTAAATTGAAAATGAAATACGAAACAATTTGATTGGAATTCGATTGGTATTGTTGGAAAATACATTGTCGATTATGATTTTAAGTTGCAAAAATTAAATTGCGCAACATTTATGTATGAAAGAATAGAATAATATTATTATAAACGTCGCGGTGCTATGAATAAAATGAAGTACCGGAAGTATTTCATTGTAGTGGGGAAAAATGTATCATGCGTCCGTAAAAATCCGCTTGCATGGCGGAGCAATAAATCTTTAGAACTCGTGCGCCTTCCGACAGAAAGATAAACAAATTTTCGAGAAAGATAAACAAATTTTCGATACTTGCACATTGATGCTCCTTGCCGAATGTGTATTCCGTTACTATTGTATTCACCAACTACAGAAATTATTTTAAGATGTCAATTTGCTAAAATAAAATCACAACATATAAACTGAGTTTCACGCTTGGATTATTAAAATTTTACAATGTTTTAAAGAACACTTCACTTGTCACATAACATTTCGACTTTCTACTTCCGCAATTCAAATTGTGCAACGTAACTTTTTATGCAACTAAATTCCACTGTCGACTCGTCTTTATCGCCACTTTGTCAGCTGAATTACAGCCTTTTTCGAACCTAACAACCGCGATAGACGCATTGTTCTGCATTTCTGACGTATCTTTGTTCTTTTTACGAACCGGTCGTTCCTCGCTTGCAACAATGAGAACTATAGCGAAGGTTTGTACGGAGACGACCGTCAAGGAAAAACCCTGTTGAAAATAAAACGTTGTCCTGTCAGGATAAGCCGCGAAAAGAATCGTCTCTAAAGTGGGAATCCCTGGACACGGCAATAAATCCGACGGAAACGTTCAAAATTTGTCCCAGGCGTACGCGTTCCTACTTTTTTTTCTCTTTCCTGACTAGCTTCAATGCTAGTTGTACACGACGATGCATAGTTTTAGTGAAATATATCTTCGTCAAAAGAATTTAAGGGATCTTCCTACGTTGATAACAATCAAATGGAATGTTTCGTGTACGGACAGCATTGAATATTACATTTTTCTTTATCCTGTGTATGCAGGGTGTCTCACTTAAACGAAACGATAGAAGATTAGAATATAAAATATAAATGATTGTATATTAAATAATTCGAATAAATGCGAAATTTAAGTAAAAATTTCAAAGTGTCCAGAATTCATTTCACTAGCGTACGCCCTCCAAAGAAGTTCAGGTTCTGATCGATCATTAAAAAATGATCCTCTCGTAAAAACCTTTTTCCCATGTACCTATAGAACCATTTTCCCAGCATTGCTAAATAGTTTCCGTGGTATTTGGACCGATTCGAATGGAACACCCGGTGTGAAAAGAGTCCTGCCGCACATATTCAATCCCGTCATCCCTCCTCAAGAAAGCCACCCTATCTCTCTCTCTCTCTCTTTGACAGTGTCACGATTCTCAACACGCTCGTATAATCGTAAGGTGGGCGAGTCGAACGAGATGGGTTACGAGCCGCGAACGGAAGACACGTTTCTTAATAGATAGGGGGATCGGCGTCATGATTCTTTACGACATCACCGCGAGAGCACGAAGGGTTGGAATCTTCCGACGCGGCGCGTGAACCGAAGGGATGATGCCTATACATTTGCCATGGAATTCGAAATTCTGAGTGGTGTTCGCGAGTAAATACCGTCGCCCGAGTTTCTCCATTATATGGGTTTAAAACGATTTTTCTCCCGTTTCCGCCCTCTCTCCAAACCCCTCCACCTTCCCCCGCCCCCATATCTCCCGTTGCTTTCGCTAAATCGACCGCTTCGAGCGAGAACGTGTTCATCGAACGAGCCCGTGGGTTTTCGCTTCCCGAAACCGAGTCTTTGTAGGCACAGTAGACAGTCTTTTGATAGAATTTTTCGGGGATCGAAATTCGGTTGCGGATTCGCTGAATCGAAACTAGGATAGGAAAGCTTCCGCGGAAAAAAACTTCCCGCTGAAGCGGTTTAAATAAATTGTACCGATATATTGGGCTAGCGTATTGATACGGTCAACGAATGACGGAACTACGGCTGATCCTGTACGTCGGGGAGATTGGATTTATCCCGTTCAAAATTGGATAGAAAAATACCCTGATAACTTTAAATGTTGACTTATCACTGACGGTCATAATTTTCGAACATTTCATTGAACTCGAATCGAATGATTGCTATTTAATACATTTTGTTTAGGAAGATCGTTCGTCTCCAGTGATTTCCATCGCGTCGAATTTCGCAGGCTTCCCGAACACCAAACCCATATTTCGTGGCTCGTTTGATCCTCCAACCCAATGCTCGTCGGGGAACGACGTGATAAATCTCCATGAGCCGGACGGATGTCCATTGTCGCGGCGATCGTGACGAGGTTTTGGCGTCGACGCCGATATTTCGGGCAGACGCGTTTCCTACATTGTTTGCCACGCTCTCTATTAATTATTAAAGTGATAACGCCGGCGCAGCTTGTCGTCCGTCCCTGCTCTCTGCGACTTGTGCTTTAAAATGCAACTACCCTCGGCCTAGCAACCGAGCCTCACCTACTTAATACCGAAGCACTGTGGAATCCAACGCAATATACGGAATATAACCCATTTCATTCTCGTTATTGCGTGGTTATAGATTTAAGTAAGAGGGGAACGTATTTTCAGACTATCGTTACGTTCCAAAGAAAGGAAAATAGTCCAAATACAACTGTATAGAGCAATGTTTAACTTCCCGATTCTATAGGGAAGTTATTGTAATTTTTTTTTTAAATCAGCTGAGCTTCTGATCATTATTTTACAGCTATAAACGTTCTGCAATCAATATTTATCTATATAAAGGGATCCTACAAGACATTAGCCCTTGAGAAAGTGGAATCCGAAAATTTTTAAGACTTTAAAAAACCTATACATATAAGAAATAAGTTGCAACCATTTTAAAAACACGTGGGTGAAGTTAAAAAGAAGATAAAGATAAATATATTTCTTAATAAAATATAGATTTAATACCAAACAGTTAGAAAACAGTTAGAAAACCAAACAGTTCATAGAAGGGTATATATTGTTCGAATCAATTTATTGGTAGGTATTTAAAATCATGAAATATTGACAATTTTAGTCACTAAGGAATTGATGTGCCACAGTATATTTGTTGACGATTTAAAACTATCAAGATTTAAAAAAAACAGACTATATACCTGATTACGTGTTTAAAATAAGGAACATTGACTTGAACCTACAAATATTATATTAGACTTTGAATTAATTTTATATTATTCATCGAACACCATTTAGAAATACTTGACCTCCTATATTATTTAAATTTTCTATTGCTTCGAATTGCAACCACACGTTTTCGTCGTAAATTCATGAAATTCCAGTTATGAAACTGGCGACTATTCGCATCAGTTTTTGTTTTCCACGTATATACTATATGCTAGAGAAGCGCGAGATGCGAGTTGAATTTTTCAAATCGACCTGTGTATCGAAGTTTCGTCTCTTGACGTACACGATGGGAAGGGCATATTCTACTTGTTTCGAAGTAACCTTCGTATCAGTGGAACCAATATTCTGTGACAGAAGCATCGTTCCTTTTGCGCAGGCAGATTTCTTTCCTATTTCAGCTCGCAGTCATCGTAAATGCACACATAATACACGGTGCAGCTTTGCATACGGATGCCGTAAGATTCTCGCAGACTTCTGCGCCATTTTCGGTTTACGAGCAGCGATATTTCACCGAAAATAGACCGTATTGTAAGATTCTAGTTTATGTGTCCGCTATAGCAGCAGAACATACTCGTTGAAACGAGATTACATATTTGAAGATGAAATCTTCCGTTTGAAGGGACTGTTTAATAATTGATCTAGCATTTTCTTAGCAGTTTTACGGAACAAAATGGGGAACAAGTTTGCTCGTGTATTTCTTTCGGCATGGGCAGGCAGCTTTTAGTTCCAAGTTGCTCGGCTTACGACCCGTGAACACGGCACGGAGCAAGAGTAGTGCCTCTAATTTCGTTGAACGTCGCCGGTCCTCTCGTTGAAAATTGAAGCAAAGCACGCAACGTCACCTAAGACTCGCAGCCAAAATAATAAAGGGACGAAACGACTCGTATTAGAGAGGCCGCCGCGCGAGGAGTCATTAGCTGCTTCGACATGTAAATTGGTTAATTGCTCGTGCCCGCAGCAGGAAACGACATTTTACTGACAAAGACTGCGGACGGGAAACACCGCAGGCGTGAACTGGTTGCCAAGTACAAGGCAAAAACAATGCGCCGCACGAAAATGAATCAAGCCAATGCAAAGCGGGCTGGTGGTTCTCCTTTTTCAGAAGAAAAATCTTGTCTCCCTGCCGAACGAGCTAATTTTCTTCGTTATAATAAACAGTTCGACGTTAGTTAACACGTCCGTTTAGCAAAAAATCTCAGTGGCGTGATTATTCAAACCACTAAATTTGCATGTTTATCACAATTCCGAGAGGTGTACAGTAATGAAAAGAATATTTGAATATTATTGGCGTACTGGTACGATCATTCTTGACAATAGTTAAGCTATTTTGCAAATTTACATAAAATATTTCGACGTTTCGATCCACGATTTGGATCATTTTCAAGAAACTTATTTCATTGTAATTGCGTCTGTAAGAATTCGTTTCTAATTAACACTAGAACTACCGGACCAGTCAAAATGACTGGTGCAAACTTTTTTCGATTTGAAATATTAAACGTATAAATATGTTTCTTTGAGAAATTTTTTTAGTGAACTTCTCTATTATAGTACATATTTAAATATCGCCTGTACGAAATCTAAATAAATAAAATATTGTCATTATTAGAAGGCAATGTATGCCAACTGCGTTTAGTGCTCGGTAGTTCTAGTGTTAATACATGGTTGTTCGACAAAATGCAGAAAAAAGAAACAATACCTTAAAAACCCAATCAGCAAAATAAGAAAAAAGAAGAATATAAACAATTATAACTTGTATGAATACTCACTTGCTTACCTCAAATTAGTTATTAATTTAAATTCTTTAGAGTTTATGAGAACGCATGTTGTTTCCATGCCGGTGACATGGGGACTGGGCAAACGTGACGATTTGAAACTATTAAGAATCAAAGAACATCGATCTCCGTATTGGCCAATCAATAAATGGCGCTCAAATTTGAAACGTAGACAGAGATCCAACACACTAATGCTATTTGTAAACCAATCACAAGTACCAGTGCGCCAATAAAATTCAAATGTTTCTAAATAACTCTCGATCGAAAGAAAGGAAAAGTTAGTAATAAAAAGAGTTTGGCCGCTCTTCGAAAGACGATAACTTTCTTTACAAGTGACCTGATTATTTTTCAAATAATCGTCAGATTTAAACACGTGTAATTCTTCAACCACTGGATTCCAAACCTACAACTTTTATTTTCGCTCTTCACCGTTCCTTTCTCATAGAAACTCGTATTTGCATAAATTTGGCGAGGCAAGTATATTTGTTCTCGGGACGAATGTACAAAAAGGTGTTTGAGCTCTGTAGAATCGTTTGAACTTTCAAAAGAAAAGGAACACCGACAGTTGCGCACTCCGTTTCCTAACAAAAAATGGGGACTCTGAAAGGACTGGATTTAGAAACGCGAGGTAGAGAATATTCTCTTCAAAATGGCCGCAGCCAGATTATTTCAAGGCATTTTTGCACGTAGTTACAGGAGTTCACAATTTTTACGTTTATAATCCAGTTTTCTCGGGATCTCCCGCGGAGTATAATGGCGAAATGCGAGGCGGAAACTGAAATCTTAATCCAAAGGGCGGCGAAGAAGTCACGTACGCGAACCCTAATACAGAGTACGGTAAGCATGAGCATGGTCTTCGTACGGTAACTTATGTTTTTTAAAGTATAACTCCTTCGAAGGTGATTTGGTAGCGGTGCCAACAGTTCTTCTCGAATATTTCGTAAACCGAGCGATACCTCCGGTAATATGCTAGGCGAAAGTTGTTTGAAATGACGGGCTTTATAACATATCCAAAAATCATTGAAATCGGATGGTTGGTTCTGCAGTTTCGCCGAAGTTTGTACTTAGAGATTGAGCCAGAGTCCATTGCAGCCATTGAACTGCCACCAGCAGAGCCTCGTGATCGTTTTATATCGGCGCATTTGCTCGAAGATTTTTTGTCGTATCAATGGAAAAATGGTGAAACTAGTCACGGTTCGGCAAAGGCGATTAACACTGCTGTATTTGAAAGCGTGCGAGCGGAACGGTGCGAATCGATCGGATGTCGACTTCGCAGCTGGATTTGGTCGACCGTGGTCGACATCGCAGCACACGGAATGAATTCTAAATTGGTATGTCGCTTACACACATATGTAAACCTTATTTGACCGTCGAATAGGCGATATCGGGCAAGAACAAATCGAACTTCACGCATAAATAATTTCCCGTTCCCGAAAACCAGAAACGAACTGATCGATTATACAGAACGATTAGTGGAAATATTACTTTCCGACTTTGAAACAGACCTGCAATCCCACAGGCCCAGTCAGAGATTCATTTTTTAGCGAGATAGTAACGATTGCGATGTAAGGTCCTTTCGATTTTCTAGCGTAAGAAAAGGGAACACGGACAAAGCATAGCCAAGGACCACGGAATCGGGAATTCTTGGATATTCCGTCAGGTAAACAGAAGTTCCGCCGATGGTGGCTGTATTATTCGCGACGAACGCGAGGCGAACGGGGAACTAGGGAAACGGATACGTCAGCGATGGTGGAAGACATCGAACGAATCGCAGCTTTATGCCGTTTACCGATATAAATAAAACTACTTCGTAGTCGAAGTTCGATCGTAAGGACGCGATATCACGCGGTGTTCCGATGTTGCTCGGAAAAACTCTTCTCCCGGATGTATATTGTTCTAGATACCGGGAACGCTGCCGCGTTTCAGTGATTTCTCCCTTTATTTTCCACGCGTCACGATACCAGAATACGTGCTTGTGATTTCGGCTAAATTGCCTACGCCACTGCGTGTCGCTGTAAGAAAATATATATATACAGGGTAAGTCACCTAACATTTGCACCTCAAATATTTTTGTTGTTTCCAAAGATACGTAAATAAAAGATTTGGCATAACAATGAGGCCATTCAAGGTCGCAGACAGAGAAAACGCAGGCAACTTTTCTCGGACTCACGTGAGGATTCACAGCTATAGCTGCTAAAATATTAATTTCATTCTCTTCATTAGTCGTGGGATTCTTCCGTTTGTACTGTCTTGCATGTATTTCGAAACAATCTGTACGTATTAACCCCTTGAACGGAAATGACGAGTCCAGCTCGTCATAAACTTTCCTGAACAAACTGACAATAACGAGCTGGACTCGCCAGAAATTATTGAGGTTTGATGCTTTTTATGAGAGCAGTATCTGTAAGTCATATCGAGTCTATTGCTTTGATATACTTGTGTGCATGCTTCTAGTTACCGTTAGAATGTAATTTGTTTAAATCTATGCAGCCATTATCGCGTAAAGTAAATGAAAGACACAACGTGGAGTGCAATAGCGGTTATTTTACTAGTGATATCCGTCTATAGAAGTTATTATATTTTTTCTGAGGGGAATATGTTGAAATTTGAATCTCGCGCTCTTAATACATCGTGCGAAATTGTCGCGATCGATGCGGGATCGATTCCCCTACTTATGCATACTACATCGCGTTCAATATATTCGTCAGCGTAAGTTTCTATATCAATCCCTCCTCTTAAACTAAGAAAATTAAATCGTCTGCCAGAGCAGTACTGACTGAAAATAAATTGTCGTTCAAGGGGTTAATGAAAGTCTATCTAGAAGGAGTGTTTCGAATGTGTATGAACATCGAGATTAAAACTGCCTTCAAATTGACTTTTTTCAGTAACCGTTATTTTAATTATTTAAATACACATCTGATTGCAATTTTGTGAAATACACACACTTACCTGCTATAACACTGTCCATCATCGGTTTTCTTAAAATAGCTTTCGTGAAAAAAAATATTTCACTTGAACGTTGCTAATGCGGACGACACGGTGAAAGATACAACCACTGTGCTGAATGACTAAACTTCAAGTGATTACACCTGTGTACGGAAATGCCAAACCGGGAGAAAACGGACGATTTAGTGACCCCCACTATTTAACTTTTTCAGGTAACAACTCATTTTTACCTGGGATGAGTTTGACAAAATCGACTTTTGGCCAGCCAGATCGGCCAAGTACTCCATAGTGCGACGGCTGTCGCGCCTCGGCGTCGCTGTCTCAGTGCCTCGAAATCGGCGTGGTCTAGAACCGTACGATTCGGGTTCGCTGTCGCAGCGAGCACAGGAGAGCGTGAACCGATCAGCGGCTACCGCCCACGGACATTGTCGCAATGTCCCGAATTCGTTACGAATTCTGGTGGTCGCTGAGCATATCGGATCGAGTGTTGGTACAGGAGTTTCAGGACGGTTTGGTGTTTAGGTTGGAAGTGGAATGCGCGATCGTGACTTTTATGCCCTCATAGCGCGGCGTGGTGTATCACGGAAATTCCAATGACGAAACAGATCCGATTTAACCATATTTTACTTCCGGTTGCCGCCAAAACGTAGTTTTTCGATGCGGCGAGGCGCGGTGCAATCGGTTCACGGCGCGACAAGTTGACGATCATGTCAACTTAGTAACAGGTCTGTTAAAAAGTAATCGGGCATTCACAGTAAATCGTGATCATATCACACTTTTCAGTCCTTGCGTTTGGAAACATACTGATAGTAAATAAGAATATCGAATAACAATAACATTGAAGGACGTAAGTATGTTTACTTTAACTACGACCATAGAATAAATCCAAACCAACTATATATTGTGGTGGTTGAATATGTATATTTCCTTTATAAGGTGAGAGCACGCGTTTACAGTTCGACTATCGTAACGAGAAGGGACCGGCCATCGACGCCAACAAGGAAGTAATCACGTGTTACAATTTCGGTCACGTGATTGCTTTCTCTTATGGCATACAATAATAGATGTCGTGATTAATCCAGTTCTAACAATAATCACTGAATTCCTAATAAAAGGTACTATCATTGTAGATGTTTAAAAAACTGTTGTTCCATTTTAAAAAAGGCAAGATGATCTTGATATCTCTAAAAAAAATGACATAAAAACAAAATTTGTTATTTGGCATCGTGTCAGCCCCATTGTACCATTCAATTTTTTTCTTACCATATTTTACGTATCTTTGGAAACAACTATGATATATGAGGTGCAGACGTTAGGTGACTCACCCTGTATACGTGTATGTTGCATGAAGATGCGCAGTCTAATTAATCGAAATAACGTAAACAGCGAAGGTAGACAAGGTTATTGTCACACGGTGATTACCCAGAGTGGTGAAGATCAAGGTTCGCCTGTGCCTCTCATGGGCTTATCTAGTAACGCAAATGGAATTCGAACTCCCACCCGTGACTATTACTGCATTAACGCACGCAGGTACGATCTATTATCGCGCGCGCTCAGTTACAGTATAACACCGCGAACTGGTGATAATAATCATATTCCAACTCTACGTGTAGCATTGCGTTCGCCTCTAATTACAGACAGCAAACGATCGATGCCCATAATGTACCCCATAATATCACGTCATTATGTCATTACGATAATGGTCGAGGACATCACGTATACCTCCTGACGCGTCCGTTCGAGTCTCTATGTCGCGGTGATTCTCCTCCCCCCCTACTCCCCTTAAAGCCTTGAGGAACGGTTAGCTATTTCTCGGGGTGGCAGACACCGACACTTGCCAGTGTCTTCGAACTTGGCTCCCTACTAACCGACTACCTCGAAATTATCTCGGTTTCGCTTCTCCTCGGTTCGAGATTAATTGCGGCTGGTCGGCTCGCGAACATTTCGAATAATAGTTGCGGCCAGACATACAGAGCGAGTTGCAAAGCTACTATTAAAATTTCGACGTGGCTGATGCTTGACGTTAATTAGCATTGCTGCTAGGGGGTTTGCGGTTAGAGGCCATATTAATATTGGACCGGTAAAAGTATCGAGCACGTTGGGTCACACACTGGGTTCAATTGTTGAAATGAAGGTGACATCCAACGTTTTAACAGAACACAGAAGCTAAAGTACAAATTTATTCCCTCTTTCCATTATTTTATGAAAGTGGAGTTATTACGTTGATGTTCTTAAACTCTTCAAATAGGTCCACTGCTTTAAATCGTACACAACAATGTTTTTGTTATAGATGCAAAAAATCCGCTGTCTAGCCGTGATATTCAATTGCACGAAATTTTTATTGTGTCGAGGGATTAAAATAACACTGTGATACACTCTGTTTCATGCGCTCGGCGCGCATAAATGTAATGTATGCAATCGGAAGTGCATACGAGATTTTCCACACACTCCCGCCGTAAAATCTGCGTATTATGACGGAAATGCTGCCATGGGTTAAAATGAACTTGCATTCGTATGCCGGCTTCAACCCAGAGGAGCCGCCTTCTGCGAGTTAATTAATGCACAGATAAAACAACATGCTTCATTGCGGATCATGCTGATTTTACCTAATTAGATGTGAACATCTGTAGTTTCCCGCTGCCAACCGATCTCTTCGTGGAGCCCCTGCTAACGCGTTGTACCGCACCTCCGCTAACGACTGCGCCATCGCGCATAATATCGTAATCTGATAGAGTCGTGGCATCATTGCCCCTCAATTACTTAAATAACATGGAGAATAAAATTTATTCTTGTCCTGCGTTTGCAAAACATTTTCTAATTACATTCACAATTATATGCTGCGATAGCAAAATTGACCTTGACCCTTTCTCCAAGGTCAAACTTTTGTCTACATTGCATCTAATTGCATTTCGAATTATTTTTCAATATTATTGTCAACTACTGCCTATCGGTTTAAGTGTTTTATTTGGAATTTACTTCGTAGGACAGTTCAGTTGGAATATCAGCATAAAAAGAAACTATGAAGGCTATATGAACTATAAATTGAATTTTATTCAAATGTATATATTTGAATTCACGTAGAGAGGCACGTCTTTACTCTTTGAGAAATAGGAAGTGTGAGAGACTCGTTCTGGAGAAACGAATGACGATCTTTTGTCAGAAACAGTTGAAGGTTGAGCGTTCTCGAAAGTAAAGCAATAGTATAATCTAGTAAGTAATAGTAGATTATTTTTGTTTCTTACATAAATTCCAACAAGTTCCTCGACTGCTAATTATTTTAAACAATTTTGTTCACCAATTATATTAAATATACTGTTCCCTTGAGACTATAGTCCTCCGCGATGAATACTATAGGATGCAATAAGGAGATAGTCTGACCATGAAAGTGTCCATTACTTTTAACGGTTCTCCATCTATCCAGAGATCCAGCGTCGCGCTATAATGTTCGCGACACGTAATTTCGAACGTTATCTACCAGATAAAAGTCAATGAATTAATAGGGTGGCCTGTCCTTTCGTCCGTGATTGTGTACCGACATCCACCGCGAACAGCATAGAATTGGCGGGGATCGGTCGTCCACAATTCACAGAGGCAGGCGCGCGCGGTGGCGTGTTCTCTAGTAAATCATCCCGCCGGAAAATCGCGATGGTCGCGCGGAACAGCCGCCAAAGGAGAGGGGTAAAAAACTGCATTCCAAGTTTCATCGAATTCCATATAATCAACACCCACTCGACAATTTCGCCCGGCCGTTCGGAGAGCGCCAATTTCCGCGGCGATCGCGCGATTCACGAGGAATTCCTGCTGGGACGATGAAACAATATCGGCGATGCAACAACGGTCGAATACTTCGTCACTTTTCAATCGTGATCAAGGGATCCTGTGTCCGTGAGAGATCGACGAGTCGATGATGATCGAAACAACGAACAAAAAAAAGAGAAAATATATAACGATCTCTCTTTTCGCGACTCGCCGAAACGACGGATTTCCTTTTGCACCGACGATGACGCGCGACGGGAGGGAGGTTAATCGCTCTTTGATGCGCGACTGCTTTTCCCGACGTGCAATCTGCACTTTATCCCTTCTCCGCTTCCCACTACTCCTCCCACCTGTTTCCACCGGCCCTTTTCTCCCCCTGGCTGTTTTTTCCTCCCTTCGTTCACCTGACCCGACCACAGCCATAGTCTGATTGCCGACCGAGTGTAACGAGGGGCTACGCGTAAACGCAACCGCGGTCTGCGTCGAGTGGTGAACGCACTCTCGTGGCCCGGATCGAATGGAGTTTCCCTGTCCTCCCGGGGATCCAGCGGCCGGCGATCGTTAACCGAACAATTCACTCCTTCGATCCACTCTCTTGTCGCATCGCGTCGCGCGTCGCCCCGAGTTCGACCGAGATTGAGAGGAAGAACTTGCCCGTGCTCTCGTCGCTCGGTTTTCACCAGTTTCCTCCCATCCACGGATCATCATGGCTTTGTCCTTTATTCACCGTGCAGGTATTATAAATGGTTTGTCCTGGCTGGAGCCTCCCAGCATGACGAGACTGTCGATAAAGTCCACGGGTGTCGAACACAAAGTTTTAAACTGCCAATTTCGTTAGCGCCTCTTCAACGGAACTCACCGTACTTCCTGGACAGTTCCGAGATGTTCCACTGGTAAAGTTGGGATACCATCTGAGACATTGTCAAGACTCGATAAGGCCCTCATAACATATCACCAGGCAAAAGTTCATAACTGACTCAACACCCAATACTTCGAACCATGAAACAGTCCCAAAACCTTTGTACCCCAAATAAGTTTATAGGTTAGCATATAAGACCCTAAAAATCCTGTATCAAGTTACCTCTGCTATGGCACGTCATGCCGATTCAACCTTTGAATACAGTCATCTTGTGTTCCTGAAACGGCTAGGTAGTGATTCGCGAAATTGAAATACATTGATTTTCACGAAGTCTCCTATTTCACCGTAATAACATCAGTGGTCCAGGGGTCATTCAAACAAGGTTCAGAATAACTGTTTCAGAGTGTTCAGAATGTTCTAAATCCCAGTTCTTCTGCAATTCCCAATCAAATCACGTGTATTCTTTTTTCAGATATATCGGACTATTTATTGAATAATACCAATCGTAAACTGCTTTAAGCATAAATTAATGATATCTGTGTCTATGGTCTAACACTTTGTCGATTGAAAGATATCATTAATTTATCGATATTATTCAATGTTTATACATGGAGGGCGAAACTTTCACAACATACACAAGTTTTTAAACGTCATTGAGAGGACACTTTGATTTTGAAACGGTGAAATCTATGAAGGAATGGTTTAACACAAATTTGTCCATTGAATGATATCATTAATTTATGCATATCGGATTATGTCGAAAAAAATTGGAGATCTCCAAACATTCTAAGAAAATGCGTATTTTGTATCGAAGTAATTTGTTAGCGTTAACACCATCGTTCCGAATTTTCTTCAAAATTTCTTATATAGTACGTCGTAATTAAAAAAAAAAAATGAAAATTAATTTTCTCAATGTTCTCATAAACATATCCTTCAAAATCTGGTCGATCTCTGTAGCCGTCTTCCACGTTTGCCGTGATCTAAGCCCCATGTTTGACGGACCAATGTACGAGCAACATACGAGAAGCAAAATTATCGATCGCGGAAACGTCCGGATCTCGGCTATCGCGTTCGCCACGATCTCTGGAATTGCAACGGTCTAATATAACTGGCTATTCGAACATAAGTTAACCCCGACGGTGGTCCAGATGAAACAATCCACTCGCATCTTAATTACACGGCCATAATTTAACCGGAACAGAGTCCCTGCGCCCACATTCGGCGAGTCTGCGGATTATAGTTGATGCCGCGAATGCGAGCGACGATTATCGCAAACAATGTCGACGGTATTGAGTGGCCCGGGCAAACAAGAGGCGGCCCAGGCTCTTAAGTGGATGTGGCGAATGGCGCTTTGACTTCAAACGCGGAAATAATTGTCGATTTAACCGTTGTTCCACCGCCATCGAAGAAATTATATTCGGCCCAATGAGCGATGCGAAACAACCAAAATCGTTTAACGGAAAAGTCACATCTTACTGTATTGACCAAAACCAATATTGTGGATCTTATATATCATAAACGGCGCTGTTACTGATTGAACGACGATGTTACACGAATATTCAAGAAAGTACAAGAATATACAAGAAAATACAAAATTATAGTAAAATGTTCTAGAAGATAGAACAATATTCCAGAATACATAAGAATATACAAGAATATTCCAGAATATACAAGAATATACATGACCATCCAAGAATATACAAAAATATACAAGAATATACATGTACATCCAAGAATATACAAGAATATACAAGAAAATACAAAATTATACTAAACTGTTCTAGAAGATAGAACAATATACCAGAATATACAAAAATATACAAGAATATTCCAGAATATACAAGAATATTCCAGAATATACAAGAATATACAAGAATATTCCAGAATATACATATACATCCAAGAATATACAAGAACATACAAGTATATACATATACATCCAAGAATATACAAGAATATACAAAAATATACATGTACATCCAAGAATATACAAAAATATACAAGAATATACATGTACATCCAAGAATATGCAAGAATATACGAAAAATATACAAGAATATACATGTACATCCAAGAATATACATGTACATCCAAGAATATACACGTACATCCAAGAATATACAAGAATATTAAAAAGTATATATCAGAATATATGAGAATTTATATTATCTGATAATATTTGATACCTCATGTCGGGTATTCTATAAACTTGCATGCAACAAAAGAATGTTGTGTCCTTTTACGCGTGTCAAATTCACACACACGAGGAATTCATACTGAAAACATTATTATGTACTTTCCATAAAGTAAGTAATAATATTTAAATAAGGGCTCGGAATTATTTACTCCCAATGGCCGATTTTCGACCAATTTTCGTATAGATAATTGTACCGCGCTTACCCACAAAATGTAGCCGACCACGCAAGTGAGAAACGCAATCATGATTCCATAAACTGTCGGCAAAGTTTCCTCGCTGGACTTTTCCTCTTCCATATTATTACATCATCGCGAACATTGCAATCACAAACTCTGTAAAACGCTCGGCGTGTTACAATAGAACACGTTTAATTTCTTCCTCGATAATAGACGACGTCGCACTCCCGTCTTCAAACGACTTCAGACAGTCACTCCATTAATTATGTGGATTCGTTTTCTGCATAAATAAAATGATAATTTCAAGATGAATCGAAGGAAAAGAAAGAATTAATAACTTGACGACGACTGACCGAATCGATGGAAGTTGAATACAAAGAAAAATATCTGTTTCTGCATTTTGTATATAAAATGGTGTAGCGAATTAGCGAGGGTGAACGCGACTATTGCAATAAAAGCAATATTTAAATCGCTGGAGAGAGGGGACCGGCAGAAACTTTAATCAAGGAAAGTTTCTGCGGAGTTTAACGCAACAGCAACTGTCGCGAAAAGATAAAGCGGCGAAGTTAAGCGCGGCAATTTAAAATTTCGAAAGAGTTTGGGAATTATATAAACTTGGAGAAAAATCAATTTAAATTCACTTCGGAGAGACGGAGACTGTCCGGGACGGGAAGGGGCCTCCAAGGATCGCCGGGATACTCGGCGCGCAGATCCTCTTTACCGGAAGGAAACTTTCATCTTCAACAAATAGCTACATGGATCTCTGTTGTCCAGCAGCAGTAAATCGATAAATCTGCTTCCGTGCAGCTATTTGCCGGCAAAGCATTCGACCAGGAAACAGGAGAACCGTCGGACTACCGCCGTGGGAAGGAAAAGGAAGAACACGATTCCCGTTGGCTTTCGAGAAAGAGATTTATGGTGGTCACTTATCGTAAGTGACCCCATACACTCGATCATTTACAACCTCTAGAAACGAGCGTAGCTCTTGTTCTTTACTCTTTCTTTTTTCCCTTTCGCCGGAAACCATGTAACTTGGTTGTAACATGACCGTGACCTTTAAAACACCATTGCTATCACGACACCTGGGATAACTCCCACTAATATTACGAGACTCGATCAAATTTGCAGTATATATTAGACACAGCTCTAGAAAACATATTTTTAGAGTTTTCAATATTGGCTCACACTCCAAACATTGCTTCGGTCATGAAAGGGCGTTGTCACTCTCAGGAAAGTCAAACCAAGGAGTCGCCTAACACCGGGGATGGAAAGCACTTCTCAGCAACCCCTCTACCAGAAAGGGTGTTAGAGTTCACGTTTCATGGAACAAAACACCGAGGCTCACACTGGTCGGTCAACGATGTAAGCGATAGTTTCACTGACTACCGGAAAACTTCTTGAAAAAGGGGAAGATTCGACTATCGGGGGTTAGTGGTGATGGGGGGTGGGGGGAGTGACAGTAGGGAATCGCTTTTTCGCTCGACAAACATTGAACGTGGCAGTAGAACGGTGACGGTGGATTGGATGACGAGGAATCGACACTGACTGATACCCGATAATAGCTCTCTCTTTCTATTTCGAACACGCGATGGTCAAAGTCAACGATCCCGATCGGACACGAATGGGCCGGAAGTACGGAAGAAAGAGCATCTCGCGTGAAAGGTATGCCTTGTCGGACGAGGCTCGCGAGACCACTGGGCTTCCCGAAGCCTGATTTCTGGTTCCTCGCAGACTACTGGACGCGGAAACGCGTATTAATAGTCCGGTGGAAATGGAATCTAGGCGAGCAACGGGGAAACAGCGGCGGACAAGCTTACCTACGGGCCTCGATGATCGAGGGCGAAAACGTATTCGCGACCGAGTCGATGTTCGACGATTTATTATTGTCCAGCAGACGGATCGATCGATCCTACACACGCGAACACATGTTCCTAGTCGTGTCTAGACGAGAATTTAAAAGTCGCGGACCGCCGACTTTCTCTCGTTTTTATTTTTAGTCGAAATAAACTGCCAACGCGGCACAACACCGAAAATCCACTGAACATCTGACTCGCCTTTCAATTAATCCCGCACACGCAGCTGTATTCTGCCAGTTCTTTTAAAAATTTATAGTCTGAAATTCTTTTTTCAAAGTCGCAAGAATATAATCATTTGATCCATTGACTTTTATAATTATCGGATACTTTAATGCTACAGATGCTAATGGATATTTTGTTGATTTTGCACAGCGAAAGTGTGAAGACGCGACTGCATCAATTCAAAAGTTCACAAGCTCGGTCTTGGTAATAAGATGAGCGAGCGAATAGAAAACTTAATAAAACAGTTGTAGTTCGTGCGTCAAATATTTCTCGGCGCAGCCATGAATATGTTAATCTCGAAACTGAGGAGTTTCGTTCAGTTTCGAACAAAGTGCCATCTCCGTAAAGCGAAGTTGTGTCATTTACGTCTTCCATAAGTATTCAGATGCAAATTGAAATCCGTTGAAAATCTGTAAGAACGCAGAAGCTGGAACGGACCTGGTACAATTTCAATGATTTATATCCCGACGCCGAACTAACTCTCATTCTTAGAAACGTATCTTTTATACTAATCTAAAACGTTCGAAAATATTGTTGCAAATAACTTTAATACCCAAGATATAACAAATATAACTATAACTGCCTCCGTGCTTTATAACACATAATTAATTATAAAAAAACTTTCTCTTTTTTATATATTTTTGGGCACTTCAGTATAATCTTAATCGTAACGATAATTACGATTAATCAGTATTTCTGGCACTAACTAATCCTAATCATAATTATGAAAATTAATCCCTTTGGCATTAATAATAATTTCAGTACCGTAACTGTAATCGATAGCTACATTTAACAATAATTACAAATAATGACATTACAGGGCAGCTAAAATGGCGAAAGCACATTTAGATCATGGCGATTTGTTTCGCGGAACGTCCTTGCAATTACGTGATGTTTTTATTATACGAAACAATGATGGTCGCCGGGGGAAAAAAGATCGGTGAAAATGCAGCGTACGCATTTATGGTGAAATTTCATATCGTCCTGCGATAAGTTATTCTATTATACCTGCATTTTAATTGTGGGAGGCACCTAACGATTAACGTAAACTGCAACAACGATCAGATTACCGTTGTTGTATCTTCATTCAGCCGAATTCGAACGCAATACCGACGGTATCGAGAATAATCGGCTGGCTGCTGGTGAAAAAGTTATCAACGCGTTGGAGGCAATCACGAATCCAATTACGATCGACACCTCGTGCACAGCTTCTGCGTTCTCGATTTGCATCCACTGCCCCCCTCCCCCTCTTTTTTTGTACATTGTACGGAATTGAGCAACGAAAAATATCTGCAAGCGAGTTGTTTTTTAAATTATCGATCGGTGTGGTAAATTATTGTTAACTGCATTACTTATTTTCTATTGCAATCATCTCATTTTATCTCAATACATACAGGCTGTTCGTCTGCAGGTGGCAGAAAGTTGAAGGGGTGGTTCTCCATGACAATTTCACAAGAATATGAAGAATGAAAAACTTAAAAATCCACCTGAATTTTTTTATTTCGTATTTTCGTCTTTTATCGTCATGAAGAACCATCCCTTGCATTTTCGGCCACCTGTAGTCGAACGCTGTAAGCAAAATTGTTCTATCGTGGAATATATTTTTCATCCTTGAATTTCGCTGGGTCAAGGCGACTCGTCGCGTAGTTAATAAAATAACGTACCAGTTAAAGAAGCTTATGCGTGCCTTGCCGGCTCATAGTAAAACACGAAGGGAGGCGGCTGTGTAACTGTGCGCCATTCGGTCGAATACATGGAATTGTATATCTGTTTGGCGAACCGCCGACTTCATGGGGAATTGTTGCAACAGATTGTGGCTTCCTAAAACAGTTTCAAGGGTTTCCGAAATAAATCGTGTATCATAACGTACCGCTACGTTCAACACCATGTTGCAACACGAATTGGATTATTGCAGTCGCGGAAACTATCTTGTTTGCTGAAAACAGCCCTGGAAAGGATGAGAGACATCCACCTCTTTACGTTTAAATAAACGCAGCACGAACTCTCTGAACCGTGAAATTAATTTCCCCAGTATTCCCCCGCGATAAAATAATCGCAGTTTTCTTTTCATTGCTTTCAAAGTCGCACAATTTCCTGCGCGATATCCTAGAACGTTCAAATTCTAGAAATAATAGTGCGAGATGAAAAATCCGTACATCGCTAACAGTTTCTGTCATGTTCTCTCAAATTGTTCGACTACGGGAGGAAGGAAACGCGAGTGGAATTCTTTCTATTAAGTTAGTGTATAAAATTGCGTCGATTGTGAACGTCAATTTGCAAACTCTGAATTTCGCTACGGAATATAATTAGCAATAACATTTCGATAAAAGGCCGCCATTCGTTCTTAATTAACTTTCGCGCACAGCCCGGCAATTGTTGTATACATTCATTTTACATTTGACTGGAACATATTTCATTTCGAATAAAATTTCGCATGGAACGACCCCTAGGGAATAGCGACCTTCTTGTTGCGAAGGAAAGAAGGGTCGTTTTACATCTGAATGAAACCTTATTTAAACAAAGCCGTTTCAATTACTGTTCCCGACACATTTTATCCGGAATGTATCCAGCTCCGATCGGACGGCCGAAGTGTTGGTCCCGTAAATAAATTGGCAATTAAGCTAAGCTCCGCGCAAATGATCCCGAATCACCGTGCGCGATCCGCGGGGGAAAAAAGAGATGCGCATACGTAACCGAAATTATCAAGGCACACCTAACCGACAAATTGCAAAAACAAACAGCCCGTGCAGAGAGCATGGCTGGCTCGCAATGGCATGGCACCAAGATGGCTCCCGATGAACGCATCAGGGGCGTCCTTCGGTCGCACATAAAATGCAATTTGGTGGGTGTCAGACGGCCGTTACTGTTGCCCGCTCTGCTTCCCCGGCCGGACGCGTTACGAAATTTAATTGGATTTATCGATCGGTTTTCTGATTCCCATTTCCCGCCCCCCGAACCAACCCCTTCCCCCCTCACAACACCAGTGCGTCCTTCCCCGCTGCCCGCAGAACCACGTGAAAATCCGGCCAGCGCTGCCAGAGTGTAATCGACATCGTAAACCCGACGATCGGTGATTTCCTTCACCGTTTGCGAGAAAATTTTTCATGCAGTTTGCTCGATACCCTTCGATCGACAATGGCCAGCAGTTTTCATACCCTTCTAGCGAATTTATAGGCCACGATTGATCTAATACGCGTGGAACCTGCTTTTTTTCACTGACCCTGACGATACAGACCACAGGTCAGCCAGTGGGGCTCACAATTTTTAAAATCAGCAGGACATTGTTAATTTAAGGACATATACAGTGATGGCTATATTTTTTAGAAGTTTACACATTTCGAACAACTTTTTAAATTAATAAATTATAAATTATGCTTCACATGTAGAGTAGATATGGGTGAAATTGTATCTTGTTTGGGTCAGGGATTTTTTCGTATTATTAATTATGGTTTCCTTGTACGGAGTCAAACTAATTTACTCGTAACATAGATGATAGATAGGGATTACAGTCTATAGTAGATTTTTGGTTCATAATGACCTGGAGAACATGATGGAAAAGTTCGTTAGCTGCCTCGCGGGACACGTTGTATAGAGTTTCAAGACTTGAAGAAGGGATCAAGGGTGATAGCTTGCTTATGAAGCTTCCTTATGTTGCTCTACCAAAGTTTATAACCTTAACTATCAAACCTTCCTTAATTACTTACCGTCCTCCAGAAACGTCTTTAGCTCCGGACACTTTGCTAACTTTCTGTCGGCTGATTTACCACCTATCCGCTGATTAAACCCCTAATTCAAGTGCATATCCAAAATCATAAAATCGAATGCCTCAGCATTCAAGAAAATTTTTTTTCTTTCCGATAATTGACCATTAGCATCACTATTTTCAACGAAATAAATTTTCCAATATTTTAAAAAAATGTGTACAATCTTCATTTTAGAACGAAAAGACTTGATGAATAATTCTATATTATTCTATACAACAATTGAAACGAAATATTTATCAGTGTCTTCCGGGCGGACAGGTATTATACGTTCCACAAAAGATCCTTCCGTCCGCCGAGGTATGAAAGCAGAAGTATGACAGTCGGATCAGATCAGGTTCGCATCGTAAACCATAAACTGACGGATAGGTTTCGAAAAATAAAACGAGCACTTACGTATTCTGGAATATTTATGCAGGGGGATCGATAGCGAGCGAGCATATCGTAGAGATGCGCGCGAGGAACACCGGAGTTGTAAGTCGAGGTGAACGTACGGTGTTCAGGAAATAATCCCATTTAAGATGGCCGCGCAGGCTGATCACGTTTCCAGGCCTGTCATGTACTAGTCATTTTAGAATTCGAGTGTTGCGATACAGTCTACAAGGCGCGGCTCTCGAGTACCAGAGGCGACGTGCTTTTGCAAGACATGCAAGAAAATGTGAAGCGGAAGTAGATGCTGGAGAATATCTTCGCCGAATAAATACGAAGTAATATTTTCAGAAAGGAAATTAATATGGTTCTTAGGTTGGAAATAACGTAACGGTAACTGATGGTTTCCGGACGCCGATCATATTTTCCCATTATCCTTTTCCCATTTGAAGTTAAGCGGCATGCGATTGGGTCGCTGCCGAATATGTAATCCGCCGATAAAAGAATTCTATAAAAGGATCAATTCGCTTTCGGGAAGGAGGAATTGCCATTCTTCGGACAGCTCGTCTTTTCATTTGGAAAACCGAGTTATTGTTCTACGGCCGCGGCAGTGAACGAGGCGTAATTATATGCCATGCACCGGCTTCGCGGCACCAGCCGACTCGTGGAACAATAGAAGACCCTTCACGACCAGCACGATCATATAGCGTGATATCACGCGAAATTCAAACGTTTCTATTCACGCCAGAGAAAAATTCTTTTATTTTCATTCGTACTCTACGCGACGACTTTATCAGTCCACTGGTCTCGTTTCACTGATAAAAATGAGACCACGCGAGACTTTCTCTGAAGAGACTTAATTAAAAAATTATTCAACTCTGGAATGTATCTTGATCGTGGAATTCAGAGCAGTGCTAAACGTTGTTAAAATATACATCTGTTTATACATACATCACATTTTGCTTGTTAGTAGTAAAAATAACTGTTACACCTCGTTGATGATAAACAATTTTATCTAGGGTAAACACCATTTTCTAGATTACCAACAAAGATAAGCAGGTACCTTCCATATCTACTCTGACCAATAAGCAGGTAACGCTTTTATCTACACTGTCGATAAGCAGGTACCTCCCTTATCTACACTATCGCCAAGTAAATTACTTGAAGTAATCGCCTTTCTTATCACAATGCTGATAAGAGCGATAAGCCTTCTTTGTCAATACTGCCGTTAAACAGCTACCCTCCTTATCGACACCAGTCGATAAATAGTTACCTTCTTTATCTACGCTAACCGATCGAAGTTGCCTTCTTTATCAGTGGTGGAAACATGGAGGATCTACTTACCAACACTAGATAATACCCGATCTGATATTGGCAATGGTAACTTGCCGACTCTAGACAATTTATTATAAAACAATAAGTTGACAGAATTAATTTCATTATACGGAATATGGTTCAGGGATTATTTAGAGGATTGGATGGATCATCATTCGAGTAGACGGTTAGAGTTTGCAGGCTTTTCAGGATTAGAAATATACCGATGCAAAGATCTCAATTCAATTAGATAACATGTATAACGTCTCCAGGAAAACGGTAAAGAAACCAACCAGGAAGGAACTAATTCTATGCAAATGAATGGGGCGTGGCAGAGAATTCCTGAATGTATCATTATCATCGGGCCCGATATATTACGTCCTACGTGCTGCCATCCGATTACAGGTGCATAGGACTGTGTCCTCGTGCGTACAACGCATCGTACATGGGTAAAGATTTCCCGACGATGCGATTAAACGGGATGGAACAATGCGATGCCCATGGCAGACTTATCATTTGGAATATCAGATCACAAAGATTTTCACAGTCTTACAATAGACCTTTAACAGGAAAGTCACTGATATTGAACATCTACTTAAATCATGAATTATTAATTTCCTGACATCGTTTGTACACCTGTTTGTATTATTAATATACTGCGGATTTGATGCATCTATCGCGGAAACGAGTAAGTGTAATTGAAACTAATAAAAACCATTAGGAAAATTTCAAAACACACGGTTACATTATTCTCATTCTATTAAACTAATTAAGTATTAAGAAAGAATGTAAACTTCCACTTCTCTCCAGTTGGTAGCAGTTCAAATACAAAATTTGTGTTTTCATTGAACATGAGATCAGTGCGCCTTGCCAAGCATTGAAATTACCGAGATCTGCTGCGAATGATATCAATCAACGTCACAGAATAGCTGTACTGATACTGTGTAAGAAAATTTCAGTTGAAAACATTCTGCAATCGCAAGACTGCTAAGCGCGGAATAGTAGCGCGAACTCCGCAGGTGCCGATGGGGGTTATAAATTTTACGAAATTGCGACGCGACGGCATAATGCGCTCGCGAGATTACAGAACGCGGGGCCGGCGCAATTTTTCAATTTACACCGCGCGAAAAGGAATTTCCGGACTATGAAAGTTCCCCGCAATGTATCTGCAGGAGTTCCCGGCGAGTGTACTTTTCCGTGGAAGCCGCGAAAAGGAAAGTTTACGCCGTAAAACTTCCGTACGCCGCACGCGCGCCAGAATGTAAATAATATAATTTCCTTAACTTTCTTATCGTGAATTTTCCCCTCGAGAACACAACAATAAATTCGCGATTCCCTTGTGAGATTTACTTGGCCGGAGTTGCGCAAAACGAGTATTAACAAAAATCATATCGCGGCAGCAACATCAAGAAAGTAATTTGAGATTTGAACACTTTCGAACCAGTGAATTCGTGACATTTAAACTTGGACTTTCAGCATTCTCTCACCAAAATCCACAGAATTACATAAGAACAGTTTAAAATTTCTGGGTCCCTAAGGTGAAGTTTTAGGACATCGTCAAATAACCAAAGTATAATGTTGACTTTAGTAAATTATTGGAATATTGATGATTTCTCACTTGACATTGGTTTTTAATATTGTTCATTAATTCAACATATCAACGGAGTATAATAAATTGAATTTTCGCACAGAAGCTAGTCGACGACAGGTAAATCGATTGCTTGATGATTTGTTTGTCAGAACAATTATGCGAGCAGAAAGGAAGCGATACAATCGACACGAGTGTACGTGCTACGTGTCTGACATGTTGAATAATGAACCTAAGCACTCGACTCGTACGGAAATCTGAAATGCTGGCAGAAATATTTCCTTTTTCCGCCGTCGTCGCGTTGATTGGGTAGAAGCGAACCGACAAACCTGGACAGCAATTAATCGATCACGACGGAATATTTTAATTGATTGGTTTTCTCGACATGCACGGGCTGACTAACTCAATCGTCTGACTGGACCAACTTTCAGTTCGTTTGCGTTGGTACTTCGTTGAAATATTACATTACGCCATAAAATTTATTTCATACAATGCGAAAAATCCTTTGAAGTGGCGCACTCCGAAGTTCGCAATATTTCGTCAATTGCTGAAAACTTTCATTATAAATTACTTAAAAATAATTCTCCCTGTTTTGAAAATTGATTACCGATTTTAGAGAAACTACTGATTTGAAGATTTGCTGATTTGCGAAGACAAACAATCTACGGAGAAAGATTCTCCAAGTTATTATCGATTATCCTAAGTAAATACGGTCGACGGGTGTGTTTCGGAGTGGACGAAATTTTTAATCGCTGAGCTGGTCGTGAGGAGATGGGAAAGGTGTCTTGCGATCGTCTCCGAGATCCGGAGTGACCTAAAGTCCGCGAGCAAGGGTGATAACTTTCCGCGCGAAGCAGCCGACAAAGCAGCTTATATGGCAACTTACGCAGCAACTCGTTTCGCCAAAGCGGTTCCCTATCCCGCACTATTCGCTCCCATAGAATGCAGAAGGACAGCCGAGGCCTGTCGGCTATATTGGTATACGGCTTGTACAAACAGGCTGAAGTTAGTGTGAAACCAGTGAAAGAGACGACGGAATACGCAGAAGCAGAGACGCCGAAGAAAACCTGTGCTGATAGAGGGTGCGCGAGATCTATCGAAGTTGCCGTCGCAACCATAAAAAAATCAATAGTCTATACGTTATGATTATGAAAACTTTAAAGCTTCGCTTGGCAACATGTCCACGAGCCAGGGCTTGAAACGGTTACGAAAATAACTGTTTAAAATTGCCACATGGATAACGGTACAGTGGATTATTGAAACGTAAATGTAGCTAAAACTTTCGAACAGGTTAAGGCACGTACAGTCGGGGGCAAGATTCAGTGGACACCCTATAGAAAACAATCAATTTTTATAAAATTCGATCAACCCAGATTTTTTCATTAATTGGTGTACGCGCGACAACGTGTACACATGCGATAAACAGAATTGGGAAATGGCTTACCGCGGAGTTGGCTGTCTGCACAGGCGCCTTGGTCCCCAATCCTGCGAGTCCTCCTAGACACCTACGCGCGCAATCGGGATCGTTATCCTCGCAAATCGGACAGCCCACCGTGGAGGACCCACCACCGTGTTCGCGTAACACGTGATTGCTGCTTGTGTTAGTGGTGTATCCTTGATCCGAGCTAGCGTTCGAGTTCGGCCTGGACTCGTCCGAGCTGTCGAACGGTTTGATGTTTCTAGGACGGTGAACGATCCCCACCGGCTCCCATATTTCGCTGGTCGACGAGGCGTAGTAATTGTTCTCCTTGGTCTCGCGGCTTCTCTCGTCGACGACCTTTCCGCCCCGTGCCACGGTGACCTCCTCTTTCGTCACGATGGACGATTTTACGCTCAAGGATGTCTCGAGCCGTACCGGAGCCCTTCGCAATTATTCCTTGTTAGCAAGTATCGTCGTGGATGCATCCTCGAACGCTCAACCTCAACAACCGACCGACGCGTTCCTCGCGAACAACGGAACTTTGTGTTTATCGACGTTACTTTGTCCGATCCCAACCCCTTACACTACGATTTATTTTACGGTTACAGCAATATCTCATATTGTAGTGGTAAATATCCAAATTTTATCCCCGCTACTATCCCCGTAGCTGGAACCAAACCCCCAGTGGCGGGGATAAAATTTGCACAGTTACGGTAGAGACCTTTGCAACGGTTACAGAGATAATACTGTAACCAATTCGTGCAATTAAGTATTTTTACCGGGTCCAATAACAGGACCAACGTGACGATGATATCTCGATGAATTTAAATCAAATAAACTATTAGTTGTTTTGTCCGTGAGGTGAAAATGACCGAGGATGATGTCAGCGGAAGACAAGAGATACAGTTATTACAGCAACATATGTTCTCGCTATTAGGTCTAAGCGAGGAGTATCCACGACGATATACCTGAGGATTCCTGCCTTAACGAGGATCTGATTGAGCAGATCGCACGGTGGCACCTGGCCGGTTATCATGGCCTCGCGAATGGCAACGCCATCCGGCCCCTCGAGAGGAATCGGCACGCCGTTTATCAGCAACACTTCCTCCTCTCTCACGCTAGACTTCTTTTCGCAATCGACCACCTTTACCCCGGGCCCAAGGATCGACTCCACCGTCGACTGGATCTCGTGATCGTCCATACCTGTGAACGTATGCGTCTGTTGGTACGCGAAACTCGTCCCTGACTTATTGGAACCTCGTTCGAAATCGATATGGACATCGCTGCGGTTTCTTCCGACAGACTTTTATTTTTTCTGCTGTGGGCCAGCGACGGACAAAATTTTATTCGAATGTAAAATAATCTATAAGGACACGATTTTTTAATTAGTTAGCAAACTAATCCTTCTAACGTCTGACAAACAAATATGTGAAGCTTTTGAATCCAGTTTTTAAAAAGATATTCATTTCTAAAAGGTGTACGAATACTACTTGTACACCCACTGCGAGTGCATAAACTCTGCTGTCTAAATGAATAGATTTATAGAACATGAATCGCCACGTGCACAACTGTGCCGCAAATATTTGATGCATCCATTAATTAATCAAAAGCGGCGCCCAATGACGCAGTCCATCATCAACTTTTAACAGCGGGTTTTCGGCAGGAGTATGCTCTCACATTATGAAATTAAATTGCTAGAAGCCGTCGAGACGATGTCGTCGCAGCGGCGGAACGATAGTTCGGGGAATACTAATGTAATAATTTGCACCTGCCCGATCCGGTAAAAGACGAGTCACGCTAAAACGCGTTTGAAGGGGACGCCGTGGATTCAGCTGCATACTGAATTGCAAATGAAGCCACAGCGAAAAATAAAATATAACGATACAGATTGCGGAATACTGGTCTTCGGAAATTTCCAATCAATTGGAGTCCTTAATGCAGAACGTTCACGTTCTTAAAAAACGAAAGAAACATTCTTTGCGTTCACTTATAGTAACAATATATAAAATGTATTTAGAAGCTGGATATTATTTATTCTCTCTCTCTCTCTCTCTCTAATAAATTCCAATATATTCTGTTTGATGCTACACGGTGGCCCACGGTCTAATTATCACGATTCAAGAAAAACAAAAACGTGAAGAACTTTAATACGAAGAAGCTGGAATTAGCGACTGGCGCAGCTGTGGCCAGCCGTAATCAGTACAAATGCGTTTAAAATGATTCGTAACGAAGCTACGAGAATCGCGTGACGAGTCAAGAATTGCTGGCTGAATTCGTGAGCAGTCAGGTAATATCCACCGAACACCTGCACACGTGTATCTCCGTATCGGAGCCATCTGACCTAACCTACCATTTCCTGCACGGAACCAGAGATCCAACGCATCTGTATTAAGCATCGGTGCTCGAGCGCCTAATCAAGATTACTTTTTTTTGTAACTCTGCTGTCCACAACCATTGATCTCTCTCTCTTCCACGCGCACACGCACACACACAGCAACTCCTATGAGAAATAAGTCAACGCGGATTTTTATGCAATTTCTTTATCAAAGCAAATCGGGTGTTTATGTGTGTTGAAAATACTATTTTCATATTAATACGAAACGATATAATTATTTGAAAATATATAGAGAACGATGTTCGAAAATATTGTTACAGTATTTTATCCATATAAGTCCCCTGCACGGGTCTGCCGAAGGACATTTATGCGCCAGTAACAGTATTCTTTGACTTTTGCCGAACATAGAAAAGGACAGCCGAGCTCGAGAGGCCTCTGTTGTCGAGAAATGTAAGCATAGCTAATCCAAATTTCAAACTTCTTTTTTTTTTAATGGGACTTCGATGACCATGTGTGTGTCATTTTTCTAATTAAAATCATACCAAATATGATATAATTCCGATGATATTTACTTGTGTAATAGACAATTAAAGTTTCGGATGCGAGGAAGGATAGCGTATGGGAAAGAAATAGACGCAGAGGGTCGCAGTCCTTGCTTATACCCGAAACTTTAATTGTCAATTACACAAGTAAATATCATCAGAATTGTATCATATTTGGTATGATTTTTATTATAAGAATTCCACAAATACGGTCATCGAAGTCCCATAAAAAATAATGGAAAATAAATAAGTTGGAAATTCCGATTAGGCGGTCTCACCGATATACCCGAGCCACATGGTGTCATATTACTCTAGAGTTTCATGGCTCCTCAAGGGGGTACACCCCGCAGTAGTGGGGATTGATATGGGACATTTGCAGGTCAGACTTTTGGGACATTTATGGATAAAAGACTATACTTGTTTCTTCTCAAACGCTACGAAGAAGCGATACAACTTTTAATTGACAATGTCTAGCGTTTAATAACTGCAGCGCATGCATTGTCGAATCTACCTTTGGCAATCAAACACATGCGCAGCTTCCACTTCACGCGGCACTGCATTATTCATATCCCGACGCAGTAATAGGCGCGACGCATTTCCATCACAACCACGAAGATTTCTGCGAGACGCATCAAGATCTTTGCCTCTGACCTCGGCCGCGAATGGGGTTAAGAACATTGCGGGCCGATGATGCAAAGAATTTACCGTCGTGATTTACGTAATGGTAGATGGTGTGCAGCGAGGAACAGCATTATTTATAATAATATACCCTCTGCATTTTATAGAGTACATGGTCTTTTGTGTGCTGAATTTTTCTTCGCTTTAAGGTGCTCGCCAACAGCATCACGTACTATTGTGTAAAGAAGGTTGTTGCTCAGAAAGCTCCTCTTTCTTCTCCAATGTTTCACAAAAAATATTACACGGTTGTTTATTATAATGAGCGTTCTTGTCGCATCTTGGTTTGTGCACTTTTTCGAAAATGTTGTATTCGCACGAGCAACTAAAAGATTTATGCAGGGTGCACTAAAAATGTTGAAAGGGGTTATATCAATAAATTATTTAACCCATGAGAAAGTGGAAGCTGAAGATTTTTAAGACTTTAAGAAATCACATATATGGAATACTACCCTGCAAAATAATCTACAAATAAACGGAAATATGTTCCGCAAGTTAGAAAATTTAAAAAAAAACATTTCTTTCGCTAATAAAGTCGATAAGAATAATTTTTTAATGAATGTTAGTGGAAATGTTACAAACAGACAGACAGACACGATCTTATTATATATAGATTATACTCGTCCTTTATCGATTTTAAAAATGAACCATTCCCGTGTGATATTTCATCCATATCCGGTTTACA
The DNA here is from genome assembly GCA_028455595.1 of Lasioglossum vierecki. Taxonomy (NCBI): domain Eukaryota; kingdom Metazoa; phylum Arthropoda; class Insecta; order Hymenoptera; family Halictidae; genus Lasioglossum; species Lasioglossum vierecki. Next base: position 16,231,064 of record CM052341.1, read on the forward strand.
ACTTAATTAACGCTCGGGCTTTATTAATATCATGTTTCATTGAAAATTGATTATACAATGAATCAACTTTAGTGATCTGTTACACGATATAAAGTGACAAAAATCAATAATCAAATATTACAGCGCCAAATATCTTAGGACTGCCCTGACGCTACTCCGTCAGCACCATGAGCACAGAACAATTTAATCGCAACTATAAATCGCTGCTATTTTTATCCGTAACAAGGGTAGCCATAGTGGAACACACGGATCAGGAAAAAGATAGGAGGAAGTGGCGCAAAAGTCGCTGAAAAGTGCGTCGAGCTGAGCGGCGGAAGGACTAATTAATTTGCCGGCGTGCTAATTAAGGGCACGAAACGAAGTGTCGTGAGCGCGGTATTTGCGCGGGGGAGGGGGTGCAAGCTGGGGAATAGGGAAGTGAAGTTGTTTGAAACAGTTTGCATCTTTCTGAGTTCGGACGACTTCTATTGAGTTTCATTAGTCCTAATCGCATTGCCTTCACGGCTGCGAACCGAACACGAATGTTTGGACGTGTTCGTACCAGTTGTACCAGTGTAAACAAACATAAATCTCTATCTTAGAACTAACGATTCAACGGAAACTGTAAATCATATTTATATTAATTTTCGCGATCCCATGGCGATAGACCAACTGTTATAAAATCTGGGCAGAATGGATAATGTAAGCAACAACGGTATTGGAAGAACAACGACTCGCAAAAATATTGGAATGCGCAGCGTTATAACCTGACGGAAGAGCGCTAATTGCTGGATAGCAGCGTTACTAATTCGCGCGTTTCGATAAATGACTCAATTAAAACTGTAAACGTAAGTGTACGGATTTATTTCGGCGCTCGGAACTCCTGGAGCTCGAAGATAGCACCGTCCGTACCTGGAAACTAATTGTCTGGCTATATTTAATTAGACACACGCGAGGCAATTATGACCGAGAATGGAACGCAATTGCGTAGCTATGCCGTGATTGCTCGGCGTTTCGTCGCCTCGAACGTCTCTGTAAGCTTATTTACGCATTCGGCGCGAAAACACGAATGGATTTACAGATATTCGGACGAAAATTCGCGAAAGATCGCGTCAGGTAAAGAAAGCGCCAGTCCCGATTGTGTGCAAATTACATGCCACGAGCTGTCGCGTCGAGCCGAGAAACACGCGTCTCGTGAAATGTCTCGCATCGCGGAATGTTCCTGGCCAACTTTGCTCCCTCCGTGGTGGGTGACATGCACGCGTGCAAAATTCGTCAAAAATTTGTCAACTGATCCGGCTTTCTGGGAACGCGCTCGCAGAAATCCTAGCCGAAACCTTGGCCGGGATTCTTATTTCCAACTCTAACAACGAAAAGTCTCCAATCTAACAATTCAGATAAATTATAAAACTTCGAGAATACTTTTTTCAACCAAATTGTCCTAGTGTTGAAATTAATCCCTTCAAATTCGGATATTCTTTTATGTCGTAACGTAAAAAGTAGTCTCTTCTAATTTAATTATGATGTAATATATAGTATATATAATGATTTATAAATGGCAGTATATAAATGTGTTTGTTGATTATCAATCGTAAGGTAGTTTATAACAAGAAGTAGTGATGATCTCGGCGCAAAGGTTCGATCAAAAATTAAATTAAAGCAATTTTACTAGTTTCATTAAACTTTCTACGTTTCGATCCTAATATGGATCCTTTTCAAGAAAGAAGAAACAACTGCGTCTGTAAATTTTTTAAAGAGTTTTCAATATTAATGTACTGCAAAACAGATTTAAATACAAAATTCAAAATAACGGTAATGAATTACCAACCTGCTTTATGAAAAAATTAGAGACAGGAATATATGTATATGCACATGTTGTTGCAATGCCGGTACACAGGTTACTGTGGTACAGACACGAGATTAATCGAGAAAGAAAACATAACAGAAACAGTGGTTCGAACATGAACTAATCAATATTTGGCGGTTATTTCAAACCGTGAAAAGTCAAAAGTACAACACTTTTCTGCGTGAATACCAAATGTTATGGTAAAAAACTGAAAAAACATCAATAGAGTTACATCCGATGACACACAATAGTAACGTACAAAACTTATTTGAGGAAACGAATTTAATTAAAATTCACTACTGGTTCAGTAATGTTGCATAATAGTCATGAATCGTAGGTTTTTCATATCTAAGATTTACGCTAGGGTGTTTAATCATATGAATCGTTTCCAGTAATATCCTATTACTTAAATTAGTCTCTTTTTCAATTGTTTTAGCACTGTCAAAATCAAAACGACGATCAAACTCTATAGAATGTTTTATTAACGCAGTGTGTTATAATTGATTTAAGAAAATATTGCGTTTTTATGTTCTTTGATTCTTGTTTCTAATAATCTCGAAGTCTGTCCAATGTAAACCTGGTTACATCCTTTACAAGTTATTAAATAAACAATGTTGTTGTCCTTAAGAGGTGGTAGATTGTCTTTGATGGGTCTTTGGCAGTATACAGGGTGTCCCAAAATTCGTGTACTTCCCGGAAATGGGAGGTTCCTTGTGTCATTTGAAGCGACATTTACAAAAATGACGTCAGCGGCTTTGTTTAGGAGTTATTAACAAAAAACACGGACCAATCAGAGCGCGGCTACAGCGAATTGATTCTGGCTCGGCCAATGGCGCCGCCACGCTAAGCGGGTACTGTCGCTGAATCGGACTCCATTTGCTCTAGCCGCGCTCTGATTGGTCTGTGTTTTTCGTTAATAACTCCTAAACAAAGCCGCTGGCGTCATTTTTGTAAAGGAAAATGTCGCTTCAAATGACACAAGGAACCTCCCATTTCCGGGAAGTACACGAATTTTGGGACACCCTGTATAGCTTGAAATTCATAACTGACTTCAAGACGAATTGAATGATCTGGTATAGTCTGACCTTTTCGAATGACCTTGAATCGTTTCGAGAAATTTAAAGATCGGCTTACACAGCGAAGAGGTTTAAATTAACCGTGCCATTACAACTTGTTACAACAGACGGCGATTCTATCGCGCATCGATCAGAAGTGGCTCGAAGTATGGTACAATTAGCGAGCACGTAGTTTAATTAATGCCTGACGGTAGACGCACCTTGGATCCTTCTCGGACTGTTAACTTTTCCCCTTTCTACATGTCAGAGTCACGACCCACGGTTCTCACGAGCCGCGATTCAGAGGCATGCGATCCGCATCTCCTCGGACCGGAATAAATAATAAGCAAAATGAAGAGCCGAGTCGCTCCACGCGACGGTCTCCATTTTATTATCATGTGTCCGGTTCGAGGCAGAGGAGCAGCAGGGCTGAGGACAGACAGGAAGACAGCGAAGCGAAAACCCGGGGACCCCAGTTGCGGATCCGCACGCTTTAATTAGTAACCCAGATAATAAATATTACGGCTAAATGACCAGGAAGCGCTCGGAAGACGAGCGAATTGGATTTTTGCTCCTTTATTGCATTTTCAAACGGGGCCCGGCGATGTTCGACGTGAGACGAAAAGGAAAAGTGTCTGTTGAATCGACGATGTGTCTTCTTGTCGTCGAGTCATGAATAACGGCTTTCCTTTTCCATTTTTAATTGCTTCCGTTCGAAATGACTGACATAACCTCCATTCGTCTTTGTTACGGCGCACAGTAATCGGTGTTCCAATGACCGGTTTCACATTTTTTATTTTATGATCCGGCGATTTCGTCCCGAACGCGTTCCCGAAGCGCTGGTCGCCCATTTAGGATCACGCGCTGTGCTGCGTAAAACCTGTCCGCGGGGACACGGTTCAATTATCATCGGTCACGTGTGAGGTGGCACCGATACGGTCATTGTCGCCCCGAATATTAGCTGGTATCGGGCAATTTATGCCGTGCTTGTCGCGCCGATAAAGAATCGACGGGCGAACTAGCCGAATATTCCCGCAATTGGCTCGGTCGTCGCAATGAATGGCACTCGTTAAAACGCGATGGAATTCTGAGCGAACGGCGTCGTTCTGCCGAAAGTATTTTTACGGGGAAAGTCATTCGCGTCGGGGAACGTTAACCCCGACGTGAAATACTGGACCGAAGAAATTCGATCCTTGAACAGAAGGAACTCGGTTCGACGGAGGGGGGTTTCATAATTCAAAACACCGGTAATTGGTTCCGCGCTGGGCGATTTTACTTCCCAATTGCTAGAGGATAATATTGAACGTTGATTTACGATCTCGCTCACTTCTCGGTAAGAGACCGTACATCACGAGCAGACACTTTACGAAGGAGAAGACAGTTTGAGGAGTGCGTACTAAATAGATACTTGTGATAAGGATCAATTCTAATGGCATTAATACAAATTCATGCAACAGTGTGCACGTTTGCATAGCGCTTGTCGCCTAGGAGCAGAGGGGACTGTTTTATTCAGCGGAGAGGTGTGAAACTGTCCGAAGTATGCTCTAAATACCAACAGAATTATGTCTGAAACTTGTGCAGTTTATTTAGCTGGAAGACGGCCAGGAATATTCTCTTAAACGCATTTAAAATTGAAATTGCATCCACTTCCATTGTAGCGGTGTCTCTTTCTCGTGGAATGGCAACTGAGGTGAATCGTTCCAACGTCAAATTACCGAGAGGTAGATCAAGTAACGATGTTGAAGACGTAAATCAAGAACAAGTAACAATTACACAATTCATTCACTATTCGATGCGCCACACAGTGCGTCCAAATGCCTGTTTTTTGGACAAAAATCCATATCTCAAAAACTATAAGTGATATAAAAAAATGTATGAAATAAAAGTTATAAGGTATAGGGAAAAGTATACGATGATTGTATTTGTTTGATTTTGTTGTAACCTTAAGAAGCTCTATGAACTTCTCTTCACTTTAAAAATTTCATATGGTAATGTATATTTTTGATCATGTATACTAATAGGTGAGGTTAAGGCATGTTCAAAACACTACAAAAACATTATTTTTGCATAAACCGTTGTCAAGATATAAGCATCCAAAGTTGACGTATCGCCTATAGTGGTATTGAATTACTACGAGTAATATGTATTACTACGAGTGAAACAAAAGTCAAAATTAAAAATCGATTGTTTAGTAACCGTGTTTATTTTCGTACGATTTTATAAAAAATAATGATGGTAATTATAATAATAATAGTAACAATAAATAATACTTATATTTAATCTGTATCCGAGTCATCACTAGAGTCAACGCTATCAGAATCTAAATTTTCTAAACATGCATTTGCCTCAGAATTTGAAGAGACACGGTCATGTGCAGAGCCAATAAGATATATTTCTTCCGGGTGTCTTTCTAAATAAATAATTTAAAAAATTAAAGGAGCAAGCTCGAGCAGAAAACTTTTGTAGAATTCAATAAAGGATAGTTCTACGAATAGTTGCTAGCAAAAATCTCAAGACATGTTTTAGCTTTTTTGAGAAAAGCTTAGCTAAAGTTATAAGAATTTTCCATTTCGCGTTTTAAAAAACGGATCACTATGAAGCAATAAAATACGATAAATAATAATTGTACAAACCGCTAGTAAGCCAAAATAACGAGTACACATCTTAATCTAAATGATCCACCACAATTTATTTAATTTTGCGCTTAACAATACGCTATATACGGTTTTCCTTTCATATACGCGCACTTGAAGTTATAACGCACGAAACAGTCGTGTTAGATTATGACGAAAGGAACGCGTTCTGAGCCAAGCTTTGTTCAGTTTTTTTTCTGGCGATTGTTCATGTATATATGGAATATCTACAATAAATTCCTGTAAACAGATATACATTTTAAAAACATTGATTTTTCTATTTTTGTCCCGTTTGGCCAACGCACTGTGCGCCAATACAAAAAGTTTTCACGTAGAAACATTATCTTAACGGTAAAAATAATAACTTTCTAGTTCTGAATATGCCTTGCTTTATCTTTAACAGTCAATTACCCTGATTTGACGACACTGATCAACGATCGTGACTTCGTCTGTAATTAAGAAACCGATTTGCCGACGACCCGACCGGCTTCGAAGAGCGGTGAAAATCCTCTCCGGGTGTTTGATTTTTTGGCGAAACATCCGTCGGCGCCAGAGCCCGCCCAGGAAGCGTAATACTGTGAATTTAAACAGCGGGGGGCGTGTAGCAAGGTACGGAGAAGGATACGGGTGCAAAAAGTGTGGAGGGAACGTGTTCCCAGACGACGGCGAGCGAAGATATCCAGAGCCGGAGACGTTCGCGGTACGGTTTCCTTACGGGAGATTCGCGAGCGAGGGGTGTGTATCGGGAGGGTGGCCGGGTCGGGATTTGCATTGCAGAGTGAAATAAAATAGCTTCGTAAAAAGTGGCCGAGCCGCCGTAAGGAATTTGCAATGTTAACGAGGCCCGATCGCCGCGTTTCTGATGCGCACGGCACCAGCCCACGTACCCTCGTTTGCACGTTAATTCGCTACAGCTTAAGTCTACACCTAGAACTTTTTTAACTTTCGATTCTCGCTCGGCACGGTCTAATGAAACCATCTTTGAAATGCATGGCGTTTAACGTCCTGCCCCTCGAAACCCCACCACCCGAAATAACAGCCTTCTCCGGGGTTGCCTCCGCCCCCACGTGCAGAGAAACTTCTGGGGAATTAATGATGAACATCTTCAAGTGTTGGACCACTAATTGCGTTACTTTATTACTTGTTAATATATTGGGTCTATAACTTAAAAACCGGAATTTGACATTAGATGTCAACACTTGTGTATGCGCTACAGCAAATCATTGACATACACGTAATTTTGAAGCTCTATTCATAACCTGCAAAATCACTCAACAGTGTTTGATTTACTTGTGCGCATCATATTTTTTTCAATCATGGAAAATTTTAAAAATTGGCGAAAGAAACAGCATTCGCGGGAACTTTTGCTGAATCACTTTTTTGCAAAGAAAACTGCAGTCGACAGTCATCGTCTGCTCGTGGAATTGTATGGCGAACATGCTCTTGCGAAAACACGGTGTTTCAAGTGGTTTAAACGCTTTCGAAGTGGCGATTTTGACATCAAAGTCAAAGAGCGGCCTGGACAGTCGAAAAAGTTTAAAGATGAAGAATTGTAAGCGTTACTTGATCAAAACTCGTGTCAAAAACACAAGAAGAGCTTGCGGAATCAATCACCGAAAACAACTGATTCGTTTAAAGAGAGCATTGAAGGAAAAACGGCCAGAATGGGAAATCAGACACGAGACATTAATTTTCCAACACGACAATGCTCGGCCACATGTTGCTAAACCCGTTAAAAACTATTTGGAAAATAGCGGATGGGAAGTTCTGCCCCACCCGCTATATAGTCCAGACTTGGTGCCTTCTGATTACCATTTGTTTCGGTCGATGCAGAATGCACTTTCCAGAATACGCTTCACTTCAGAGCAAGGCATCAAAAATTGGCTCAATTCATTCTTTGATTCAAAAGATGGCCGGTTTTTTTGGGATGGCATCCACAAATTGCCAGAAAGATGGGGAAATGTTGTAACTTCCGATGGGCAATACTTTGAATAACAGAATTATACAAAGTTTTCTTTAATAAACGTTCAAATTTCCTAAAAAAAAATCCGGTTTTTAAGTTATAGACCCAATAATTGGGACCGAGGTGGTTCGGGAAATCGAATTGTTCGTATTTCGAATGTATGCGCAGTATTAAAGAATTTGTTTTTCATGTATTGATTCACCTGCACGGTATAGTAAGAGAAAACGGTCGGTTTATTCATCGAGAGATACAGGTAAGCTCAAGTAATAAATTCGAATATCGGTCAACGAGCATATCCATCGTATCACTCGCCAGTGCATAATCTGAAATGTAATTAACATTCATGGTTTTCATTTGCGGTGGTTATTCACCGGGCGAGATGTATTTTCTTATAAATGTACAGCAGCGTGCGCGTTTGTTTAGTAAACGGAATTAATAACGTTGCACGTGAAAGGAAACAGAGACGCAGAAGATTATCTGAGTGCGAGGTGGAATTACACTTTTATATATGCATCACACATGCAGTCGAATTCTTGAAATTGGCATTGCACGCATTTGATGAAACAATAATATGTTGTTTCAACCATAATCGTTGCAAATTCTAAGATTATTTTAATGTTGGCCTGTTAGTTCACAGTATTTTCTGTCCTCGATAACATGAAAATTGGATATTTAGTGTTATGACCACTATCGTATTGAACGTATGATAATGAATTCTTCCATCCAATGTAACAGAAAAATAGACAGAGGGAAACAGAATACCCGTAGTCAGATTTCACCTAGCAATTAAGCTTCGATCGTGAATCTGAACGCAGAACCGTTTATTTCCTCCGCGAACGATTCCACCTGAAGTGGAATAAAGCTTTTTGTGCGAGATATGATAATTTCGTTGCCCCAGTTTTCCGGTAATATCGACCGTGCTTTGATCCCCCTTAAATGTTCATGCAATCTCAGCGGTTAGACGCATCGGAGCAATTTTTCGCCTCGGCATGAATTAAA
>CM052341.1:16239638-16288930 GCA_028455595.1 Lasioglossum vierecki
CATGTCATCATATTATATCATATTATATCCTTGTTTAGGTGTCACCTAAAAGAAAAAAGATAATTTGTACACCTTTACGTTTATACTGATAACACTCTTTGTTATGTATATTTCTGTTTGTATACCTAATGTTGTAATAAATCTTTTCTAAGATTTAAAATATAACAAAAATGCACGAAACACACGGAGGAGCAGAGTATTTCTTTACCTGGAGTTTATTGCACTTCGAGCGTTGCTGTTCCATTGTGCAGAGGAAATCGGCTACCTCAATCCTTGCCAGTCTACCGAGCCAGCCACAGCTCACGCCTCCCCTCTTCATCAAATCGTTTGGTGTAGTTCAAATTCAATGTAGCAATAATAAATTGTCACATTATGTTATGTGCGAACAATTTTAATTCATTACTGATACCCGTTGATTGCATAAGTGCAGTGGAGATCAAATAAACATTTAATAAACATAAGGTCCCGATTTGAGCTCCCAACCTCGTCCTCCCAACAGATACGATACGCAGTAAATTGTCCAACAGCCGTGTTTTACACGGACAGTGATCGTACCTGGACACTATTTTTGATTTATGACTGCGTGTACTGCACCGACCGTGACTGAGCGACACTTCGAGCAGAACGTAGAGAAGAGCAGCATGATAGTGGAGAGGGTAGGCGCTAGACAGTGATCGTACCGACGAGTAAAGTAAAGGAGCTTTTACTGTACATCTAAAACGTGCAATTATTGTCTTTCAAATACAAAAAGTAGTCGAAAGTATGAAGTACACATATGTCCACCACTGTGTTTCACAAGAGATGGGTGTGTAACCGATTAAGCCAAAGAGCACCGCAGTGAAAAGGTTAAACAGAAACTCATTTCATTATTTCGAGACGTAGAGTCTCTGTGCCACAGTTGTATCGGAGAGTTTCGACCAGCTTTTATGGTGAAGCAGCTGGTCCGTCCCCCGTTTCACGAGCACAGCCCTCTTAGGGGGTTTAAGGGGTCGATGGGGGTGAGTCGGGCCCCTATCCGATGGCCGGGGGATTAAAATGGAGCAGCGCGGTCGATGTAAATGCATTATGCAGTTAAACGGAACGTAAATACAACCCCCCTGGACGGGTTCTGACCACCCCGACGGGATTCGTTCGCGCGCTCGTAACTATAAATATAGCCGACGACACGCAGGACTTCCGATGGCCAAAAGGACGCAAAGGACGACGAGCCGCAATTGTGCGGAAAGTAGGCTCGTCAAAGCCGCGCGCGCGCGCCATATTTGGCCGGGATCGTCGATCTTCCTCCTGCTTGTCAAGCTTCTTTCTAGCTCGTACTCGGTCGTCCAGCGAGCCGCGGACGTTTTGCTATTTTTCTTGCCGTTTTATGGGCACAGATCGCCAGTTTAAAAATGGCGTGGCGGACGAGTTTCCAGAGGCGCGGCCTGACGACATCGGCTACGCGCTTTTCTAGAATTTTACTGGAACCTGAACAGTCACGTATCAACGGTTCTAATGAATTTTACCACATTTTCTTTTCAAACAAGTTGTTTCAACCTCTTAGCTGTGTGAATACAGGGTGTACATTTTAACTCGAGCACCTGAATTATTGAAAGTAAAAGCGTGTGTCTGATGAACTTTCACCTTTAAAATCACTTCAAGGCTGTCGTGCGTAGGTCGTCGAACTCATCTTGTCGTACACATGTTGAAACACGTTAAATACGAAAATTTTTTAGACACCCTGTACAGGTTCGACTGCGCAGAAAAATATTCAGAGGAGAAACTTGCCAGTTTGTAGAAAAGTATTGGAGGTTACCCCCGTCAGAATTCGGAACATAAGGAACATAAACAATCGATGTTTCGTCTGGTTATAACCCTATACAGCCATGAAATTTCAAATCGATACTCCGAGAATCTGGGTTCATCGAACCCACCCCCACGAAAGCTGCAGTGCAAACAGTGGCTAGGAACCCCCAAAATATTCACCCTTGCAGAATCATGGGCGCACGGTGGTATTACGGCGTACTCTGTCCATGGGGATGAGCGAGAGGCAACCCCCGGTGTCGCGGGACACGAGACGAAACGAAGTCCCCTTTAGCGGGGGAGGATTATAGAAGAGGACATTCATCGACGTAAGAGCGAAATTTCAGCTTCCCCTGCTGCAATTGCGCCCCGACGATTCGCCCGCAAATTGGTTTATCGTGTTCCCAGTGACGCGATCGAATGGAAACAAAATGTCCACCGCTTCAGGAAAAAGAGCTGCTCGAGTGGCTCCTATTGGCCGATCGATCAATCATTCGCGAGCCTGGCAATTGACAACGACTTGTAGACACGTGACGCTCGAGATAAAGGAAAAACTTCATTCACGATTCTCACGTGATTTGCGACTGATTAATGGGACTTAGTACCTGGAAAGAACACTGGAAATACCGTCGAATACAGGATAAATATTCTTTAAATGACGCCATGAGAAAAAACAGACAGAAATAATGTCAGGTTCACTTCTTACTTCTGTAACGACCAAACTCTTTCAACAGGGTGTCCCGAAAATGTTGTGCTTTCTCGAAAGGGGCGATTCCTAGGGTCGTTTGACCTCGTTCAATTGACAATGTTCTAGAGTTTACGAAGATAGACATACGTTATATTTATAGTCGCTAGATTAAGTGGCCCCATTCTAACTTTCCCTTCTACCGCGATATCCTCCCCCGAGCATGTGTTACAATGTCACATGACTAATCCGATACTTGCAGAGAAGGGATAACTTATTTCCCTCCATTTATGCTCCCTCCCTTCAACTGGCGACTATGGTTGTATTTGATCCATGAACATTGTAACGAGAAATTCGTAAAACTGAAAAAATAAATTGTGTGAAACGGAAGTGGCTAAAATGAATAAATACTCGTGCGTGCTCCTCGTCCCCTCGTCTGGTGATTACGGCTACATCTGACCCATAGTAATAGCGAAAAGAAATTTGAACAAAAATTGATTAAATGAATTGTGTCAAACGGGAGTGGGCGAAATGGATGAAAATTAGTGTACGAAGGTAGGAATAATAACAGAAAGTGAAGCGAAAATATTCTCGAAGTAAGTTATGACAAGAGGATTGTAAATGCCGAGCAAGAAACTCTATCCAGCAGATAAGATTGTGTCTTGGTGACACAGGCGAGAATGCGATGTGACTCACGCTATGTATTGATATTGTGTAGCAGTGTAATCGAGCAGCTTGTCACGCCGGGATAATTGTGGAGACTTGCGGAGTGTGAAAAATGAGTCGGCTCTTGTGACCGATGCAAAATGTGCGAACTAATCCGTGTCAAGAACGAGACGGCGGCGAATCGTCGGAGAAACGCGTTTAAGCAATCGTCTTACGGGATGTAATGCATTTCAGCGAGTTAAGATGATCAAGAAGGACCTGATCTCGGCTGAACGGAACGATCTCGATCGTTCTAAAACGAGACTTCCTCCTCGATGGAGTGAAATTGATTTGCGAAACGAAGAAACTGATTTGCAGAAGGGTGAAACTCGAGGGCAAAAGCAGTAATCGAGAACTAGCCTCGACGTACAGCTGAAAAGGGTCAAGTCTGTCTGAAAACAGCAGGTAATTTCGTTTACTATGACGATTGCACGGTTGCAGTTGGCCAGCGCAATTGAACTGTCCACGCATAACAAACCGCGCAGATAAATCGCGCGCAATTACCGTCCGCCAAATTGAATCACGCGCCATCGTCGGATAGAACTCGCCCTTATCGGTACGAGGCTGGTTCATTATTTATCTTTCCTAACGAGATTGTCTGGTTTTTTTCCCTTCTCCGAGCCCGCCGAGGAGGCCGAGAAGGAAGGGAGGGAAAAGCGAAACAAATAAAAAGCTGGGAAGCACAAAACCGGAAGAGAAATTCCGGCTTGGTTTCAGCTTCAGATTCAACGGCGTAAGGAGCAAATAATTTTAATTACAGCCAACCGGCGTGAGCGTTCCTAATTGCATCGCGGATCCTCGAGGATCCTTTCATGTTTGCGAGTGGGCAGCGAATAATTAAAAAGAATAACGGTCCACCTATTCTGACGGGGAAAGCGCGCGATACTGGGCCATAGACCTATCTTCTTGGCGCACGCCGTCGTCTGCGAATCAACGAATCTCCGCTCGGCCACAGAAAATTGTAATTAAACGTAATATTGTCCGCGCTGATTCTTTTCGTGATTCAAATAATAGTCGTAATAACGTCATTACCGTACGCAATTTTAAGAACGCACGAAAACATGGTTCGACTATTGAATAATTTAATAGAATCTACTCAAAAGTAATTAGATAACTAGTTTTAATTATAGTATGCTTGAAATGGGGTCTTCCGCGTTATCCTGCTCTCCTATAAAGTTATTACTGAATAATCAAATCTGAAAAGTAATTGAAAGCAAGTAGTTCAAACTCTTACTTCCGAAGATTAAACTCTGGATTGCGAATGTAAGTCTAGCAGCAGTTGCAAAGCACTTCGAAAGGATTTGTCCCAGTTCGCTCTCGTAATGATTGAACAGAGTTCTTCATTTCTATGAAACAACTGGTTGCTATCCTCTTTGGTGAGGCCATCTCTACTGGATCGATTCCAAGATTTAGAAAATGCGACCAGTTGGATATGAGCTTTCTTCCACCACAAAAACTATTCTTTCGTTTAGTGGAAACTAACACGCGAATTACTTGGATGTCTTAATGGAATTAAGACTCGTAATGTGAATGCTGAGACCTGTACAGGTCTGTCGTTATTAAAATCAAAATACCTTTAATATTTTAATAATAAAATTTTTATAAAATCTTTAAACAACAATACATAAAATGATTTTCTGCCATAAGTGATAACGGGTAACATCAAATGGTGCATTCGAAACTATACGATTCCATTAAAAAACAATGTTGTTCTTTAAATTAAGAAAAACATATCTACTTACATCGGAAAGTGTGTTCCCTGATACCGTTCAACTTTTGCCTGGAACATTTTTTAGTATCGTCAAGACTTACGAAGATATTCGAAGAATTACAAAGGATTCTGAAAAATTCGTAAGTATACTTTACATTAGTATTGTGTATAACGTAGGATTAGTACTCATATATAACAATGAATAATGGTTTTCTCTCGTGTTTTGCAATTTCAAATAAATGATCTGACCAGACAGGGAGACGACAACGCACACGATCGGTCTCATCGATACGATCTGGTGGACCGTGCTTCCTTTCCAGTCGGCGAACAATTACAACTATTTGTTTTAAACAATTTACGACTAGCCTGGAGTTGCTTATCAATCACAAAGCATCGTTAAGTCGAGCTCCAGTATTCCAACCGTGGAACAATACACCTAAATAAGGGATCAGTCCGTTGATTACGGAAGAATGGCGGAGTTTACGGAAGAAGTGTCTCGCTAAATCAACTGGGATGATGAAAACGGCGATAATAAACGTCGGGGAACGGATCGGACTAGGCAAACGAGGAAGACGCGAAAGATTGAAAAATACCGGGAATAATACGTATATACGCGATGGTGGGAACCGAGGGGATAGAGGGGTACAGGAGAGAGAGAAAAAACGGAGGAAATAGTGAAAGGTACCTAGGTAGGAGGGAGGGAGGAAATGGCGGTAGCACGTGCCCCGACGAGCAACGCGACCGGCGCAGCGACCGGTCGAAATCGGTTCGACGATTCCGGACAGGAAACGGGCCCGGCTTCACGGTCGATGGTCAGATCGTATCGATGAAAATTGCAATGGCCTCGCCGCGGTGAAACGTTCCAATTTCGCGAGAGAACAACGACATACTGTGCGCACATGCACACCGACGCGACGCTACGACGTACACGGGGAATCGAAACACGTTCGATTCCCGTCCATTCTTCCCCATTTCGCATATCGCAATTGATACACGTAATACACAAGAGGAATATTTACGGCCGGAGTAAACTGTTATCGCGAGCCGGCCCCATGTACGCGGTAATCATTACACTGCCGGCCTCCAAAAAATTGTCAAAATGCGTCACAAGGTAGTTTCGGATGAAGATGCCAATTGTTCGTATCTTCGCAAACAGAGTTTATTGATTATTTTAATCACTACAAGACACTATCACCGTACACGTTGCAAAAAGTAATTTCTTTTCCTTGCGTGCTATGTGTCGTACTTGAATATCAAATTACAATGAATTCAAGGAAACGCAAACCGAACGAAAATTCTTGATGGATTAAAATGCTCCGGAAGTTGATCAGGTATATGAAACTTCTCGGTTTATTTTTGTCAAGCAAGTACACAGTACGTTTTCACATGTAACCGTATAAAATAAATTTGTATAATACAAAACGGAAGAGGTGTTTCACTGCTTTGCCATGCTCTATATGTATATGTAAAATATTCTTTTTCGTAGTTCCAATTAGTACGGCCCTGGTCTATATATATTTACTACGATTACTACGATACGAGGGCAATTGCTTAATATACAATCCCTCCAATTACCAGAATTAGGACAGTTTGTTCGTTGCGATACGTAGTTCGTGTTCGTCCTTTCCCTTAGACGTTAAGCCGACCAATGAATCGTCTAATTATTGGTTTTCAGGCACCACCTGAACATATTAACCTTTCACGGTTAAGCTAACGATACTTCCGCTCCGCCTCTCGATCCTCGTTCAAAAATATCTGCATACTCTTGGTACATCGTCTTTCATAGATTATTTACTTCGGATTTTTCGTTCGGGATAGTCTCATTGGATAGGAACATGATCGGAACGACTCGTTGTCAGTGCGGTAATAGAGTCGTCGTCCAGGTCACTGAGATCTTCACTTTTAACCACATAACTCAATTGCATTGTATTCGGACACTGTTGAACATTCAATTCAGTCGCATCCGTTTGCGTGTTGACAGTGGCTGATGACTTTACGTTGTTGTAATAGCCCATGTCAGCTTTTAAAAGTATCTCGCTAATCGCGTGGTGAACAGCACTCCGCGTGTAAGCAGTGTAACTTCTCGTTTTATTTGCAACATAGCTGCCGAAACATTGGCACTCGTCTTGTGCGAACGTATGATATGAATCAAACGGGGTGACGCTAACCGGAGTCAGCGGATTACGCTGGACTTCCGGAGTTGAGTTGTGGATTACGTTCACGTTCAAATATTTCGGCCTTTTCTTCATTTCTGTTAGCTTTATCCTTTTCGCAGAAGTCATAAGGCTGTACTTCCCATTCTCAGTTGTGTTTGGTTCTGCAACCTTCGAGCATCTTAGCGTTTGATGGACGTTTTCCATCACTTTCCTCTTCCTTTCAGTGCTGATTTTGTTTCTCGGCCCTTTCGCGGTTTCTTTGACCTCGCATTTCGGTGTTGCAACAATGTTCTCTCTTTCCTTGTTCAGCGTCTCATTTGTAGCTGATCTCCCGTATCTTTGGATCATTCTTGTCCTCCTTTTCGACCGAAGCATAGGCTATGAATATAGTGCACTAGTGAATATATAATTATAGTATATTTACGTATATTTGGTTATACGTATAGTTAGTTTTCGATCACAAATTTGTTCAATCTTGCATCCTGACTTTTTCATTCTAGTTATTAGTCAACTAATTCGTAACATTATTACACACGAAGACTTTAATTGTATTCTATAGAACGTATTAATATCTTTGTATTTACCAAATAAATTATTATTCATTGATCGAAAAGTTTAACAATTGTTATTCGGTATTATTCTTTTGTCGATTAATGAATCACGAGACTATAATGTGTAATCTAACCAAAGGCAAGATGGTGTTTCACAAATTTGCAAATTTTGTATCGCTCGAATATACCACATGCACGTACTCACCATAGGACTCTTTCGTTTTTTTTTCAATGTGGCAATTATGTTCTGGAGAAAGGTTAATTCACCATAAAAAGGCCAATCAGATATACCATCCCCGCCTTAAAGAAATTACAATAAATGTTACAGACCTACAATAATTCTGGAACGTTTGAAATGTTTCATGTCCACTTTATGACCACTTGTTTAATGAAAACTCAGTGATTTTTTAGTCACGGAAGTTGTAGGTCGGAGAAAATGTTTCATTTTCGTATTAAAGTAATTTGGCTCTCGAAAGAAATCGAGATCGTTGGACTGCTGATAGTAAACTTAATTCTATGTAATTCTATGCGAGGGTTAATTTCAGCTGTCGATTGAATCAATCACCGATTAATTCTTTCATTGTAAAAATAGTGGTCAACCGCGCCGCAGTTATTTGCAATATATTCTTTATATTAGCGACGAACAAACACGTCGCGTTTTGAAAAAGTATGAATACTGTATAAGGGAGCGTTTTTTTTCACGTATCAAGTGTGACGGTGGTTGTCGAGCAACGAGGGTTTGAGGAATGCACCTTCGCAGCGTCGGTGCTCGAGGGGTAAGTAAGTATGTGTGTCGGGACGAGTGTTCTTAAGCGCAGCCAGTGCGTCGTGAGAGCGAATTTGCGGAGAGAATGGCAGACTGGGGAAAATCGCGATGGTTTTCCAAAGCGAAACACCATTCCGTTTCCGTCATCACGAATTTAAACACAATTCTTATGAAAACAAAACGATCCTAACAAAAACATCCTGTAAACAGGAGCCAAGTTCTCTATGGCCGTAAAAAGTTGTAAGATCAAACAAAATACAGCCAAGTTCGTTAGCTTAGAAATACCTCTTGCAATACTGAAAAAAGCGTTTGTAAAAATTAATTTAAAAGAAGAATTTAATTTTTAAAGAGTTACATGGAGGGCTAAATCATTCAAACTCCCTGTTTCATTAAATCCTAAACATTTTTCACTATTCCCGAGATACCGCCATTTTTTATTTTATTTTTTTAAATTCAAAAGACTACATACGTCATGTGGTTGGGCATACTTTTATAAACTTGGAGTTAAGCCTTTTGAAAATTTCGTTATTTTTGCGGTAGGACGCACCGTTCTCAAGATGCAGCCGTTTTTCTTTTTTTTCTTAAGGTGTAAAAATTCAAACTTAGATAATTATTCCTTCGATGGTTTGTTATTGTGGACCTATGTATCAAATTTCAAGCTTGTAGGTCAATGGGAAGTACCCAAAAGGTTTTGATGATCTGTCAGTCAGTCAGTCAGTGTCAAATTTAGCGATATTTGAGGTCCTTTATCTCGAAATCTACTAATGTTGGAAGATTATTAATGTTTTGCCAACATTGAGAAATGATAGCATTTAACAAGTGTACGAAATTACATCTCTCCATCTGCCTCCAATTCGGAGTTACAAGCTTCTAAAAAACGGCGAAGTTGTTCTGTGTAAAAGGAGGTAGTGTGAGAACTTGAAAGAGAGAATCACTTATTTAAATATTGTATGCGGTATTATATCAATTTCATATCCATAAAATTAATAAAATCATGTGAACGGAATAATTCTATGTGGTGAAAAGCATTTATAAGTTGTAATGGCGAGGCGAACAAAATGGGGATGTCATAAAAATATACCTCGAAATGTTAGACTGATGTGGTGGGGGTGTACACTGCAAAACAAATAAAAAATGTTGCGGAACATGTAATACAAACGTATCAAAATACAATGCGATAATAAAGCAGAACATGAACTGATACAAAGAATTAATGATGATTCATAATAATTAGGCAGATCTTTTTACAAAATAAAAATGTTCCACCTGAATTGCAATAATCTGGAATGACGTTGACATTAATTTTCTTTTATAATACGTTCAATAAGTTGAAAATAGTATATCAGTATTTTAAAATTCGTCCAAAGTTTTCACTGTTTTAAATTACATCTACTTATTCTTGTCATGAATGTATAAAATGTGCTGTCTAATAATGATTCACAGAGATGAAACAAAACACAAATGAACCTCATATGATAACGAATTTCATTATGAAATGTAATATTCGTTGCACCTACGAATTTAGTGTTAATGCGTTTGCTATGGGCATGTGCCACTATACTGTAGTGGCGCTATTACTATGGATGTACCACCGCTCCGTTGTGAATGTGTTCAAATTAGTATCGTTATTAATCATAGAGTCAGACTTTTCGGGAAATTAGATCTTCTATAAAAACGTTTAATATTGTAAGGAGGTTCGGAGGCTCGACACAACATGTCGTAATTTGTTGCAAAATTTGAACGTAACATAGTAACATACATTTGTTAACAAAAGCATTCACAACACGCATAAATCAATAAAATTATATATGACATACAAGACACTCAGTTATCTAAACGGTGGTATAAACATTCTTACAATATTTTCATTACAAAATCAGTATACATTGTTGCAGTGCTGAGAAAAAGTGGAAAAAATTTGACATAAAATTTCAGCAGTGACCAGACTTCCCAATTCTGGGTTTTACACGACACCGATACTGGTGTGTGAAATATTACTACTTGATAAAGTATTATTTCCTTATATTTGAATGGAATACCCATATCACAATAGTATTTCTATGCGCTACTATTAAACTATATAAGCGCTGTTTCCACATGTAACTCCTGTTTCAAACGAAACAGTTTATTTGCCAAATTCTGTATTGCATTACATTAAGTAAGAATATTTATAGTCTATTTACTGCAGTCAGACCTTGATACCTTGAATCGCAATGAAAGAATTAAAATCTTTGAGTTATAAGCTTACCGAAGTCTTCGAGTAAGAGACTAACCCTATAATAATTCGACTTACGTGGGGTTTGTACAAGAGTTAATATGGTAAATATGATCTACTAGGATCTTACACATTTAAAAAATCTGTGATTTGACTCTACATTAATGAATTAACAGATTGCCATCGCGTTGTACTATTTCAAAACTCTATTTCTCCTAAACCTGCCTTGATGTATGTACGAATTGTTAATGGCAAACTGTCATGAGGTTCTATGTATCAAATAAATGAATTGTACAATACCGTGACTAAAAAAGAGCACAGTTCCCAGGGTTTCATGGACGAGTGATCGCCACCCTAACCTACCTTTTTCACTCATAACTTTCAGTTTCTCTCTCCGAAACTTTTGCCAAAGACATTTCATTTTCTGCTTACAATCCATAACAGTCACCGGTTGTTTAAGCAATTTACTAACTTCCTTTGCGATTATACACCAGGCAGTGGCTCTTCTACTTATTGTGGCTTCATTTTTCTGTCGAGCCCACAAGCATTCGTGGTCCTTGTAAAGTTTTATAAACCTGATTGTGACTGTATCGTCCCACTTCGACATGGCTCAACGAACAATTGAATTAAAATTATTTAATTTAAAGTATAAACTCTGGTAAAGATATCTTTCACTACGTATTTACTGATTCTGACTCGCCGACTAGTTCCAAGCGCACGCGCACACCATTCGGCTTGACACCACGTGACACACCAGACAATACTTGAGTCATATTCACGTTGAAACTACGGAAATTAATATGAAAAAAGAACGTGCAGTTAGTATAAACTGTTAGTTAAAAATAGTATTTTTACCAGGTTATGAAATTATAACAGAGATGTGTACTTTTCAGACAGTATTGCAACCGCGACAAATCGAGAACAATGTTGTAACGAATAGTATCGAAAAAATGACGTAGCGTTTCGCGAGGCGATAAAACGGTAAATATTTTATTGTTATTTCTCCAAAACGAATAGACTTAAAAAAAATTTTAATATTGTCATCCAGTTCTAAGCTATGTTTCCAATTGTAAGTCTCTAGCTCATCGGGAAGTTAGTTTAAAGTCAATTGCAAAATTTGTCACCGAACAGACAGACAAGAAACCGAGCTAATAAAAACGTGGTAAAAATGATTTATTTTGTTAACGTCAAATTAAAAAGAAAAGACCGGCATCCTGAGCCGTTCAATACAACCTTTCACTTTATTTTAAAAAACGACGTACGATAACATCTCTGATTACGTTCTAACATTTTTTATCGTGTTCCTGAGGAAATATCCTATCGATTTAAGAAAAGTGCTATGCCGTAGTCATTTTTGTCTGGAAAATCTTAATAAATTCAGTCGTGTAATTTTTAAAAAACGCTTCTTTTAATGCGCTCTTATCTATTCATAATTAAAACAACAAATAATTATTTTGCTCCTCGGAACTGAATGGTTTAACGTCCCTTTTCACGTATAAATTTTTAATGAACAATATTAATATTACATTATAAACAAGCCCCATAACAATTGCATAACGATGTGCATGTACCATGTACACCACAAGTTTGAATTTTCCCTCTTTGCTTGAACGTGATTAAATATCAGAGAATATAGTCGAATACAAAAGGCGACGCAAACTGTGTTTAACATTTCGTTTTCATCTTATTTTCGCCTGGCCCGGACCGGAATTTGAAATTCCCTTTGAAATTGGTTTACCGAATTTACGGAAGCACGCGGATCCTAAAGTGAATCGCGGGGTATTGACGTTTCATTTTCACGGTACCCACAGTGCCGCATACTCGATGAACCGATAGGAGCTGTTATCAACAACGTTAGGCCATCGTTGCGACGTAACATTCGAAAGGAAACGGAATGTTGTCTTCAGAAGTTGTAGTTTTCGAACAATCGTATCTTGGGAAAAGGAGATACTCTACTGCACCAGCCAACACCATGGACTTGATATAATATAGTTCCACCTTATCCTATACGTGACTCAATTTACTCACGAGGTGCTGTTCGTGATTGTCGAACCCGTAGACGTCAGATACACAACTTACGAGCAGCTCCGTGTGCAACACTTGCTTGCTTAAAATATAAACTCCGCGTCTAATGGTAGTTAAAGTTTCATTTGGCTTCTATCCGTTTCAACCGACGCAGAAAATCTTTATTTAGCGGAAAGATCTGCGATCTAGTAAGGAGTATGATTATGGTAGCGCGTAATAAGTAGTTCTATACGTTTTTTCGATGTTCGCATTTTTTTCCACCGTTGCGTCTAGTACTGGCAATTACCATGTTTGCGAGTATCCTTGGGCATTTGCATTTTCACCGAGTGAGTCCCATATGTCGATTGGTATTTATCTCGTACACGGATCAATTTGCGCGAATGATTGCGCTTACGGTTACGATGCAAAGCGACGTGTGCGTACGTCCTACGCTGTGAACGGTAAAGCTGACGGGGCGCAAACCTCGTAGCAATCTCGACTTCGGTCTTCCAAACGAACCAGACTGCATCGCAAGCGCCGATCGCTAATTCGAATTCGAATCACGCCTCCCGTTCCGTACGCCTCTGTGTATGTACCACGATTAAGTTGTATGTCCGTAGTCGACTGTGAAGCAGCGAAACATCGTATTTACGAACGCTGCCAGTCGGATTTCTCATAACACCCGGTAGAACACATTTACGTTGCGTCGTTAAACTCGTCCGGATTAGAAGAACCTTTCTTTCATCTAGGTAAAACCTCAGACACGCGGTGTATATTTTTCTCAATTTTAATTCTTTTTCTTCTTCTAAAATCTTTAATTTTAATCAATTATTGGATAACGAATTTTACGCATTTATAACAAAAATCAATAGGCGTAATTTAAAACAGTGAAAAAACATTGGAAGAAAAAAAGTAATGTTTAAAAAAAGTTATTTGCCAAGTTTATGGTCCAATTTTTAAAGTGATTTATTTAAGAGGGTTACCAATACTTTATGCAGCCACTGTAAGATGTTCAAATTTTCCATCGATGGGGGGAAGTTAGAAAAATTCAGCGTTGCCGATGGACTTAAAAAGAAATTGCTTTCAGCAAAGTTGGTTTCGAGATGTAGCCCACGTCAATCAGTTAGCGTTAAGATATTTTTAAAGCGCACGCCGGAATGAATGGCGCCGTCTGCATCGGTAAATAGCGAGATGAATGAGAAGAGCGATTGCCAAGTGTGAAAACAAGAATGGAAGTGCGTCCCTTACTGGAGCTCCGAGAGCTTCTTTTGCACGGAGTTTACGGCTCCTCTATAATCTGAACAAACTGTTCATTATTCTCGCAGCTCCGAATCAATTTCAGAAAAAAATGTTCAGAGCCTTCGATCTCGTTTCTTATTTATTTCTTCCACGTGTCCGTGATCTGTTTTGCATCCGATTCGGTCGGCTCTCGAGTCACATCTACTCTGACATCTCTCAAACTATTACAGCGTCTGGGAAAGTCGGTTAAAATTGAACGAAAATTTTTATTATTGTTTTATTGTTGAATCGAAAAATAATCTCTAATTATCCTGCACAGAGTTCGTTTAGGAGAACAAATGCCGGTTCGCATGGGGTTCCACGGTTTTCAATTTTCTCGGGAATCTCGCGCCTCCAGTTGCGACGAGCCTGGAGTAACAGGAGTATCGATCCCGCAGGAATCGCGTATGCGCGAATCAGGTCTTCTCCAGGCAGATAAACATACAATATAATAAATAAACAACGGACGGCGTATTCGCTCCGAACTTGGATTGCCATGTTCTATCATGAATTTCGTATTCATCGTAATGTAAACGACTTCGAACAAAGCTAATTAACTGATTTTAACACGCCGTTACACGCTAGACAGGCGTATTCCACTTCGGATGCACAGAATTCAGCGACAAGACTATAGTCTTAATCTGGGCTAGTTGACTTATCAAATCTTTGGAGTACGCTAGCAAACGATTCCATGTTCGTCCAAGTCTTTCTCAACTGTAAGGGAGACTAGAACTTCGTCGAGACAAGCGTCTTACATTTCTCAACAAATCTGATAATAAATTACAGATAAATAAATAAATTAAAGCAGATTTGTAAATATTAACAAGTGCCACAGCGAAGTTATATACAAATGAGTAATTAATTGATTTTGATATATTATCCGATTACTGTATTTGGCAAAGTAAATACTAACGAAGTGAGGGAACAATTCATCCGGTACACGATAAACAAATTATTATTCGATGCATATTCTCTTTTCGAGCGTAACGCTAACTTTTAAGCAGCTAATTGGGTCAGTTGCGATCTACACAGCACTTTTTTACCCACTTAACAGCGTGTGCCAGTGTTATCGGTAAAAGGGACCGAAGGGTTTGATTAAGATCGCACAGCTCAATCAGGCTATTAGCGGATGTAAATACGAGAGAGTTTACGCTCGTTAGATTCGCGGAGAACAATCAAGGAAGGGAGCGGGTCCGCAGTTCGCATCGCGCGGACGTATTCCGCTTTTTCGTAGTTTCACGGTCTGACCAGAGTCGAGGGGAGGGTGGCAAAGCCCGCGTTCAAAGCTTCCTCGAACTTTTCCCCTCGGCCGTGCAAATAACGCGAAGTCTACATCGTAGACGATGACGTGGCGGAGGACGGTGGCAACGAATAAATCGGGAAGAGGAAGAGGACGAAATGGCTACCAGCCAGCCTGGTAAGAGGAAACTAATTCCGCACGCACAAAAGGATGGCCCTTCCGAGTGGAAAGGGAACACGGTGGTGCGGTGAAAGGGACGGGAGAAACGACCAAGAATTATATAGAGAGATGAAGAGACCAGATTGAACGAAATCGAGTCAAAGGGACTATCCCTTCGCGATTTATAGCGTCGCGGAACGAACGAAAGTGTTTTTCATGAAGTTGCAACCATCCAGAGCCTCTTCGCAACAGTCGGAGAAGGATTAATCGCTCATGGAGATGCTTCATGAAATATGCAATCTCCCGTTTTGACGTTCTCCCAAGGATTTACATGGAAAAGGACGTTTACGCCGAAACAAGTCCGCAGTGTTGTCTTTGATCGCGATCCTATCCATTTCTTCAATCTTTTATAACTTTCTTTTGCTGATAATTGTTAGGGATGGGCGGGTAGCTGAACGCTTGGGTCGTTCGATTGGGAAAACTGAATGTTTAAATAACTGTGAACCCTAACGTCCCATTTTTTTTGCACAAATCACACTTTCCACCTGATCACAGGTATTCCGAGATCTGCTTTCAATTTTAATTTCCATACATTTGAAAGAGTCCTGCGATTACAGTGAAGGGTTGCAGGATGAGATGACTTAACGAAGAGCCCTTCTTTGCATAGGTGCTTGAGAAGGAGTCGAGAGGAATCCTTGAGTGCGAGGGACGGGACAAACTAGCATAATGCAGGCAGGGTTTTTTTAAAGAGTACAGAGGAGCTGCATAAAGGCTTTCACAAGTACTTCACCCCAATAAAACTTCGATTTTTCCCTTGTACAGGATCTTGCATCTAACTCGACCATTTGAAATATCTCAAAGAAATGTTTCAACGAGAAAATCATGTGCTCCTCTAATTAAAATTCATTAACCCATGAGAATATGTTTAAAACAGTAATTCCATTACAATTTAAAGAACGAGCAGAAATTCAAAGCAATATGCAATGTATTACAATTATACAGTTTCAGTTTATTCGACTCTTTAAAGAATTTCTGGATGGCTCCTCTCGCACGCGAAAGATTCGAACAGTATTTATTTTGCACAAAGATCCTCGGTCTCATAATTATGCCAGCATAGAATCGTTCGTCAAACGTGAAACACGTAGCTAAACGTTGCACGGAGTATACATTTCGTTTATACAATATCACGTGCGGTACAAAGGAACTGAACCAAACGTTTCAACGAAACGATTCGCAATTTCAAACGCATACTTCCTGCAAAACCTCAAACAGATACCGCGTTCGCCATTTTTCTTTCAGCGAATATTGAATTGCGTATAAAGGGGTGCCTTGCCAATCCTCGACTGTCTATAAACATTCATGGACAGTGCGTGCGTGTGCGGTCGTTTGGTAAATCGCTTTCTACCGCCGCGACCGCGAAAGCGGTCAGCTCGAACCGTCGTTTCTAAAATCCATTCGGCGAGCCCGCAATGATCAATACAACTCTCCCGGCAAGACTTTGCGTTAATCAATTCCTGTATCGTATTTATAATGCTTTCATCAATTTTGTTTCGGTCGTTTCATTGGTTTCGATGCGGAAAACAGTTGAATAAATTGTTTCATTTTCGATCGACGTATCCGTTCTCCTTTTCAATATTCTTCAAAGAAAAGTTTTTATAATAGTTTAAATAATTAAATGCTTTATTCTACTATAATATACACTTACTGTTCAATTAAACATTTGCTTCTGTTAATTTTTAGAAAGGCCACGCAAGCCTGTAATTCAGCATATCTCGAACGCAATAATTAATCATCGTGCGACGATAATATTTCGCTAATTACTTTATAACCGGCGCTGAAACAACCAAAGATCTGCCGATGCGATGGCTGGCATTATTTTCAATCTATCAACAGCGTGGAGAATGGACCGTGCAATGTGAACACGCGGATGTACTAAGCGCGTACGGGATAATAGAAACTGCTAATAGTCTGGTTAATAATGATAATAACAGCAGTGGTATCGTATCGATAGCGAAAAATCGATGGGATATCGTTCTCTATGGCTGTATTTCGATCAGACCGCCTCGTTGCGTGCCGGATAGGAGTGTGGTACGCGATGGCTGTGACGAGCGAGCGTATTTAAGCGTGATTAAGCTCAGCAATATTGGGCTTTCGGTCACAAAGGGGATTTCACTTGCTGTGTCCTGTCTCTCTGCTCGACACCGCCGTGAAATGTAATATAACCATAAACGTTAATTACCATTTGCCGAAAGAGGTCTCAAAGCAGACCTTTTTCAGAAATTGCTTAGACCGAGCGCGTGTTGCTCCAATAAAATCAAAATCACTCCGATCACCGATAAAATCAAGTGAAATACCAAAGGAACAGTTAAAGTCGAATCTTCTGGCTTGTTCGCTGTGACGAGAAATTCCGTATTTCGTATCAGCTGGGCGATATTTAGTTATTTATGATTTTAGTTATTATAATAGTTGGGGAACGAAGTTGTCCGGGTCTGATGCACATTATACAAAGACGGTTATAAAGATTTCTTCCAGCTTCAGTATCATTTTGTTCGTTTTACATTTCGTTTCGTTTCGTTTTTTGAAGCGTCCTCAATTCGGTTTATCCGACTCGATGAATCTTCTCGCTATTTCACGTCGACGTTCGCTAAATATTTATCAGAAGCGTCGCGTCTAAGGGAAATTTCTTCGGGGGAAAAAGGAGCTTATCGGTCATCGCGATTCTTGTTTTCCGATATCGATGAGAAAGTTTAAATTCGCTGAATACGAGCGGCCACTCTTGCATCAATATTATGGCTTTCAAAGCTCGCGGCAGACTAAGCTTCGCAGGACATTGATAGCGAAATGAATCAACTTAGCCTGTACCATTGAACCGCGTAGACAAGTACAAACGAATGTGTAGTACGAGAGGTGCTTGAAACGAGAGCAGCAAAGAAACCCATGAATGTTAGCCGCCATATTTATTACGCTAACGACCGGTTCCCCGTCACGTTACATCGAACAACAATTACTCAACTTCATGTATTTCCATTTACGATACGACAATGCAGATTACGGTGCGCCGGCGCAGGTAGCACGGTATTAGTTCATCCGGCGCGAGTCGTTTGTTTCAATTTAATTACTGTGACGTATCTTTTGCATTACGAGATGCTACCTGCTGCGGGCTGTAACTCGTTATTACGTGCCATTAAATTCCGGGGAAAAAGCGACGGCTATTGTAATTCATCTAGATTTTATACGAAATGGCTGTGCCACAGTTTTCTCTCGGTCGGAATACGAAATTAGTCAACATTGACTCGGTGCAACTTCGCAAAATTAATAAAAGAGACACTTTAATTATATTTCACATTGCGCTCTTTCCATTTTAACGAAGTACGAAATTTTATTAAATTTCTTTAAATTACTCTACGTATACAGAGATCCCAAAAATATTTAAACAATAAAAAGCATATTGAGACTCACCAGTGATCATTATCGACCAACCAATCAGAAATACTGTTTGTCTATATGTACGACACTTCACGCTCTTATACTTTTGGGGTTAACACATGGTTTCAGTTACATATTTGCCACCATGGAGTGAACTTTGCCTTCCTGTATTTCTTAGTGTTCGTTTATATGTTTTTTTTTCTTTTTGTTACGCAGCAAGTAAGTACATTAATTTTGTTGATTTTTTGGATTGACCTAGCTGTGTTTTAAATTTATTTGCCATATTATAATTCTTTTACATTATTTGTAGACGCAATACACATTCTTTATGAAAATGATCCGCATAGGGATCGAAACGTCAAGATACATTTATAAATAATTGCACATTTGCTGCCTTGTGTAAAATTGATCAAACCTTGCGCCGAAATCATAAATTCGAATAAAAAGCATAGCCGGATAAGATCCTGAAATTGATTTTTGGTTGGATCTTTCGACAGGACTCTAAGAGAACCCACTGTGATAAGTTTCAGGTCGGTACCCCTACCGTAAGGGTAGTTAAAAAATCAGGAAGCATTTTCCCTTCAAATATTCTTTCTACAGTTCCGTTTCTCCGGTACAGCATCTAATCAGAATTTAGCATTTTAGATTGGCGCGACCTGCGACACGAGACAGGATTTCTCTCGGCGAGGTTCTGAATTTTTTCAGTTCGGCTGACGAGACGTCAGCCTAGAAACATCCTAAACGACGAACCCCAGCGCGAATTCGTTTAATCAACGTGATTGCACTTATGTCACCGACGAATTTGGTTCTCCCCCGGTGGGACAACGTGTCCACCTCCTTCCTTCCTATTCTCGTTGACGTGGACACGATTTATGGGGCGCGATCATAAAAGATGTTCATAGAGGAATGACGCTGCCCGACTGCCAACGGAAGCCCATGGAAATGCGCTGTCGTAAAAATCCACTTAATACGCCCGCGCGGAGATCAGACCCGGAAAATTTCCCGTCGAACTATTGCCCGTTGCCGGTTTTATTGGCTTTGCTGGCCGCGTAAACTTTCAGTTATCTCGGAGCCAGGAAACGGAGTCGCGCAACCATGATTTTATGGGACTCCCGGCGCGCCGACTCGTGGACAATTTCCGTATGTTCACTGTTCCCGTTGTTACAATTAATACAGAAATAATGCCAACACTTCGGCGCCTCTAAAGCCTCTCAGCGCACATCCCTGAAGAATATGCAACCAAGTGAACCTAATAAAATGGAGTGATTCTTTTTTATCACGTATACAGACACTGGTTAAAAAAAGATTTCTTTATGGAACATCAAGCAACATTTCAGCTTTATTTTCGTTTTATTACGTTAAATTGCAAAATAGCGGAGCTGTGTAATATTATTTAAAACAGTACCAAAATAGATTACCTTCAATGTAGCTGACGGTCTTTTTCATATCTTAATTCGGTGAATTTTTATAAATCTTTCAGGGACAAGTATCTTTTTTTACCACTCCCTTTAACAAAAAAATTATACTCCTAACGATAGGTCTTTCGCAGTAATCACCGGTCGATGATGTGTTAAAGTTTGCCTGGAAAAATTGTTAAAATTCCATGAACATCCTCAGTGATTAGGAGCAGCAGAATGACGTGATGTTGCGTAATTCTGGACCAAATGTAAATCCGGCGGCGTATCGCGTCGTAGGACAAGCATCGTGATCGTGCCGTCGATATTCAAAAGCCGAGCTCGAGTGTGTGTTACATGTATACGTATCGCGCGCGCGGCCCAAGCACCCCATACACACCCACAGTAAACGTGTTCACGGATATGCGTATCCGTAGCCCTCGAAAGTGTTTACGAGAGACGTTAAAACGATCCGACGGCCGATTATTGCTTCGAATCAAAGACAAAGTGGTGATCGCTGTTCCGAGACGATCGCAAACATGTCGCTGTCAGACGGTTTAATTAGTGCGTCTGCCTAATGACGTGCTACACTACGATACACGCAAAAATATCGTCCGAAAGAGTTTGAATCTGTCCACTTGATTCGATCGACACTCTCTTTTTCATTCGACAGAGTCAGTGAAAATTTCCAAAGGCTGTTTTCACCCTTTCATTGCAAACGAAAAAAATATCTGGAGGAATTTTTATCATAATTTTCTAGGTAGAATGTCCCTGTGACAAAGGAACTTTCCGTTTCCAGGAACAGCTCTGATGCCTGCAGCCGTCTGATACCGAACTTCGAATTGAATAATAAAATCTGAGTTCGGTTCGTTGAACCCGGCCTAACGCCGAACGCAGGGAATTGTAACAGTGCCAAATCGTCCGTAATATCGAGAACTTCCTTGAAACCGTTACCAGCCCGTTAGGAAGTTCGGCAAAAGGTTAACGTCCAGTGACTCCCGTTCCTCGGATCTGCATCGAATTCGAAGACATTCGGGTTGTTTCGCCGGGTTCTAGCCGCTACCTCCGCGACAGAAGTCACATCGGGAATTTCTATGACTGTATACCTATACATTCTGAAAGTTTCATTGAAATTGCGCGAGAAAAAGCGATTGCAAATAACCTCAGGAATCTACACAAAGGAAGTTAAACATACTTAGAATAGCTTGTATACAAAAAGGGAAGCTTCAACCACGATAACCTAAGACAAAAAGAGAAGTCTCCTCCGTTTCATGATTGACGCAAAAGTTTCAAGTTACGCGCAACACCGTCCGCGAATTACTATAAACGGTAATGGAAGCGACACGGGGGTCGGAAGACTACACGAGTGCCTTTATCGTCCTCGTTTTAAAGCTCAATCACAAAGTGGCTGCTGGCGTCGTCGTGGCCGCTTTTTTTTTCGCGTCCGGTGAAGCGATTTCCCTGGCGAAATTTTTCGAACAGAGGCAGCAGCTTTTACTGGAAGCTGCAAGCTCAATGGATAATATGCTGCGACGCGAGGGTTGCTCTGCTCGCCCTTCTTCTTAAGTAGAGAAGGGTTCACGACCCTGTGATGACATATACGTGAGAACGCGCCTACTCTCCAGCCCTCGGTTCAGGAATGTCTTTCCACCCTTTTCTCCCCGAGATGAGTCACCCCGTGGAAAGCCCACGGAAACGGTCTCGAGAGCAATTCCACGGCAATGAGACGAAAAACCGGACAAGGGCGGCGGGGATGTTTTCATTGCGCTCATGCGGTCCATTTGTCTGGCTGTTTTGACGGACGGATGCCGGCGTATCGATCCCCGTTAATGTATCGAGAAGTAGGGTGAGACTAAAAGTCCCGTTTTTCATATAAATCCTATGATAACATTTATTAGAAACCATCTACAGATCTAACCTTGAAGATACAGGGTGTCCCACGCAACTGAAACAGGCTGTACCATCTAAACACTTGAGAATAGAGGAAAATGTTGCGACCGACCGCAATAACTGAGAGAACTTTTAGCTTCGATAACTTCTTAACGAATCAGTTTAGGACGTAAGTATGTTAGTACTTTTATATAGAGCACAACAAATTGCATCGATTGGTGTAGTTAAAAAATGTAGGTGTCCATTTAAAAAAAAAGTGCAGTTGCCATTTAACTTTTTCTTATAACATTTTCCTCTATTCCCAACTTTTTAGGAGGTACAGCCTGTTCCAGTTGCGTGGGACACCCTGTATATAGCTAAATTTATAAAAACAGAGAATTGAAAATAACAGGAGAATTTTAAAATGAAGATCCCCAACGAATTAAGAAAAGAAGACAGATCGAAACGAGCGCCCGTGTCAAACACGTCTGTCAGTGACACTACCGGATTAAGCCAGCACGGTGCCTGTAGCAAAAGTTACCAGGAGGCCCTATTTTTTCAACAAAAATATCTGGGAACGGTATCGACCAAATTTTAGGTCATCTTTGTGTTGCAAGAGCGGGCTCGTAGTATTTGCTACTCCTGCTACGGGACTTAATCCGGCATTGTCTGTCACCAACATTGGTTATCCGTGCATAATAAATACAGCTTTTCCTTACAAAGCTTAATCCGACTTTTGTTTTTTTTTTAACCATGTGCCCCCATTTTGTAAAATCTGGAAAAATTATATGTCGACAAGCACAACGAGCTGTGAAAATTGTAAAAATATAAATTTAGTATTCCGTACTGTCTACAAGAAATCGGCACCGCTGTAGTTCCTCCGGCTGGAATTTCGATTCGACCTAGTTCCGATCGGTGTAGGCGTGCTGCCGCGTGTCCTCGAGCACGCTCGGATCGCAATTGCGAATACCCGTGAATCGTGACTGCGAATACGACGCCATGGCAATTCGAGGCTCCTCGAGCGATGGATGATGAGTCGTTCGGTGAGTCATGGTTGCGTTAGGGACAACCCAAAGAACTTCGGGAAGTAACCGTTAACCAGGAGCACTCAGGATAATTTTATTAGATTGATCGTTATTAGATTGAAAGAAAAAAATGATGAAATTCTTAAACAGCAAACTTCAAACGTGTCGCAAGGTTTGATGGATTAAAGGCAATCGACTTTCTGCCACCGAAAAGGAAACGTTCTTTGATGCGATCCCTGTACGTTTACTGTTTTACATAATATAACAAAGAGACACGTCCTCCGCGAGGTCTTTTCAATCATCGTGTCACGTAACAGAAAAATCCATGTCCAATCGGAAGGCCTATATTTACACAAGAAAGGCTCGAGCCGCTTCCTTCCTGTTGCAGGTATATCATGTTAGCCCGCGTAAATCGATACATCTATTTTGTACGGCCTTCCTAATATTGGTATCAAGTTGTACGCCATAATTAGTTTGCCCAGTTTCGTAAACAGGACGCGAGACTGTCAATAATATCTATGAACTCATTCAAATAAGATTATTTGCCAAATATTCTTTACCTAGCGACTCAAAAACTCAACGACAAATACTATTGAATTCCTTAAAGAAATCAACCACCTCCGCAAGATATAAAAGTACCATAGAAGTTCGTCGCTAATGACCTGGATGCGACGTTAAACCTAAAATAAACAAAAAAAAGATTATTTTTGAACGACGCTCGACGTTGCGCTAGAAATCAGCCGCTCCATTTCAATCGGGGAGAAGCACGAGCGCTCGTATCGCCGGAAATTAAAGGCGATGTTTGCCGACGGAGAAACACGCTCGAAGCTTACAAGAGTGCATCGAGAGTTGCAGAAGAATGCAGAGGGGTGAGTGAGCCGAAGGAACCAGGCTCGCCTGTTCAAGGATTGAAATTGAAATTCTCAGGTTCCACCTCGGCTTCCTCGGTCGTTCTGCCCGCTTCTGTTTGCGTCGCGTTGTCCTGCTTTCACTGTTATGTCGTCGTATACGCGACGCATATTTCGAGCGGAACGGTGTCCTACGAAATAACAGGACAGAGGGAACGGAAAAGGCGGCGCAATCGACGCGGGCGCCCAAAAGAGGGCAAGGGAAATGCACGGAGCCAGTTTCGATACTTGGGAATACGAAACTGCCCTGTTGCGCTCTGGGTTGCACCCTTATAGGGAATAGTCTATCGATACTACCCTATTCACGACTCTCGACTAGTATCTCGGACTATCCGGTATCATTGAATGCGCATATAGTCAATAGTCACAGGTTAGAACGCGAATCCATACTCCATAGATTTGTATCGAATAAGGGCTCGCAACACGACTGATCGAAATCCGCCGTTTCTTAAGAATTTCGTGCACACGATATTTTCAGACTTTTTCAACCACAGTACAGAAAAAGTCCTCATGATATTATAAGGAAAAGCTGTATTTGTTATAATCTATCGTTGACAGACGTGTTTGTCAAGGGCGTTCGTTTCGATCTGTTTTCTTTTTCCAATTCGTTGGCGATCGTAATTTTACAATACTGTTGTTATTTACGATTTTTTATTTTTATAAATTTATATATATATATAGGATTGTTTGCAAATATGGATACATATAACTGTGTTGAATGTGTGTCTTATTGTAATTTATTGTTTCGCTTGTAAATTCCACCCTCATTCAAATACGACGCCGCGATCCTTGATGGGGAAATAGCAATAAATAACAATAATAAATAAAACATATAAATAAACTGACATAATTGCACGCTCAAAGCGACTGCATCCTCGTTATGCCGCATCCCGTCGAACGACCGCGCTAGTGGCAGAGCACCACTGGCGACGATATTTTGCTTTCTGGTTCGGTAAAAACGTCGACGTTCGAAACTTGACAGGGTGGTTTCTCAAGATAAAAGTCTGCTCTATCGCGTGGTATAATTCGATTTTACGCTGGACCCTTATTTTTTCAGATAAATTAAAAAATATCATCAAAAAACGGTGCAAAAGTAGTGCCTCTCCGTCTTTAATGATTGTTTAAACATGTTTAAACAATCTTTGCTGTACAGAATCTTTCGCTGTAAAGAATAATACAATATCTTTTATAATAACATCACAATATTTGTTCAAATTTGAAAAATACGTCTTTTTTCAAATTAAAATTTCTCAAAAACTTTGCGTGCAGGAGAATTTTAAGGCCAGGTTCGGAATCAGCGCGAAAAAACTATAAAAATGGCATAGTGAGAATCGAAACTACCTGAGTTATCTGAGAAACTACTGGATAAGTAACAAATGAATAATTGAAAATTCTATTTTAAGACAAGAGAATTGAAAGAATTAATGATAAAAAATGATTAGAAAAAATCTATATTTATAACGATAATTATTATCAGACCATAAAGCAGAGCATTCATACGACAGTTACATATCGGAATAAAAACAGTGTCACTCAGTTGATAAAATTAATCGTCCCAGATAAACATTAAAATTGAAGCGTATTGATTTTGCGTCAGGAACGTTTGCAATGGATATCGACGGGAGCCACGTTTGTGCGTTGGAATGCACAGGGTGGTTCGACGTTTCATAAGGTAATCGATAAAGGCAATAATGGGCGTCTGTTACCGAAGATTATGGTAAACCTCTTTGAATGATGTACACCTATGCGCGCGGTTTACAGAGATTGATGAAGATGTAAATTGGCGGACGTGTCCGCAGGTTTATTCAGGATGTCCTCGCAGTGAGAAGACTATACCACAGACTGATCCAGCCACTTGTGGAGAAAATTCGTAAAAGTAAAGTTGAATCCCTTCCTCGAATCAAATTTTCCTTCAAAATCTAAGGTAGTTATTGCGTCGAACGACTTCTTAGATTCTTCAAGTAAACATTGATGAAAATGAACCAGTGGAATTTTTTAGTAGTGTATAAGTACATTAAGTTTAATAATATTGTGTAATGAAATTGTTTCTACGATAAATTAATGGTTTTTTCAAAGAATATATGTGCTTTCAGACTTCGAATGCTTAATTTGCATTGTAAGAACCTTTTTTAATAGTGTATAAGTAGATTAAGTTTGATAATATTGTGTACCCAAATTGTTTCTATGATAAATTAATGGTTTTTTAAGAATATATGTGCTTCCAGACTTGGAATGCTTAATTTGCATTGTAAGAACCTTTTTTAATAGTGTATAAGTAGATTAAGTTTGATAATATTCTGTACCCAAATTGTTTCTATGATAAATTAATGGTTTTTTTAAAGAATATATGTGCTTGCAGAATCGAATGCTTAATTTGCATTGTAAGAATCTTTTTTTAATAGTGTATAAGTAGATCAAGTTTGATAATATTGTGTACCCAAATTGTTTCTACGATAAATTAATGTTTTTTTTAAAAGAATATATGTGCTTTCAGACTTGGAATGCTTAATTTGCATTGTAAGAACCTTCGGCTATCCGTACCAGGCTGACAAATTGCTAGTTGTTCCCGCTTCGATCGGGGCAATAGGGGTAAAAACGAGGGAAAAAAAGGAATTTTCGGTGGGCTGCATATGGGCCCATATGTTTCTGTAACAAGTCTGACACTTCCTATGCGGAAGCGTAAAAAGTGGCCAGTGCCGCCACGTGTTCCCGTGGCGTAACCTTTTTATGCCCCATCGCATCGTCCTGAATCATGCACGCCAGTATGCGTGAGCAGTACCGTGATGCGTGAAGACGAGTTCACGCGCCCTAGCTCGTGTCACGAGCCTGCAGTTTTTGCGACCGTGAATCTGCCACCGGTTACAAGATATCGCTTTTCGCTCGGCTGAAACCGGCGCTCGGTCAGCCGCTTCGCGTTTTCTAACGTTACATGAAAGTGGGATTTGTCACGGGACAAAAATGCAAAAGACAATCATTATTTCTATCAGCCACTATGTGTACACTTTAAACTAACTGCACAACATAAAGAACAGAAGTTAGTATTATTAAATTAAAATGGTGATTCTACGCATTCGCAGTGAACTGGTCTTTTTAATTTCGCAAGAAAGTGTTTATTTTTCTGAAAATGTTCTTTGAATTTCTTTCAATATTTCTCCTTTAAATAACACACAAAAACTGATCTTCTATCAATTTTTTCATCCCAATTAAAAAACTCATGCAGCTAAGGGTTAATGCAAACGCGACGAAACGTTGACACAAATGTTTTTCTCGATTTTCAGTCGGTTCCGATCTATCAAGAAAAGTGATTCGATCGTTCGTAATGGTCCTCTCCGAGAAGGAATCCTCCGCGTGTGCAAATAACCGTGCTCGGCCGCGAATAATACGAAAAGCTTGGTGAATGAGGATGACATGACGACTATACGGGGTTGATAAAGTGGATAGAGTGTCATCCCCCTTTCGAGCGGCGCAGATTCATCCATCAAATCCATGCCCGGTAAACAACATTCTGCCGACAGTCCAGAAGCGTTCGGCTGTAGATAGTGCGACCGGCGTGTAGAGGCTCCTCCTACACGCAGATCTGTCTACATAATTCATGAATCTCTTCAGAACCACCCCAACAGACACTCGTTGGTGGGTCACGTAGCTTTCGGAGAACGGAACCTACGGCAGGCATCCGATTCTGATGATTATCATCAGGGCACGCCCATAAAAGAATTCGCTTCCAATCAGAAAAGGATCATCTTCTACGGCGTCGCGTTTGATAATGAGTTTTTTAAGAAAACGGTTCACTCGAGATCCATGTTTCCTCCTACATACCTGTGACATATCTATTCTAGGGTATTTATCAGTGTTACCAACGTCTGCGCGGAGAAAGTTCTTTTGTGGTAACACTGATAAACAGATACATGTATGAGTCTAACGCTTCAATTTTGCTATGATTCCACTTTTTTTTTATTAATGTCTTTATTGCTATTAGTAGATCCGAGTGGACTCAAGCCCCATATATTTTTGTTGTTACGATTCCACGTTGATAGTCCTGACTAGGCGCCATCTGGTCTAACTATCTGAACTAAAATTGGCTCTAGACTTGTTTTAGACTCTGGCATCATGAATGGAATATGGGGAAATTGAATGCAATCACGTGCTGTCATTTTTTTTACCTTATACGAGCATATTTTGAGCTGCACAAGGGTTCATTTGATAGAGGAAGATTGACTGCACCACGCTGTGCCCCATCATATGAGTCAAAAATGTCTATTTGTGATAGAAAAATATGTCCAAAGTAGAGCAAACATCGAGAAAACACCAGCAGATTCCGATGTATTTTTCTGTCACAAATAGACATCTTTGACTGATATGATGTGGCACAGCGGTGGTGCAGTTAACCTTCCTCTATCAAATAAACCTTATGCAGCTCAAAATATGCTCGTATAAGGTAAAAAAAGGACAGCCCGCAAACCCATGTATCGATACAAAATCTAGTAAGATTCTAGTTAGTTGCTAGTTATGTCACGTGGTGCCCTTTGACTTTTGAGTAAAATATTTTATCTTGAGAAAAATGGTCAACCGATCCACCGATCCAGATCTACAGAATGCCGTTATTTTGTGGTCGTGATATGATTTCGTGACGCCCTGTATGCGGGAATCCGTGTCGTGCGCCGCGGACAATTTCCACGATCCATTCTTCCATCGGTTTTTAGGTTACGCTTTTGTCTCGCGGGTTTTCCATGCGAGCGATGCTTGCCAAAAGGCATCCGAATAAGACACGATCGAAGACATCGGCCGCACAAATACCCGAGGTAGGTTTTAATATTCGAGAGTATTTTTCACCGGGACCTGATTGCCTCGGCGGGGTTCCCCCCGAATTCTGGAGTAGGACACGAACATAATCCCGAGGGAAACGACGCTATTCATACCGACGCCTCTCTTCCCAGCGTGCGGTTCTCTTTCGTGTGACTCGAGCAAGGACTCGAGAGCGGACCTCTCTTTTTTCCAACCCTCTTCATCCTTTTTCCTTTCCAGCCACGGGGTTCATACAAGTGTACCGCGGATGCTTTAACGAGCGCTTTCTTTTCACTGGGAAGAAAGGGAGGAGAGCCGCGCGACCCCGAGAGCTATCGAAAAGGCACAGTTACCGGTATAATTAAGACCCCGCGGTGCGGTTCGATTGGTTCTGACTACGGCGATTTCAATGACGGTAAAAGTCGATAGATTGTGATAGGAGCCAATGCGCTCTCAACTGGACGGAATGTAGGCGACGTTGAAACATAATGGACGGTTTACTTCCGCTGATAATCAGCTAATCAATTCCTTCACACGAACAATGCAAAAGATTGAGACTTCTCTCCCCACAATTGTACCAAGAGTTTCAGACACAAGAGTTACAGTTAAATTAATTTGCAAACTTGCTGTTGTTTTTAATGATCGAACCTTGCACCGAAATCACTTTAATCTTTATTACAATTTCGATCGAGAAAAACTTTTATGTACAGGGTGTTAAGAAATGTTTGGTCTCGCAAAATTGTCCTTGACCTTGAATTTCAAGGTCAAATTTATTTATTATATTGTATTCTACGCATCATGAATATCAAATTATTATTGTATTGTATTCCACGCATCATGAGGATAATTTTTTTTATTATGTTGTATTCTACGCATCGTGAGGGTAAAAAAGAATACAATAGAATAAAAAAATTTAACCTTGAGTTTCAAGGTCAAGAACAATTTTGCGGCAACTTTTTTTACAGATCTCCATCGATCCAAAGATGTAATATACGCCTATGCTTGACGAAACCAAACATTTCTTAACACCCTGTACCAAGAGTGTAGGGAAATGCCGTCTCCGAGCGGCGAGAATTCCGCCAAATGGGGCGTCGCGTGTCATTAGTAACTGTAACGAAGATTCGATGTTTGTTATTATGTTTATCAATTGCGTTCTTCAGATTTATAATATAGGATTTTTTTTATTCTTGTACGACGTGTGAAAAAGCAAAGACGTGTTTGATCTCAGACGGAGATTTAGACGAGATAATTTTATTAATTGTATCCGTTATATTTAACATTAAATGATAAATTGTTTGCGTTTACGGTTGTGTCATTGTATCGACGACTTTAATCCTACAAGAGAATGCCACATATTTATATAATCTTTTGAAAAATCCTTAGTCATAGAGCATATAGAGCATTGCCTCCGTAACTGTCGCAATAGTTTCTGCCATAACTGTTACAATTTTATCCCTACCATTGGGCAGATTTCCTGGTATCCAGTTACAGAGACACTACTGTACTTAAAAAAAATTACAAGATAATTTCTGATTCCATATAATTATTTAATGATACAAAGCAATACGAGTTTAGAAAATATTTTTAATCCTTTAACCCTACAAGACAATGCCACATATTTATATAATCTTTTGAAAAATCTTTAGCCATAGACCATATAGAGCATTGCCTCCGTAACTGTCACAATAGTTTCTGCCATAACTGTTACAATTTTATCCCCACCACTGGAGGCATTCCCTGGTAACCAGTTACAGAAACACTACTGTACTTTAAACAGTAACTTCCCTATAAAATCGGGAAGTTAAAAAAAATTACAAGATAATCGTCGACGAACAAACAATTGTACCTACCGAGGGGATGCCTCATTTTTGATTCCATACAATTATTTAATGATTCAAAGCAATACGAGTTCAGAAAATATTTGAGATCAATCTTGAGGCGAGATTTTTTTTATATTACCTAATAGTTCGGGCCATCAGTTCGGTTAAGCAAGATTCATTGTCGGCGTGATGCAGATCGTGGAACAGTGTACCGTGAGAAATTGGAACGGGACACCAGGATCGATAGTTCGAATCGCACTTGGGAACGTTTTTCACGGGGGAAAAACGAGGAGGCACGATCCTCGATGAACGAGACAGACGAGTTATTCTACGACGCACCGACGTCAACATTAATAACGTCCACGAACGTTTGTCTAATGATCCCGAAACGTTTGCCCATTTGTCGGGCCTGCAATTTAATCGGCGTGCAGCCGATGTCCCGCACCGCGCCGTGCTGCTCTGATCGAAACGTTCTTTCCGATTCGTTAATGGCACGCTGTTATCGACGATTACGCTACTGCTTACGGGTGCGAGTAGCACGCTCAGCTGTGTCTCAATCATAACACCGTTTTTAGCGAGCAACGAAGGTTCTTCATTTAATTGCGAGTTGCTAGTTACAAATCGAAGACGTTCAAGACAACTGCGATGACAAGGAATAGAAACATAAATACATTTTGTCGTGTGAAGTACGGCGGGTCCGAATTGCATATTATTAGAAGCTCAATATGCTTAGGAATTCAATGACTGTAATTGATCAAAGTCTTTCAAGAATAATAGCATCTTGTGATTCGTTATTGGTCGAAACCACACTGATCCACCCTAAAAATTTATCCTAAATTTCTAACAACCTACCACTTTTTCGAGAGCTACACCAGTCAAATCATGATAGAAAATTAGCTAAACTGTAAATATTTGCTTCCTCTCGTATTCCGATGATTTTTATATACCTTATATGTAAAACTGAACATTTTGAACAACTTTTCTCTATACATATAAATTGGATTGGCTTTGTTATACATACACAGAGACATTCATGTAACTATAACCGAAGTAACTGACGAGCTGTGTAAAAAGAAAAGAAAACTAGATTTTATTCTGTAAATAAATTTATATAACCATCTTAATGGCTTTCATTTAATACGCATTAAAAATCATTCTGTGGCCCGGTACAAAATGCTTCAATGTCAGGATCAAGGATTCAATGTCCAATATGTGTGGATGTGTGGCTATCATCGACAGATATTTTGAACAACAAAAAGGACATTTTGTTCAACTCACCCCCCACCCCAAGATTAAATTCTGAGTGCGCCACTGCATCGGAATATAACATTTGACGTTTATTAAATTGGATCGAGCACTGAATTATTTGAAGCGATTTATTCCCCAAAATCCAGCCCCATGATTCGCGAGAAGATTTATAACGGCCGCGTGTGAATGATTTCGCATAATAGATGTATAAATCGTGTCTGTCACGTATATATGTTTAACAGCGCGGGTATCGATGTTAATCATAATCAGTGCAATATTCCACGGCGCTCTGCCTTGAATCGTGACCGAACGAGCCGTGTATTAGTCACACGCAATTTATACGTTGATTCCATTATTCGGTCGAAATTCCGCCATTTATCAAAACCTCACACGCTATACGCACCGTCCCCTGCGAATTTGTCAAAATGTAGGATATCTATAATATATTCTCGCGTTGAAACCGTAACGGTAACAAAAAGAATGCAAAGTATACGAATATAATGATCTAACGTTGCTGGGTAAAATTATGGGAGACCGTGCGATAGGAACACGTTCCAACATAGCTTTTGCACGGCGAACGAAGAGGTCGGATCTTTCGATTTTTCCTCTGACGGAGCGTGTTTCGAATATTAGACCAATCTGTGCGTTTCCACGTTGGATGGGCCGAGTTTCGGCAAAGCTGGTTTAATTTAATTAGACCTTTCAGCCAGTCGAAACGAATACAGAGCCGAGGGGAACACCGTGAATGCAGAGAGAAAATATTCCAGAAATATTAAACAAAATTATGCGGGATATTTGCGATGTGGCATTATTTAAATCAAATACGAGGGGCTTGCACAAAAATACTAACCAACCATAACGAAACAATGTGGTTAATTAATAATCGTGGGAAATGTCAGACCTATTTAAGAAACGAGTTTAAATATTATTAATCTAAATGCATTCTTGTCAATATGTATTTTCAAGTAGGCGGATCTTCAGGCAACGTGTACAATTTTCGAATCGGTTTTGAGAAACGGTTTGGTGAAACGGTTTGTAAAATTTTTTAGTATCGTCAACGGTTTAGGAGATATTCTATGAAAATTTGATTGATATTCTATGAAAATCGATAATTCTATGAAAATTTTGTAAATCAATTTATAATCATTGTTGAAGAGCCACGTGCAACAAATTCTTAGTACTGCACGTGGATAGCACGAGGTTCACAGGAGAACGACTGGAATCGCGAAACTCACGTCTGCTCTCTCGTATCGATCTCACTTTCGTCCCTCGCTCCACTCTTCTCTCTATGCTTTTGTGCAAACTCTCTTCGCTCGGCAAACCCTCAAGGAGCCTCGACATCGAGGAAACGCTCTCCATGATTTTCCGCGCGAGGTCTGACGTCACATCCGGCGGTTCATCGCTTACTGAAAACAAGCTTGCGCGTCTCGTGGTTTCCAGGATCACACACTAGACGAAAAACTTGCGATACCCTTTAAATATTAAAAATTTTCGACTTTAGTACAATATTTCCTGTTATGGTAAAGCAACAACGTTTCTAAACCAAATTGTACCAATATAAATCATTCTTCGAAAAAACCTTACTCCTTATTCGTCATTTAGAAGTT
The DNA here is from genome assembly GCA_028455595.1 of Lasioglossum vierecki. Classification (NCBI taxonomy): domain Eukaryota; kingdom Metazoa; phylum Arthropoda; class Insecta; order Hymenoptera; family Halictidae; genus Lasioglossum; species Lasioglossum vierecki. The sequence goes on from CM052341.1 coordinate 16,272,967, forward strand.
TACTCATTGCTCGATTCATTTGATCGTAATGGATTTTAATTTTCTAGAGTATTCTAATATATTTTGCTATACTTTTCTTACATTCTAGTATATTTTTGTATATGACAGTATGTTCTGGTACATTCTACTAGGCTATAAATTAATAAATAATACGAGTCTGGATCAAACGGGTAGTGCTTGAAAGTTGCATTTCAAAATTGGCCATCATTCTCGCATTATGCCAACGCCTGTCCGATGGAAAGAAATTATGCAACCACGGAAGACTCCGCTTCGAAAACAGGCAAATCATTTTTCCCAAGCTGTGACAAGCTCTGCTTATGGCTTTGTAAGTGGTTTTCCTATTTTCTCTCTGTATCCGCCGCGAAGGCACGGGATAACATCTAGACTGCACTACTGTATCCAGGTTCCCGTCGCAAGGATAATCGATCGTGAAGATGAGTCATCTCTTCTACGGGAATTTCAAAGGGATGCGGTTGATGGGGGTTGTTAAGGGTGGTAGAGAAAGAGAGAGATAACGGAAGGCGAACAGGGACAAGACCAAGTGACGCGGAACACCCCAAGGTTAAGTTGAGCGAGGCGGCACATTCTAAGGAAAGTTTCCCACCTCGTTAACGATTAACCCTTATTATTTCGATGTGCTTATGCCGTCCCATAAAATCTCTTCCCCGGCTTTCGATACCTCGTAAAAAACTCCATAAACCCAGATGCTGCATCGACCAAACTGATTTCAAGTTCACCACCCGGTATGTTTTCATATTCTTCATATTCACTTACCATTTCAACCCTTATGTCGTTGCGATCGAAGGGCTCGGAAGCCAATCCCGGTAAGTTGTCGAGCAGGAAGAGGTACACTCTGGGCCAAAATTATCTTCGCATTGCAATTCGTGGTCAAACCGTACCTTTTTCTTATTCGATCCGGTAGATTTGTTTTAGGAGAAGTTTCAATCCTAGCGGATCAGTGGTTCGAAAGCTAAGAGTGTTTAAATTTGTGCGATTTTGAACTGCGTTTAAGGGATCGTCAGGTGGGACGACCGACGGCGTTATCTCCACTCCGGTACAGATTCGTTTGCGGATAATCGAGGAGACACTCTAATCTCACTTCGAGAGGAAGTTATCATCGACGGAACGTACGAGGGAGCTGAAAGGGAGTCATAATTGGGTCGAAAACGAATAGTAAGCGTCGGGTAATGGCGAAGGAATGAAAATGCACTTGGGGAAACGCGCGATAGAGTGCTTGAGGAAGCCTTCCGGCTACCGGTTGCCTCGAGCTATTTCCGGAAATCAGCGCCGAGGCGTCTACATTCAAATTTTCGTTACTTCGTTCTGTATTTTTATTCTCCCTATCACGGGATCGATCGATAGAGAGAGGGTGTACCGCTCGCGACGCGTACTTCAACAATTGAATCCCGAAGTTCAGTCTATTATGCTCGTTTAAATGGAAGCTTGTTTCCGTGTTTTCCGTTGATTTTTCCCTCCGTGTGATATTGACAGTTTTTTGTTATCAATCCGCGTTAGGTTCTGGTACGCGAAGGGGTCGATCAAATTATTACGAACAAGTGGACAAATATTAACAGTAAATATTTTAATTTGTTCGTCGATCATCTCGTTATAAATACGAACGTGATTACTAGATCTGCCTTCAGCATTAACGTATTGACTGCCGAAAAAGAAAATTAGAAAATAATGATATTAAATACAGCCACGCGAAGATGATTATTGATAGAAAATATTAATAATAACGTCGTTTAAGATGATCGACCACTGGCACTAAACGACTGACTAACGGAACAATTACTCTAAGCGATACATATTGTATTTAGCCATTTACAAGGTTGTTTGAAAGTTACCGTCCAATCGTATGCTCGTAGAATGTCAGTCAATATTTTTTTTGGAACGGAAAAATGATTCTAAAAATGTTCGTCGAGTGTACGTAAAGCTGTGATAAAACCGTCGGTGGTAGGCAACCGATCTCTGCGAAATTGCTTCGATATTATCGAGGAAGGTACAGTGGATGATAACTATAATTAGAAGATATCGTGCACGGTCCGAAGTAGAAGATTGCCTGTGAAGTGGAAGACCCCGAAAGACCGGAAAAAGAATCGATGGTATTGCAAAACGAAAATTATTCGATTCGACTCGAAGGAGTCAGCTATCGATATCGCAATTGCACAAAGAAAACATTGCTGATATTGCAGGATGGTACCAATACACCGCTCGATGTATGTAGTTTATTATTCGCTATCAGAACTCCGGGTCGTGTATGGCAAATGAAACTCAATTTCAATTTGTTCAATAGTATCGAGTTCAATATTCCCCGTATAAACTGATTAACCCTCATACGCTACTCAGAAATAGTTGCATGAAAGATTCAATGATATTGTCTCAACCATTTTTCCTTCACACTTTAAACTAATAAACTTCATTTATCATGTCACATTTTAGAGAAATAGGGTAAACTGTACAATGATTAGATTCCTAAGCCAAAATTCATATAGTGAACATCTACTATTACAAGCTAATAGAGATTTTTCAGCGAAAGTTTCACGAGACATAAATCTCTTTTATTATAAAATATATTTAGTGAATACCAATCGTAAGACAAATAATACAGTCATTGGCACATTTGCTAACAATCATATGTGGAACTATGTTATGAAAATTTTACAACGAAAATTTTACAAATTTTTAAAAACCACGCTTAGATTAAAATGCACTAAACAGGAGAAAATAATTTTGTTTAGATATTAGTAACTATAAATAAAAGAATGGAGCGTTAAACTACATTAACTTAATCTTCGCGGACGCTCCACCACTCCACGCTTTTATTTATAATCACTAATATCTAAACAAAATTTTTTTCTCCTTTTTAGTGCATCTTAATATAAACTTAGTTTTTAAAAAGTTTTTTTATATAGTTTTTGATATTCTACTTTTTAGTCTTTAATAATAACACGTGCTCGAATAAACTGATTGATCGAATAATTTCGATAATAATTCGAAAACAAACAATGTGAAAGGGATCGTTTGACCGGGCTAAGGCGAGCGTTAACGTGTTAATCCGGTTAGCTCTGAACAATTGTAATAACAAAAAACTTTATCGCGCGCGCGCGACCGTGTCACGGCTGGTTCGTCGGCCGATCTTGTATGGCTAGGGCTCTGTCGAACAACTGTTTGTTCGTGCGCGATAAAATCGAGATAAGTTCGCGTTTCCATCTTTACACGGAATCATCGGCTCTGGGATACATAGAGACCGGATAAAAACACTTCCTGGGTGCGCCAGCCCGAGATGGATCGCGTGTAGGTACATGTGTGTGCACTTCAGTCTGTGTCCCTGAGCGATACCTAACTTTACCTGCCGATCGAACATTGCAACGCACACGCTTGTTCTTCTACATAATGGAAAGCATTTCTTTCGTCCTTCTCGGAGAGGACGCCGTATACTTGGCCCTCGCAATGTATCTCGAGTGCGACCAGGTACAAAGGGCAAGGAGGAGGAAACGTGGGGAGGCGGAAGGTGAGAAGGGCGAACAGGTGAGAGAGAGAAAGAGAGACAGGAGGAGGAGGGGAAGAGATGAAAGTGTACAAGTCTGACAGAATGGAGAGGCAGGAGCCATTCGACGCGAGATCGACAACAAAGAGAACGTGTTGCGGTTGGATTACTATGTATGTATCGTCTTTTCCGTTCGAGAAGTTCTTTTTCAGGTGTAACGCGAAAAACCTCGCTCGCGGTGGAGATTTTCTCCATCGCCGTCGATCTTTTACTCACTTAACCCAAATCAATACAAGTGTCAAACGTTTTTGTATAATGTAGTTTTCCTTAACCCTCATACGTTCCTCACGTTTAAAATTCAACCAGTCAATATTTTCACATACTGGAAAATTATTCATTCTTTTATGTCTACGTCGTCAGATGTATGTCTTTAAAATGTGACACTATAAATAATGCACAATGTGTCGATTTAATGTGTAAAATAAAAATGGGTGAATTGTTATCCCAGTCTCTTTTATGCAGCTATTTTTGAGGAGTGTACGAGTGTAATCCCATAAACAAATTTCTGTAAAAGGTTCTGTAAATGATTCTGTAAAGGCATACCACAAAAAAGTGGTACCTAGGTAAAAACGAGAAATATTATGCCCTTAATAAATATAGGTTTAAATTTACCGCCTAATTTATATCCGACCAATAGATCGATATACGATGAATCATGTTCGTTTCCAAACGTGTTCAGGTTGCTTCGCTACCATGCTGATTGTCCGAGCAGCAACACGTGGGTCAATCACAAACTTTTAATGTTTAAAGTTTAATTATTTTGCGACTAAGCAACTGAGTAACGATCCCTTTTGTTTTATACTGTTGTTCTTTTCCTGTTTCTACGGTTTCACGATATATATTTAATTATTAATTTACAGACCCAATATTAATTTGATCCTCTTGAAAAAGATCTAAATGCAGATCGAAACGTTGAGAAATAATATTGTGCTAATTTGCAAATAGTGTTTTGAGTAACAATTGATCGAACCTATGCGCCGATATCATTAATTTATGCTTAATCCCATAAACTATAAGAATCGAGAAAGTTCTTCTTCTGCAAAGGATCAAACAAATTAGACATGTTGTCGCACCAGATCAATTCGGTTTCGGCAACGGGAATATCAGAAACCGTTGATCTCGATGGTGCACGAATGGAAATCCTTATCTGGAGGTCCGAGTCCAAGTACATTTTCATCCCCCACCGGCCGTTCGCCGTGTTGAAGACATTATCTCCGTTTCTGGAGCACGTTTTTGTTCCCCCGCCGCCAAAGTTATTGTGCTGTAGTCCACGTACGTGACAATGGCGGGCCAACCTAGATACTATAGAGCAATATCTATGCTCTCATATATGTAAACCGTCCGAAGCGAAGGTGAGCAACGCGGAGAAACGTCGTGCATTGTGAACGTCCCTACAAAAGCCGTTAGATGCAGCAAGCCGGAGACCTCCGGTTGCGCTTCGCGCAGAAGAACCAATCTCTGCTTGTCCTACGAGCGGGTCAGTGCGACTGAATTGTCCACGTTGAATCGCTCTGCGAGCTTTTCATTTCGTCCGGGGAATCTTCGTCGTGGAGATCGTGTCGAATAAACACGCCGCTGTTACATCAAAAATATTCCCGGGTCGCAGTTTTCATAATTTCGGAAGTGTTTTCATTGCGGACGTCGTCCATAGGGAACTCGACGGTATCCTGCACGTTTTCACTGAAAATGGGAGATTTCCCTGATGAGGGGAAGGAGCACAAATCGAGGGGAAATCTCTTGTCATTTGCTGGCGTAGACTCAAACATTTAACGCTCATACGTTCCTCAGGGTGAAAATTCATCGATTTACCTTTTTCGCATACTGCAAAACGATTAATTTCTTTTTGTCTGTGTTGCAAAATGTATTTCCTTGAAATGTCACGCTCCCGACTAGAAATTCAGTTAGGCATGCCTAAAGACGAATGTGGGCCTAATGCGGAAAGAATGGTGTACGCCTGAGTTGGGCATTCCTAACACTTGCCATACATGATCCAAATGAGGATGGCCGAGCGGATGTCTAGGTTGGTTTGCAAATGTAATTTAGGAAAGCAGTAGAACGCACTTCTCAAGATTTGTCGAAAAAATTGCATTTGAAAATCTGTTTTCAGTCATAATGAGATGGCGTTTACCTTTGAACAACAACCGGAGTGACCGAGGGCGCAGAGAGAAATATGTACCAGTTATCAGTAGATCGCTGGTTCGAGTCGCGCTGCCAACATTTTTCTTTTTCATTTTTAAAATTTTTTCAATTCAACCTTAACATTTATGACATCTACCAATAAACAGTTATTTTTAGATAGAAAATGCGAGTCTTTTATTTGTGGGTATTGAAAAAAAGTCTTTGGGAATACCTAATGTGGCCCTAACACGAGTTTCCTTATGCGGGTCTCATACGGCTTTCTCAATTAGGCAGTCGTTGATATTCCGCGTTACATGCCGCATTAGGGCCTAACAGCCAAATTAGGCTAGCCTAATGCGGACCTATTGGTCTCCCAAACTGAATTTTTAGTCGGGCTGTAATTGAAGCGTAAGTCGTAGATTTGAAATGTGAAGTGAGAAAGGGTGAAATATTATTGTAGGATCTTTTATGCAACTATGTCCGAGGAGCGTGTGAGAGTTAAAGACAGGCCGCGAATGGCGTGAAATGACAACGGCAATAAGGACAGGCCAGAAATCAGCATGTAAAGCGATAATGGTATCGAGACGTGGACCGAAGAACCGGATACGGTGGGTGCAATAGAAAGTAACGAGGTGCAACGTGTACACGGAAAGCCGAGTCGACGTGGAGCAGCCCGGTTGCTCGGGTTGGTAAGAGCGGATCAGAAAGCTTGTATCGCGTGCGTTCGCGTTGAAGGACCTCGCGGCAGCGGAACACGGCCGCGTCGGAAAGAAGGGAAAAGAGACGGAAAAGAGAAAAAGGAAACTCGTGAAAATGTCGGGGTGGAGTGACCTATCGTCCCACTTCCACGCGCGATCTACGATCGGCGGTGGTCGTCGTCTAGCCGGGGTAAACTGGTTCGATCGTTCGATCGGAGAACCAGTTTCGCGATGGACCTGGGCGATCCGTCTTGTTCACCTGCACGCAGACACGGCTGCCCGCGTACGGACACGCTCGTTAGCACGCGCGTGTATACACGATATCCCAGATTCGAGATCCGATTATTCGCCAGCGAGAGACAGAGATCGAGGTGAAAGAGGGAGAGAGAAACGACGAGAGCGAGCAGGATCGAGCTGCAGTTTAAACCGGTAGTTCCTCGGCTCGTTTGCTTCGGTGTGCGCGTAATGCGACGCCAGACAGTCGGTCGACAAGACGAAAACATTGCGCGCCCAACAGCCAAAGCACGAGGAAATCGACGATCCGCCAGGATGGAGAGAACTACGGATCCGTCCAACGATCGTCCAACCAGCTATTTCCGTCGAGCCGCGCAAATATTATTCGAGACAACTAGCATTACCGTCTCTCCGATCTAAAGTTACTCGTTTACAAACGAGAAATTATTTTTGTTGCGCCCGCCGGTGGCCTGGACGACCCTGCAGTCTACGTGTTCTGTTGTATTCCGGATACTTAATATACAGGGTGGGGCGCCACATTTTGCCATCTAGATTTACGGCATTATTGTTACGCATAGCAAACAATGTTTCAGATGAAGTTGAATGGTTTTGAGAGGGACACATTCTGATGGTACATTTTTTTTTGTAGGTGGTCGTGTAAAGGACATATGAAGGTCATTAATGTTTTTTTAAATGGAATTATATATTTTTTATTGCATCAGCTGATGCTCCTTCATATTCTTTATAAAAAAGTATTAATCTATTTGTGTAAAAGTTATTAGTTTAGGAGATATTTTCATTATAATGTCTATTTACAGAAACGGTTCGATGTGGCTATCATTTGCATCAGAACACTTTCTGAATCGAGAAGTTTGAAAAGAACAAACAAATTATAATTAAAATATTTCCTAAACTAATGGTTTTTTACACAAATAGATTAATACCTTTATGTAAAGAATATGAAGGAGCATCAGCTGATGCAATAAAAAATATATGATTCCATTTATAAAAATATTCATATGTCCTTTACACGTCCATCTACAAAAAAAATGTACCATCAGAATGTGCTCCTCTCAAAACCATTCAACTTCATCTGAAACATTGTTTGCTATGCGTAATAATAATGACGTAAATCTAGATGGCAAAATGTGGCGTCATACCCTGTATGTGTATCTATTAAATAAAATTTCGGAGCGAAATACACAATTTTATTGTGTCGAAGGACATTTATGCGCCAGGGACAGTATTCTTTGACTTTTGCAGAGTGTATAGAAGAACAGAGAGAAACTCGAGAGAAACTTTGACAACTGTCTTCAGTGCAAAACTAAAAGCCATTCCCCTATATTGGAAAAGTTGTTCAAAATGTGCAGCTGCATAACGTACTTAAATTTCATCGAGTATTTCTTTTATTTAAAACTATTACTAAATATTTTTAGTTCCAAGTGCGTCGTAAATACAGACGCGTATACTATCCATGAACGGACTCGTGTTCAATAGGATTTCCATGGAATTTTTGAAAAGTGTGTATCTGTAGAAGTTTGATCTTTGGACGCTTATTATGACGAAAGTTTTTAATCACTTTTAGAAGTATGCTCATAATGGACATTTGAGAAACATTTTGTAATCGTTAAAAATCGATATGAGAAGTTCGACCTGGCCTACTGCGCGGCGAACTGAGGACAATGTTCGTCTTCGTTTCTCCGCGTTCTTAAACGGGAAATTAATCGCTTCGAAGGGTATTTCCGTAAGAATCGGGGAACAATGCCCAACGGTAAACAATCTCTGCGATATCTAGAGAGAGAGAGAGAAAGAGAAAGAGAGAGAGAGAGAGAGAGAGAAAGAGAGAGAGAGAAGGTAGAAGTAGGCGGCGGCGTGCAGTTACGGTCGATACTCCACGTGCACGAACGATCTGCGGATGCTGAAAAGAATCACGACTACCGTTTGTTCCTTTACGCGTAGGAGTGACGATATTCTACTGTGCCGTGGGGGAGAGGAAAAGAGAATGGCGGCACCGGTGGTCCTTGACAATGAACTGGTTTTTGGGTCTCGGCAGCGGACCAGTTGAACGCCGAATAAAAAGGATACTTCGACCGAGGACTATCGAACGAGTAAATTTCTTACGTGTTTTCGATAACGGTCAATCTAAAAATAATAAAATAATATATAACAAGAACTTTTTGAAAACCACGCTTAGATTAAAATGCAGTAAAAAGGGTAAAATAATTTTGTTTAGATATTAGTGACTATAAATAAAAGAGTGGAGCGTTAAGCTACATTAACGTAATCGTCGCGGACGCTCCACAAAATTTTTTCCCCTTTTTAGTGCATTTTAATATAAGTGTGGTTTTTAAAAAGCTTTTTTTATATATTTTTTTTATTTTCTACTGTTTGGTCTTTTTTAAATAGAACGCAAGATATGGTAATATTGGTCGTACTACCGAGTATTTAGTAAGGGTTCGATTTCCGAGATTTCTTTTCTCCTGAAGGTACAGTTTAAAATTTTTTTTAATATTGCAATGTCATCCAGTTCTGAGCTATGTTTAAAGTTTCAAGTTCTCTAGCTCATCGGGAAGTGGTTTAAAATTCGATGTCAACTGTACATACTAATTTAAGCGTGGTAAAATGGTTATGCTGTTCGACTTGCCAATACAATGGTCCCGAAACATCTTATAAAATCCAAGTTTATACTTTTGAATAATTGGAAAAGTCTAATTATTGTCCTATGTTGATCATTGCATTTCTACGAATAAAAATATGTGGAACGTTGTCTTTCGCATATGTTAAGTAGCTTACAGTTGCATTCTCACGATTATCCTTACAGAATTAGGAAGCTTTCAACGTATTAGCATTTGCGAAGCATCCAGCCACAAACCATGCTTCATCATCATTCGAGTTAATCGTGTCAGAAGTTGAATAGCATTTTAATATTTCCAGTGTCCGCAGGGAAATTATTTTCAGCTTCGAAATATTCTCTCTGGAGCTTGTTCAAAAGATTCGCGATAGCGTGTATGAAAGCACCTCTTGGTTTTTCGAAGTTTTATGCGCGGCAGTATGAATGAGGTGCTCTCAAAAGGCAGCCATTATGTACGAACCAGGAAATTAAAACAGTTTCAATCTGGTGGTCTCTCGTCGCGGAGATATAAAATAATTAAAAGACACTTCGCTATGCAATCATGAAAACAAAAATTGGTGGAATATCGAGAACGGAAATGTGGAAATTATTTAAACTTTTTAAATAGCTAATTTGGAGCAGCTAAAATCAATTCTTGCTTCAAACAAGAAATTATTATAGTAAAGCTTTTATGCCAGGAAAATCCTGATTCATCCATTGGGAAAAAATACCGCAGAATTTGTAATATTACGAAAGAATAAATAAATGCCATTACACCGATCAAAAATACTGAAACCGTAATGACCGTGAACACGTCTAACTTGTCATGTTGAAACAATTCTATTGTTCGTTATCCTCCACACAAAAGAAACGTGTGCTGTTGGAAACTGCGAGAATCGAGAAATATCGGACTATCTTCTACGAAAACTCCGCAGAAATTCTAGCGAGATAAATCTTCGCCGTTACTAAGATAAGATCACGGTCTCTCCGAGCAGATAATTCTCGAATGAGCGAACAATTTATGTTCTGTAATTTAGAGGAATCGAGAGGTCGTATCTCTGACTCATCGACAGTTGGTGTAACCGCCCGACAAATCACGTTTCGCGCGTCATCGCCATTTCCTTCTTTTTAATCCCGCTGCTCCTTTTCGCGTGACTTTTCTTCACTCGGAGCGAACATCGTAGCGCTACGTCGATTGCCGCGTGAGATATATCCGACATTGGAGCCATGCTCGAGTATCAAATTCGACAGAGTACGGTATCATTTTTATTTGTTACAGATCCACAAACGCTATTGCCAATGAAAATAGGATTTTATTACTCCCACTTTCTTAACCCTTGCTCTACAAAACTTGAAAATTCCATAAAGAATCGCAGTCCAATAATTAGAGTAAGAGGTGGGCGCATTATTATTTTTTTAACGTAACACTCTGTATAATTATGTTTTGCTATGAAAATTGCGAACTGTTGTGCCGATACACCGAAAGCAATAAGTGCGCTATAAATGCAGAGTACCATAATACACCGTGACGCGTATGGATTCTAAAAACCACTAAAACACGTGCGACCCACTTAAACATCTTTAAATAAACATATGTCTCAGCACATGTTGCTGCACACGTTTGTAAAAGAGGGAACAACGCGTGAAAGCGGCCGATGTGAACAATTGCAGACTGAAGTATGTTCGTACTATGTGATCAGTGAAAATACTTATCTTTTTTTTTAAATTCAGACGCAAAATTTCTCTTGAAGATGATTCAGAATCCGATCGAAACGTTGAGGAATATTTTATAAATTGCAAAATTACTTTCTTTTGATTTTTTGATCGCACCTGTGCGCTAATATCATAAACTAATTTCTACAAATACTAATTCTATTGAAAATATCCTAGATACTCCTAGATATTGGGCTTGTTTGATTGGATAATTTTCGCCGGAGATAGTAATTAACGAGTCAATGGTACATTTAACCGACTCCTACCGTAGAATCCCGTTAACGCAACCCTTTGAGAAGGTTCGAGTAATATCGGGACCAACTCGGAAATAAAAGTCCGCATTTCCGTCGATCCGACCAAGTTTTAATGAGAACCGTATTTAGACACCTGTCGGGGAATTCTATCTGGTATGTCACGTCGGTGGTGCACGCGGTCGCGGTAACACGAGCACAGAGAAACTGGGAAGCAGAATGCACGAATGCAATGGGAGAAACGGGGAGGGGAAGAAGACGCGTCGCGTTACATAATAGTTGGCAGTTGGCATAGTTCTCGAGCAAGAAGGCGGTCGCTTATTCACGCACGGAAGTCGCACGAGAGTCACCGGGCGACAAGGCTAAGGGCGTGTTCGTACGCTGCTCTCCTAATACGCTAGTACATATATGCGGCACTGAAATGAAATCCGGTCTGCGTTGGAAATTCTGCTGGAATTTTGCAGGAACGTGAAATCCTTGCGGTCCCCACCGATCCGAGCGTAATCATCAAATAAAAAAGTACCTAAAGAAACTTTTTAAAAACCACGCTTATATTACAATGCATTAAAATGGAGAAAATAATATTTTTAGATATTAATGACTATAAATAAAAAGCGTGGAGCGACCCTCCGAAGATTACGTTAATATAGTTTACCGCTCCACGCTTTTATTTATAGTCACTAATATCGAAACAAAATTATTTTCTCCTTTTTAGTGCATTCTACCATAAGCGTGGTTTTTAAAAAGTTTTTTTATACAATATTTTTTTATTTTATACTGTTTAGTCTTTACTACCGAGCGTATTTAGTAAGACCCGGGTTTTTTTATCTTCTAAACGCAGTCTTTAAAAATTTTTTTTTTAATATTGCATTGTCATTCAGTTCTGAGCTATGTGTAAAGTTTCAAGTATCTGGTTCATAAGAAAGTGGTTTATAATTCGATTACAAGATTTTGGCACAACGGGCCAAGCGAATATAAGCTTGGTAATAAATTGTGTTCCTCTAATCGATCGCGTGTTGAAAATTGTTAGGGCAGTGCGAGTGTGTAATCGCCAAATTTGGGTCCCATGGAGATCATCGACACCAATTTTCCCCAACACTGTTTTCACCGACTCCAGCATTTTACCGACAATACCTTCGGTCGACAACGCCTTTATTCGAAAACGAATTTGATCGACAACGATTATTACCGACAAAAACGTTGTCGATCAAAGTTGTTTTCGGCCAAAGTTATTGTCGGTAGAATCTGAAGTTGGTGAAATATTGTCGGCGAAAACCGTGTCGAGGAATTTGTGTCGATTATTTTCACGGTCCGGCAAAATTTCAGGTTCGGATCGAGATCCCGAAAGTTTATAAACTTGAGGTACCCGTTGTTCCTCGTAGGAAGCAGTTTACTGCGTGATAAACCAGATTTAAAAATATAAACTTAGCAAGCGTCTGATTTCAGGATCCACAGGCGAGATATTTCCTGTCAATCTTCGTTCTCCCCGTTTTTCACGCTATCGGTATTTCATCTAGCTCAGCGTTTCCGATCCCAGCCCCGACAGCCTTCCTACACTCGTTGCTGTCTGTGCCTGGCTCTAACGTGCATTAAAAGGCCGTTTGCACGAGCAACGCTTTAAGTGTATACCGGCGGCAATACGTACGAGACACGTTACGCGAGAGTACACGCCGCAAACCGCACAGGGACAAACGAACGGACGCTAGATGAAAGGAGCTCGTGCATTTAGACGCGTGGGATCCGTCTGAGACTACATCTTCGATAACCGGGTATACACAAATACACGCGCAGCCGACTCCGCGCCAGAATTCACCGACATCGTGGCGTTTTCACCCCGGCTCTCTCACCTAGATTCGGATTTTTTAACCCCTTGCACTATAACATCGAGTCAGTCTCCGAGCGAAGATTTTGAACGGTATCTAATAAATAGGTTTGCTACTGACCCCTTGCACTGTTATTTATTTCGTGTCTACAGTGATTCGAAATTCTTCATCCGTTTTACTTGAAAGGGTACGTGGTTAGTAAAATTGTGAAAAATTCTAAATTATAGAAATAAGACATTAATAGTTATTAATCAATCTCGCGAAATGTATATTTTATTTTACAGTACTCTGCAAGAAGAAGAAAATACTGTATGGAGTGACAAAGAAAATCATCTCTTTTTCCATAGTTTCTCTTGTTCCTTTAAATTGAAACCTATGTAAAAGAAATCATAAACTAAGATTTTGAACGGTATCTAATAAATCGGTTTGCTACTGACCCCTTGCACTATTATTTATTTCGTGTCTACAGTGATTCGAAATTCTTCATCCGTTTTACTTGAAAGGGTACGTGGTTAGTAAAATTGTAAAAAATTCTAAATTATAGAAATAAGACGTCGTTTTTTTAAATTTAAAATAAAACTTCTGAATGAAAGACCTTGTGCATTGTAATACAATCACTGTAAATACGTAACATTTTTTTATCTTGCTATTCTCGAAACCAGGATACGTGTAATATTAATTCTACGATAATATAATTGAATTAATTCTCATGGTCATTTGCGATTTCAGCTCGGTTTCATTATTCACAAGCTTCATACGTCATTAATAGTTATTAATCAATCTCGGGAAATGTATATTTTATTTTACAGTACTCTGCGCAAGAAGAAGAAAATACTGTATGGAGTGATAAAGAAAATCATTCAATCAAAGAACCACTTTTTTCCATAGTTTGTCTTGTTCGTCTAAATTGAAAACTCTGTAAAATAAATCAGATATGTTGCAGCGAATAGAATGCACATTCATGAATTTTCTCCAAATTTTTATCTTCGAAAACGATTTTTATAAATATTAGAGAAACTTCGACGTGTCGATTTCTTGTAGAAACCATGAAATATTAAGTCTGTGTTTTTACTGTTTTAGCACGTCGTTACGGTTGTCGACATATAATTTTGATAGATTTTTCAAAGTGGAGGCGCACAGTTAAAAAGTCTGAAGATTAGAGTTGTCACTATTCGACACGTGGTTAGTAAAATTGTAAAAAATTCTAAATTATAGAAATAAGACATCGTTTTTTTAAATTTAAAATAAAACTTCTTAATATGAGACCCTGTACATTGTAATACAAGCACTGTAAATACGTAACATTTTTCTATCTTGCTATTCTCGAAACCAGGATACGTGTAATATTAATTCTACGATAATATAATTGAATTAATACTCATGGTCATTTGCGGTTTCAGCTCGGTTTCATTATTCAAAAGCTTCATACGTCATTAATAGTTATTAATCAATCTCGTGAAGTGTATATTTTATTTTAGAGTACTCTGCAAATTGAATTATTAGTACCGCGTTATACGGACCGAGTTTCATTTCCCGGCGCTTGTCAGCAAAGCCATTCAATGCAGTTTCATTTCAAGGGAACCAATTAATTCTGTCGCTTGTACAGCTCTACGGAACGAAATCGAATGAACTAACCAACGCCGATGTAATCAATTATTGACCGTAACGCGGAAAACAATTTACAAATACATTTGATCTAACGAAACCAGCATCCGCACTTCGTAAAACAGCAGAATACAAGAAAAGTGGGTGAAACGAGTTCGCACAATAGAGATAGATATAGAATTGGTAACACGTTGATCGTCGAATCGGAATTCTTAACACTAATCAACTAATTAAAGCGAAACTAAAGAGAAAACATATGATTTCTACGAATATGCTACGTTAAAAACTAATTTTCATCTAATTTAAACACGATTCTTTTTATTTATTATTACACTGCAGATGTTTGTGCATTTATAGCAAAATTGAGTAGACGAAATTAAAAATTGTTGGAATATTTTTAAAATTGAAGTAACTGCTTTTTTTGTAATCGATGCAGACAATTTTTATTTTGCATAAAGATCCGCAGTCTATTATTATATTCTTTCACTTCCTTAACTGGAATCTGAAAGTAGTGTGGGAAAAAATGTCGTAAAATTGTAAGCAACGGATTCGGGGAATAAAAGCCGCATCGAATCCGAGGTTTCGTGTGGCTGTTGCGAGCCGAAGAAAGGAAGTATAACAGCATGGTTACGATTCGTGAAAGAAGAAAAAGAAACGGGAGAGAAAGTGGCTCGGATTTTACATGGGCACCGGCCCGAAGAAGTCGAAACGGGTGTACCGGTTAATAGCACGTAATCGATAATAATCGAATACATCGAAGCGAGGCTCGGAGCGGTCCGGTCCGCCAAAGTGGACGGTATAAATAATTTAATCTCGGCCGTGTGCACGCCAGAGGTTGCCGATCCCTCTGATTCAGTCAGCCAGATCGTCTCGAGAGGAAACGGGCAAACGTTGCACGATCCTGGGCCGTATGTATCGTGGCTACAAGTTGTACACACGGGAGAATAAGCGGCACCAGAAATAGAATCTTTACATTACACCTCCCTACACCCCTCCCAGCTATCACTTTCCATAGTTGCTCTCCGTGCCCCTCTTTCCCCACCCTTCTTCACTCGTTTTCCTTATTTCACTGTTTTCATCAAGAAAACCTGTACATTTCTCAAAAACTTTCTTAACCCTCGTACGCTCCTCAAAAATAGCTGCATAAACAGACTAGGATAACAATTCACCCATCTTTATTTTACACGTTAAATCAACACATTATGTTTCGTTTATTTCACATTTGAAAGAAGTACATCTGACTTTGTAGACATAAAAGGTTGAATAATTTTACAGTATGTGAAAACATTGAATAAGTGAATTCTCACCCTGAGAAATGTATGAGGGTTAAGGGAGTATGCAACTCTTTCGGCTTGAAAAAA
>CM052341.1:16289030-16428833 GCA_028455595.1 Lasioglossum vierecki
AAAACTATTGCTAATACTGTATTGAATTTTTCATATTCTTAATCTTAATAGTCTCATTTTATTTACGAAGTGCTTGGAACGAAATCCAGGAAGAAACATTATGAAAGCTTGTTGTTAGATTGGATTCGATGAATGTTTATTAACTTTCATCTATTTACTGGTAAAATCCTTAACATCAACAGCGACGCTTTCGTCGCAGTTACGCAATCGCCGAGTTTATCGTGCACTACGTTGCAGAAAATTCATTGCGTTAGGCAATTTATCAAACTTGCAAGATTATCTTGGCAGTAAATGCACCGTTACAAATTGTAATCGAGCCTGATATAACGTCGGCGCCATAATCGGGCAGCATTTAAAATTTAAGCACGCGGACACGATGAAATTGTTCGTAAATTTCGCAGTTACGAAACGTCACGCGATTATTTATAAATTAGTTAAGATCACTTAAAACTGTTTTACTGAAAATCTTCCAGCGATAACATATTAATTTCTCACTATTCGTCCATTTACTATATCGATATTCGAACGAAGGTTCCTATAAATAAACAGTCACATAAACTGAACATTCTCTACAAGTAAGTCGTACAAACATAAGCAGCAATAAATATTATAAAATATTGGAGAAACAATTTCTGTACACGTTATAAATGTCCTGAAAATATTAAGATCATTATTAATATTATAAAATACGTTGTCTCGTTAACAGGTTCTCGTTTCCATCGCAACATAATAGCGGCAGATCGTGTTATAAAAGTAGCAATTAATTGTTCTCTTTAGTAGGTTAACCAGCTGCTCAGTTTATTTAATAAACGTAAAATCGACATGGCAATAATATCACCTTTTATTCCTCTTGCGTCGCGCAGTTCAACAATTAACGCAAAAATTCGTTTTTCAATCACGATTGCTGGGCGGCGTTGAATTATAATTGAAATACATAGAAAATATCGAATTTATCAATCACATAAATTATTTTTGCATTTTCAACACGTACAGCTTGACATTTTACGTAGAATGTAAAAGAAACGATAGAAAAAGGCTTATTAAAAATCTTATTTCTTTAAATTAAAGTGTACAACAATTTTCCGAGAATCGCATTAAAAATTATTTGAAAGCGAATTATAGTATGACGAATAACGAATAAATAAATGTCAATTCTCTGCGTGCAGCATCGAGTTCCCAGAATTTTATTTTGCGCATAACGTCACTGTAACTCGAAACAAAAATGTGCGAGATAATTGAAGAGAACGGCAGGATTAAATTATAATTTTCATCAACACTCGGCTGGTGGTACAAGCGTGGGCGACTTCATTTATTTTCCATCAATCACGGTCCGCGTTGATGTACGCGCTACATTCTTCCGAATCGACATTATTCGTCAGCCGGATTCGTCCGAATTGTCCTTAATTGCTCGAAAATTTCAATAATTTCATCGTTACACTTGCCCACCGACGAATCAAATTATATTGCTCTCGTCACGGCCGTTCTCGTCTCGTTGCATTTGGGTCATCTCGGCGTTCATTCGCGATGGACTCCGTTCCTCCTTCGTTCGGCCCGCGCACCGAGAATATCAAAGAGGTCTGAGACGACTAGATGGGACCGCTTGCATTATAAACAGTATCGAAACCTGACCGGGTACAGTGACACCAGAAAATATCGCTCTGTACACTTCCGATTCTCCACAAATTCTCGAACTTTCACCCTCCAGTATACCCAGTGAATAGAACTTCACACAATATGTGTATAGTCGCCAGATTATATCTCCCCACCCCACCTTCCCCTTCTACCTTTCTCTTCTCGAAAACATATTATTTATTAACCCTTAACTGGGCGCATGGGGGCTATTTGACCCCTATATAACATATATATAGTAATACGTATAAAATATTTTATTGTTGTGTATATATGTGTAATATGTGTAAAAATATGTATAAAAAATAGGCATAAAATAGTATATAACTTTTCCAGTTTAAAAAGCACAAATATTGACAAAAAGCACAAAAGACCCTAAATATTGGGATCCCAGGAGACCTCATTACTAACGTAAGTTTATAAGCGAGCCCAGTTAAGGGTTAATATCTCGAAAACTGATAAACAAGACCCGCCATTGAAATTTTATATTCAGGGTTCTGACTCCTCTTTCTCGCTCTTCCTCAAAATCTCAGATGATAAATTTGCGTGTGGCATACAATTTTTTATTTCTTCTTTTTATCGATTCTCGCAGTCGATGAAGGAAATTTTTCTGTTGCATAATTATCCGCGATCCAATCACACTACTGGTTTCAAATTTCGAGCGCGCACCAGGAGCGTGGCAGAAATTAATCACTTGTCTCTACTAATTGACTTTGTGAAACCGAAGCTTCAATATTAAATTACCTGATCAGCGTGAGCACATATTGGACTTGGTCCCATCAGTTGGCAAATATATGTGCACGATCGTCCGCAAAGGTGAACGCCAACATAATTTCGCGTGAGGTCGCCACGGAAAAGCAATCGACTCGCGAGCAGGTCGCGCGAGAACTCGAACAACAGGTGCGCAACCAGTGTCGGTTAGTATCGATACGAGTGTTCGACGGGACACACGTTTGCCACGGAAACTGGAATAGAAAAATGTTCGACTGTCGAGGCTCCCGGTGTTCCGCGGGACGACCACGGTCGCTCGGATCTCGAGCAATGAACTTGAAAGTGCAGCGACTCGAGCCACCGCCTGCCTCCGAGCGGCGCAACTTTTGGAATTCTAATTGAGCGAAACGGCAACAGACTCGGACGCAACAATCGTATTGTTACATCTTCTCCGCTGGAAATCGAACATTTTTTGTATTAACCCTCATACGTTCCACAAAAATAGCTGTATTGTGTACAGAGTTGTGCTAATTCAATTACGTAATTGAATTACATTGTATTTCAATTTATAGTAATTCAATTATGTCGTACATGAATTACTATATAATTGAAATACAATGTAATTGAACTAATAAGTATTTTAATCAGATGTGTAATTGAAATACAATATAACTGAACTACTAAGTATTTTAATCAGATGTGTAATTGAAATACACAGTTATAATTGAAGATGTGATAAATAATAAATTCCTTCTGTTTGAATCCTTTACATGGACTTTTCAACCTCTTCTTGCCTATTACTTCATTTTTCATAATTTAATTACAATGTATTTTTAAATGTACTCCATTGCAAATACGAATTACATTATAATTTAATTGAATGAAGATCTGAATTATAAAGTACAATATAACTGAATTACAATGTAATTCAATTACTTTGAAATTGTAATTCTGGAGTAATTCAATTGTAATTCTGCACAACTCTGGTTGGATACCAACAACAAAATTCTCTCTAGCATTAGTCATCACTCATGTTAATCTAAGCGTTTCAATTCGTCACTCAATCTTCAATTCGACATTCTATCTACTATTACTCGTGCTTGAACTTCATCCCCATGCTTCATCTCTCACTGACTATTAGACCTAAAACAACCCCCACTTTACAGAATCAAATCCTATATTTTCTTTTGATTTCTTCTTCTCGTGAGCAGTTTTTTCTCAGTCTCATTTTGCTTCTGATCAATCTTACCATGTCTTGTCTAGACTATTAACATCCTTTTGTATAACGTCTGTGGTTTGTATTTCGTTCCGAAATTGTATTTAATAAATATACATATATTAAGTATCCGGAATACAACAGCTGCATAAAAGAGACTAGGATAACAATTCACCCATTTTTATTTTACACGTTAAATCGACACATTACGTTTCATTTACAGCGTCACGTTTTAAAGAAATAAATCTCACGACGTAGACGTAAAGGGATGAATAATTTTACAGTGTGTGAAAATATTGAATGGGCGAATTTCCACCCTGAGGAGCGTATGAGGGTTAAATATTAGTTTCGCGTCTTGGGAACAGAATACAGAAGGTTTTATATGGATTTCAGGCTTCAATATAAATTATTTCTCGGAGTACCGTTTCGAGAGTGAGCCGAAGCACGTAGTTTTATAATTTAATTGAGTATATTTCTTGAATCGTATGAAACATTGGAGTTCGCCGTTTCCACGCGCAAACTGCTTAATCAGTGGATTCTTATGTCCACAAAATTCTTCTATCCGAATTGCAACCGACTGGTTCTTTGTTAATGCACTCAATAAGTTAAAAATAAAATCCGCTGTCTGTTAATTAGAATCAATATTCGTACAATATTCGTTCCCACGGAAAATGCGCTCCACTATAGATTTTCCGAGACAATCGAAACCTAAAACAAATGGCTGAAGTGACAAGAGAGACTGGGATTCGTATAAATCTGTGAATCCATCAACATCAGTTTCGGACAGTCACGTTGTGAAATGAAAATTCTTCGGCGAGAGTTATAGGTAAACACAGAGCGAATGCCTTGAACAGTAATTGCGAGCTGCCGATGCCGTTCCACGCGAGACCAATCAGAAACAATGGCCATTAAAAAATCCATTGTGAGCTCGAATCAGCGTGATGGCACCATAATTGAAATAATTGGAACGGCTAGATGCCCGTTCCCATCGACAGCCGTCTGAACGTCCGTGTACTGCCTTGGTGAAACAGACCATCAGTTTTCGTTTTTTTTTTTTCCGAATATCCACGCCTCGCCCGAAGCTTCAACGTACGCGTCGAGTTATGAGCATCACCGGTCTCGCCGTGGGACCGCCGTCAACCCACACGTTTCCTCCACTGATTTATCGCCAATAAATAAAGACAAATTTGTACTTTGTGGTAGCCAAGGTCTTGATAATGATTGAAGTCGTGGGAGGAAAACCGCGGCCTATTTCAATATTTATTGATCCTCGACGGCAGAGTTGGGCATTAATCGATTAAAATTGTAATCATGATTGGTCGATTAATGTGTACGATTAAAAAAAGAAATTGTCGAAAAATCGGCGATTGATTCAATCGATTGATGAAGTTAATCGTTGATTAAACGAAGAAATCATCGAAAAATCGGAAACTGATTTAATCAATTATTGAAGTTAATCACCATACGGTTTATCAATAAATTGTAATATGAAGGGAGAGGAAGACAGAAAGAGAGAGCAGAGAGCGGATGAAGAATTGACAGAATCATTAATCAATAATCCGTTTGACGATTAATCGTTAATTGCAATTAACGATTTAACCCCTTGCACTCGGAGCTATTTTAACTGGAAAATCAAACGTTTCTGCCGACTTGGAATATTTCCATTCTCTGTGATCTTTTAAATTTGGTAGATATGAAGTTGATATAATACCTCATACAAGACGTAAATGTTTAGTAATTAGTTAGATACCGACATATCTGATAATGTAAACAATATTTTAAATACTAGTACAGGAATTTTTAGTGACGCTCAAGAGGCGCCACTCGAGTGCTAAGGGTTAAGTATAAATTTATTCTTCATTCGGCGATTAATTTTTTACCCAACTCTGCTCAACGGGACAGCATGATGCGAACATCGAAAATGATCGAATTGTTAGGAATTTATTCTAACCAATTAGGATGGACTCATCTTAAAATTGTAGAACCGCGATAAAGGCTTTCGCTAATAACATGTGACAAACACGCGACAGGAAGGTTAGGGTGTTGAGAAAAAAAAATAAATAAATGATACGTATGAAAATCGATGTTTTATTTCCCATAACTTTGTACTGATATACAACGAATTCGCATTTGCGAGAAACGTGTTAAACATACCGTGTAAAAAGAGTCCCAGGTGTACTCTTGTACAACAGACGAGATTATGGATAAAACGCGGTCGATCGAAAGAGTGAAACGCGAATGGGTGAAAATTACGGAAGGATTTCTTTTATTTTCACGGGACTATGTTTGAGGAGCACGCGAGTATTAAACGCCATTTACAGATTTACGGTATTTCAAACGCAACGAGAGAGTGAGAGAGAGAGAGAGAGAGAGAGAGAATGCAATATATTATGTGTAAATTCGTCGATTAAAGTGATGCGCTATTAAATGCCTTTACTCCGTTTACGGTTCGGCGGACGAGAACCTGCACGGATACGTTCGATATAAATTCGCCGCGGGAATTTGCAACGCAGAATTTAAACGAATAATCCCGAGTCTATCGTGTATTCATCATTTCGTTCAAATTCAAATTTTATTCGACCGTCCGTGGTTCCGCTCAAATAAATGTTCATTGAGAGCACCGGAAAACGATTTACATAATGTTATTCTGAAATGCGAAAATCGCGCGGCATCGGTAATCACTGGAATACTAAAATTCTCGGAATTTCCGTGTTATTTGACCAAACATGGCTGCCGCGCAACGCTGACGGTAAACATAATTAAATGTATCAATGATACAACCCGAAAATTATTTCAACAGTTTCGTACCGAAACTCGCGCGCGCTTTACCAATTCGCTTTCACGCTGATGCTGATAATGAAAAATGCGAATCAATTGTAAATATTTTCATCACGGTAACTGTAATGAAAATAGCGTGGCAAGAGGGGTTAATGAATTCGTAAAACTCGTAAACAGTTTTGTTAATTTTTTCACAGAAGGAAATCACGATTTTTCAGATTCGAAACGTGGCTCGTTAATTTACAACAGTGTAAAAATCGAGTAAAAACAAGTGGAACGGAAATACACAACTAACGAGGTTCGTTAGCGCGGTGCTAACAAAAATTAGTAATTAATATCTCATCACAAAATGCAGTTCGTGCCGAAAGCAGAAAATGCCGCGCGACACAATGCTCGTTCGTAATTAACCAACAATGTGTCCAAAGGAAAACGCGTTAACTGAAATGGCGTTCGCCAAGGATGCGCGAGGATCACGGCCGCATTGTTCGTATGAGAATTTCGCGTGAATTCGCGATTTGTCACTAATCCCACGGTCATTGCATGCGACAACTCTTGCATTACACCATGTACGCACAGTTGAAACGTTTTCGTGGAGAACCTGCGATTTCGTTGCGACAGAAACGAGACACCTGTTTTCGCTGTGTCTCCCTCCAAATACCACCTTTCAGGATATTTAATGTTCGGCCGATACCGTCCACGTTCTCTCAGTCAAAGTACCTTCCGTGTTTCCCCACCGACCGAACCATTTGCCCTCGAAAATTCAATTTCCCTTCGCTTTATTTATTGCTGCTTTGGTCAATCTGTAGCATCGCGCCTTGCCGATTTTTGCAGAATTCTACGTCATTCGATTTCAAATAGTAAACTACATTCGGCAGTGATATTTACCTTTTGGAGAAACTAAACAATAATAAGAACCTAATACAGAAAAATCTGAACCTTCTCTTTTATTTATTATAAGTATCACCACCGAATTAGCTCATTATTTGGAGCCGAGTACAATTTTGCACAAATTGGGGTGGCAAATTCTACATCAACCACTGTTTTCAAAACATTTTTCTTGTTGCAAGATTTTGCACCTGAAATGTCGGTTTATTGAAACTTTAATTTGCTAAAGTATAATATATTATACTGGATAGCTGCACACACAATTGCTTGGTATGTATGGATGAAAAAATTTCTAAGCCATTTATTTTTACTGTAGAAAAGATGAAACGAATTTATTAAATACTATATTTTCGTTGTGTTCATCCGTATAGAAATTAGGCGGCAAAACGTGGAGGAATTCGAGCAAGAAAAGACAATGTTTACAAGCCCAAGTCGTTGAAAAATACGTTCTCAATCGACTGGTCGCAGCAAAGCCTATCGATTAGCGTTAATCGCGGAAACCGCATAAAATCTCCATTATCCGAGCACAATATCATCGGATCGTCCAGGTTGAACGGACGAGGCCGACATTTCAGGTGCGCCAACTTAGTAATTACTAGACAGCGAGTTTCGCGCATTTATTACAAAAATGGTTAGGTTTAATTAAAAATATTAAAAGGATAGGACGAATTTAAAGATACTGTCACGTCATTTTCAACCCATTGAGCATACTACGAGAGAAAATAAATGTCTATTTCACTCTAGACTGTTGCAAATTCAGGTGGAACATTTTGCTTAAATGAGAATGTGTAATTCAGAATATTACAAACATTAGACTTCTGTTGCTTCGGTTTGTCGTAATTCGGAAGGAGAATTTTTATTTTCGATAAAGATCCGCTGTCTAGTAATTACAGATGCTTCAAATAAAACGTGTAGACGTCACATGGGGCTCACTTAGGTCCGTGGCCTGGCAAGGTAACAATTCCGCGCGGGTTCGTGGTAATCCAATGGCACAAGAACACAAACGAGTTTCACCGAAACACAATTTTTTCACCAAGCACAGCTTGAGGCAAAGGTTGTGCGCGGCCGGTTAGATGTACTCGGCTGAAGGCGAGAGATGGAAAATGA
Organism: Lasioglossum vierecki; assembly: GCA_028455595.1. NCBI lineage: Eukaryota > Metazoa > Arthropoda > Insecta > Hymenoptera > Halictidae > Lasioglossum > Lasioglossum vierecki. The sequence goes on from CM052341.1 coordinate 16,297,357, forward strand.
GTGGGAGGTATCCACGAATTTGAAAAACGCGGGAAATTAAAGGGAAGAGACGACGAGGCTCGATCGACAACGGGCACTAACGTCGTGTCGTGTGAGCACCGCGGCGAGACGCGATGACGCGTCTTCCGTAACGCTCCTCGGCGATCACATTAATCTTTGTTTTGAACGGGCAATCATTCGCGGCATAGAAACGACCGAAACATCAGACACCAAACCGAACGGAACGAAACGCACGACCCACGCCAAACGAGAGTCCGCGGCAGACTGACAAGTGACAGCCGTAAGCCGGCGCAGCTCCACGCGCCATGCTACCCCTACCAACGCGCGTGCACAGTTCACGGGTATCCGCTCTACCTGGTCCGTCGTACCCATACCCGTTCCCGTACCCGTACACGCTCCCTACGCTCGCAATCGTCCAGTTCAAATACACCGCCGCTCAAAAAGTGTGTGGACTTTGTTAACACTAAACCTACTATGACCGGTTCTAGATTTTGTTATTTCGCAATTACTAGAATTCTAAAGGATCTTGTTCCTGAGAAATTATTGAATCTTTATTGCTGCATACATTGCAGTAACAAATCTTTAAATCTATTTGTCGAATTACTGGAATTATAAAGGAGCTTTCATAAGAAATTATTTAATCTCCATTCCAGCATATATCGAGCAAAGTCTGAATAAATTGAATAAACTGAATCTACCGGTCAGATGACCGGTTCTAGATTTTGTTATTTTATAATTACTGTAATTGTAAAGGATCTTTCTCGTGAAAAATGATTGAATCTTTATTGTTGCATATATTGCAGTAACAAATCTTTAACTAAACCTATTTGTTGAATGAACCGTTCTACGATTTTTTTATTTTCCAATTACTGAAATTATAAAAGAGCTTTCATGAGAAATTAATTAATCTACAATCAAGGAAAATCTATCATCTCAACAAAAGAGTGAGTTGATCATTATAACCGTTTTATTCAAACTAACATTTTAATCTTAAAAAAATTTCTTTGCCTGTTCTCATCGGAACTTATAATATGCAAACTTTTTTCAAAAGTTCCAATCGTAATAGATTCCACTATAGCTTATTAAAAAGTTTTACAAGTCTTCCGGGCCCTGGTCTAGAAGCCAATTAGTGTACTTCCAATTTTCTCTGAGAATTCCGTTTTGTTAAAGCTTTTCGTTGATTCGAGCCGATATTTTCCGAATGTAAAATATAAATGGCTTGAACTTCCTGTACTTTAGCTTCGCGTGTAAATGCTCGAATATCAAACATACTCTTTGATGGTACGTTCAACAACTTGTTCAATGACGTTGTATACACAGAATAAGAGACAACAGTGGTAACGAGAATATACATGTGATAATAATAGTCGTGTAAATGTGTTTACCTTGCGAAGGTGAAGGAGAACAAGTATGTATGCACAGCGAAAGAAATTCAAATGCATGCGCATAATAGATCTCAGATAATCAGCGGGTACATTTGGTTTAAGTTTATGCGAATAGTTCGCAACGCGTATGTTACAGAGATAAAGAATGATTAAGCAGTGTTATAGTCTTCAATTATAAACAGTTTATACAAGAATGCACAGTAGTATGCTTTTTTTTATGGGAACCTCCGCTGAACTCTGTTTTCTTTTTCTTTTTGTAATACGCGTCGCATTTCGTTGAACATTTCTGTTGGCGCTGCAGTTATATTTGCAATTCGAATTAACCAGTTTTCCGCTTATTTTTATAATTATAAAAACGTTCATTCAATCTGTATTTTATATGGTACATTGTTTACGAGGTGGATAAAGTTTATGGTGATTATGTATTAATGATTCCAATTGAAATATTTAATAATTCATTTTAAAATGGATTCAAATTGATCCATAACCCAGAGTCGACAGATAAATGTAACTGATTCGAGTTGAGAGGAAACATCTTCTGTCGACGCAAAAGCCTCGGGAAGAATAAAAATAAACACAGTTGAAATTATATCGTGTCTAGTGTTATTTTAATGAGAAAAATGCAAGAAATAATTTGGTGAGAAAATAATGAAAAATAAAGAAGTTTTGTAATTGGATTAATATTGGTTTACACGATTATGGATATATCTTTTGCGTACATAGTGACTCCAACATAATCGATGAAATTCAGAAGTGCTGCTATCTCCACGGCAAAAGTTATAGCTACTATCCTGAAAGAAGATGAGTTCCTACTTTAACAAGGGAGATAGATAGCCATAGGTCGGTATGGAAGTTGCCTGTTCGAGCAACAGATGTTAGAACAGAACAGATTTCGATTCCCCCTCCAAAGATGGCAATAGTTGACCCTGCAAACCCTGCGAGTGCATCGTTCCTTCGTGAATATCAAGCCCGATAAGACTCCGAGTAACTCCGACTATCGATTAAGGGGCAAACTTCGTCTAATTGTCGGGGCGCTAATTAAAATCAAGAACAAGAAGTTCAAACTAAATTACGTATGCGTCTTCAAGTTTCGGAGAATTTCCTATGCACATTCTCTAGTAGACAGAATGATCATTAGTTTAAGGACACGGAAGTTCAGCATCCGTACGCAATCATCGTCAACGACGAAAACAATGCCAACGGAACGTTTACGGAATTAGACATTCAATTTCACGTTCAACAAATTCTAAAATTGCCGTGTCACATTTAATGTAAATTCCTATAATACTTGTTTTAAGATGCTTAACGTGGGTGAAGGTTCTGTGCCATGCTAAGTACATGTTCCATGGTCTGGTACATATCAACATGGCAGCGTCCTTATTGATTCAGAAACGCTTAGAATCGCTTAACTTTAAATCTCCATAACTTTTTAACCGGTGAATTCGTAACATTAACCTTGGATTTTCGGCATTTTTTCTTAAAAATCTAAGGGACCGTATAAACAGAAGTTAAAAATTTTTGTGTCCCTCAGGTGAAGTTGTTCTAAAGGCCCCGAGCGTGAGCACTCTCGGAAGTTAGCATAATTAATAAATAATGTTGTACGTACAGATAATTGTAAAATTAAAATCATCAGTACGTCTCAGATCAAAATAGCTTTGCCCGCTTTAAACTTCTTTCCCCGTTGTTAAGATACAATTGGGATAGCGATCGCCGGTATATGTATACCTGTTGTTGGTCTCACATAAATTTATGTGATACATACTGCGGATCACCAACTAAAGCGGTATTGTCTTGGTAAGTCTTTCGATCTCAAGCTGTACACCAGGGAGTGCACTTCTGTAGAAATTCGATACCCCAAGCAAACTCGATTTAAGCTTTGGTCTGGTGACTATGGTAACTCCACCTATAGCAGGCAAGTAACTCACGTTTGCTTTTACTTACGACGAGGATGAGACCATATATCCTCCACGACCTAAGTGATCAATAAGAATTTCAAGTATTTATGGTCGGTGCGGTGCTTATCAAAAATACGACGCGATAGAAACGTCTAGACAATCTTCGAAACAAAACTTTTACGGTACGACATTTTTGCACGGTTTTAGTTTTAGAAATCTCCACATGTCCACATAGTAATCACTAGATTACTATGCTACTAGCTGCGTATCATCATCGGAGTCATTCCTAGTTTATGCTGAATGGGGTATAGCATCTACCAACAAAAAATCATTAATTCTTCCATTTTTATGAAATCAAGTTCGTAGACCTGCATCCCCTTGAAATTCAAATCGCACCTACGGCGAGAAAGTAATAAAGGAGCGCTTTCATCATCGTCCTAGACGTCTGTGCTCTGTAAAAGAGCACTTAATACCACCACCAAGTCTAGCCATCATCGCGCCTCCTTCAACCGCCACCGACAGCTTCTGTGTTTTCTTCCAACTTTTATATAAGCGCTTGCCTCTTCTTGTTTTTCTTCTTCCTTCTTCAGCTACCCCGCCATCGTTTCTGTTAACCTCATTTCTGCTTCTATATCCTTTTCCCATCCTGCTCCTTTACTCGGTCATTTTTTCCTCCGTTATAGTAGAGGAGTACGGGGTCAGTAACGATTACGCAGAAAGACTATTACATTTATAACAAATCTTTTGTAGATGTAGTCTTCACGATATTCTGAAGTACTATAGGATATTGGGTACTAGGGTACCTATAGGATATTGAGTACTAGGGTACCTATAGGTTATTGGGTATAGAGTATTGTAAAGTTCCTATAGGATATCGGGTGTTGGGTATACGGTATAGGGTACCTACATATAGGGTATTGAGTATAGAGTATAGAGTTCCTTCCTATAGGATATTGGGTACTAGGGTACCTATAGGTTATTGGGTATAGAGTATTGTAGAGTTCCTATAGGATATTGGCTGTTGGGTATACGGTATAGGGTACCCATAGGTTATAGGGTATAGAGTATAGAGTTTCTTCCTATAGGATATTGGGTACTAGGATACCTATAGGTTATTGGGTATAGAGTATTGTAAAGTTCCTATAGGATATTGGGTGTTGGGTATACGGTATAGGGTACCTATAGGGTATTGGGTATAGAGTATAGAGTTCCTTCCTATAGGATATTGGGTATTAGGGTACCTATAGGTTATTGGGTAAGGAGTATTATAGAGTTTCTATAGGATATTGGGTGTTGGGTATACGGTATAGGATACCTATAGGGGATTGGGTATAGAATACAGAGTTCCTTCCTATAGGATATTGGGTACTAGGGAAACGTCGTAGAAGCGCAACATAGAATGGGGGCACAAGCCTTAATCTGGCGAATCTGCCACTGGCGTTGTATATCCGCAGAATCACTTTTCAATTTTTCTAATTAAGTACCTGTTTGATGTTCTAAAGAATACTTGAGTATTATCGAGGTAAACCGGGTAAACCAAACGGGAAGTGGAATTCCCTTTCCATTATAGGGTACAAAGCATGAAGAACGAGGTTGTGAGAAATCGGTCGTTATATTGGCGGCACGGACTTTTAATAACATTGGAGCACACTTGGGAAATTGATCTTCAAAGACCAGTCCATGTTCTTTCATTTATCCTAGCACTTAATAAATTCTGCCTCGAATGATCTGTAATTGCTTGTTCAGACGAGCGTCGGGTATAATTGTACAATTATATCTTTTCAACTACTGTATGAAATTAAATGTTTGTTTCTCATTATAATTAGCAACAACAGGAGTCCCCGAGTACGTTTGATTAATGTGAAATGATTATGAAAAATGAGTAGGTGTAATATAAAACAGTAAAGACGAATAGAGTAATATTAAAATCCTGTTGTGCCCCATCATTTTGTCCCTGGCTGTACCTAATATCGACACTCGTCGCAATTTGAAAGCGTTCGAGAATCCTCGATATCACCTGCGTTCTGACAATCTTCCAAACGAAGGCTCAGATAGCAGCGCGAACGCTTACAATATCCGGCTGCAATAAGAATCAAGGTCCTCAGATATTTACCCGGGAACTTATAGGCGAGTTGGAAACGCTTTCAGATGCATCATCCCGATTCCTGATCCAGAAACCCGTATTGCCCCACAAAAAGCGTTTCTCGAGCTCTCTCTTAGTCTGCTTCGCGTCCTACTCCACCCCGTTCCTCGGACCGGTTGCCCGATCCTCTCCTGGCTTCTTTGCTTCCGACCTCGTCTGCGCTTCTACTAGAAACTGTCGATATCCCTTGGCTTCTTCCAGGTCCTCTCGTCGGTGAAAGAGCCGGAATATTGAAATTTTCGGTCAGTGCCCGATTTTAACTATACGATCGTATCTCTCCGGCGGAGAACCGAATCGAGACTTGAGTCGACCCGACTCGACTCGACTTCACTCGGATTGACTCGACCCGCCGCAAACCGCCACGGCCCGAACTCGACCCGACTAACACATAGCAAAAGACACTCCAACGTAAAAAATCGGAGGAAACTATTATAGCGTCGTTCATGGCCTCAAGATCATAATATGGTAGATCGTTGAACTCGTCTAAACGTCGGCTATAATATTATAAAATCAAAAATGCGTTTTAATATTTAAAAAATCAGAATTATCTTGATTTTCTGTCAGCGCGTTCGATTAAGCCACGAAAGAATAGTGTCCAGTTCCGAACTACGTCACAAGATAGAACCGAGGATTGACTTGGAATGGGATATTACTGCATAAAATACTGACGGATTTTTTTTTTGCAGTTCCTGTGAGATTCTCGGGGCCGCGGCCCCACTATGGGGTGGTTCCTCGGTAACCTGACTTGAAACCCGAGTGAAACAGATATGGTCCGGCAGGAAAGCCCCGGAAAAGAGGACGGACAGATAGAGGGATCCGAGAGAGTTGCTGGAGGAGAGGAAAAAGACAATGGCGGAAGCGAGAGACAGAGGAGAAGAGGAGGGTAGACAGGGTGTAAGAACCAAACGGGGGTGGTGGTGGTGGTGGTAGGCGAACTGAAAGAGGGAAAGGGAGAAAAAGAGGGAGACGTCAAGTAAACGAAGCCCTTTTGACTTTCTGGGTCAGGAAAGTCGATTACTCGGCACCCCAGTGCCTGGGTGAAGCTCTTAACTCTCCGCCAAAGTGTAAACAAGCCTTGGTACTGGGCGTGCATAAATCTAACGGGTGTATCGTTTGCTAATCCGTTTGCTTCTATTTCGTATAATTAATGACTGTTAGCTGAAACGTTCCTCGGAAAATTATTGTTGCGGGTTCGTGCAGAAAGGAAGGCCGACTTTGAACGGCCATTTCGAAATGAATTCATTCGGAGCGAACTCGTCTTTGTGAGCACATTGCTTACTGGCGGCTGTTCAACCCTTAATTTTGCACTCGACCATCGTTGGATCTTTTAGCACATAACCCACGAAAATGATCTTATTAAATGAGAAACAGTGTCTTCTGTCTGTGACCTTGGATGACCTTGAGGCCTGCATAAACCTCTATTGGGACTGTGATTCAGAGTTGTGCCGAATTACAATTGAATTACTCCAGAATTATAATTACAAAGTAATTGAATTAACGGAAAAATTCTTATCGATCGAAATTTCAACTAAAGATAATTTAATGATATCGGCGCCAGGTTCGATCAATTATATTCAATATATTCATATATTCAATTATATATCAATATAATTGATCGAACCTGGCGCCGATATCATTAAATTATCTTTAATTGAATTAAATTGTAATTCAATTATGTTGTAATTTATAATTCAGATCTTCAGTCAATTAAATTACAATGTAATTTGTAATTGCAATGGAGCACAATTATAAAATACATTGTTTTCATGTATTGTATTGTATTGTATTTCAATTATAGTGTAATTCAATTACAAATTGCATTTCAATTATATTGTATTTCAATTACATTGTATTTTAATTAAAAATCTGATTGAATAACGTAATTGAATTACGTTGTATTTGAATTATATAGTAATTCATTTACGACGTAATTGAATTACATTGTAATTGAATTAGCACAACTCTGCTGTGATTGTAGGCACTGAATTTCTAACGAAAGGGCCTATAATTGTAAATGCTTACAAGGGGTATCTTTAATTAAACATCAAAGATATTTGAGGTGGCTGATTCTGTACACAATATCTATAGTGTGAAATTTTCATGCGATTAAAGTCCTCCACACCCGATAGAAGACTGCGGGGTAGAACGAATTCGTATACGGAGCTGGGAACAAAAGTCGTAATATGATTACTAATTAAGCAACAGGCGTGCTCGAACTCGTAATTACAGTTCGCGCAGCATACGCTAGCGGGAATTTTTAATTATTATGGCATTCGTTGGTGGAGACCGTCCATATCTTTTGCACGTATCTGTTTCCTTTTTTCGTGTTGGTAAATAGCATGCATTAAACGCACGATCCCCGTACGACGATTCGCTGTGAATGCGGCCATTACGCTCGTAAGTAAGTTCACCGCGCATCGCGCATGCACACGCTGAATCTGTTTCGCTTGAAACGAGGTGTAACGGAAAAGATGATTTAACTGCAATGTTTAGCAGGAACAAAATTAGTGCTAACGTATGCAGTCTTTGATCGAAATCTCGAAATTGTCGCGCAGGGCGCGGGCGCGGCTGGTTAAAAATGTATCGTTGCGTCCTCCGTACGCGGGAGGATCATTCATGGTTACGTTTATTTGTGTCCGCGTTTTAATTAACTTTTAGGACACCAGCCACGCGGCTGTGCATTACATGTATAATTTATGAGAACACAAGTGAAATTTCCCTGAAACAGTGGGCTAATAGCTGAAAACAGTATAGCCCCTGGTAGCTAACACATCACCGTCGAAAACATTAACGAAACTTCTGAATGAAGTAGCTGCTCGGTCGTGGTGAGATGTTCGTTGTTGCAGAATGGGAACATTAATGTTTACGTAACTCGAATTAGCGTATTACTTGGTGGTATGCGGATTTTGATCGATCGGGCACACCACATGGACCATTTTCCCGTACGAATACATACTGCAACATAGAGAATAATCGTCTAGATCCAAGTGGCAAAAAGTGAACGACCTTCGTACGACCTCTACGTCCAGCTTGTAAATTGAATGTCCTTTGTTGAAGCGAAATAATGGACAATGTCGGGTACTTTGCAGGAAAATGAGCAATTTGACGAACAGTAGACAGGTTGCTATGCATGCGCAAGCAAGCTCCGCGTTCTGGACAGTATAATTTTCAGCAATGGTTGCACTGTTTCTCTAATTGCATAGACAGCTGCCAGGCGAGTTTGCTGCTACTTGAGGCACCGTGGACTTAACAGACTAACGAATGTTTACAGTAACTCGAAGAGTCTATTGCTCGATCGTCGATCCTCCAACGTGAAACTTCACTTGCTACTGGAATATTCAATTTCTAGTTGCTTTCTCTCTTCATTAACGTCGCCGGCAGTAATTATATCTCTATTAAGAGCTGCGTGGGCCATTGTCAATTTTGTCGAATAGAAAAGTCGAGAAGGCTTCGTTCGACTCTATTCGGTTGTCACACCTTCCCACTTCGGATTCCATTGACCTCAGCGGACTCCTTTCGGCGGGTACGCGTCCATTTCCTCGTAATTATACTTGAAACGAAAAAGAATCCTCTTGGGTGACAATTCTCTTACTTTGGTCTTTTCAGCGCGGAAAGCCTCGTGAGTGCTTAAACCGAAAGCGCTGCTTAAACGGAGGTTTAGAAACAATCAGAGAAAGAAGTTGTTTCAAAGTGTACGGAAAGAACGACATAATGCCTCGCGAAAGGCGTCGAGGGTCTTCGAAACTGCCTTTGAAATTTCGAATTGTTCTCGGTCGCGTGTTATGCACTTCCTCGCCGTTATTTATATTACATTTTCATCCCTCCGTCGGATGAAGCGTACATGTATACCATCCTACTGATGGAGCCGTTGGAAATTATTTCCTTTTATTTCTTTTCTTAACAAAATCTAGGATTTTCCTCCTTGAATACCTTCCTCCCCCCAAATGTAGAATTTTAAAACAGTAATTCTAGTCACAGCTAGCTTTGAAATTGAAGCAAAATAAGATCTCGGTTTATCTTAGATCATGAAGGTTCCGTTTTCTCGGATCCAGACTTCACTGTGCCATTGGATTTTCGTTAATTCGTTGATGTTCGACGGTGTTTATTTTCGCCGGTCACACGAGCCGGTTCCGACGGCTAAGCTGCCAGCATTCGATTAACGCGGAATTGCAACGAATCCTTCGGGACGCAGGTCGGGTCACCGCCGTCTGCTAACATATTCTTTTCATTCTCTGGGGTGGATTAATCATATCAGCAACGTGTTTGGATAGCTAACGGCATTGTTACTGTAATCATATTAAATGCCGGGGGATAATAATACCAGAGTTCAATGGCGGCGTTTAATTGTGGTGCTGAGAGAACAATAACAGACGTTTCGAGCAATTACCTAAATTAGATGTTGAAATTTCAATCGAAGCGAAACCTTTGTTCCAGTGTGCTGCACAGCATGAGCCACCTAACTTATAACTAGACAGCGGATTTTATGCATTCGTAAGAATAATTCGACCGATCGAAAAAATAGTCTATTTAGTAAATTATTTAGTAATGTGTTAACATTTCTTTGGAATTGAAAAATCATTAACGTTTTCGTTAAGATAGAAGAAGATTAGCCGACGTATAATAAGTTGGCCTTGAAATGAGCTTCATGGAGTAATACCTCTACATATTGTAACAGAATATGGACATGGAAAATATTCAATGAAAGAGAGTCTTTAAAAAAATTTACCTTCGTACGTTGCTTTTCCTAGAGAGAAGATAAACAATTAACGTAAAACTTCCCACCCCGTCCTGTAGTCATCCCTTTCGTGTCGTGCCTGTCTACTGAATACTTTGCAATTAAAATTCTACCGTATTAATTCCTTTTCACGAGCTTCAGTGTACCAAAGCCATTTCGGTGCTTCCGTATGCAAATTCTGTTTTATGTCATCAAGTATGTTTAGTGCTTTACTTTAATGAATGGAGAAACGATAGAACTTTTCCCTTGAACGTATACATACTATATTTTAATAATTACAGTAAGGCATGACGCGTTAAAAGTAGTGTACAGGGTGGGCCGTTTAATATTCCAAACTATAATATTTCTGTTGCTACAAAGCAATAAAGATGTAAAATTTTGATTTATCAGAAAAAGAATAAAGAATAAACGCATGTGCAGTATCGAGGTGTAATTTCACGTAAAGTTAATAATATTCAATAGAAATCAATACGCAGTGATACAATAATTTGTATGTATTGTTTCTTTATAAAAATGTAAGATTTTTATTTATTTGTTTATCGCTAGCTGTTCCGGCGACTTTGTCCACGTGCAATAACGAATTCTGGTTGATTATTAACGTAATTAAATTTACAATCGCCAAAGTGGTCTCGGATAGAGATAGAGATTTTATTTTCAGACAAGAAAATTTAACGAAATTAATTAAAAAATGATTACAAAAAATATATTTATTACGACTGTAGATGGGATTGATTTTTTAATAAATTTTAGGTTTTCTATTCATTTCAATTCGTATCAACGGCCAAACGGGACGCTAAGGGAGTGAAATTTTGATCAGTCGAAATATTTCGATATAGCTAAATTTCACGTTTTTTGTACATATTATTTTGTGACATCGGCCGCTCAGGAACGTAGTGATTCTATAATAATATAATACTGCGTTTTAAAAGTTAGCAGTTAGCGCTCACACTCGATAGAGAATCTCTCCTGATTGGAGAGATCTCTCCTGAGAAACCCGTTCACTCTACATTTAATCGGAAAAATGAATGTGCATGTAAAGGGGTGGAAGCTGAAAATTTTTAAGATTGATTTTTATTGAATATTACTAACTCTACGTGAAAATACACTTCGATACTACACATAAGTCAAGGTATGCGTGACGTTATACTGCGTTTAAAGTCCGGTGAGCTTAGAAATTTTTTTATTGTTTATTATGTTGTTGATTTTATTTTATTTTATTATATATTAATTTCATTTGCGGTAAGAGAGAGAGAGAGAGAGAGAGAGAGAGAGAGAGAGAGAGGCGTGCGAGTGGCGGCTGCAATGAATTAGGTTTAACACTAAGCTTAAGATAGTGTAAAAGAGGAGATGTTAAGTAATGTTGAGTAATGTTAAGATAGTTGTACAGGGTGTCCCAAAATTCGTGTACTTCCCGGAAATGGGAGGTTCCTTGGGTCATTTGAAGTGACATTTTCCTTTACGAAAATGACGCCAGCGGCTTTGTTTAGGAGTTATTAACAAAAAACACGGACCAATCAGAGCGCGGCTACAGCGGATTGATTCTGGCTCAGCCAATGGCGCCGTCACGCTAACTGTCGCTGAGTCGGACTCCGTTTGCTCTAGCCGCGCTCTGATTGGTTTGTGTTTTTTGTTAATAACTCCTAAACAAAGCCGCTGGCGTCATTTTTGTAAAGGAAAATGTCGCTTCAAATGACCCAAGGAACCTCCCATTTCCGGGAAGTACACGAATTTTGGGACACCCTGTATATTATTATTATTATACTATCTTATAACTATAAGATAGTTATAGATTATAAGGTCGAGACGTAGGAGTTAAGTGTAATGAATTGTAACCCCGAGGGGAACAATAAAAAAAAATATATATACTACATGCAGGTCAATTCTTTAGTCTTGATCGTTGTTTCACGGGACTTTCGCCGATTTATTTGTGACATTTTTCTGATCAAAACAACACTAAACAAGATACAGTGGACAAAAAGAAAATGGTAGAACTGCGCGATCTAAGAAGAAGCACGGTTTCGAGGAATTTTCTTAGGTCAAGAGATTTTACTGTACATAGCCAATCAACATCAAAGGTTGCAGGAAACGTATTGCGAGAAAGGATCAAGACGGATACGCGAACGCCCCTTGTTGAACGCACTCTTCGGGATAGGAGCCGACACAATGGAGAAGATTTATAAGCTGTGCAAATAACTCGTTGCAGTAGGGTGACGTGCGCGTTTATTCGACGTGAAATACGGAGGACGCGACGGTGCGGTGTCTGTTCAGGGCTCGTCTTATTCGATGATACGGGAGGGGAGAGATGCACCCGTGTATGCAAGCTCTGGGGACGTCGCAAGCCGCGCGCGGAGAGATGCCTTTCGCTCAACCAGAAGAACCCAATTCCTCGTGTCGATATTTCGGTGCATCTGCGGGTCCCGTCACTCGACCAACGACCCGCAATGTTTCTTCTTCATTGTTTGCTGCGTGCCAGTGGCGTAGCTACATACCCAGCGACCTGGGGAAACTACAACCGCCCCCTTATTCCTCGGAGAAGATCTAAAACTTCTATAAACTTCACTCTAGGGACCCCATTGAATTCCATTGTGACAATCAGTATTCTCAGAGATCAATCCGTCGAATTGGTAAAGAAAAAACATGCTTAGAACCACTTCAGGGATCATCCCCTACTTTTTCCAATCAGTCTCTCTGGAACACCTTGTATAATTGTCTCATCTCGAGATACCTGGATGTTTTCAACTACCTCAGAAAAGATCCTGTTGATGGCGAATCCAATATCTGGTTGCCAACTCCGACTGGTCTGCTGTTTCTAGAATTGAATGCTTATGTCCGCGTCCTCTCGAGTCCCCTCAACTGTGTTTGTCCGTCCGTTTCCTTACGATATTCATTTCGACTTTTCTGTATTTCCGTTTGCCTAACGGCGCGACCGTGAAACAAAGAGGATGGACGCCGGGGGCACGACGCGGGTACCGTGCACCGCTCTTTTGTGTTTGTGTTCCTCTCAGAGTTCATCACCCAACCCCACCGGCGTGGCACCCCCGCACTCTTTCCGCGTCTATAACTTTCCATTCCTCTGCACAGCGCTGCCGGTGCTCGCTACTTCGACTAATCACTGGGTTGCCCCGACGAAATAAAAAGAAAACGGAACCAGCGCACAGGGGTGGCGGAAAGAAAGGGGACCGGGTGAGAAAGAAATCACGACCCCTGCCTCCGTGCCGTAAGCGGCGTCGTTCTGCACGGGAAAGGCTATGATTGAGATCGTGCCCCCACCGTTTTCGTCCTGTGACCGACTTGAATCATAAATCAGAGGGTTTTTCTCTTTTTAAACGATCGTGGAAACAATTGGCGCGCATCGCAACTTGGAACTTGACGGAGCTTATGGCGATATCGAAGCTTTTTACACCCCCACGACAACAATATAGAACGTGTTCGGCTGCGCTGGGCGAGATTTTATGGTAGGAACACCCTCATTGCACACTGGACCCGGTACGTGACTTTTTGTAGTTTGGCTACGGTGTTGGGCCTATCTTCGTTATTTAATTGATATCCGTACCCGGGTATCTTCGATTCCGTCTCTGCCATACAACGCTTAAGGGGGTAAGGTACAGAGACAGAATAGTACTAAAATATTACTAGAAAAACAAGTGAAAACAGTGTTTGCGGGAAACAGTTGTTTATCCTTATACGAACATAATAGCAGCTGTGTGAGGGCTCATTGTAAAGAGGAAGGTTGATTGTTCTAAGGTGCACTCATGATTTAACGAGATTATGTTTATATTTGATAATATGAGCGTCCAAAGTAGGGGGAAAAATCGAGACAACCAACATCAGGTTCCCATGTATTTTTCTAATACAAAAAGATTTTTTTTACTGAAATCATGAGTGCACCTTAGAACAATCAACCCTCCTCTTTATAATGAGCCCTCACATAGCTCTTATTATGCTCGTATAGTGACAAACAACTCGATCTCGCTAACATGTTCACTTGTTTTTCCAGTAATATTCTAGTAATATTCTAGTAAAATTCTAGTAATATTCTGCCTAACTCTTACCCCCTTAAAAAATTCGTTCCCTAGGTCCAGCGCAGCTGATGGTGCTGTAGCGTATCTGACTTCCAGATGGCTGGAGAGTCCCAGGGTTTGGTCGGCAAATGTGCGACATTCGTAAATCTTTGGGACCGCTGCAAGCACGTTGTTTTTAGTTCCCTTCACCCCTAAACTGACTCAAAGGTAGGGGTGAGTTTGTTAGAGTTGTGTAGAGCCAGAGTTGTGCAGAATTACAATCGAATTACTCCAGAATTATAATTACAAAGTAATTGAATTACATCGTAATTCAGTTATATTATAATTTATAATTCAGATCTTCATCCCATTAAATTACAATGTAATTCGTAATTGCAATGGAGTACAGTTAAAAATACATTGTAACTCAATTATATTGTAATTTATAATTCAGATCATCATTCAATTAAATTACAATGTAGTTCGTAATTGCAATGGAGTACAATTACAAAATACATTGTGATTGAATTATGAAAAATGAAGTAATAGGCAAGAAGAGGTTAAAAAATCCATGTGCAGGTTTCAAACAGAAGGAATTTATTATTTAATAAATTTACTAGCTGCTCGTAACGTGCCTACGACACATCTTCAATTATATTGTATTTCAATTATACATTATATTTCAATTACACATCTGATTAAAATACTTAGTAATTGAATTAGCACAACTCTGCCTCCAGCGGAGTGATGCCAGAATGGTTGAACCGGCTGGACCCCCCATGCTTACTTCTACTGCGCACGTGCTACACACGAACGTACCTCTACTCACCGTCAGACTCACACGGGCAGAGTGATGTCCATTCGCGACAACGAATAAAATTCGAAACGGAAAGTTACGCCCTCCGTTTGTCTTCGAAAAGTCTAGCAACGTAATACTGACTACCGAAAGCTTTAAAGGAAAATTTTATCCAGAATGGTGCCCCTGATAGCATATTTTATTTGAAACCTGGGAGAAGCAACATATCGACAAGTTTACCGACGATTCTTTTTAAATGAAATAATTTCTATTGAAACGACGACAACCTCTGACAGCATCGTGCACAACCGCAGAGAAGTTTCAAATCGTCGAACACAAAGTATCGATACATTTTCACGGAGGCTTGGAGACATAATGCTAAATACGCTATAAGGGAATCGACTCGTGAGAAATAGTATGCACTAAGAAATTAGCGTTCTTGCCCGCCTCGACAACCTTAACTACCCGACCTCGAGTATCACGAATACGCGAGTCCTCTGGCACGTGCTCGGAATTCAATGGCGGCTGGCGATAGGGAAGGAAAGAAAAGCGATACGTTCAGTGTGCCGTGACAAGGAGAGACAGAAGATTATGGGAATTCTACAGGGGTTGTCGCGAAATTGCATTTATTCTTTATAAAATGCACCGTAGCCATTTCCTCTCGATTCTATTTCACTTCGTGAACTAAAATCGGTTTTCCAGCGTATTGGTTCCAGTGTTTCTGAATTTCGAGGATCATAGTGCGTGTCTCTGACAATTATGGAAATGTTGTTCAGCTAGTGGAGCATGTCCCACGGGGACAGTAAGTGCAGTTTAATATAAAGAATATCAAATGTTATTTTGTAAATTCCGACTTTAACCCTCCGCTGCATAGTGTATCATATCTGGTACAGTCAACAGATCTGCTGTATAGTAAACTAAGAATGTATTTTCTGACTATTCTAAATTATGTTTATTTTTCTGAAAGTGTTATTTCAATTTTTCTAATATTGTTTTCCCTTAAATAAAACACAAAAACTGATCTTCTTTCAATTTTTTCATCCCAATTAAAAGAACTATCCAGTGAAGGGTTAACAGGAGGTGAAAATACTAGAAAAGCTTACAGCTCAAGTAGTGGCTACCGCCGAAGAAGAACTTGGACAGACCTGACCTAGTCGAAGCGTCGAAGCCCAGTCCCTCTTTCTTTTCATTCACAAAGAATGCAGCACCTCTGCTAGAACTGTGATTCGACAGAGCCGACGACAGTTACGAAGAGACTACTCCACACAGGAGCCGGCAATTCATCATAATCAGGAGGCTGCGCCGGACGGTCAAAAATGGAACCGGCGAGCCAAGACAAAGGCTGAAGGGCGATATGGTGGAGGGGTTAAAAAGAAAACAGAAAAATACAGGAACCTGGTGGGATGTAGACGAGCCGTTTGACATCGATGCTCGCGAAAAAAAGTGATGAATCGAGCGTGGAGAAGTGACACGGGAGGCTTTCAGCGTTGGTTATCGGTCAAACGAAAACTGGCGAGCGTCGGTTGTCTCTGAAGGCTGTCCCGGAAGAAAGCTGGGGGCGGCTAGACTGGCATCACACGAGCTTTCTTGCGGCGAGCTTCCTGCCTGTTTTTCCTTTCCCTGGCCCGACGAAAAGAGGAGAAGTGCCGCGGGAAGTCGCAACGAGGTAAAGATGGAAAGTGGTAAGTAAAAGCGGCCGAGAAAAGGGTAGGCGGTAGAGAGTGGTACGAAGGGTATGAAAGGCGAGAACGAAGACGTTTGGGATCGAGCACCGAGACGAGGAAAACAAAAGGCACGTCGACGTCGCGTCGTCGTCCCAGGGAACGGAGAAATGGTCCGTCTATGAACGACCGCTATGTCAGACAAAAGAAGCCCGGATCCTCGCCGAGAGGACAATATTTAATCCCTTCGAACGACAGCCACGGTGGCACAATCGCCCAGCTGGAATACGAGCGTTATTTTGCATTCGAAACGGGTTTATCGCGCTAAGAGTTTGTCATAGCAACTAGTCAACCACGATCAAATTCTATCTCTGACGATCGACGCGATTTTCCAACTTCCATCACCGTGACCAACACAAACGTACCTTCGACGATGAATCCGCTAGATGGCTGCGCCCTCGGAATACCCAGATTATGTTTTAATAAGAACCCTGTACAACTTTCCACGCAATCAATAGCGGCCACATTCTCCATGGCTCGACGTTTCAGCTCGATGAAGAGTGAGAGAGAGCGAGAGGGAGAGTAGATAGGAACACAGGCCTTCGAATCGGATTCAACGTTCGGAAGTCGGGCACACATACCCTTACAGCATTTATCATCAAATAAGGCCAGGAGTTTTCATTAGTCTCGAGGAAAGAGCGCCGCGAAATATGGGAAAATTGGAATCTTTTCTTCATGGCCCGTTTTTCCGGAGGCAGACGATGAGACTTGGCACGAGGAACGAACCTTTCGTTCGGGCATAGGGCAGACGGGTCTGGCGCGGGGTGGTTGCGGGGCGGAGAGAGGCTACCAGGGGCCATTGAACGAGGGGGTTGGAAACTAGCGGAACGTCGATTCGCGGTGACGGTATCAAGCGAGGGTCGCGTTTATTTGTCCGTCGAAAACAAAGCTCGAGCAACAGGCCCTCCGCCCTTCCGCCCTTCCGCCTACCATCGTGGCAACATTCCACCCGTCGCTTCCGGCACCTTTAAGGGGCGGTCTCATGTAAACCCTGGAGAATTGAACATTTTTCAGGAATTTCTTTCAAATCGATGGCACCTCATACGTTATAACTATTTTAGTTACTGATTTCTCTACTTTCATTGTACACAACAATTTTTGTCCAGAGTGACCTCGAATGATGAACCGCTCGAACATCTCTGAAATTATTTTCCTTCGGAATATCTCTGAAAAATATGTATATCTCTGAAATTGTAGGGCCTTGGTTTTTCTGTAGGTGAAGGAGTAGAGAGCATATCTAGGTCACTTTAATTTTTTTAATATCTTCTGCTGTAACATCGACAATTTTTTTTCTATTCAAAGAAAAAGTTCCTTCACCACGATTATAAGAGAAAAACTTTCAATCGAGGGATCGAACCGAGGGATCGAATCTATGATCTGAGAGTTGAGTCGATCTCTCGACGATGGATTCTTCGAAAGGTGTTCTTCCCCGGAATCGATTTTTCATCTCGCAATTCGAATTGATCTGAAAAGTCGTTTCCCCCTAAAAAAATGGACAGCCTTACTTTCATCCCCTTCTCCTCGTGCTCCCCCTGTCGCCAATTGCAAACTACTTCGGACGATAACGCCGTGAAAGAAATCCGGGATGAAACGTGCTCGCTTCCGAAGGCCAGTTTATCGAAAGAAGGAAGTCCATTGTTGCGCGAAATTCGAAATCGAGTTTCACTCGACGGAAAGCGAGACCGAGCGTACCGCGCCGAACGGAATATAAAACGGAGACTCCGGCTCGTAATCACGTGTGCGAACTTTCGCCGTGAAGGAGAATTTCTCGATCCCTTCCAGTTTCCCCGCCATCGGCCGTGCTGGAGATATTATCCCGATCCGACCACGTGTTCAGAAAAATAGGGTGGACAGTTTCGGCTGATGGATTGGCCCCGCAGTGAAATTTTAGGGGACGGACTTCGCGGGTAGTAGGTTTACGAGCGGAATGCGGACGCGACGCCGGAGAATGCTCGAATTTATGAGACTTCCCTTCTTGTCAACCTCGTATCGTTTTATCGGGACTCTTATTTATAACGCGCGTTATGGTTCAGTGGCCGAAGGTTCGTTGGTTTGCGGTGTGCGCGGTTTCGATATCTTCATGATTTAACCCTCATACGTTTCATAGACATAGTTTTTTTTATTGAAGCTCTTTAGGGCCTTAGTTGGGTCCATTTCGCTTTACAATTTGGTTTTACAAAGGTACCAGCTGATGATACAGAACACAAGATTTATATTGATAGTTTACAATCTGTAAGATAATTGTGAATACAAACACAAATCTTAATTAGGTTTTGCTATAAACATGTCCATATTTAGAGATAGTTGGAAACCCATTTTATATAGGGAATCCAATAATTTGTGCCTCTGAGTGTTATACTTTTCGCACTGCCAGATAATGCGGTTTAAAGTTTCATCGCTTTGGTTACAACTACACTTGCCATCGGATTATAGCGTGACATTTCAATGAAATAGATTTTGCAACACAGACAAGAAGAAATCAATCGTTTTACAATACGCGAGAAAAGGTAAACGGGTGAACTTTCACCCTGAGGAACCCGCATCAGGTTTAACCCGTAGTGACTACCTCCTACGCTCGCCAGTAGATGGAGAAATATTCAACACCTTTGCTGCTATCACCTGATCCGTTAATTTATTCCTGTTCAGAGGAGATTTCTAAAAAATCAATTTTTTCTTGTTTCACCGAAGGGTGAAATGAAAATCTTCACTGTCACCCGGTTTTATCCTACCGCACCGTTTGGAATCGAATTGTTCCGTCGCGTAGGAACAGGACACGTGGGTTCTTTCGAACAGTATTTATGGTGGTTCGTGAATAAAAATTTCCTTCGAAGATTAAGGAAATTAGAGTCATACGACGAACATTCGAGACATTGCCAGATGTCTAGTTTTTTATATATCTTAAAGGCAATGTGCCATGAATATTGGTCCCACCGAACGACCACACGCGACCGTCAAGATCAGTTTCAAATTATCGATACCCGTCGCACCTCCTTCCCAAGGGTCCTTCAGAACTACGAGAAGGAGGTCTAGACTTTAGACAGTCAAAGCATGTTGATTGGTAAATGTAACTTTCGGCAGGAACCAATCAGTACATGTTTTTCCACATCGCGTTCGGAGAGGAAGTTGAGTTCCGACAGTTCCATCTTAGTTTTCGGATAAACATCACCATTGAACCGTCGGATAGGGGGTTCACATTCATTCAGTACGAGTTTCAAAACTTTACATTGCGGTATAGTAATCCCTTGATTCTTGTCTAGGAGGGTGTTCACTGAGCAGACAAGAATCGCAATCTGACTTGCTTTTCTGATTTATGGTTGCGTCTACCGTTTCGACTGCGCCGAGGGAAACTACAATAGATAGTCGAACATAAAGAAGGACAGATATACCCGAGCCAAAAACAATAGTCGCCGCCCTGCGGCGCGACACAGCGTTGACAGGCAGTGGAGGGAGTAGGCCTAGACAGAAATTAGGACCTCGAACCCCGGAAAGTATTCGGATCTTTCTGTATTTTGTTGTCCAACGGACAGGATAACCGCACTAGATTCCGCGCTGAATCATTCGAGACTCCTCGCGTGCGCCAGCGTATAAGGCAAGACCTGCTAGAATTGCCTTACTGATGAGTCCACTTGCAGGTCCTTTAACCCTCATCCACACTACGTGGTACCCGGGTACATATTTCAAATTCATTCACATAATATTCAATATTTTTCAATTGATATGTCTTTCATCTTTTGTGACATCTCAAATCTACTTTAGATGAATTAATATCCTTTGAATTAAACAAAATTTTTATACAACATTTCACAAAAAAAACTTCCAAACCTTTTTTTTGCATTCGCTATGATGAGGGTACCCGGGTAACACAAGGTTCAAGCAGGCAAATTAGATCCTATACAATTGTGATTTATGGTACAACTATTTCTCAGTACAAATTTTATTGTTTCAAAATGCAATCGAACTACATGTCACTACAAGTAATACATTTCTCCACTTTTTGTGTATGCTGCACACATATTGCTCTTTTACAGATCGCGAGTCTCGCCAAAAAACAGTGCGGATGAAAACTGGGCGGAAAAGCTCGATAGTAGCGAAGACGTGCCATAAAAAATCTCCAGGTCATGCGGGGCCAGCTATCAGGTATATACATGAACCTGAGATAGATGGACCCGTCACGGACCAAGGGCGCTCGGTGGTCTGCACAGTATGCAGCAATCTATATGGGTACCCGGGTACCTCTTCATGCAGAATCGTATAAAAAATTACCCGTGTGGATGAGGGTTAATCAAATCAATCGTTGTCTTTCGCAATCACATAATCCATCGAACCGGCTACCCAAGATTAATTTGGCGGATAGCAGCACTAAAAACCGGGATCAAGCCTTACAACCTTAGTGGATTCCATCCGCGCATCGCCCGCGAGTGTTCCTCAAACAACGCGAAGCAACAGAATAATCTTTATTCGAATGATTTCTTCGAATAGCGAACGGGTCGCCGAGGGATGATTGCATGGACAGATTAAAACGGGGCATGGAAGTCAACATGTAAATCGAACCTGTGTAGAGCCAATAGGCTTGCATTTCGAGGATTCACCTGGATACTCATTTATTTCTGAAGGTAGGTTAGGTTCCCCGTTTCATTCCCAAGGATTTGCATATCTATGAGTGGAGCACGGTGCAGGCAACGTGGGTGTACGTATACACGGTATGTGTGTACGAGGGAACATTTGTGGTAGCATTCGGGAAAGGAGACCGTGATCTCGACGTGTTGGATAAAGACGAGGATACGGGTGGGGGTGGGGACGGAGGGATTGGGAGTTCAGAGTTTCGAAGGGTGGAGCAAGCCAGGACTGAGATGCCTTAACACCGACACTCGACGGGGTTGCGAGATGGTCCCGTAGCTATTGTAATTGTAATTAGCAGCGGACCAATTCATTATACCGCCTAGAAATGTACGGTAGACCGCAGTGCCTCGTTTCACGAACGTTAAGTGCACTCACTCGGCGACCGACACCGAATTATGATTTCGCGCCCATTGATACGTGCCCGATGAAACTTTAATGAGGAGCCGCTCTCTCTACTCTCGCCGGTTTTCCTAGAAATTTTTAATCAGCTTACGCGGCCACCGTCCCTAATTATTCAGACGTGCCCGCGTGTGTCTGGGGAAACGAAATTTCCACTTTCATATAAATTCAAAATGAATTGTCAATGACAGATGGAGAATCTACTTTGGTGACGTTCAAGCGAGGTGTCTGGATTAGGCGTGGACACTCCAGGGTGCACGGCGTTCTCTCAATGGGTGGTTAGCCTAAAGCTGATAGTCGACGATCCAGAATCGAGCGGATAACGTCAATTTTACTGTAGCACCGCGAGCACCAGTGTTTAATAGCACTGAAGAAATGGTCATTGCTCGAGTAGATTAGGTGCAGTTGAAGCGGATCGTTATTCCGAACACTGCGGCTGTGCATTTAATTAAATTTAATCTCGATCGGTTCCTCTGATGAAACTGCTTCTAGAGCGTTAGATGGATCACTAAATTTCTACTACTTCTGTTATCCCACACACTGTCAAAAGGTGTGGCATAACTTTCGATGCTTGCAGTTTCTCGAAAAATTGAGCTTATCCAAAATGTTCTGTATTGCACGAGAAGGTTAAGTTCTATATCGAACAAACTCCTGAATTAGTGGTTTCATTCACCGGGCAAAACTGATGTTTTTATTCTATGAGATAAAGTATTTAGTGCTTCGTCAATTAAAGCAAGGTAAGCCTTGTAATACGAAATTGAACGGAACACAGAAACGCGCGACTAGCATCAACAGAAACGGTATTCCGACTAAATTAGAGACGCGTGGAAACAAAAGAAAAACCCAGAGTTCAAGCTTACACAAACACGCGGACTCTACTAGTTTAGTGATGGGCACCATCGACTGAAACTACCGACTAAATCGATAGTAGCCAACTACTATTTTCAGTCGACTGATTTTTTAAACTATCGACTAAATTCAGTTAACTGAATCAGTCGCCGAGCTACTGGTTGAATTTTGACGGCTGGGAGTTTTGAATGGATTTTACAAGATTTACTGTCAAATACATTCACTCATTAGCGATATTAAATAATTCGTTCAATAAGCATGTGTATGTAGCATAAATAACAATTATTATACTAAAAATGTTATACAATTATTAAATAACAATACTTATATATTGCATTTATGGGAATAAAGTTTTAATCACAAACCTAAAGAAAAAATAGTATTTTATAATTATATCTATCAATAACAGATATTTTTTTTAGAAAGTTCAGTAATACTTTGCCTTTATATTGCATTATCATTAAAGGATAAATAATAATTTGTGAGAGACAGTAAGAGATGAGACGTATAGACGTAGGCATAAACTATAGCCCGCAATCTAGACGTAACTATTAAAACAAAATTTTAGTCGACTAAATATTCGATGTATGTAGCAACTAAATAATAATTAGTAGATAGTTGAATTTAATCGATGGTGCCCAACAGTATACTATAGGACGAAACACTCCACCTTTGTTGTTGTCCTCCAATAAAATAGCACAGGCATTCTTACAGATTTACATCCGAATCGGAAACGTTATTTATTTTCAAACCCGAATCATAACGTTTCCTGCCTCCCTCAGCTATATTACTTTAATGTAGAAATTGATCGAACCCGTAGCGCCGAGAGCATTAAACATTATATTGTTAACTATACTGGTTTATTCTTCTCTTTATATACTTTCCATAAGATGACAAAGAAGCTCAATTTGCTCAATACAAACTGGTCTTTATTGTTTACTATTGTTAACCTAATTTCTTACATATTATAGATGTTAATATATGTGTAATATATTCATTTCGCCTTATTTTACCTACTATATATATATTCAATATTTAACACTAATAAACTGCATAATTACATAAACACATACAAACTATATAGTGTGCAGAACAGACTAATGTTCTGAACTAAGATTCAATATTGGTACTCTATTTTTCATCTGCCTTCTCTAGAGGTATGTTTAACTTGATCTATCTATTTGTAATCAAAATTCTGCTATTGCCCTTAGGATGGTATCGTCTTTCTTTTTTAGTATACTAAAAACTACTTCTTCTAGCTCTATATCCTTTTTAGCGAAGTTTCTCGTTAACTTTCTTCTTTTCCCTGCGTATATAGGACAACTCCGTATGATATGATCTAATATCTTCACTATCGTGTTCACATTCACATATTGTATAGTTTTGTAACCTGTTGTAAGAATGATGTAATTGTGCATGTCATATGACGGAGTGTGAGTGTGCATCTTATGACATATGTTTTTATTAATTAACGTGTTATATGTATATGTTTTTATTGATTCGCATGTCGCGTTAATGTTTTGTTAACAAATGTATGTTTTGCGTTGTGATTTTGTTAAAATAAAAATCGACAGTCCCCTGCGAGCAATCGACGAAGCATCATGTCGTATTGACTCTACTTACAGTTTATATAATTTTTCCTAGCGCTAGGAAGCTTGCTAGTAACTCACTCACTCGTGAAAACGCGCCAAGAGGTGCGTCGTGCAAAATTTCGATTCAAAATTTTCAACATTCTGTGCACCCTTCAAAATTTGTCTTGGGTCGCCGGTTTCATACTGACCGACCTGCGCAGCGTCGCGATTAGGATGAATGACCTGTTCATAGGATAACTTCTCCGAGTGTGAAGGGTTGACTTTTTATACTGAATACAGAAAATTGGATATCGTAAAATTTTTAACAGGAGCTCTTTTTCGACCGTAGTTTAGCGTTCCTTTCATTTTGAGCAATACTCAATTTTAATTTCAGTACGATCAAAGACTGGAATATCCTAATAGCAACTTCTACGGTGAGATAGCAGCCGAGAGGTATTAGCATATAAATAGGTATTAGAAATTTCTATGATCCGCAATACTGGCGTAGATGTCTGTTTCTGGTGTTACGTGCATTTCATAGGAGGTTAGTGCAACCTCCGCAGCGCAATCTCACCCTATCTGCTAGTAAATCAACGTAGTAGAGTTCATAGTAGTTATCATTCACAGATGCTTCAATGTTCATCGGTCTGCTGTGGAGATGCCGAAACTCAGATAGGTGTAAAATGACGATTATTATACTGTTCTAAAATGTGCAGGTCATTTATAGGGATGACTCGGCAGCTTGCACTTCGGCGACAAGCAATGCCTGACATTTACGTCATAACTTTTCTAACTTCACAGGTAGTTTAATTGGAACGGAGAAACATAGTAAATATAAACTCTTTAACAATATATTAAGTACTACGTTAAACTTAACCCTCTACGATGTCGTGTGATTTCCAAGTTAGACATTTATTATTCTGTCAAAGAAATTTCGGGGAAAAAATCGTCATACATTCGACAAAATTTCCAAAAGCTTGTACACATGGTTGTCCTCGCTGACGCGATGGAAAATGTTTATGTCGAAAATCAAAATGTTTATAAAAGAACTAAAACCTTTTATTTTATTCTACTTATTATTTTGCTTCTGAAATTAGCGAATATACTAATTTGATTTATTGAAAGATTGCTGTGCATCTCTCTGTCGAACAAGGAGAAGGTATGCATAGAGTTCAACCAAACAGGAGTGCATGTAGTGCATGAAAAAAGTTGATAAAGGTGCTGGAAAAAATCAAGAAATTTTGTTATACACATTTTCCGCAAAATTTAGCACACGGAAATATACGGCAAAGGAATCAGCCGAGTTACATAATAAATTTTTTAACGGCCTGTAGTGCGCTCGACGGGTGAGTTAATTTTTCCATGATTACGCGTGAGCAGCATGAATCTGTGGCAAACGGTAACGCGGATTTGTTGAAATTTTGACGTTGGCCGTTACGCGGAATTTTCGGGATTTTTAAATTGGTTTTGACGAACATTAAATTCGAGATATTCGCGGATGCTGTTGCCGTGATTCGAGAGAATGGTGTGTTATGAGTGACGCGAGCAGGCTGGCGGGGTCTCGAGCTGAAAACGATCCAGATTGTATCTGACAGACTATCATGGAACTGGCTGCGCGTTTCCTTCCCCAAAGGAAGGTCGCATTTCCTTTTCGTAAAAAACGGGGTGGGAGGGAGGGAGGAAAAAATACGAGCATCCTCTGCTGCCCCCCGCCCCCCAAGAAGCTCTTTTCCACGAGGACGGTCCTCCGGACGAGTCGCCTCGGCAAGCAATCTCACGAAATTGCACCGCGCGATTTCACGTCGTTTCGCAGACGTTACTATTCGCGTTCCCGTCGTCGGAACTCTCGTGTTTCATTTGCACGAAGGCTGGTAACGCGCCGGCGAAACGAAACAGAATAACAATTGGAACCTGATCCCGACGCGACGAGTCCTTCGCGCGCGAAGGAACCAAAGTTATCTAGGTTAATCCCTATGCACCGTCAACGATAAACGCGAATCATTTTTAGGAGCTACGGCCGACGACCATTTCCCGTCGTGATCCATTTTATTGTTACAGGTTGTCGCGAGGTCAGCAGAAAATTCCAAGTGCGGGAAGAGGTTGTTAAACATCACTTTAACAGCAACAAATTTTCAACTTTCTTTCCACAGTTCTGTAGATCTTAACGAGAAAATTTAACGAAATTCGCAGAACAAATTTACTTTCCTTTACACAGCAAACTAAACAAAATATTCCCAATATTTTCATCGCACTTTATCAAACGAATTTGTTTGATGGACTCAAAAAACTGAAGTCGTTTGGTCCATTTATAAGAAAGGTAATCTGATTTAAATCTGAATGTACACTAGCGATATTTTTCATGGAAATGTTTCCACACGAGAATGTAGATTCGAAACGATATTTTCTACAAATAATCAATTATGTCGATCGTGAATGTTAAATATTTAATTTGTTGCTGATACACTGTCCAACAAATTTCAACTTTTTTCGAACCTGGTCTTTAATTCTCTCCTACATGCACAGTTTTTGAGAAATTTGAATTTGAAACAAAGATGTATTTTTCAACTTCGAACAAATATTGTGATGTTATTATAGAAGATATTGTATTGTTCTTTACGTTACAATACGTTATGATTATTTGAACGTGTTTAAACAATCATTAAAGATGGAGAGACACCACTTTTGCACACATTTTTTAGGATATTTTTCAATGTATATAAGAAAATAATGGTCCAGCGGAAAATCGAATTACACCACGCGATAGAGCAGACTTTTATCTTAAGAAACCACCCTATCAAGTTGCGAACAACGACGTTCTCACCGAACCAGAAAGCAAAATATCATCGCGGAACACGAGTCGCTGCCAGTGACGCTCTCCACTAGAGCGAGCGTTCTACGGGATACGGCGCGGCGCACAACATTTTTGTTGTTGGACAGTGTTATCGGCGCACAATTTCTATGAATTAGTAACGATTAAATTAGCGGTTTTGCAATTAAAACTTTTTCTCTCCTAACGTTTCGGTCCTGGTTTGAACCCTTTCCATAGGAATTTCGCGTTTGCTGTGTATAAACTTAATTGTGTAAATTAAACTTTGAAAACGGATTTGAACAAGATGCTGGTTGCAATCGTACTGCCGATAACAGCAAAATCAAATTAGATATTTTCTATTTCGGGAACGTGTAAACATGTACGATTTCAGTTATATAACTTGTTGGTAGATAAATACGGATTCATTTCTTGCATTTGATTTTCCAAAATTCCATACCTGTATCCCAGAATTAAATGCTGAAGTTCAATAAAAATTCAGAAAGGTAGCTTCTCCTGAATTTCATAGAATATCGTTTCATTTAGTACGTTATAATTTAATACACATATGAGTGAGGATCTTTTCCATGTACTTAACTGAAAGCGTGTTTCAAGACGAACATAATTAACATGGATTTTGTTTGTTTTTGTTGTATATAGCACCTACAAACATTGATGAAACAAAGAGTAATTTTCAAGCTTTCTTTCTACTCAAATAGAGTTATAAACTAATTGAAATTTATTACACGTTATGGGTAAATGTGTGTACAATAAAACTAAAAAGGTTCTAGCTGCGTCTGTGAATACTGTCTCACGAAAACGATGACAGTTAGGTGACTTACCTAACGTTTATACCACAGATATCTTTGTGATTTCTAAAGATATGTAAAATATCGTAAGAACAAAGTTGAATGGTAGAATGGGGCTGACACGATGCCAACAAAAATTTTGTTTTTATGTAATTTTTTTAGAGATATCAAAGTCACTTTGACTTTTTTAAATGAAACAACTCTTTTTTAAACAGCTATGATGATAGTCTCTTTCATTAGGAATTCAGTGATTATAATTACTCGAGGTCGTTCAAGGTATATTTATATATATATTATATATTTTGATTCTGTGATTGAATTTTTTGATCATGATTTCATCGTTTGGACACACTGTGCGCTGTGTTAAAGAGGGTCTATCGATTGTTTTTTTTGCACGACAATGAAGAGGATGACTGCGAGATATGATTCAGCGATTAACATCAAGTAAATTATACAGAATTTATTATGTAATAACAATTGATAGTATGTATGTCCAAATTCGAGAAAATTGTTTCTAAAAAACATTATATTAAGTAAAATCTAATTATTTATATGAATTCAGTACCTCCAAATCTATAAAACGGTATCATTTTTATTAATTTAAACCTCGAAATAACTTCAAAAATGATTTTTGTCCACGTTTTTTCTTGTTTTAACCCACTGTGTTCGAATATAAAATTCGTGAAAAAATCCGGTTCACAGTTGACCGACCCTCGTAGTTTTTATTTATTCCCTGACGTGGAATCACCACCTGGACCAGTTGTACCACCGGTTACATGACACCCAGTACAATATAATTCTCGACCGAGTTGAAATAAGTTATTTGAAACAGCGACGTCTCGGGCGAGCTCTGCTGGTTAGATAGCGTCAAATGGCTACTGGTGGGTAGCTTCGCCAACGTGCCTTGGATCTGTCCCGTGTTACCGGCAATTTTTCCAATGACAGAGTGGGACAGAAATATCCAGCGTTTTGCCTTTTGTTCGGCCTCGGCTCGTGTCTGTTTCGTGGAAAAAAAGTAGGCCCAGTGGGGATTAAAACCAAGCGTCCCGTGTTCACGTGCACGGAGTTAGATCGCGGGGCGAGTATGTCATTTAGTGGCTTTGTTCGCCCGTATGCAGTCGCGGCGTACTCTCGCCAGCTGTCGCTCAACACAAACAGAATTTCACATTACGAGACCTCACGAGTCTGTCGCGTTATCAGTAAACGCGACTCGCTGATTTCTACGGGGAAAGTAATCGCCCAGCCCTTTTCCCTACCGTTCCTTGATAGGACAAGATGGCTATTGTTGCTTAGCTAACAATAAGACACCTACACCCCGCGACAAAATTATGAGACGCGCGTTCTGTTGTTACTGAAAGTTCATTTTTAGAAAGAAAATGTGTTACTGCTAGTGTTCACGATTTTGTAATCTCGATCGTATTCACCGTGATAGAAAACGATAGTTTCACTGTATTAATATATACAGAGTGTTCAGGCGATTACTAACCAGCTTTTTTGTATATAGTAAATATTAGAAAAAAATGATAGAGGAAAAAGTAGTTTCTGTTTTTTATACGCAACAAATTGGCATATGCATTTTTGTTGTATTTACATTATTTTGATAGAACCCAGGTCACATGATTTTTTAAAAATGAAATGTCCTATTTTTTATACCATAGATCGATAGAGTATCTTATTCTGAGTATAAAAGCGTTGACCTTTATACGTTCTAAATCTAATAGTTAACGAGATATTATCCAAAGAAGAAAGAAAATTATTTCGATAATATCTCGTTAACTGTTAGATTTAGGACATATGGAGGTCAATACATTGTTACTCAAAATTCGATAGTCTACCGATTATGACACGGAGAGTGTTTAAAGTTTTTTATTATTTTCTTTTGATCGAATAAATCCAATTGTATCTTGCTTCGGCTTTTCCTTATAATCCGTCGAGGTTTTTACGCCGAAGCAAGACTCTTTTTGTTTAACCGGTAAATAGCGTATTTTTATTTTAGTATAAGTTCGAACGTTGTTCAATTTTGAATTTCGTTTCTCAATTACGAATTCTATTCTACTAATCTATTCAAGTGACCGAAAACCGGTAGTTTTAGTCAGACACAGATATAAATATCTTTTTTTTAAGCTTATAAATAAATGGACTTGTATCTCTATATTTCTAATGATATTGTTTATATCGGTAACACTTCATGCTCGATGTAAATTCATTTATGAATGCAAAACACAGGAACAGCCAATAGACAACGCAAACACCAGTAATGTCAATAGAACCTGATTTTAATATTTCGCGTCACGAAACGCAAACACATTTCAGCCATTAAGCTTACATAATGAATAATAATTAACAAGCTAATCATAGTAATTAGTTCCGTTTCAGCTGTATTGAAAACGTTTGATGAAAGACAATTGTGATGAAGTAATGCTATTCTTTCTCCTGTTTCAACATAAACTGAACGCAATATTAATATCTACTTAATTATTTTGCAACAAGTCTTGTGAGGTTGCTGCAAAGGCGATTTAGTATTATTCAAATTGAAGCGAAAACTGTAGCAACAAATGATTTATCGGAAAATAAATTCATCTTCAAATATGAGAAATTACATGTGGTAAATAAAGTATATTAATATTGTAATATCTAGCGATGGTTATAAATTATTTGTTAACTATTTTAGGAATTAAATGCCAGAGTCTGCTGTCACCAATTTATCCTCTAGAGTGTTAGGCACAATCTGTTTGCTTTCCTGAGTGGTTAATTCGTAGAAGCATACAATACTAATTGATGATAATCAATCACTGGTTAGTATTAAGTTAACAATTTGACGAATGTATGAATCGCTTGTGGATTATTAATTAAATGTTACATTATACTGCGTGCTTGTGTACCGCAGCTTATTAGCTTTAACCGGTATTCAATAATTAGCGTGCACAATGAGATTTATGTTTTCCAGGTTTAATGCGTTAGACGAATAAATTGCGATCAAACAAAACATATTATCTTTACTAGGAAAACCATCATACCTTTAACATCAGTGTTTACATACAGGTTTGTGCCATCAATAACGATTCCACCTACGAAAGAAGTTGATAATACTAGTTATTAATCATAACCGAAACTTCTATGGCCACATTGTAGTTCCATTTATACCGAAAAACTTTAATCAATGAAGTTTCTGTGGTTTTTCCTATTAAGTTTATCTGTTTCGAATGTGTGTTAATTAACAATCAAATGTTTCATTCAAATTTTAAAAATGTCTACATTTTTACGACTTCTCTTTATTCCTATGACTTACAATAGCAATTTAAATAAACTTTTATGCAACCAAACAATTACCTGCAAACAGAATCCCAGCTTTCCTTTAGCGATGCTTCATTACTGCAGACAATTCGTTTAATTTTGTTCTGAATATACGAATGTCTGAGAATCTTTGTGCAAATTAAATTTTTCATAGGGTTTCAATAATTTAAATTTATTAATAATTCGTCCTTTCTCATCAGAATTTGTCATTACATCTTTGCTAATAAGTGTATAAAAGACTATTAATTAGCAGAATGCAGATTTTATACGTTTCTGTAAAAAATTGAATGGGAAAAATATAAAACAGTAAAAGTTTCAGGAACATACCCGTACATACATATGATCTCATTTGGATGAGAAATGAAATTCAATTTTATTTTTGTTTGTTGCAATTGCTCCAGAAAATGTTCATTTTATATGAAGAAAATTATGATCTGCGTTCCTCTTCTACCACGAATCCTCTAGCGAATCCGATTTTAAAAACGCAGTACTTTCGGTGCGTGAAAAGAGTCGATTTGTCAAAACCTGTTGCACTGAGATAAATACCCTAACAGGCCGGAGACAATCTTCTTATTTTTATATTATTATTATTTTATTTTATATGTATATATAAATAAATAAAGTTCTAATCACTGACTCATCAACGCCTAGGTTAAAGCCTTGAACCTAGAAAGCCGAAATTTTGGACATAGGTTTCCATTATGATCTATACAAGGAATAAGAAAGTATATTTCGAAATTCAACCCCTAAGGGGGTGAAAAGGGATTGCAACGTTTGTATGAGGAATTCTTTATTTGTGGTCTGATTTCCTTGAAAGTTACTTACAACATACTTGGTCTTAATGCTCATTGATACAATCATAGGGGTGAATGTGGGGTTAAAAGGTTTTACGGAGAAACAATATCAATTTTCGAGGACATTAAACAGTTTCCTGTGCGAGGGGCAAGACTAGTATTCGATAAATCCCGGACCCTCTAACTCCTATGTATTCGGCCCGAGGAAAACGTTGCGATTATGTATCATTTTGTCGCGCGGTGCAGTCCGCGACGACAGAGTACATTGGCGAAAGACCCTAACATCGATCAAGCGAATAGTGTCCAGTCCAGGCGAGCATCACTCATCGGCCGGGGGGAACGAAAACACAACTGCGGCAGTTAATATTCAATTGCAGCATCGATGGCGGTCGACGATCAGCGATTCCGCGGCCATAAATTACGGGCAAGCACCCGGATGATGACGTAGTTCTCACCGATTACTTTTGCAGGCAAATAGAGGCTGACAAAGACGGGGTAGCCCGCGGAAACTAAAGTCGTAAAATTATACGCTCCCCCTCGCAGCCCCTTCTTGAGCGATTTCGTGGTTCGCTGCTCGTTGAAGACATATATCGAACAAGAGAGTGCTAGAGGGAGAGAGAAAGTGGTGCATTCGCCTGTCTCAACTTGCCTCGAGGAGGCCGAAGAAGCAGAAGCAAGCCGACCAGCCGAGACGAGGCAAGCCGAGGCAAGCGAGGCAGGGGGTTCAGTTGAAAAGTTGTTTGGCTAAAAGTACGGGGAAACTCGGTCGTGGGCATCGATCGGGGGCTTCTAACGAGCTCTTGCTAACTAGTTTGGGAGCGAGATCGTCGCCGCGGACACCCTATTTGAATTCGGTCTTTGTGCCGCAAAAACTGACTGAGCACGACGCCGCGGGGAGGGTGTGCACACCCGCAGTTGCTCGCAGATACAAGTCATATTTTAAATACCAAATGGCCCGTGGTTTCCTGGGAAGCTTGCAAAAATGGCTCGACTATATTTTCATACAGTTTTGTATATTCTGTTGGAAAGGCGTTGATAATTCAAGGACATTTATTTAGTTCTCACTTTGTTTCATTGTGCTGCCGCTTTCCAGCCGGACAATTACAGGACAATAGTGTGTTGGACACTTGGTATAGCTTTTTGTGTTTTCGCATATTGCACAGAGAAGCATTGTAGGTTTTATGCATCCCGTTTATGCATTCCGTACACAAAAGCATGCTGTGGATAACAAAATTAAATAAACCCTGAGGGAACCAGATATCATTGCATACAAACCTTGTTACACCGTTTACATTGTAATATTAAAAATATCTGTTACGTCATGATAAATAAAGGAGGGGTGGTTGCGTTTAGGTGGACCACTCTGTACGTATAATGAGTAGAAAGTATGCCGGTGGAAAAACTTACCCGCACCTTCGGCATCTCTTTCAGTCCGATGGCTGGCTGGCTCCTGTTGCTCTGCAACAACAATTCAGAATAACACGGTCAGCGAAATTAATTAACACATTTTGCGACGTTAATTAGGACCGACTTCGGGCTTTCTGTTAATTACGCGACACGACTGCCAGGAAAGTTTGTTTATTTCGGCACCCGCGGAATGGCTCCGGGAATAATTATTCTTTGAGCAAGCCGCCGTAGAAAAGTTACCGGCGGAAACGGTCTTGTTGCGAACGTCTTCGTTTCTTTAATAATCCAGGTACACCCTGGTTATGGAATGACGGTCACAAGGGCTGTCGGAACGGAATTATACAGAGAAAATGTTTTGCTCGAGTCTACGGTAGAAGAGAAGATAAATAACGAGTATTGTGAGCTTTCTGACGAGAAGATTTGAAATTGCACGGACAGTGGATGAAATTAATATTCGCATTTTGGAATACTTAAAAAAATATTCTAAGTGATTAGAAGCTCGTAGAAATACCGGGTGTCCCAATGGTGAAGAATCACGCTGCAGAAGTCACGACGTATAATTCTGAAACACCCTATTCGTTAACCCCCATACGTTCCTCAGGGTGAAAATTCACCGATTTACCCTTTTTACATATCGTAAAACGATTGATTTCTTTTTTGTCTGTGTTGCAAAATGTATTTCCTTGAAATGTCACACTAAAATTGAAGCATAATTCGTAGATTTGAAATGTGAAGTGAGAAGGAGTGAAATATCTTCCTAGGATCTTTTATGCAACTACACCCCGTGGCAGAATGTTTCCGATCGGAGGCATTGAAACGGATTTTCGAGAAAACATTCACAACTTAGAAGTATAAAATATTACTTTATGGAGTTAAAACTCATGGGAAATGAAAAGGGGCTATTAACGAATGAAAAACAACAAAATAACATAAGGTTACATTTATTATAGCAAAGAAACGAACAAATAAACAAATTGTTACTGGGAAAAAAGTTTCCGATTCGATTTACATTGTCGAACACCAAATTTGTTAAACAATTGCAGTTGGATGATTCCTATAGAGTATTTTGCGCTGAATCCGAATCTGCCCTCAATTTTTCCCCTAGACGCACAGTTCTTAAGAAACTTAATTTGAATGAGAAAATATATTTTTGAATTTTAAACAAATATTTTCATGTTATTATACAATATATTACACTGTTCTTTGTAGAAGATTCTCTAGACTTTCCCGAATACAGTGATAACCAATATTAATACATTATGAATCTTTAAACATGTTTAAACAATCGTTAAAGATGCAGAGACAACCTTTTTACGCCAATTTGTGAGGATATGTTTACGTTTATTTTACAAAATAAGGTTGCAGCGGAAAATCGAACTATATCACGCAATAGAGCAGACTTTTATCTTGAGACTAACCCAACCCCAACCCTTTGAAGTTAACAAGTCGACGTTGTTTTCGAACCCGAAAGCAAAATATCTTCGCCCGAGAGCATAAGTTGCCATCATATACGGCGAGATACACCGGGGCACTGGTGGCAACTAGTCGGGCGAAGATATTTTGTCCAGCAGTTTTATCAATCGGAAACTTTTTTCCCAGTAACAATTTGTTTATTTGTTCGTTTCTTTGCCATAATAAATGTAAGCTTATGTTATTTTGTTGTTTTTCATTCGTTAATAGCCCCTTTTCATTTCACATGAGTTTTAACTCCGTGAAGTAATATTTTATACTTCTAAGTTGTGAATGTTTTCTCTAAAATCCGTTTCAATGCCTCCGATCGGAATCATTCTGCCACGGGGTGTATATCTGAGGAGCGGGGAAGGGTTAATTATCGCAGATAAAATTTGTGAAATTTTCTTTTCGCATTGGTAACCAAGCATGATCTCCAAAGCGATTATTGGCGATTAATAGGTTAACAATGGATCATGAAATTCGAGTCGCTATCGAAGAATTGTGGGTAATGCGTCAAGCAGCAAGTGTTCGGAGCAGCAAAAAATGTGTCGCGTGTGCTCGTTGAAAAATGTATTGCTGTTCCGTCTTTTGTGGCGTTCCGAATGTTGTCTCGATAGCGAATAAATCCGCTAGAGAAAGGCGACGCGTCGTGCCGTGCAGGCCCGCCACCCGTACGGACAAACGACAAAACGATAAATTCCGGAAAACTGTCGAACCGTGCAGTATCGTCGTGTCGGGCCGTCATTGCTCGAAACACGTAAATCTTAATTGACCAATCGCAGCAAAGTGGAGCCGGCAGCGTTAACCAACGGCCACGGAAAACTCCGTTCGAGAACTTGTTCCCGTACGATGAGCCGGGTCTCGTTTCTTGATTGTAAAGTAGATACCGATCGACCAATTACAACACTATTTCCAAAAACAATACGATACATTTTCGAGAGCAGAATTTAGTCGAGAATAATATTGATCTTCTGCAATTTCTTTGAAAAATAGCAGGCGTGTATGAACAATTTTTGAGTTTTTTTTAAAAATATGTTACCAAACAATGGATACTTTTGGTAGCACGTGGAATGGACAAGTTTCAGTGGTTAATAACTTGGAAAATATTATGAACGTCAACTCGCATAAACTGGAAGATTCTTTGCGTAAGAACTGGCTTTTTTCATCAAAGGAGAGAAACTCCCCCTTTTACTTTCTGTGGATTAAAGAACGCGTCTTTCATTCCCTGACCTGATTTCTTATTGTTTTAGATTTCAAAACAATCTGAAATAATTCTAGCGTAGTTATTGTAGTCTCCGATTGAATGCTCGAGTGATACTTCAGCCGTATGTTTAAATATTTCTCTAGAAATAAGGTACTATTTTATTCCACATAAAGTTCGCCTAGAAAAATGCAAAATTGCGTGAACATCTGCAGTCGAATTGTCAGACAGCGTTCTGCATCAATTTTGATCAGGAATAAACGGATTTCATCCCTTGACGACTTTGTTACATTGAAGGAAATACTACGACATTTCCGAATTTTTGTCTATTGATTATTTAACAGAAATTCTGGGACATTTCTATTAGCGAATTCAGTTCCACACCGAAATGTTTATTTCCCACTATTTGTTCGACGCGTAATCGCAATGGGGGCCAGCTGTTTCCGGATTCAATATAAAAAATTCCCTTTAAGCCTCGGAAGACTGAAGACGTGATTCGGTGCCATCAAATTTGAATTTCAATTGGTCCCGGTACAATCAATGCGGGGGAATATCGATTGTAGCAGAACGGGAGCCACCGCCGATAAAGATGGCTAGACAGATTGGTACGTTTCGTAGTAACATAAAATCAACAATCAGAACTAGATTGAGAAACAATGAAAACGGCGCGACGGTGATAATCGAATGGTTTATCTCGATTAATTCCGGTTAATTGCATTCGGTAATTAGCCCGAATTACTCCGCTGGTCAAATATAGTGCGAGTAACACCGGACCTTCTCTATGTGTACACCCACATTGCCACGAATAATCGCGAAACATCCGTATAAACCGATCGATGCAATTGCAGTCTTGGCTGGGCATTGCGTGTACCGTTACTTTCGGATCACTTTAATTTCTCACTTTAATTGCATCTTTCTTCACTTTAATTGCATCGCACTCTTATCAAATTTATTAGATTTGCAAGTAGCTGCTCAAAATATTATTTCCATTTTCTATAATTGTTATGTAATGCATTGGTAATTTGTAAAACTTTATACATAGCATAAGTATGCGTACGTGAACATAAACGAAATAGTCAGCACTTTCCATACTATTCATAACACAGTAGATATTTAATTCAATCGAAATGAAGAACAAATCACGGTTCATTGATTTTGCACGCCATCTTGGCGAACTGAGTATTACCGCGTTCTAACGGCAACATTTTCCGTTAATACTTTTGTTACGAACTTATAAATTGTTTCATCCGTCCACTCCTAAATTTCCATGCCAGTGGTTAACGTATTTTGAAATAGCACTTTAAACTAACAACGCTAATTTCCCTGATACATTAGCCGCCACTCATGCATGCTTCTACGATTTCAATGCAAGCGCGAAGGAATGTTTTGTAAGCTGATCACCAACAAAGTTGGTAAGCTGGATATCGAATTATTTCCAATTCCATATATTTCCTAACGAAACGTGTGTGTTCCGTTGGCATGTATAAATGTTGCACCAAATTTGAGTTGCACTACTTAATTCTAGAAATTTTTCGACCGTCCGGCTTGACGTTATTTTTGACTACTGAATTTCCTCGCCATCTCTTGCGCCATCATATTCTCCTAATACAAAAGTCGACCCAAAATATAAAGACGAACGTGACACATTACTTTCAGCTCTATTCCGACACAAGTACTGTCTTCCAAACTGTATAAGATGCTTCCTATGTGATCCAGATATTAAAAGTCTGCTAATCATTTTCGATTTTATTAAGCGTTGTGCACTAAAAATTTAATTTCATTGAATCAATTTTTTTTAATAAAAAATTACTGTTAAGTTAAGCTAAGCTAAGAGGCGCATTAAGCCATTATGTAATACGCTAATGGAATTCATCTATTTAATATAATATATAAACCATATCTGGTTTAAAGCATTAAATAAATAAATACAAAAGTCGATATCCAAGGTTTCTGAAAAATTTTCGACCGTCTGACTTGTCGTTAATTTGACTACTTAGTCTTGTAAATTTTTCACTTTCTAGCTTGACGTTGAGTTATACTACTGAATTTTCGTGTCACTTACGTTATCCACTAAATGAAAATTAACAGAGGGGTTTTTTTGTCCCCGGCTGCAGCACCGAAACGAATGTCATCTCAAGCCGCAAATACTTAATGGTGGATAAAAACGGAAACTTGCAAATGATCTAGCTAAATGTCACGGAGCCGCAGGGCAGAAGAAGTCTCACTAAAAAAAAAACAAAAACAGAATGCATTATTTCGTATCGCGGTGGAAGCGAGATATAACCACCTCGGAAGTTTAATCAAACTTCGCTGTTTCTTGCGCGGCGGTGGCGCGCCCTCGAATTTGGCAACGATGGCCGCCCGTTGTCGCTGTATTTGTAATCGCTAGAAGTTTTCTATCGAGTTGTCTCGGTGCTCAGCCAAACGGTAATATTCGAGAGTGGCTCGACCCAGTTTCGATAATTGCGCACCGGTCAGGTTCCTCGATTCTTCGGCTGTTTTGCCCATCGGTTGCCATTTTTCTTTCACCCTATACCTTCTTCGATTCTTCTTTTCTTTTTCCCCATCTCACCCCTCCACGCCTACCATCTCCCCGCCCTCATCGGTCGTTTAATCGTCGCAATCCGGGTCGCATCCAAAAGGTAAAGGCACTTAAAAGACGAGTCCTCGGCGAAAAAGAGATGTGGCTGCCGCGAAAATTCGATAGCTTGTCCACCGGTTCGTTTTGTTTTCTTCGAGCGAAACTTCTTCGTCCGGAGTCTCGTTTCGAACAAGTTCCAACACTTATACGAGCAATTCCGTGAATTTATAGGTGGACGGTTCGGGCCCCCGTCAACTTATAACGAGATTAACTGTGGATTGTGCTTCGAAAATATGATGTCGTCATTTCCTCGTTCGATAAATTCCGGTTCAACCGAACTTCGTTTCTCCATGTTGTTCTTTCTTTTTTCTCGCCTGAAATTTCATTTAACTTTTCATATTAATCTCGCTCGCCAAGGCGACCGTTCCATTAAAAGCTTTCTGGGAGCATTGTCTTCGCGGAGTTAGGAAGTCTCTGTTACTGGCAGAGCATGGATTATGTGGTAAGTGCATTATGCTCATACATTCCGAATTCCCGAATGGTTCGGACGTTTTATGGCGAAGTTGCGAGTCATCTTTTTATTTGATATTCCCTTCTGGACTGAGCAAACACCGTTTATAATGTTAAACAAGTAACAATCACCATAACGATATCGTTAATAAAAGAAAACAAGAATTATCTAAAAAAAATAATATTCTCTATTTTAAATATTTTCTCGATTATTTCACAGAATAATTGTAGCTCTATAGTTCGATAATGTTGCAATTCTGAGATAAGCAATTCTACTGCAATGTGTGCAATCGCTCTAAAATGGGTGTGCTAGATGATAACCGCATGCCGGGGCTAATGGAATTTTATAGCACGGTAGGACCTCGATTAACTGGATTTCGATTATTCGCTGTCTTGGTTATCAGGAATTACAGTTATGTGGCGCGGCATACATACAAATCGAAGCATTTAGACTATGCATCTAAATGATTATGAAACTCGGCTTCTAAAAGAGTTCGGAAAGATTTCCAAAAGAAAATCGTCACCCAACTGTCCATTACCGATTTCGATGAAACTCTGCACATTTCTAGTTCGATCAAAAACATTTGGCACACATTTATTGATCGGTGGGTGAACAGTTTTTGTTGCGAAAGAGCCCCTATCATAATAGTTAACCCTTCGCTGCATACAGTTAACAAATCTGGTATATTTTACTATAGTAAACTAAGAAGGTGTTTTCTTACTATGTTTATTTTTCTGAAAATGTTGTTTCAATTTCTTTTAATATTTTCCCCTTAAATAAAACACAAAAATCTTTCAATTTTTTCATCCCAATTAAAAAAATCATGCAGTGAAGGGTTAACTTCTGTATTATTATTAAACGTTCCGAGAACTTATATTTATATTGTATCTGTTTTCAAACGGGAGTTCGCATCGAGCGTATTTTTCTTATTTTGTTGTAGCGAGTGCGCCAGTGAAAAGTCGGACAAACACAACGACATCCGGGAACGAAAAACTGTTGCGTGATGTATCGACGTCCGCGCGAAACGCTGGCCCGATGATGTTTTTATTCGACTGATAATGAAAACTCAATTAATATCTTCCGGCCGGGCAGAACCGGTGTTCGCGAGCCCGTGGCGGCGGCTATTCAATGGAAATATGGCGGGTGATTGACCGTTCCTCCGTGTCGTTCGTTCGATCCTATACGTGCTAAAATGGCAGCTCGTTCCGCAGAAGGAAACGCTCGGATCCCGCGGGAAAACGTTTTCGATCCCGGCGCAATGTTTTTCGGCTCGTACCTTTGATTCCTCTTCTTTTTTTCACGATATCCGCTTCCGCGTTACCGTTTCGCATCTGCGCAACTCGGAAGCCTTTTAGCCGCGCCCAAGACGAGTAAACGTGTGCAAGGATAGTAAATTGAATGTAAGGATTCAATATGTAATATTTTTTGCAAATAACGATTCCTCAAGAACACGATTTCCAAACGGAGTTTCTCCTCGAATAATTCCATTCCGATGTTTGCCAGGTCATCAGTCGATGTCTTTCCGTCTGTATCACCGTGTAAAGTAACCAAGATTAATTGGAAGATTACGAAGTCTTCGAAAGGTATAGGAGTCCCCGAGTCACAGCCCGATACTCGAAACTTCGTTGAAATAGGATCTGAGTGTATTTCAAATTAAATGTTGATCTACATGATTGCGCTCTGAGGCGACTGATCGATCCACGATTTCGTTTCAGCTAGAAACTTAGTAAGAAAGGAAAGGGAGTGGAAGCGATTGCATAGTATTCATCTGGAATTTATCTAGATCGTCAAATATCTGGACTGTACACGTCTAGACGAGTGAACCTGTGAAATATTCGCGCCACGATCATTTCACAATTAAGCAGATTGCTCTTAGTTTAACCGATCATGTTTCTCTATTTCTATGATCAATGTTGTAAAATGTCACCGTGATCTTGTAGGAATAATTAGGTGGAAACATCGTATTTCTATTGTACATTATATTTTGTCGTGGTGATAACTCAATGAACTCGAGTCTCGAGTCGTTGCGTAATAAGATTAAAAATGTATAGTGCTATTAAATAAAAAAATATATAAAAAAACTTTTTAAAACCACGCTTATATTAGAATGCACTAAAAAGGGGAAAATAATATTTTTATATATTAGTGACTATAAATAAAAGCGCTTTTACTTATAGTCACTAATATCTAAAAATATTATTTTCTCCTTTTTAGTGCATTCTAATATAATCGTGGTTTTAAAAAGTTTTTTTATATATTTTTTTATTTTCTACTTCTTAATCTTACCTAATGCAAACCGACCCAGTAAGTAAACTGAGCTCCTTCGGTGCGAAGTGGAGCGGGGTCGGAGTCGGAGTGGGAACGCGTAGTGGAGTAGGGATCGCGCGGAGTGGGGATCGCTGCACGCGATGACGTACTACCGAACGTCGCGCAGCGAGGGACGAAGGGGAACATTAAAAAATATTGTTTAAATCCTAAACGCACATTCTTTGAAAACAATTTTTTAAAAATATTGAACTGTGATCCAGTTCTGAGCTATGTAGAAACTTTCACGTCTCTAGCTCATCGGGAATTGGTTTAAAATTCGATTTCAAAATTTGACGCATGCAACAACTCGGCAAGGTAATCTAAGCGTGGTAAAAATGTTTCATTTGAACCGGTTACATGGATCGTTGAAAAATTGGAAAAATTTCACAATTTTTCCAAATACGTGACACTATGTTTCTTTGAAAAATCATTATGTACAACGAAATGTATGTACATATGTACATATGTATGTACAACGACAACGACAACTCGGCAAGCTAATATAAGCGTGGTAAAAAAGAAACACCAATGACTTCGCACGTCTGACTATAATTGTAGAGATACCTCGATCCACTGCGATCGATCACGAATCTTCAACTTCACCGTAACGAAACGTAATTTTTTGGCAAAAAATTGTGCTAGTTCCATAAAGGCAAACGGACGAGAACCGAATGAATTTAATTGCGCGATTGTGGACAGAATTCAGGGGTTCGTGTTTGAAGAGGATCCGAGAAGATTCCAAGCTGACGTCGGTATGTCATTTTACGTGATTGCGGCAGCGGTTTCGCGATTTAAGCCCGACCGTGCCTTCTCATACGGTTATTATTCTCTTTTTTGCGAGGACCGGCCACAAATTCGACCGGCTGTTTTATCTGCAGTTATAGAAGCCATACACGACGGTGCCAAATCTGATTAGTTCGTCGTTGCTCGCCGTTTCGTGTGACACGATTTTTAGTGGGACATGCAAACACACGGTCCATCCACTATCAAAGATATCCAGCCCAGCTAGAAGCCCATTGTTACCCGGGACTTTTGTAGAACGCAGGACGAATAGTTTTTCGACCTCGCCCGTCCGACAGTTTTCATTTTTTTTCAGTCAGAAAAATCCTGGAAACTTTTTGTTTCGTCTTCATGCACCCCAAGGCACCCGGCAACGAACCGCTCTCGCCGCGACTCAAAAATGTGATGGAGATTGCGCTCCGATGGCTTTTTTCCCCACGGAAATAATTAATGTTGTACATCTCTACCAATTTTGCAGATGCGAAACATTTACTACAAATTGTAGAATCGCCAAATAGTACAAAGAATAGCATATAAATGTGGGATTTGGAAATTTCAATAGTCATTACAAATTTTCGAATGTCCAGCAAAATTATTATTTGAGAAAATATATTTCAATCAATTTCAGTACGCGTAAACTAGTCACTAAATATTTTGAAGAGCTCGCAAAATTTTCAACAACATTTGCATCGTTTTTATAACTAAAATACGGAAACATTTGAACGATGAAAGCTTGACTTTTAGCGAAATAAAATTTTCAAACATGGAAAGAAATAAAGAGAAACGTTTTTCAGATTCGCGTTCATAGCGCAAGAGCGTCTATAAATACTTCACTGAATTTTGGAGAACGTGAAAACGAGTTAAAATTCCTGAAACAATATATTATTCCTTGATTTACTTCGTCTAATGTATTAGCCTGTCCAACACGATGAAAAAAATATGCTGACTTGAAGTTTTATTACTGAAATTTATAGGAGAATTAATTTAGCACATCATTCTAATTACTCTCGGACACTGACGCGCACACATTCTAGCGTGATAGCAGACGCGGCAAGAAACCATTAATATTAATTTACAAGCATAATTCTAAGAGATGCTAGTTTCACTCGAGCTTCGCGAAAATAACAAGTTGGAGTCTATACACCATGCTTTCCGTCGATTGAGCTTGTGTTTTGCAGTAAATAATTTCAGATAATTGTTGGCGCATGCTTCGCTATAGACACAAAATTCCTGTATTAAACAGAAGCGCGTCACCTGCGATCGATCGATCGGTAATCATTCACAGTTCGTGAATGAGGCTGTCGAATGCGAGACATGTATCCAAATATGGATTATCTACGCATGTAATACGATCACATGTTACTGCATGTAGGGCAGCCATAGTTTATTGTACGTGAAATATTAACATCGCGATCAAGAACGAAATGTTCGATATACGTCAATGCCATTTTGTTCAAACTGAAACATCATATTAAATTCCCATTAAATATGTCTCGACGTAATGTGATTATTAGACTGCGGATCTTTATGGAAAATAAAATTTTTACACTTCAATTACAATCTATTTAGAAGACAAGTAACAATTTATTTTCCCCATTAATAGTTTTTATATGTTAAAAATAGTGTATCGACACTGTTCAACTGATTTA
The DNA here is from genome assembly GCA_028455595.1 of Lasioglossum vierecki. NCBI lineage: Eukaryota > Metazoa > Arthropoda > Insecta > Hymenoptera > Halictidae > Lasioglossum > Lasioglossum vierecki. The sequence continues at coordinate 16,341,063 of CM052341.1, forward strand.
AACTTCTTATGAATTACATTTATTCATTTTTCGTTATAAATGTATGAATTCATTGCTATCTCCCCCAATAGACGAATGAAATACTCTCCATTAGTTGGAAAACTCTTTAATTTATTGGAAACACGACCTGACCTAAAGATTGCTGAAAAAAATTGTATTTTTACCACAGACTATAACATCCTATTTAATATCCCGCCTAGTGATGTTTATTTAGGTCAAAAATTACAAGGTTCTTCCGATCCTAATGTTCAGTTACGAGATTTTATTGAAACCAATCCTCCGAATACGGTTGCAATCTATACCGATGGCAGTGTAACAAAAAATTCCGAATCAGTATGTGCTGCAGTATACGGTCCACAACTAAATATCTCTCAAAAATTCAGCTTAGACAAACGCGCATCAATTTTCACAGCAGAGTGCTATGCCATTAGTCGAGCACTGGATATTGCCAATTTATATAGCTCATTCAAACTTTCTCATCTTCACTGACTCGCAAAGTACAATCAAATCACTATGGAAACCAGCCTTCAAATATAGTATCAGTAACCAGATCATTGAAATTAAAATTAAGTACTCTATGTTTATATTAAATAACGAAGGCCAGAACTTTATTAAATTTATCTGGATACCAGGACATGTAGGAATTATCAGCAACGAGGAAGTGGACTCACTTGCGAAAGAAGCGACCAAAGAAAGTCCTTCGCCAGACATCAAGGCTTCAATCGCTGACCTAACCAGAGATCTCAAAATTCAAGCAAGATTGTCCACTAACACCCTAATCAAAAAGGAAGGTCTAGTCAAAGGTGTGAACTACGTCAGACTTTATCACAAGGACAAAGGCAAGCCATGGTACACTGGTCTTATGCTCTCCAGAGATTTTCTGGTTTTTCTTAATAGATGTCGAGCCAATCACTGTAATTTAAACGGTTCATTGACAAGGGTTAACTTTATAGTTAACAGTACTTGCCAATGCGGAGCAGAATTCCAAGACCTAAATCATGTTATGTGGCAATGCCCAGACTATGAAAGCGAACGTAATACATTGGAAACAAAGCTCCTCAAAGACAAGTACTGTTTTCTCTCTCCTCTTTGTATTAGTTCTTTCTTATGTAAACCTGATATAAAAGGTCTGAAAATAATTTATAATTTCCTTAAACAATGCTCCATTAGAATTTAGAAACAATGTAAACCTGTTTAATGTAAGCCAAATGAAATAATACTGTACTTGCTATATAAACCACTTGGTTTAAAGCAATAAATAAATAAATGTATGAAATCCGCAGTCCAATGATTGTACATATGTAATATCGATGTACATGAGATTATTGTATACTATTGGACGATGCGTTGCCCCTCAGTGGAGTGTGTAGGCAAGGGAGAATTTTCTTGGAAATTTTCAGGGATAAATACTGCGACTTTACTGTAATATGAAAATTCCAGGCATTCTCATGAAATTGCACGGTTTCCGTCGACCACCCAATGAATCGCCACTGTCTCCAACACCAGTAACAGATATCAACGGGCATGATTAAAACGGATCTGTTCAAATGGGGGAATAGACTTTTGAAAAGCGTGCTGCACGGTCTGGTCCTCTTTCCATTGGCTCTTTCAAAGCATCGACACTGGTTAGATACGATCGAGAGATGGATGCATTCACGCCGCGCCGGGGTGAGAAGACTGGTTTCCTCCTTTTTCGTCGCCGGAAAGCCGGAAATACGCGACGGTCAAGCTGAAGGAGAAGAAGCGTGCGGCGAAAAAGGCGACGCTGTCCTAATAAGTCGATAGAATAAGGTAAAAGATCCATTTACTGTCGCCTACCCAATTACTGTCATCCTAAACTGCTTTACTTCGAATAACAAATAAAACCATCAGAGCTTGTCACTACATGTTATCATTTTTTAAGAGCTGTCTTAAAGTATAAGTTTTGTCTATACTGTTCCAACTAATTATATGTCTGTATTAAAATATCTGTGTATCTCTAATATACCATATTCTATTTTGAATTTATTATATTCTGTTTTTGTGGCGTATTTCGTTTTGTTTTTTTAATTATGTTGAAATAAATCTCATATGAGATTTTCTAATAAAAAAACTATAATTCATATAACTGAAACAGCCTCGCGTCATTTCCCTCTTCCATTGATTCGAATGAATAATCTCAAGACCTCGTGATCCTTCAAGGAATTAGAACATTTTTGTAATGTTCGTGTACATTCTCATGTAATGGAACATTCAAGTGACTCTCATATAATAGGACGATCTAACGGGTGTTCATATGATAATGGAGGTTCCACGTTTCGACCTATCACCGTGTCGCGCGAATGAGAGTTGCGTCGACGAGATCAAGACCAGTCTTTAGAGAAGTTTATTCGAAGTGTGATGGCCGTGAAATTGTCCCCTGATGGAACAGATCACTTTAGAAGATCGACTTTCTTATTTTACGTTCGCTGAACTTCGGAGAATTGCATAGGAGGCTTTCAATGTATTCGGAATATTTTTCAGTCACTTTCTGTATAAAACGTTCTTGCGAAAGTGTCTTTTATTGTCAATTATAAAAACGATGGGTAGAAAAGTACGTGATCATTAGAATGTTCCTTGTAGGACATTTTTAACTGCAACGGAAATGATTCGTAATGCTATCAGGTAGATTGAATTCTTCTTGGATAAGTAGTCGATCTATTTTTGGGTTGAACGTCGCGTAGAAATTAGGTAAAAATGTCTACTCTGACGAATGAACGGGCGCGTGCATTAATACCTGAAAATTGTGTCACCAGAACTACTTATTTCGCTCTTATTTCACATTTCGCTCGCTTACGGCGCCAAGCATGCCCACCAGCGTCAAAAGAACGAGACATTAATTACATTAGAATGAAACGCGGTTGTTTGCTTAGACACTTGGCCTAGCAGGGATCCTCGAACGAGGGAAGGAGCTAACAAAGTGGGGCCAGGGACTCGCATTCTCCTAACCTGTTTCATTGTCAGAAACATTACTGCGGGGCCGTGGAAAATTACTTACGCAACACGATTTTCCATCTCAATTAACTGAGCTTCCGGTGGCTAACGCTAAACCTGTCGAGGCTTAAAAGTATAGCTTGTACATGTTCCCTTATAAAAATGATAAAATATGCTCCAATAAAGATATCTATACAATTATTTCTTATAAAATTATTTTTATTACATCGATAACAAACCGGTCGTTTCGGTGATGGTAAGTTCAGTGACAAGAATAAATGAAAAGTGATTTTATGAAGACTACTGTACCTATTTAATGGAAGATTAAATTGTCCGATTAATTATAATATTAACAGATTACAAACACTAACATTAAATTAATTCAAGTGGAAATTTGCAGGTTTTTATATATATTTTTATTAATGAAAGTATAAGTATTTATTCGCGACGCACAGGTTCGATCATTTATGACAAGCAAAGGAAAAAGGTGTTTCGTCCTGGACCCGCTAGAGGACCATCAGTAAGGCTATCTTTCGGTTATCTTAAGGATGAGTTCTCTAGCGGGTCCAGGACGAAACACCTTTTTCCTTTGCTTGTCATAAATGATCGAACCTGTGCGCCGCGAATAAATACTTATGCTTTCATTAAGATAAATTAGGATCGTTAACTAATTAATTAATTATATTTTTATTAAGTAGACAACGCAAGGGATGAAACACCCAGAGACACCAAATGAGGACGGTTGACCTGAATTTAGGGGAAGAAGTTACCCCTTCTCTGCCATTATCTTATTAGTGACGTGAGTAATAGAGTTGTAGAAGGGCGTTGCGAGGGAAAAGTCGTGAGGACGCAAGTCTTGATCTGGCAACATTGCGCTCAGGCAGTGTCATGGCGGAGAAGAAACAAAAAAACGTGGTAAAATGGCCAGCATGAAGTTTCTTCGAATCGGTGGTTAGGGTGTTTCGCGGTGGTTCTTTCGCACCGTTCCGTTAGCAGGACAGTAAAATATTCCCTTTCGTACCATTACGTCCTTTATACGTTTCACTTAGCTTCTTTTGCGAGTGGTATCGTTACGTCGATGACGAGGTAAAAAAAAGAAACGGGACATTACAGGATTGTATCAAAGGGAGCCTCGGAGAATTCTCTCTCAGTCAGGCGGGGTTGGGTAACGTGCCGCGGTCGGAAATGCGAATTCTCTTTACTTCTCCATTGTCCACCGTGGCTCCGATGGGGGTGTATTTGCTTTTCGGAGAAAGTAAACTCCCGGAGCTTTTCATACACGCGCGACTCGCAGCGCTAACTCAATTTTACCGGAACGACGCCAACGTGTGCGCAGAAAGAGAAAGAGAGAGAGAGAGGACGATTATTTGCCTACCTACATGGCTCCACGCGGTGCCGTATGCCGCGCCGTCTTTCATGTAAAATATTGGCAAAGATTGGGAATGTCTGTCTTGAATGGAATGCTTGTCGATAGTTAAAATAATATCGCCCAGCCCGGAGAATTGACGAGAGGGATTTGACAAATATTTTCTATCGAGTCCGTCTTCCGATTCAGAACGATATCTTTCTCGCTGAAGAAAGGTTTCGTTGCGATTCGATCGGTTCCAGCGAGAAATTTCACAAAGTTACGCCATTCAACTGTGCGAAATGAAATTTTTAATTGGAAAAACGGTTTGGAAAAATTCTACTCATTAGGAACAGTTTTTAATGTTGATTTTTTATGAGATCATTGTTAACGGACGCCTCTGAGAAGAAAGAAAACTGATAAATTATCGAGTAATTAATTTTTTTATACCTTTGATCGCGTCCGTTCCTTACGTCGTCAAAAAGCAGATTCTCGAACCGATCGGAGAATCGATTATCGAAGGCAAACTGTTTGAAGGGCACTCCCGGATGAAATCGTTCGAAAGACACGCATGATTTTCATGATTCTCCCATTGGAACCAATACACCGTACGATGAGAAAAATTTTTTGGATTTATTACGCTCTAAATCTTGGATATAAAAAAAAGAACGCTCGATGTAACTTTTATTAACTTCCGTGGTTCATATGGAGCACTCACTGCGCCGCTGTGAAACTGAAACGTTTGGACGACCGCTGAAGTTTATATCTTCCAAAAATTTTGATATTCCACGTGAAAAAACGTATGCTTTTATAGACGGAATTAAATGGAATTTTTTCGCTACGTTTAAGTTTATACTTTCAAAGTAAATACACAGTAAATACAATATACAGAACAAATATTACTCCAACACGACCGTATCAAACTATGAACGTACCGCTACCAAATATGGGACCCCATACATATTTGATTGAATATCTGATAGTTGAAAGGGAAGAAGTCAAAAATTGTTGTAGCACCGCATTCGTTATTTATTTATATTCGAATAATCATATATAAAGTGACAAACATATTCGGGATAGCATTTGATGTTTGGACAAGATGTATCAATTAATCAATAAACAATTGTTTAATGGCAAAAATGATTCCAACATAGGGATGTTAATTTTGTAAATAAGAAGCGTAAACGATCAGAAAAATGAATATCTACGGTAACGCAATAAATGGACTTTCGATTGTTTCTTTAGAAATAGTATATGTTTATTTCACGTTATGTTTAAATTTTCTTTTGCCGGCCACTGCAGCTCAAATATCAAATCTTTTATTTCATCCATAAACATTGACTCCTGCGGAAGTGTAGAGTACTGAACGGTCTTCCCATTTTTATTTTATCATGCCCGTTTCTTCAGCGTCACGTGTTACGCACCGCAACCGTGTTCCAAAAGTGGTGTAAAATGTAAGAAAGGATACGCTCTTAAACGAGGTTTGAGAGACGCCTCCGCAATGCGATATTCCGGCAAGGTGAACCCATTGTATAGTCATGAAATCTACGGTTTGCTATTCGAAACACGTGCAGGGCGGAGCGAGTAACGTCGTCAGTGCACAAGTTTTATAATACGAATGTATTTATAGCACGAACCAACTTATCTAGATGGATTGATCGAATCTAGTTATTGAGTGACGTGTATACAAATCCAACGACGTCGCTGATTTACTGAAAAATATTTTTGTATCACCGGTCTGCTATCGTTCGTGAATCGAACACAAAACATTTATGTTTTTTTCGGGGATAATGGTAACATTTTCTCATTTTACGAAAACGGCAAATCTACGGAAAAAATAATAAGGGAAAAACTCGACTGTCTCCAGTAAACTAGAATATACCAGAATGTACTAGCATGTATTTGAAATGTAAACGAAGCAACTTTCGTAATTACTGCATTTGTTATCAGACAGTGATTTTGTACATGTGTAACAAAAAGTGATCACATGAAAAATAGAAAATATTTAAAGAATGTAAAATTGTTGCGGCATTATTTTCATCAGACTACAATATTCTTATAAAACGAGAAAGAAAGAAATGCAAACCTTCAGTGTCCTTGCAATGAATAAAGAGACTTTTAATTTTGAATAAAAATCCGCAGTCTTCGTAGCATTTATGAGAACAATGTTGGCTCGTTATTTCAGGAACTTGTTCGTCATCTTCCAGTTTGTTTTTTTCAATTATCAACCACTTTGTTTCTTATTAGCTGTTTGTTATGTTTAATTTGTATTTAAACCGTATAGTTTATTTTTATTTTCAGTTTCAATTTACCCTTTAATGGTCTGCTTCCCTTATCTCTCGTTTGTAGCTCTTTGATAATATTATCTTTCCTTTCTCTCTTTGTCTTGCGTTTCCCGACTTCCTTCAATACTTTAATTGTTTTCTGTAACTTTTTCTTCGTCCTACTCGTCTCACCCTGCCTCGCTTCTACGTTTTCTCTCAAGCTTGACATTTCTTTTACTAGATCTGTTAGGTCTGTACTTCCCCGTCTTATTTCTGTCAAGTTGTTCTTCATATTTCTTATCTTTCTCGACGTTGAATTCACCAACTCGCTTAATATTATTATAATATTGTATGAGATACCGTTTCCTTTCTTGCGTATATTGCTGAATAGTCCTGTCTTTTGATTTCGACTAGTCACACATTGTTGTTCACATATTACACTGTCCAACAAATTTCAACTTTTTTCATGTTTCCATATAACTGTTGGGTGGATCTTATAGAGTTCTACTTAATTTTTCTCCTACACGCAGAGTTGTTTTCAAAAATTTGAGTTTGATAAAAAAGTATTGTATTGTTCTTTACAACAAAAGATTCTCTAGACTTTCTCTAATCCAGTGATGTGTAATAGTAATACGTTGTGATTGTTTAAAAATGTTTAATTCGGATTCGGGAAAGTCTTTTCTTTGCCAGATTTGGAATCAGCGCGAAAAACTCTATAAGATCCATCCAACAGTTATATGGAAACATTTTTGTTGTTGGACAGTGTTATTTGCGTAGTTCTATCTGATCTTTTTATACTTTAAATAATTTATTTATGAAAGTTGATTCAGTAGCCCTGATTCTGGCTAAGGTTTTGCAAATACGAATATGAGCGGAATACAACGACTGGCAAGCGGAGCATAGTGGACAACCGAGTGAGCGACAAGCTAAGGGAGGGGGGGGGTAAATCCACTCACTGTCTTTCGCTAGTTCGATCGTGGTAACGAAGTTTTCAGAGACAACATCGAGTCTGATATCTAACGAGTTCATTCCACTTCGGTGCCGCGACAAGAACTGCAAACGGAGATCTTTATCCACTGGTCTTTCTCAGTCGGCCATACTTCCATTTCTTACTCCTCTTTATCGAATAGCCCGTAAAATGCGGATGGATCCCCTTATACAGGATATTTCACCTAACTTGACCGTCGTAAGCATCTCGCTTATTTTTCGCAATGGAAAAAAGAATTTTCTCAATGTCACATTTCATGAGATTTCAAAAAGAATTTCATTTTTAAACCTATTTCTTTAACCCTCGTGCCTTGTTCCTCAGGCTGAAGAATTTACCCATTTACTATTTTTACATGCTATACAATGATTGTTTCCTCTTCACCTGTATTGTGAGACGTATTTCTCTAAAATGTCACGTGATAAATGAAGCAAAGTTTCTCAGTTTAAAAAGTGTGAAGCAAAAATGAATGAGAGAGTATCATAGAATCTTTTATGGAACTATTTCTGAGGAGCGTGTGATGGTTAAATATATGATTTTCCAAAAACTTTTTTACACACAGTCGTGCTCGTAATTCAAAAGCATGCAATTCGAAAAAATTTCTTTGTAAACTCTCCGTAGAGATATTGAAAAAAATGTTTGACCCCTGAAGCTCAAGTGGTGTTTTCACCCCTTCAACATGGATGCAGCAACCCTCGCAGGTCTCCACTTTTCTAGATCTAGATCGTTTTACAGACGGCTACTCAGCGAGCAGACATGCTGCTACGGCATGCAAGAGAGGCAGGGGTGCATAAAAGACGCAGCAACGATCCTTGGCGTTCTTACCTCGGACTCTGGGGACTGTACGATCAGGGAGGTTCTCGGTGGTTTCTCCGGCGGCACCTTCTTCAGCGTGCCGGTGAAGCTGACAGAGGCGACGGCGGACGGCGCCGGGACGCCCTCGTGGCCGTCGATTTGACATTGAAGCCGATGGAACTGCGAGAACGAAGTGCGCGATGTGTCGGCTCGCTCGAATTGTGGGAGACACGGCAGTGGCATTTGCGACATGTTCGGTATCTGAATAGAATTCGGGTCGCCGGTATCGTGTTGAAGCCTAGGCGATAGCTTCTCGCGGACAGACGATTGGCAGGATTGATGATTAGAGTTCTGCGAGTAGGAAGCAGTCAATAATGTTTGATGATGACTGTGCGACGGGTGCTGCGTCGAGCCAGTCTTATCGGATTGCTCCTGATGGTTAGCCAGGGAGTTCGATTGAATCGAATGGATCTCGTTCCCCATCGGATACTGTTGAAAGTCTGTAGACCTTTGTAGTTTGTCGCACAGCTGGTTCTGCGCTTGCAGACTGTGCAGCCGCGCCTGTAGATCGCTTTGTTGGTGCTGGAACTGTGCTACCTTGTCTAGAATTTGATTCTGATTCTGAAGGCAGTGCAGCTTCGCTTGTAGGTCGCTCTGTTGCCGCTCGAACTGGCTCAGCTTTTCAGAAATTAAATCGAGATTATGCTGGTTCTGCATCTGCTGCTGTTGCGTTTGCAGAGACTCGGATTTCTCGTTCTGCGTGTCAAGCTGCAATTGAAGGTTGTCCGTCTGGCTCTTGCTGTGGGTCAACAGATTGCCGGAGGCGTTGTAACTCTTGCGGTGGCTGTGTATTATGTGATCGACTTGATCGATCGGTTTGCTCAGGGTCGGCTCCCCGAAATCCGTCACCACCGTCAGCACCGTCTTCGTGTCCAACTTCGCCTCGCTGAGGGCTGGATACTGAAGGCATATGTTCGGGCTAGTCCTCTGCGACGAGACACTGCTCACAGATGGAACCAGATTCGCCACGGAGCCGCTGATAGGTTGATCGTCGAACTCCTTTCGGGACAGTTCCATGTGCTTCGTCAAATCCGCGCTCACGTGACGAAGATGACGACGCTGCTCCATGATCGTGCTTTGGCTGATGTTCGGTAGCGGCTGGAAAGCTGACTGGGTCATTCTCGTGTCCTTGCGATCCTCTATCGGGTGCAATGATCTCGAATCTCTTCTCTCCTCTGATTGATTACGGGAACGTGGGCTGATAGACATCAGTTGATTCTGCATGATGTTCTTCTCGTGTTCCTGTCGCTGTCTCTGCTCCGCCCATATTGCCAACTCTTGTCTGGTCTTCTCAAAGTTCTGGTTGACGAAAGACGGACTCTTCTGGCTGGCACGGTCCACGGACGCCTCTCGGATCGGCATAAACGGCATCGGCGATCTCCTCACGTCCTCGATTCTCTTGCCCTCTATGGTCATAGGCGAGCGCCGGTGCTCGTCGAAGTAATCGGATCGCCTGTTTTCTTGCGGCATCGCCACTCTTTGATTAGGGCTCACGTTACCCCATTCGGACTTTCTATCAGCTCCCATGCTCTTCCTATTTTCCTGTCTCGCATCAAAAGCCATCGGTGATACTCTTAAGCTCGTATCCAATCGCCTTTGATCAGCCGGGTACACTTGATTGGCTTCGATTCGTTTCGGATCGACCATAGTCCCGGCTTTCCTTCCCGGCAACAATATCTCCTGGCCCGTGTCGCCGGGAAACGTGAAAGTAATTGTGTCGTTCCGACGCTGGAAGCTCGACGTTACATCCACGGAAATGGATTTCCTGTGCTCGGACCTGCCGACGTACAGACCGCAGTCCGCCGCTGTGGCTTCGCATAATTTCTCCCGACCGGGTGGGTCGCCGTTCGCGTCAACGTACAACCCGTCCTGTCTTGTTCGCGGCGTTTTGTTCAAGGTCGTCAAGTATCTTCGATCCTGACCGTCCTGGATCATCTGTCCGCTCTGTACGATGATCGCCCCGTCGCTCCGATGAATCTGCTCCTGCTGAGGATTCTGACCGTGATCGTACTTCGGCTTCTGCATCCCGGCCACGTCGACGCTCGCCGACTTCCTGTGGCCAATGTCGTGGGTGATCTTCGAGTTGCCTCGCGGCGGCACCATTGGCTTCGGGCCACGATTAGGTCGCTCGGTCGTGGTGATCGCGATCCCATGAGCCACGTTCTGAGCGATTGGCTGGATGATCGGCTGGGTCTGATACTGGCCCAGCTCCTGGGAGAATCGTTGCGGGTTGGGCGACTGCTGGCCGAACTGCTGACTTGGGTAGATACCCGCGTGAGTCGCGTATGGTATGACGTTCATCACAGTTTGAGGATACTGGCTGTACGAATACTGAGGTTGAGTACCGAACTGGTAGCTTGGTGGCTGCGGCACCACTACCCCAGAGTAATAGGGTGGCTGGGGGCTAGCCGATTGTGACGGTATCTGCGAACTATGCTGTACAGTCACGTACTGACCTTGGCCAGTGAACACTGGATTCGTAGCACCCCCTTGGTACAAAGCTGGATCTCTATAAGTGACGTCTCTAGTCACGTAGCCGGCTCTCTCGGCGTATTGTGCTTGCTGCGAATATATCTGCGGCCTAACCTCGAACTGACTTCGTATCTGCGTGTACTGTGTCTGATCGTAGTCGGGCATGAACTGCGGTTGCGCCTGTACAGGCAGAGTTTGCGTGCTCGTTTGGGAAACGTGTTGCGTCCTCTCCATCGACGGCTTCTCCGGATTGTACTGTTGCGGAGGCAGCTGTCCAGTCGGAGGATGCCTGTCTTCAGGGACTCCGACTGCAGGCTGCTTTCTACCTGGGTACTGTCCGGTCTGCTGGCTCTGTTGATGCTTCTGCTCGTGGTTCTGTCCCGTCGGGGGTTTCTGCTCGGACTTGTCCTGCGAGAATCTGTCGTATTCGATCGTCCGGTTCTCGAAGCCATTCGACAAATCTTGCTTGGCGCCATCGGCGGGTGGATCGGCACGGCCGTTCTGACACGTTGTCTGCTGGCTCTCCATGGTTTGCCCGGCTTGCTCCTGGTTCTCGTTCACACCACCCGAGCCAGACTGCGACATGCTGGCGGCCCCCACCGACGGACGTCCGCCGATGTAGCCGAGAATTCGCCCCAATCCGCACACCGTGACGACTTATCCACCAACTCTCCGTTCGAAATCTAGGCCCTCGCTCGAACGCAATCGCTCGGGATCGCGTCTTCACGCCTCGTGGAGTCCGCTATGTCGGTGCAAGGCATGTAAGCATCGATTACTATGTCCCTTGGCCCACGTCGGTCGCTGCACGGTCCCTTCCTTGTCGGACGTTCCTCTTCACAATTCTTCTCGTTCTCGAAAATTTTCAAGTAGCTATCAATTTTCTTCGTTGTGTTCCGTCGTATAGGTAGCTACGACTATATGTCCCGATCAGTGTCGACTGGCATCCTTTAGCCAGTCTGCCGGATAGGGTACCGCGTTTCTAGACGTATATTAGAGCTGCAATCTGTTTGATTATGTTCTTTGATATATTTCTGTTTTCCTCCCGTAAATCTATATTGGGGAATTGGCGATTCTATAAGGTTAGCTTGGACTATAATACTGTTTTTATTCCGTGCTTTTCTTGCCCCGATACGATACGAACTACATGGCGGGGAAAGCAGCTTGCTTCACCCTTTTTACCTCCTGTTCGTAAACACGTCGATACGGTTCGTTTGTAAGCAAAGTTTCGTTTGTATTCCAGTTTCTTGTCTCGGAGCTCGCTTCTCCGAATGGGATTCAAACGGATCCCCCCGATTCTTCCTTAAAGTATTGACCCCTTATTTCGGTTTAGGGCTCGACGACTTTAGAACATACCTCCTCGCCGAGACAAATAAATTCGTGTAAATTCTTCGAAACGTTACAAAAACTCGTCGACTCGCCTTTGATTTTTGAGCATGTTTTGATTACATTCGATTGTTCCTGTGGGAACGTTCAACAGCTTCCGGCGCGCGTTTCGGTGGTTTCGTGGAGGATGCGTCGGTCGGTTCGGTTGAATTGAAAGACAACATTTGATTATCCTTTAGAAATCGTTGGTACGTTCAGTCACATTTATTCATTGTATAAGAGCTGCACACCTTGCTGAACGGTTGCAACGGATCTGTAAAAGAAAAGGACGATAGCCACCCTACAGTCATTTTCAATATTTGTATCGCATTCATGACATTCGGCGCGGTGTCGTACTGTATAATCATTTTCTTCCTTGTGTCCGCTAGAGGAGAGTAATCTTTAGCCACTATTGTGCAGCGTTATTAACTCTTTCGTTATCTCGAACGAGATACCTAGATAAGCGTGTTTGGCGAGATATCTCGCGCCCCGAAACTTTCCGATAAACGCTTTTGACGAGATATCTCGCCACCTAGCACCAGTGATTTCACAAAGTAATAAAGATTTCATTAATTCCTTCTTTTTACAAATCAGGTTATAGTTAATCATAAAATATATTTGTCTATATTGTCTAGGTGAAACGAGATATCTCGTCAAGAGCGTTTATCGAGAAATATCGGGGTGCGAAATATCTCGTCCGAGGTAACCAAAGAGTTAACAATTATAAACGAGCTGGAACTGGCTTTCAATAATTCACTGAACCAAATATAAGCTTAAAAATCTTCTTTTACACAATAACCCCGAAGGATAAAGGAAGATACTTGGTCCCCTTAGGGTTTCAAGTCCATACACCACTCCCTTCTCTTTCCAATTTCACCTATCGCCCAATTTCAATCAAATCCAACGGGACCTACTTTTTATGGTGGGTTTCGAACCACCTTTTTTGCCAACAACACGTGGCCAGTACCCAGACAAGTCACCGCCTGAAGTATACTGTATACCCATGAAGTCACCCATCCAAGCCCGGCCCACGTCCAACACTGTTTAACTTCGGTGATCGCACGGGAACCGGTGTTTGCAGCGAGGCTATGGTCGTTGACAATATCCCCGAAGGAAATTATTGGATTTCGTTATTGGGAGTGAGTTGTTGCTTCATGATTAAAATTGCTGTTGTTATTGAGGGATTTCTTTAAAAAAAATTTTCAACCATGCATCGTAGACTTTCAACAATTATGGAATGATCACCGGTTGGTAATGTGTGAAAATGGAATTATGCCACCCACAAAAATCACAGGGTATTATTTCGCTTTTGAGTCGTCAATAAGATGAATTTGATCTGTGAAGGAGTAGTGATCTTGATTTGCAAACGGGTGAATTTAATTTGCGGAGGAGACTTGAAAAAGGGTTAATTTGCAAAACCTGTACATCCTCCTGATCCTAGCTCGTTCGAGAATTTCCGGAGAACGAGGAACAACGTCGAAATGATTCGTTGATGGCGAAAGCAGTGTCTTGTAGACAGTTCAGGGAACGCGGACAATCCGCGTTACAACTTATCGTAGAACGACAGGTCGAAACAAAGCGTTCGGTGCTATGGAGGCGATCTGTTTTGCTCTCTAGGGTGCGAATTGTTTTCGTGATTTCCCAGGCGTCTCGTGATCACTTCAGTTTCTGGGAACAGGGCCATCTTTCATTGCCGGAAAGTTGCTTCACGGCGGTGCGCGGCGGAGAGCATAGGAGGCGGCGAAAATTTCACGTCATCCCACGGAAAACCGTATATTATCGGAATCATTCATTTCCCCGGTTTCTTTATATAATTTCTCCGCGGTATTCGACCGGCAAGAAACCGATACGCCGGTGTGCACTTTTTTTGCCGGGTGGAAAACAGTGCTTCTGAGTTATATTCGGTCGGAAGCGCCGGTGTTCTATTCGCAATGTTCTCCCGAAGAAATACCTATTTCCGGTAAGAATGGAATGGGAAATGCTGATCGTTTCTGTGTAGTATACGGGCACAGGATGCTCCTGGAAATTCGTGTTTATATAGGACGATATACTCCGGCAGGAACGAGTCCAGGTAATGTACGAGTTACGCAGATGGGCATAGCATTTTTATGCAATTATTGGACTGCTGATTTTATGCATTTATGACAAGAAAATAAAAATAGGTAAGCACAATTTACAGCGGTGGACACATTAGAAAGATCATCAGCGTATTGGTTTCAGAATAATCATTGGTTTTAATGTTATGTGTGTTTCAAGTCGAGCAGTTTCTAAATTCTGAATCAGTTTCGAAATTCTCCGAAACATTGTTTAAGAGAATTTGATTGCAAGAACGTAATTAGAACAATATCGGTTGTTTAGTAATACATGTCCCAAAAGTCTGACCTGTAAATGTCCCAGATCTATCCCCTACTGCGGGGTATACTCCCTTGAATATAGTTAGTTATTTCACCTAATCCGAATTTCTGACTTCTTTATTTTTCATCATGAGATGGTGGGATCTCGATGACCATATTTGTGGTATTTTTCTGACAAAAATCATGCTAAATATGATATAATTCCGATGATACTTACTTGTGTAATACACAATTAAAGTCTCGGGAACGAGGAAGGACAGCCGCTGGCGAGCGTTTGAAATGTGTAAGCGATTGCAACTCTCTGCATGTCTTTCGTTCCCATACACTATCCTTCCTCGCACCCGAAACTTTAATTGTCTATTACGCAAATAAATATCATCGAAATTATACCATATTTGGTATGATTTTTATTAGAAAAGTGCCACAAATGTGGTCATCGAAGTCCCTTTACATTTCTTGGCGAACGAGGCTTCTCGAGCTCGGTTGTCCTTCTCTATAAGTAATTTTCATCGCGATCGACATATTATGATAATAGGAATTTATTTAGCAGCGCAAGGTTCGATCAGTTTCTACAACAATTCTAGCAAAGTTTGAAGAAGCATACCCAAACGTGTCGATTCGGTGGAATCTTATTGCTCGAGGCTACGTTTTGCTAAACAAATGTTTAGTTTACGGGAAAAGAAAGGTGGTGTTTCGTCCTAGACCGGCTAGAGGACTCATCAGTAAGGCTATCTAGCGGGCCCTGTCTTAGACACGGGATGTTTGAAGGCGTGTGAGGAACTTTATTTATACTAATGATATACGTATTTATTCGCGGCGCACTGGTTCGATCATTTATGACAATGGAAAAAAAAGGAAGGAGGTGTTTCGTCCTGGACCCGCTAGAGGACTCATCAGTAAGGCTATCTAGCGGGCCTTGCCTTATACACGGGATGCTAGAAGGCAATTTGAAAAACGTATTTTAGCGGGTCTTCTAGCCGGTCCAGGACGAAACACCTCCTTCCTTTTATTTTCCATTGTCATAAATGATCGAACCAGTGCGCCGCGAATCATTAAGATAAATTACGATCAATAACTAATTAATTAATTTATTTATATTGATTGGTATGCTTCAAACTTAGCTAGAATTGTTGTAGAAACTGATCGAACCTTGCGTTGCTAAATAAATTCCTATTGTCCTTCTCTATGTTCGGCAAAAGTCAAAGAATACTGTCCCTCGGCAGTCCCTGGGGACTTATATGGATAAAATACTGTAAATCTTCCAGACGTAATAGATGTACAATATATTGTTTTAAGTATAGAACTTTAGAATCTGCTACATCACATATCAGAAAGCAGGAAGCATGCACGGTATTGCCCGCAGAGATCTGCGGTACCTTGGCCTTGGTGGCTAGACCAGCAGATCAATCAATTATTTACCCGTCTAGTACTCCCAAAACACATACGCAATCCAATGGGAATCCGTCACCGTCTTTGAGTTTGAGCGAGCTGCGTGCCTACTGGATTGAGCTTTGACCGAGACTGAGGAGGTGTGCGTTCAATCAGCTAACAAAGGGATTGTCTCGTTTCGCAATTATGGAGGCGAGAATTAAACATCCTTAGCCCCTTATCAGACCAATACGGAGATCGATATACGGTGACTGGCAACCTAGCAACCTCGACAATTCCACAAAATCAATGTAATTCATTCGGTAAAATAAGAGTTGAAAACTGAAATATAAAGAAAACGGGAATTACAAATAAACAACCTATTATAATCGCTTAACAAGCAAAACCTGTCTACAAAATCAGCCATCGGAACGCTAAACAATTAACCTTTCCCATTACTTTAAACCAACACTTCCGCGCAATCAACAGTACCGACCGCGCCACTAGTTTAACGATTCGTCATTAGCCACCTATTGTTCATTGCATCATTCTGCTGTGCTCTAAACGCGTTAGGATAGAGGGTATAATATTGTTAGAGTAACGAAATCTTAGAAGGTGAAAGCGGCTTATCCCAGACTCCTTATAACGTGTGTGTGCAATTATTTCAATTATTTATTAAATGACCAAAGTTGCAAAACCGTTTGTACAGGGTTGGTAGTATACCTCTCATTCTCAAACTTAATGAAACGATTAAAAAATTGGTGCACCCCCCCAATTTTTAATGTGTCGTCGCAACCGGGCAGATTCTTTGACAATTCATATGAAGCTCAAGAACATTTTAGAAGAGTTTTTCTTTTACAAATCCATTTACACTTATATTTTGTACGCACTGTACATCGGAGCAAATCATTTATCAGTCGCAGATGTCGTAAGATACGTCTCTTGATGAAAGTGAATTAGCCCGGTGCTCCTGCAGACAGTCAGACATTCCCTGGTGTCGGATCCCAGTGAATCTTCCAAGGGAAGGTTCCCATCTTCTGAAAATTGTACTCGATTCGCTCCCGAAACTGAATAAAAGAAATCAGGCTCCGATGGGAGCTACGTAAGACCGTGGAACGCGCGCATGTGAGGGTCATTTCGATCGAACGTAGTCAAGGGGTAAATACCCTCGAGGAGGACGTTAAGAGTAGCTCGAAAACATGGAGTTAGGACGATCCGGGAGTAGGAGGACTACTCTATTTTCGCCGGAGTGTTTTTCCCGGTTCTGATTCGACCGGGCAATCCATCTCCGTTGAAGTTGACGAGAATCCGCCGTAGAGAACATTCGCCGTCAGCAAAGACAATTCCTCGTAAACCAAACGACGATCCGATGCCTATCGCTAGAGAGAACGGCCGTCGGAGAATATTAGCTCGTTATTCCGTTAGAAGGTGTGTTAACGATGGCATTTTCAAAGTCATTCGGGGAAAGACTTTGGGGTTCGTTAATCGAGTATCGATCCTGATGTTCCCGCTCTGCAGAGTGTCTTAAAATTCTTTCAACATCCAGAAACGAGAGGTTCCTAAGATGGCAAAAATGGTGTCCACAGTTTTGTTAAGGAAAATGCACTTCAAATAATCTTAGGAACATTTCCAGATGTTGAAGGAATTTTGAGACACCCTTATAACTTGGTCTACTTGTGTAGCAGGATTTCATAATTTTTCGAGTTCACGGGTTCGATAACCTCTCTTGAGAAGCATGCTTATCACCGTGTCGCCAACTTCGCAAAGTATTCTGTAAACCGCTTCGTTATTCCCACCAGCTGGAGGATTCAACCTCTCGCAAGTTCAGTGTTCAAACTAAAAGCCTGCGTGTTCCGTGAAGCTTTCAGTTCAATCCTGGTATGTCAGCTCCCCGAGAAACATGACGCGTGCGAAATCTTCGATCGTATCAACCGAATGCATGCGATTTGTTCGAGACAGAATCCGAAACCTTTTACATCCAAGGAACGTGTGCAGAATGTTACTGGCCCTGCCTTACCCTTTTTACTTGATATTCCGCAAGTTTAGCATGGATAACTGGAAAAAGTGCTTTGCATGTTCGTACATTACCATCCAGAAATACGAGGCAGAAGATCATACACGCGCGTAGAGATTTAGTAACGTCGAGGAACAACATGGTCGAGATACAGGTTCGTCTGATTCGAAAATCTTCAAGTTATTTCAAGTTCCCTATTCTGATTTTTCCAATAATTTTAGGAAACAAAGCTAAAAAGCTAACCAAAAACCATATTCTTAAAGAAGCAGAGTTCAAGGGCGTAAAATTTTTCAGTTTCTTTTAACACTCCGGGTCCAAAGCTTGGTTTGCTCATCTGAGGCTTACCAGAGAATACATTTGTTGGGTTAATAGACTTCGTTCTGGACACTATCAACTGAGGGCCTCCCTGTTTAAGATTAAACTTGCTGATAACACAAGTTGTCCATGTGGTTGTCTGATACAGGATCCTAAACATGTGTTATGGCAATGTCCGATCTACGATAATAATAGAGATAGTTTGATTTGCAAACTTTGCAACCAGGGTCACTTTCCACCCTATACGATAGATGCCTTTCTGTACGGACCCTCTCTCTGTCCCCTGTTTTTTATACATACATTTCTTAAATCTCACAGTTTATTTCTTTAATGTTAATATTGTATTCGAAAATGTTCAACATATTCCTTAGTTATAGTTCATAAGTTATCCCTGTAATGTACATGGCTATGCATGCTGCTAATAATCCCATGTGGGAATTCACAGCTTAATAAAAAAAAAAGTTATTTCAAAAATGCCAACTTCGATTTCTCGGCTTTGCAATTTGGCTGGTTAAATGCAGAACGTTTTTCAATATGAAATGCTAAACATTTTTCAAAAGAAAGACAAGTGGCTAAGCTTCGAAATACAATCTCTTAGATTTCGATGAGAAAAAATGCCATATGTCCAAGTTTTAATGTTAGAAATTCACTGACTCAAAATTTAGGCGTGTTCGAAGTTGAACAACTTTGTTTTTTCTTTAATCCGTTATTGTTTTATATTTCACCCAGCCGATTTCTTCATGAATGTAGAAATATTCACCGTATAGAAATTATATTTAAAATAAGTTCTAGCGTGTTACTTCTAGCGTCAACTTGAAACACGTTTAAGTTTTGAACCAGTGAATTTACGGGAGTATATTTTAAAGCCTCCTAGAAGTTAGCCCCCCACTTGTTGAATTAAACAATTTCAACAATTGTTGAATTGTGCTAGGTTTGTGCTATATTGTGTCCAAATATTATGACTATAATATGAAAAATAAGATGAAAAATTGAGAAAAATGATTTTTTGAGTAGCCCCCCACTTTTCATTTTTTTCAATTTTCTTAATTGTGCTAAGTTGTGCTAAGTTGTGCTAAGATTGTGTTCAAGTATTACTTCAAAAAAATTATAAATAAAAAAATTATAGTAAAAAACGTTTTCAACAGCTAATTAACGTTTAAGTAAGAAATAGTTATCCAAACAGCATATAATCATATATCTGAGTTGTGCTAGCCTAGCACAAGTCAGCACAACTTTTAAATTCCCCAGCACAACGATATAAAGGGCACTTTACTCTTTTACGCGACCCTTCGCGCTAAGACGGTATATCATATTCCGACTTTCTGGTCATCCGTCAAGGATCATATCGCATATCTGAGTTGTGCTCAAAAAATCGTTTTTCTCAATTTTTCATCTTATTTTTCATATTATAGTGATAATATTCGGGCAAAATATAGCACAAGCCTAGCACAATTCAGCACAATTGTTGAAATTGTTTAATTCAACAAGTGGGGGGCTAACTTCTAGGAGGCTATTTTAAAAAGTCCCAAATTTCTGGCACCGTAAGGTGAAGTTTAACCACACGCCTTTCTCTTTAAATGTTTTTAGCATTTCATATTGAAAATGTTCGGCAATTAACAAACCAAATTGCACATTTGAATAAATGCATACAGACATCACGAGAATTGGTAATCACATGGAACCTTTTTTCTCACACAATGTATCCATGGTTCCATGATCTTTCAAAGATTAAAATGCTCGAATATCTCGGATTGGTTCGGAGTGGAACAATAGACCAGTTCGAAAATTAACTGACTCGTTGACAAATCGATAACGTGGGGAGGGGGGAACGAAGAGCGGTGTGAAAACAATAGAGCAGTCATTCTTTATGCGAACATTTCTCGTTGTAACACGCACGAAGAAATCCATATCGGATTATCGAGTTGTCATTCCTGCTGCGAGTTCACCGGAAACTGATGATAACGCGGGGGTCAGGGAATGGATCTCCACCGAATTACACCAATTTCCTCGGGCCTAGGCGCAGCCGTCTGGTTATCGGGGAGTGCGATCGACTGCCGCGATGCAACGGGATCAATTGAAATCGGCTTGAAATCCTATTACTTGCCAATACTAGAAAACACGGTGACCCGGTCATTTCAGCATTTATTCCGAGGAATTTCCAATTTTCTCCCTGCATTCGGGACAATAAGACGCCATTCCTATGTATCCATCACATTGTATACGTTAGCGGTTTCCTGATCGATTATTTTATCTAGGAGGCAGCCGTGATACAATACGACCCTGGTACCTTCGAATTACTTCTTCAATGAATAAATCGTTTCCGATTTTATATTGCATTCTAACGGAAAAGAAAGAACGAGAAGATTAGATATTTATCTAAAGGTGCACATGTTGTAGAAATTTTTGCAGTCGAATCTTGTAATATTGTTTAAGAAAATTGTGATACCATATTTAATTTGTTTCTGTTTTCGTCGCACAGTTTCGATCAATTAATAACTATTTAATTAGCAATTTTGAAATTTAAACTTTTTCTTCCCTAACGTTCCTAGTGCTAGTTTGGATTCTTCACAAAGGAATTTTGCGTCTGCAAAATATTGAAAAGTGTATGTAATATAGATGGATTAAAAATTGAAAAAGAATATGTATAAACTAAATTGTGTAAAGTTTAAATTAAATAGTTATTAATTGACCGAAACTGTGCGCCGAAAACAGCAACAAATTAAATATTTAACATTTACGATCGACGTAATTGATTATTTATTGTGATAACAAATGGTTACAGAAATAGATTTCGTATAAATTAGCAGTCGTCTCATTTTCCAATGTATAAATTCTCGGGTTCTCATGAATGAAAAAGGTTTCGTTCGGGAAGAAATCTCGCGTTCACCCACTATATAAAATTACATAGTAACAGAATCTTCATGAATTTTATATTTCAGAGGAATCCAGCTCTGAGAAATTCCACTAGCCCCCCGCCCCCAGCACATTGCCTTCTGGAAGAGAGGCTGTTACTTGGGAATTTCTAAAGATTTTGTGGCAAAAATTGCTGCAAATTGTGCAATAGGTATGTATAATTTTACACGAGGTACTCGTCTTGAAAAATTCATTAATTTCTTCTTTTTTTTGCCCTGTAAGGGTTCTCCCGAGTTTGACGGGTTTTGTTGAAATGATTTATCTCGTAATTTGTAATTAAATAAATTTGTTGATAAATTTTTGCCTTTAATTCTGCCTGCAAATTGAAATCTGGAGGTGACAAATCTGACGAACGCGTGGGCCAATCATTACTTCCAATTCAGTGATCTCCCATTGTATCGAAAAATTACTGACACCGGATTATAGGCTCTCGGACCAAGCAAGATTAATCCGATACATTTTTGTTTCTATCATCGAGAGGAAACGCGATATTCCGATGACCTGTTTTAAATGCTTCGCTCTGTACAGGGTGTCCTATTCGAAGCTTCGCGCGCAATTAATTCCCACGCTACAGCTTGTTTAGAAAAATCTGGTTTACACAAAACGTTCTTTACTTCTGAATGGACATTTTATAGTGGTCTACATCCCGAAAACTATGTTCTCCAAGTGTTCAAGAATGAACAGGCCTGTAAGATCTAACAGGCGCGTGCGAGAGTTTTTGCCTCTTCAACATCAGCTGATCGCGCTCGATGACAATCGACGAGGTAATCTCGACCAGAGTTTCTAAACCGCACCTCGTCTCTAGGCCGTCGAACTCTGCATTATTGTTGCGTGGGTCATCATGTCCTTTTCGTCGTACAACAAATCAAACGGGTCCCATGGAAATCACCAATACAAATTCCCCCAATACGATTTTTACCGACAACATAGACGGATGAGACACGATGGGTCTCAAAGGAAGTTGTCGAGGTAAAAGAGAATAGAGAGACATGAGTGAAATGAGTGCGGAGAGAAGAAACGATTACGGTAGTACAAAATAAGAAAGAGAAGAGAATGAAAACAAATGAAATATGTTAACGATAATATAATATAAATAAACTAGAAACTAGAATTACAAATGGAGAGGATATAACAACGATACGGATGGTCAGTTGATCGAAAAGATTTGATTCGCATTTTACCGACACCATATTTGACCGTCGACTACTTTGATCGACTTTAACCAACAACAACAATGCTTTAACACTTCAACAACGCCATTAACCGACAACGATTTTGACTGATAACGAATCTAAAATCGTTATCGGTTAAAGGCGTTGTCGGCCAAAGTAGTTGTCGGTCAAATCTGGAGTCGGTGAAATGTTGTCGGTGAAAAACGTGTCAGTGATTTCCATAAAAACCAATCCAACACCCATTCCTTTATTTTCCGCGTATCATCGTTCGCTGGGTCATTGACTCAACACGTTGATATATATTTATTATATTCTATTAACGTTGATGCCCTCCTAATTCTTCAATTTCAAAGTCCCTTCTGCTTCTCACTATTAAAACCGATGACCCACCAAACTATACAACGTGCTGCGCTTCTCTCTATGCGTGCGAAGAGGCACTCTTACTGAGCCAATCTTTCCTATTTATTGTCACGCGCTTGCGATCTCGCATGACGACTGCGAATCAAATCTTTTCGATCAACTCACCATCCGTATCGTTGTTATATCCTCTCCATTTGTAATTCTAGTTTCTAGTTTACTTATATTATATTATCGTTAACATATTTCATTTGTTTTCATCCCCTTCTCTTTCTCATTGTGTACTTCCGTAAGCATTTCTTCTGTCTCCACTCATGTCACTCTTGCGTCTCTCTATTCTCTGTTACCTCGACAACTTCCTTTGAGACCCATCGTGTCTCATCCGTCTATAGTTCGCACACCAAGAGACTGCTTGATGAATCGAGTTTTCCGAATGTTCCACAGTAGGATGCCGTCCCAAAAACGACATTATCCAGGTCAGCCGCAGCATGATCATGAACGGGGTCGCTGAAGGAGGAAGCTGGCGCACAAACGGGCCACAAATTAACAGCACTGAAATCGAAGGAATTCTCCGAGTCATGGTAACATCGACATCATTATTGTCGACATTGCGCTCCGCAAGGTCGGTCTCTGGGAAGCTTGGAATTTTCATTCCGTCGTAGATTGCAGTGCAACCTAGTGCAACCTACAGCAACCGCATACGCGGCGGGGCTGCAGACGTTCACGTGCGAGATGATGCACAGATATTGCCTATCCAGCCGTTCCAAGAGGGCCGCGTTGCGGTCTGCGCAAGAATAGGAGCGAAGAGTAACAACCGTCTCTCCCGGTTAACCGGTGGATTTCCAAATCGGGACATTCGGGTAAGCAGAAACAGTTTTTCCATATTTTTTTTCTCTCTCTTTCACGCCGTCCGATATGCTTCCGCGAACGGAATTTTCTATATCGACGCACGAAGGCAATCGGACTGTAAGTAATTTTCGTCGATCCAGATCAGCCGCAGAACTCCATGTGATAATCGGAGGCATTTGGTCTTACGCCAATTGGATCAGAGATACCCGACTGCCTCTAACCGCGACGTGATTCGTGGATTATACGATTTCAACTTGACCGATTTGTTTTTGTAAACGGGCGTCGAGTATCAACAGCGGCTTTCTTCAATGGTTTTACAAAATATTTTAGGAAGGACATTGGCGCGAGCTGTAAATATAATATTTATTATATTTCCAGACTATAGCTTCTTTTAGAAGGAATTACAAATCAAACTTATCGACGTGCTTTTTAGCTAAATCAAATTTTATAATACTGTTTCCGGCCACCCGTCGACTTTTTGGACGAATGTCCCTAAATTTTTCGATCCAGCCCACTATGCGTTATTTCGGTGAATCCCACTCTGCGTCCGGTGATTTCGGGTGCGAGACGACAGATCGGTTTGACAATCGTTCACAAACAACAGCATATATATAGTATTCTATCCATAAATGTCCCACAAGTCTCACCTGTAAATGTCCCAGATCTATCCCCACTACTGCGGGGTGTACCCCCTTGAGGGGCCGTGAAACTCGAGAGGCCTCGTTCGTCGAAAAATGTAACACCATATCAAATATGATATAAACCGATGATATTTAGTTGTGTAATAGACAATTAAAGTTTCGGGTACAAGCAAGAACTACGACTCTCTGCATCTCTTTCTTTCCCATTCGCTATCCTTCCTCGCACCTGAAACTTTAATTGTCTATTACACAAGTAAGTATCATCGGAATTATATCATATTTGGTATAATTTTTATCAGAAAAATACCACAAATATGGTCATCGAAGTCCCATCAAAAAATAATGAAAAATAAAGTAGTTGGAAATTTGGATTAGCTATGTTTAGCTCTACGTTCGTCAAAAGACAAATAATACTGTCCGTGGCGCATAAATGTCCCTCGGCTGACCCGTGCTGGGGACTTGTATGGATCAAATACCGAACGTACTTTTGCGTACCACTATCTCATCTAACCGCTACTCGTAGTTCAAATGCTTTTTCGTTGGATCGTGTGTTCGTCGCGTATTGTCCAAAAGTTTCTTCGTGTAACATTATTTATTAAATATACATGTTTGTTAATTACAGTGTTCGTATTCTACTCTTCCACTCAAGACCGGTATCAGATTGGTGTTCCAATCTTGAACAAGTTCTAATCCGGTACTGACAAAGAGAGGTTAACATCCTCCCCTCGATTCGAGTCAATTCTCCTGATCTGGCGATGCTAGGTATATTTCCTGGTGTCTGAGATTAACGGAAACAGGTAAAACAGTTCTAACAGATTCGCACAATCACGAGTGTCGAACTAAGTGAATCTAATTAGCCGGGTAAACTGGCTCCGTTCTTGACGCTCCTGTTTTCTCTCGGAAGTTTGCATTTTTATTTGTTTCGAGCACCTATTGTCGACATCAGGGTCGCCTTATTTACATATTTATCATTCTACCGGCAAGTTTCCCCCCTTAACTTCGTAGCAAGCTCGATAACTTTTTCCCTCCGGACGAGAGGAAACGTCTACATAGAAACTCTCATTCTATTTTGTTCCAGGCAACGAGAAAACTATAGTCGACTCATAGTACGTGTTGGGGGAAGGTTGATTTTCTTCATGGCTCCAATGATTAGCATTCCCTCGTCTTTAATCATTTCCTTTGATTGGAAGAACTATTCAAATTTGTCGTACTAACTTGATTGTCTAACGAAAGAGACCGTCATCGTAAATGTTCGAAAAGAAGTGATCCCATGGAAGTGACTTGCAACATTCTGTCTGCGACTAAACGTGCGCATACTTGTGCCGGTTATGTTTTGTGATTGCTTTTAACAATAATTCGCAATATAGTTAAGGGAACTCGACGGCGAGCAGCGAACGCAGTTGTAATTTAATTCGTTGGAAGTTTGCGTCGGTACGCTTTCATTGTGTAACATTCCGGAGAAAACTTTGCTCGTTAGCGCGTGTTCGAATTAAGAGCGTTACATTTTATTCGTATTTAAACATTAGCGAGACGCCTACCGTTTTCAATAACATTATTCCTCAGCTATGATGTTCCCTTAATCATCGATGTGAGCCTGCATCAAGATCTCGTACTCTTTTAATTAGGTGGATGTTTAATCGTGATGCAATAGCGAAACAAACTCTCGGAAAATTGTAACGGGATAAGATAATCCCGAAGTTTCGAAGAATCACTATCACGACGCTAAGTACCTACCTCTTCGAGGAACGTAATAAATGAACCTAGCGCTCGGAGACTCGAAAATCTTCAGGACTAATGAAAATACTTCCCTCAGGATGAACGGAGAGGAAGAGGGAGGATGGAAAATTGATTGCCAGCGTTCGTTTTAAACGGAGGAAGTGTTGAAGTTCGAATGAGCCTTGAAAATTATTGAAACTTAATGAGATACCGAAATAATAAGCGAGCTAGTGAATTATTTACAAGTTTTCCAATAAGTCCCAGTTAGGTGGATAGTAACGAGGGATTTTCTTCCCTATTTTTTAAACATATTCGTTTATATTTATTTGTTTTAATTATTATGTATTTATTTGTACAACGTCACGTGACCAATCCGGTACTGACAGAGAGAGAGAGAGAGAGAGAGAGAGGGTGACTGTATTCCCTTCAATTCGTGCTCCCTCCCCTCATCATTGATTTTTCATTCACAAAAGTATACGTGCGCATTTCGAACACTACATAATGAAACCCTATTGGTTCTATTATTATTTCTTAATTCCTTCGCCACAAATTCTGTCTACATGTTGTAATTGCAAACAAAGCATCTTCTGCGCCATTAAACGATATTATCAAATCGTTTGAATAGTCGAAGTTACAAAATTGGATTGATTGATGCCGCACAAGAACATACGAACACTAGTTGCATAAAGAAAGCTGTCCAGTATAAAGCGTGCATCGAGTACCGCTCGATCTCTATATTTCATTGCATACATTGCAGTACGTACAGTTCCACACAGAAAAGAAGAAAAGCTATTGATCGATATAGAAGAGACGCTTCTGTTACGTGGAACATAGAAAATTTAGGTATTATCGGAGTCGAAGCGAGAGTTTCGCACAATCGTGAACAGAGGAAACGGGAAAGTTTGGTGTGTGCAGGATGGAGTAGAGATTCGAAGGGGTGGGGTTCGATTTCCACGTTACTTATTATCGCAATTAGCCTTGCGTTCGGCCACTTATTTTTTGTATCTGTGATCATTCGAAAGACTCGTCGACGTCACTTGACCCCCTTGTTGCACCGCAACAATTCTCTCACAAGGAACGAAGGAAGCCGGAAAAATAGGGATTAAAATTGTAGAACGTCAAATGAAAAGCTTTCCAGGTGAAAAGGGGTCAGCATGCTAACGAAAAAGTGGAAGAGAACCAGCGAAAGGGAGAAAAAGGTGGAGAGAGGGGCAAGAGAAAGAAAGAGAGAGAGGGCATAGGTAAAAGGAAGGGGAGAGCTCTGACGGAATGAGCGCAAATGTTTGCCTAAGCTGATTCAGTTGTTCCTGCTAAGCGAGTAATACAAGGTCCTCTTCTTCCTATTTTCGTCCATTTTTTACTCTGTCCGTGTATAAGGAATGGAAGAAAAGGGTTGAAAGATTTTTTGTAGCACGGTCTACTTTTCAAAAGTGGAAAACATAATCGAACTGTTATCTCAACAATCAGTGAAAAAAACGAGAATTCTAAATGTTCATTCCAAATATAAGATTTTCTATACATGAACTGTTAAATTATTTTAAAGCTCAGACTTACGAGCATGATAATTAAATAATATATTATAATTACGGAGATTCTGTCCGTGTATAAGGGATGGAAGAAAAGGGTTGAAAGATTTTTTGTAGCACGGTCTACTTTCCAAAAGTGGAAAACATAATCGAACTGTTATCTCAACAATCAGTGAAAAAAACGAGAATTCTAAATGTTCATTCCAAATATAAGATTTTCTATACATGAACTGTTAAATTATTTTAAAGCTCAGACTTACGAGCATGATAATTAGATAATGTATTAATTATGAAGATTCGCATCGGTATAACGGCGTGGACGAACCGAGTTGTGTAATTAAATACTGATATCTTTAGATAACAGAATGGAAATACGGAGCTCCGCGCAAACTCCACGCTTCTTTATTGAAAATTTCAAAGGTGGTGAAATTAAAAAAATTTCCATCTCCTTCGCCAAAGGCTTCAATTCTACGTCCAATTTTATACTTTTCCAATGATCTTCCCGCGCCATGAATGCATTGACCCTCGGTCCATCGAAAATTTTCCACTGACATCAGCAAATCCAACTTTTATAGCGAAGCTACTTGAGAACCACGTCATTTCTCCCAGAAGGAAAAATTAAAAATGTTCTGGAAAATGGACTTCGATTCTATGGAGGCTCTTATCCGTCGCTGAATATAAAACATTACATTGTGCAATTATCTTTAGAAATTATACAATTGTATAAATCATAGAAAATGTTATTATTCCTTTTTAATCGTAAATGTCTCGCACTATGTGTTTACGCGAGGAATAATAGATTCCTTTCACATGCAACGCTGTTCAATATATTCTGACCGAGAATATAAAAATTGTTTTCCATTTCCCACAGCTGTTGCATTAGAAATGCTGCTACTATCTACAAGAATAAATTTGAAAAAATTGCGAAATGGGACAGAACGTTCCTATTAGTTCTACATTTTTATTTCAAACATTTAAATGCCGAGTAGGAGCGATTGTGCTCCTGATCGTTCCTCGCGTCTCCAACACGAGCGCAGAACCCCGGAGAACTTTCGTCTGCGAGCGTCTCTTTCGCATTGACCCATAGAGGATAAGGGTCGTAGGGGGGAGAGAGCGGGTGGTTAGAATGATCGTTGAACCGCGAGACACCCAGTATGCATTCTTTTTAATGTTCCGTTCTCTGCCTCCTGCGACCGCCAGGAAAAGCTGCAGTCAAGTCCTCGCATAATTCAACGACTGCCAGGCCAACCCCGGCCTCGCCAGAGAATTCCATCCTTGAAAGCGCCACGGCTTTTATTATCCTCCGACAGACCCGTTGTCAAAGCGGCTCGTGATTTAACAATTTCCCGGGATTTAATCTCTGGCAGCGTCGTCGCCGGACGAGCGTGTAACGAGGCTTCGTAAACTGGTCTACGTCGTCGCGTCGATAACCCGTCGATGAAAAATCGGCCAGCGGTTTTTGCCCGGGCCGGAAGTTCAGCTTCATCTCCGCGACTGCCCGCTTAATACAAAAGAGGAATCGATATTAGGGACTGCTTCTGGCTGCGCGCCGCGCCGGCCGCCTGCCAATCGACGTTCGTTACTCCACGCTCTCGCCCCCGAAATTTCTATTAAGCGTTAATTAACGTCGCTCCCAGCCTACCGCACAGCCGAATATTAAAAAAGTCTGAGCATGTTTTGGCAGCATACCCCGGCCGATTCCTATATGTAAGTAATTTATTCCTTTTTCGGATTTAATCGAATATATGTATACGAATGCATGTATGCATATCCGCCGTGTTCCATTTAAAACGTCGGGGTTCTAGCGGAGGTGCCACATTCTTCATTGCGACGAACGTGGAGAACGGCTGGGATAAACTACGCTTCAGGAAATCAAGAATTCAGAATTGTTTTTCAATGTAATCCTGTAGATTTGCAGGATATGCAAAAATACAAGCCATGGTGTTGTCACGTGTGTTTAAAGT
The DNA here is from genome assembly GCA_028455595.1 of Lasioglossum vierecki. Lineage (NCBI taxonomy): Eukaryota > Metazoa > Arthropoda > Insecta > Hymenoptera > Halictidae > Lasioglossum > Lasioglossum vierecki. The sequence continues at coordinate 16,370,487 of CM052341.1, forward strand.
TGAGCGAGTTTAAGCTTTTGCTGTTTGATAGGTTCCAAGAGGATTCTCCGGTAATGGAGATAAAATTGTTACAGTTAGAGACCATATTCACGTTCTTTTTATGCATCTCAATCATTTACGAAAGGTTTAACGTGAAGATCATTTATATCATAACACGTTCGCCTACAAATAAACGATTAATCTCGGGAACATGCCTCTCTTTCTGGACCGACTGCAAACGACAAGCCACACGGACTCAACGGTAGAGAGAAAGAACTCCGCACTAATCATATGGAAAATCTATAACGGTAAAATCAGTTGGATTTTTCATATGTTATAAAAAAAACAATGAGTAATTAAAAAATGAGAAACATGAGTAATTAGAACTGCCAAATACTTAACCCTTTTCGAGGGCTCCGCTACGGAGACATTGTAAATAATTTGCAGTTCTGGACATAAAAACAAAAACAAATTACAAAATGTAATAATTTTATAATTTTTTTTTTTTTTATATATCATAACATTTGTGTTGATAAAGAATTAGAAAAATAATAACATACAACGATGACTTTTCTTTTAATGCGTATATCAAACTCACATCTGAATATGATCTTTTCACTAAAATTGCTTCGAGTTACTGGTAATACGAATGAAAAAAAACGTCGAGTGCAAAGGGTTAAATCTCAGGAAGTATTTATTTTTTGGAAAAATGTTTAAAACAAAAATAGTAGGGTTTCACAAAATCAATTAGGTGGTGTCATTAGTTTTTAATTTTGAATGACCTTGAAAAGAAATTAGTTCATGATATCGGCACACAGGTTCGATCAAAAAATCAAAACAAAGCGATTTTGCAATTCATAAAATTTTTCCCAACGTGGAATACAGTGACACACATAAACGTTGATGATTTACACATAGTAAGAACGATAAAAAATTATTTTATAGTTATTATTGATTTTGTGAAACACTTAGTACAACATTCAATATTTTTCAAACGCAAAATTTCTCTTGAAGATGATCCAGAATCGGATCGAAACGTTGGGAAAAATTTTATATCATAAATATATATCATAAACTAATTTCTATTAATTCGTACGATCGATAAAACGGAATATTTGACCTTGAAGAGGTCTGTGAACAAAAATCTTTGTGTGTCACAGCAGAAATAAGCAACCCACGGTTCGTCACTCCCGTAGTATTTTTTTACTCCAAAGTCTCTCTGCTGTGTGTATGTTGTGTGCGCGTGTGTGTGGATTAATAAAAAATGATCTTATTATACAGGGTGTCCCATTATTCGTGTACTTCCCGGAAATGGGAGGTTCCTTGGGTCATTTGAAGCGACATTTTCCTTTACAAAAATGACTCCAGCGGCTTTGTTTAGGAGTTATTAACAAAAAAACACGGACCAATCAGAGCGCGGCTACAGCGAATTGATTCTAGCTCGACCAATGGCGCCGCCACGCTAAGCGGGACCTGTCGCTGAGTCGGACTCCGTTTGCTCTAGCCGCGCTCTGATTGGTCTGTATTTTTTGTTAATAACTCTTAAACAAAGCCGCCGACGTCATTTTTGTAAAGGAAAATGTCGTTTCAAATGACCCAAGAAACCTCCCATTTCCGGGAAGTACACGAATTTTGGGACACCCTGTATATTACTCATTTCATCCCGAAATTTAAGTATTCGGCAGCTCGAATTTGTCATTTGGCACTGGTTATGACTCGATAACTGTCCATTATTGAGCTTTGTGCTCCTTACATCTTTTGTTCAGTAGTTCACAAGCTACAACATGTGAAACATCCATCTGATTTTACCGGGATAGATTTTCCATATTATTAGTGCGGGGTTCTTTAACGCGAGCGACGTTATAACTCGCTTGTTCCCGGTGAACAATTCCGAATCGCGAAGGTTCGCTGAAAGAATATTTCATTTGTTTTTCGTACAGAATGGCGCGGAACAGATGCCAAAGAAAAAAAGGAAGGGGGTACGTTTCAAACGACGCGAAAGATGGTCGGAGTCAGGATGTAAAAACGATGTTGAGGATAGGGGAAGGGGCGGCGCGGAAGAGGGGAGGGGAGGGTTGTAACGCGAAGATAACACAAAGAAAGTGAAATGAAAAGGTAGAATGGAGAATGGGTACGGAGTGAGGATCAAATGAAAATGTACACGGACCCGACCGATCTTTGCCGGTCTCGCGTACGCTGTACACGTTTCACGCGCGGCGATACAGCATGAAAAAACCTCGCGACAAGATAAAACGTTTTTCGTTCCCGCCGGTGCCGCGCCGGTTGCCCTGAAATTTCCTGGCCCGAGATGCATTTAAAATTTCCGGGGAAATCGTCGATGGAAAATCCCTCCCTCTACACGCTCGCCGTGTCGCTCACGAATTCACCGGCATTAATTTTGCAAAGTGCTACTTGTACGCTGTCGCCACGGCCGCGAGTAAACTTTGCGCCGCCCGTTTATATTTATTTATCGTTATTTCAGATGACGCAGCTGCTTTCGAACACGTACACGTGTCCGCTCCCTTTACGTTTTCGTTTCCGTTCTCGCCGCGCACCGAAATCGACACGCGACCAGTCGCTTTCGTAATTCGTCTCTCGGTCAAATGACGTACATTAACTCAAACGGATTCGATGAACGAACGACGCACAGAAGCGGTATTTGACTAATCTAGCTGGCCAAAAACTATTGCAACGTTATTTATGGTCTTAAGGTTATAAAATTACATGTCGTTCAATTCTTCTTAAGATCAGCTACAGCATTATGATATAAAAAATACATTTTAAGAATTAAAGATTCAGTGACCTTGATTAGTTGTAAAAAAATATTTTCGAAATTTTATATGTCGAAGTTTGTAGATATCTGAACACTCTTCAACTTTTTTTGCAAACATTTTTTTAAACAAAATTGTTTACATCATTTTTATCTACTTCACTATGGGAGTCCGTGTCATCAAATTATTTGCGGCAGACTGTAACTTCCCATTAATATTTAAGCCATTCCGGGACTTTATAGCATCAAGTATTTATTTACAAGTTTTCCTAATAATGTCAGATGACCCTAACACAACAAAAAGTATTGTTACGTGTAAAATAATCACTTTTTGAACTTTTGGGCTTTAAATACGTATAAATAAAAAGTTGGTCTGAATATTAAGTTGGTGCGTAAATTAATATTTTTTAGAAAGCACATACGGTATACTTTCACTACTATAAGAAAAGAACAACCTATCGAACCGTACAGTATGACAAAATACATCGAATGTAAATGCGTTTCAGTATAAAATGTAAAAGTAAGGACACGTTTTTAACCATTGATAATACATGTAATTAACAAGTAATGACTTACAATTTATGTATAAAAATAAAGGTTATTACCTGTTCTTGCAGAATCCATAGTCAAATATTGATTTTCAGTATATAACTTAAAAATGTCACGCACTCTGAGAACACTTCTTTCGCACTACAAATAGTTCTAAACGAACACTCGAGACAACGTACGATTGCCGACTGACTAGACATTGCAGTTATTTTGTACGGTGAGGACCGATAAACAATGTGGGTTTTCCGTGGGACTACCTGGCTTTCCCAATAGACTGTCATTTTTTACCTGGAGTAATTTTGGTAAATGGACTTGTGGCCAGCTAGATCGGCGAAATACCGCTCTGTGCGACGATGCTCGTTGGTTTTTTATATGTACCTACAAATCGCTCACGGTGAAAATCGTGAAAAATGGGTCCCCACAGGTGTTTCACATTCCATATTACTAGCATCTACTGGCTAGTGGAAGAAGAGGCAAAAGGATGCGACCTATGTGGGGATAAGTATGGAAGCCTAGTGCATTTAACAAGGGATTGCAGGATAATGGGGGAAATGATCAGGCTCGAGGATGTAGTGAGCGGGAATAAAGTCAGAAATGTTGACGAGTGGTTGGAGAAGTTGAGGAAAAAGAGGGAAAATAGAGCATAAATATACCAAAGAACATACCAAGCCAAGAAAAATGCAGAAGTCAGGGAATGGGGAAGGAAGCAATAAGTAAGGAATTAAGTAGGTTAGTGATAATTAGGATACTAAAAGAGTAGAAAAGGGTAGGAATGAGTGAGACATAGAAAGGAACTAGAGAAGGTATGGATCGAATCTGTGAAATTTTAAGTCAATTCCCAATCAAATATGTTGGTGCTGTATTCGAAAATGTTCATTGTATTGCTCAATCTTAGTTTATAAGTTATCTTTGTAATGTTGGCATGCTGCTAACAATCCCATTTGGGGTTCTATAGCTTAATCAAAAAAAAGATATTTTTGTACAGATAGGTTAATTAAACGAAGTCACATTTCTCAGCTGTAAGGCTGAAATAAAATAAATTATTATTACTAGCTTCAACTTTATCAGACGTCTGCACTGTCGTCCCACACTTCGAATAAATTTGTCGTTCCTTCGCGAAACACATTATTCGTAAAAAGAAAATTAAAGATTTTATCTTTTTCTCAGTCCCAATGCAATCAACAGAATGAATCTTGACAGTGGAAGGGAAAAATAGGTCGCTTCTACATGAAAATATAAACCAGGAATAATGAATGAAGCTGCGCCGAACGAGCTTTCATTTTCGCGAAAATTGCTTTCTAAAATACTCGAGGGATACGCTCGTTACAATCGTTTTAATGGCTGACTCCAATTATTTTTGCAATAATCGTACACGCTATAAATACAATTTCATCGATGTTAACGTAGTTACGAAAAAACTATGCTTCGCTAATGGCGTGCTAGTTCCGAACACGAGGGCGAAATAAAATTTGTATTTGCCGGTAATTACAAGAAGCTTCGATGTCTCGAAATTGTACGCGTTTAAAACATTCGTAACTGTTCAAGCAGCGAATGTAAAACGTGTAAAAACTTAATTCGGTTTCGCCCGGTTTATTTTCGGGCAGTCTCTGGTCTTTGAAGAGAGAAGTTGTTTTATTTTTTTTATCGTGCTTCGCTAAAAGGAGAAAACGAGCACGAAAGCTGCAGCGTTTACGTCTACAACAGTTTACAGCTTGAATTTAATCATGGTTGGATTTTTCTAATTTAACAGTACAAGCTGGCCGACTACTTAATATTCGTTTCCCGACCTTTGCGGCTCTCCATTAATCTTACTTTAAAATTGTCTTTATTGCTCGTATCTTCCTCCTCGCTAAAAAAAAAAATAAACCAATTTCCGTAACTTCGCAATTGCTCGACCACTTGGCTAGATAAGGTTATAGGGTAACTGTACTGATTACTGCGGCATCATGCGCTTTATTTTAATGCCATTCCTAATTCCTTCACGAAATAATAACATGTCTAAGTATTTCATGGACAAACGACGATTAAAAACATGCAAATTTATTCCGGGCACACTGTACATTTTCATCGTATCATACCGAATTAAAAAAAAAAGAATTCATCCACTGTGAATTTTCACTGTTACCTTCAAGACATTCAGCTAATTTCCATTTATATTATAATATTCATCGCGCGAAACAGTCGTGCTCTTTTCGTTTCGATGAAATCTGCTCCGGCAGGTACGCGAGAAATTACGTGCATAACATTTTTAACAGAAATGCCTCGTTTTCATTTTTAAGCATCACCAAATTGTACCAGAAAAAGTGGAATGTTTCAACATCCCTCTTGAATTCTTCAGGTTATTGTTTACTGGATTTTCGGTGTGCTTTTCTAGTGGCAGTTTACGGAAGGAAGAAAAATCTACGCAAAGTGGAAAATTTGTTTCGAATCATCCCGGAAATCGGCCCTTTCAAGGAAGCACGGTATATATTTTGGGCTTGCTGTATAAATGCGAGATAACTTCTTTATTTAATCCGTTTGAAAATCCTGCGGTGAATCTCAACCGCTTTCTCATTTCATTAGCCGATTATGATGCACGCCACGAGGCACTCCAACGGCAGTGCTAACCATGGTGCATCGCGAGCACACATGCATACATGACGATAATACACACATGCGTATGCATGCATGCATGCTAAATGTACGGTTAGATGCGCGTAACTGTTTCGAATGAAAAGCTCCGATCGATACAGCAACGACGGAAATAAGTTACTGTGACACATCCGCGGAAGCGTTAGTAATGTCGCGAGTTAAACTGAACGCTGGTAATTTCAAAAGCGAAACATCAACGAAGATGAAAATCCACGAGCTTCCAGCGGGGATTCATCAAATATCGTACCCTGACAAACAATCGCAATACTCGTCGTGGGAAATCGATTGCCTCCGTTTCGAAACGATTGAACCCGTTGGATAGTAACCGCCACCTATCTACAGTCTATCCACGATTACTTCTCGTCCTTATTATTTATCTTATTCTCCCATTCACGAATATACTTGATCGTGAATACACGTATTCGTGAAAAATATATAAACTCAGGGCTATATGCAGGACGCACTTAGGCTCATAGACCACAAAGTTATGGTACTTTCGAATGGGCTACGTTTAAACAATTAACTGCGTTCGACGTGTATACACGTCAATCCAAATTTCTATTGCGGTGCAATAACAATAACTTTTTCAAGAATAAATTGTCAATTTTTTATCAAATAAAAATGTAATTCTTCCTCGTTCTTCGTAAAATTTATAATACAACCATTTTCCCTGCGTTCGACGTGTATACTCGTCATTGCTTGATGTTAATTCTGCAGTCTGTGGATGATTTTTAAAACTAAATTCCGCAGTTAAGAGGTTAAGGCGTGAAATGTCCCGATGGGAACGGTTATGGAACAGTTGTCGGAAATAAAAGTTCTAGATCGAATAGAAGTCATGAAAGGTTTCCTGCGGTGGGAACAGATAGTTTCTGATGATAAGAAAGTTTTTCATTACTACGACAAATACTGATTGCTAATTGAATGGATAGCACTTTAACAATATTAATTCATATTACGGGAAATACGTCTCTCAACATAGTTAGAAAGAGATCAATTATTTTACAATGTGTAGAAATAGTAAATGGCTGAATTTTCAATCTGAGGAACATATAGGTTTTCTATTGGGTCTATAACTTAAAAACCGGAATTTGACTCTAGATGTCAACACTTGTGTATGCGTTGTAGCAAATCATTGACATACACATAATTTTGAAGCTCTATTCATAACCTGCAAAATCAGTCAACAGTGTTTGATTCGCTTGTGCGCATCATATTTTTTTCAATCATGGAAAATTTTGAAAATTTGTCGAAAGAGACAGCATTCGCGAGAACTTTTGCTAAATCGCTTTTTTGCAAAGTAAACTGCAGCCGAAAGTCGTCGTTTGCTCGTGGAATTGAATGGCGAACATGCTCTTGCGAAAACACGGTGTTTCAAGTGGTTTCAACGCTTTAAAAGTGGTGATTTTGACATCAAAGACAAAGAGCGGCCTGGACAGTCGAAAAAGTTTGAAGATGAAGAATTGGAAGCGTTAGTCGATCAAAACTCGTGTCAAACACAAAAAGAGCTTGCGGAATCAATCACCGAAAAACAACTGATTTGTTTAAAGAGAGCATTGAAAGAAAAACAGCCAGAATGGGAGACCAGACACGAGACATTGATTTTCCAACATGACAATACTCGGCCACATGTTGCTAAACCCGTTAAAAACTATTTGGAAAATAGCAGATGGGAAGTTCTGCCCCACCCGCCATATAGACCACACTTGGCGCCTTCTGACTACCATTTGTTTCGGTCGATGCAGAATGCACTTTCCGGAATACGCTTCATTTCAGTCCAAGGCATCAAAAATTGGCTCGATTCGTTCTTTGATTCAAAAGATGATCGGTTTTTTTGGGATGGCATTCACAAATGGCCAGAAAGATGGGAAAATGTTGTAACTTCTGATGGACAATACTTTGAATAAAAGAATTATACAAGATTTTCTTTAATAAACGTTCAAATTTCCTAAAAAAATTCCGGTTTTTAATTTATAGACCCAATATAAACATGAAATGTTTATAATGCACAAAGATATCTGCCGGTATGTGTAGGCTACAAAAGCTACAATTTCAAGAGAAAACGTTAATGCATATTTTATTTGATTGCAACTGAGATAGAGAATGTTTACTTTGCATAAAGTTTAAAGCGATACTAGATTCTGTACGATTGAAGAGTCGCCTGATGCAGATCGATCGTAGTTCCGATAAATTACTGCAAAAATTGTGAATTATTGATGAGACATATTTGAAAATTGTAGCATTCTATGCGCACACGCGAATGTTATCTCGGGATGATTTATTAATCCGTACGGTGCCATCAATTAAACTTGAAATACTTTTCCCGTACAATGGTAACCGCTTATCGCATGCCGCAGTCAATTGTAATTTGTGACTGCGAACAGACGGCGGTAATGGTTCGCGTGGATAGCGTGTCTTACAAACCGCCACTTAATTAGTCAAAATCATGTTGAACCAGCTATTTGAGCTTCAACGATCGCTCGAGCATTATGTCTGTGGCTACAAGGCAAAGCGATATTCAATGAGAGGACTAAAGTTTTCCTTGGTGGAGAATTTGGGAATCAAGTATATTCTATGCTACATTCTAGTTCCACTGAGTAAATTACCGTTCAAGTATCTTTCTCGAATAACGAGGAAAGGCTCAAATTAATGAATAAACTCAGCAAAATAAATTTCCAGCTTCCAATGGATGTCTCAATTTTAATAGTTAAACCAAATATAATAGCTTGTCACTACATGTTATCATTTTTTAAGAGCTGTGGTCTTGAAGTATGAAGAACATGTCTGCATTAAAATATCTGTGTATCTCTAATATACCACATTCTATTTTGTAATTATTATATTCTGTTTGGTATGTGGCGTATTTCGTTTTTTTTTTGTATTTATGTTGAAATAAATCTCATATGACATTGTCTAATACAAAAAAACTTCTAAATTATTTATCGCGTTGAGAAAATATGTTACACAAAACCTGTAGATCCAGCAAAGACTGTGTCTCAAAATAATAATCGTTACTTATTTACTTAGTACTTCACCAGATAATTGGAAAACAGCAGAAGAAAATGATTGGGCAATTAAACCACAAATGGCTGGTACAATTACGTGTCGGATTTAAAGAACAGCGATGGAATACCTTACAGCGTACCATAAATTTCTAGCGAAGCGACGCGTTTAGAGTTTAGCTTCTTTCGTAATACTCGGCCAGGTTGGGTCCTAATAGGTTCATTCCCTCTATACTTGATTAACGGGAGATTTGATGGAAGATGACAAATTTCTCATGGGGCCGTCATGCGCGACGTAACGCCCTACTTGACCCGGTATCTGGGCTGCGTCCTACCGGGGGCCTTGCCAGCAAATTTCAAGCCGTGAGATTTCCCAAAGAAATTATAATGCAGTTAGAGGGACGTGACATCGGTCCGGACGCCTCACTTTTCAAGGAGTAGTCGTCGGTTGAGGAGCTTCTACTGGATCCAGAACAACGGGAAGAGAAGCTCGTCTATTTTCCTCCCGGAGAGAAAAGAACGGCGAGATCCAGAGAAGAGACTTGGGAAGAGGATGGGAACTAATAAGACTGGAGGAGCTTACGTTTCGGCAAGTTTCGGGGGCTGTCGGTACCCACCGACTGCGAACCAGAACCAGTTCCTATCGTATTCCGGAACTGCGAGAAAGCCCTGGAACAAAGTCGCCCGTTTCGCCCGTGAATATTAACTATTGTTACAACTTTCCCCTATATAATAGAATGTCTGAACCGATAAATACTTCCTCTCAAAGACTACTGTCCCCGCGGTAATCCCGATACTCTTGGTACTGTTTCAATAAACGTTTCGCTACCTCGATCGATTCTCGCTGGAACATCGGGTCGTAACCTAAGTACTTTTTGCACGGCGCACTTCTCGTCGAAGAACAGATTATGCAAATCAATTTCACCCATTAAGAACATTTCAAATTATTTATCTATTTATTTCGATGAAATGATGCATTTATTATTTACACCATACCATTCCCATTGTATTTCAAACATTTGTAAAAATATTTTTGCAATATTCAAATCTTTTTTTCGGGTTAACATTGGATAGAGGGAAGAATCCTGATCCACTTTGATACGATATTTGGAACGGGACTAATCGATATTCCACATAAAAGATAAGGAAGTCTAGATATGTCAAGGAATGATAATTTACGTAGCAAAGAATTATGACAGTTCTATCTAACGAATAATCTTGGTGATTAATGGTTGCAACCACTGATGGAAAAATCGATGGCAACACTGTCCTTGGTGTTGTCAATATTTCAATTTCTAATCTTGATTTTATTCGACTAGGTCGTGCGTTTTCCATTCGTGGTGTAACAAACACGATCTTGATAATTAAAATCCTTTTACAGGATACAATGTATAAAACCTTGATGAAAAATCTATAAAAATTTCATCGGACGTTGTTAAAGTGAAAATTTAATTACCCACAACGATATGATATTAACAACTTTCATACTTCGCATTCTTTTTAAACTGCGAGTTGGTGATATTTATAAAAATGATTTATAGAACTGTGCAGCTCTGTGCCAGTATCGAAAAGGTTAACCATAAAATATGACGCGGCATGTCGCGAGGTTCGTGATGATAACAATGAACAATTACCAACTTGAAGCACTGAATGTTTTCTCTCTCGAGCAACTGGATACCACGGTTTACACGTGCCCATCGTAGTCTGACTACAAGGATCTGCTTCTACTGTTACCTGTACACATATACAGGTTACACATAAACTATCCAGGATATTTGTTCTCCGCCTTCCTCCCATTGTAGCCGCACAACTACCGCGTGCCGCTTTCAACAACTCGCGCAGCACGAAGATTTAAAGACAATCTCTGTTATCGCGGTGGCATAACATTTTTCTGTGATTCTGAATTTCGGAACACAACGTTGGCTTGAATTAAATTAAACCTGCCCTATTCCGTATAATTAGAATTACCATTTGCATCCCTTACTATGTTGTTCTTTTTCTAAACTGTCGCCCGTGACTGTTTCATTCTTTAAAGGAAGAAAGGAAGAAATCAACCCTTTATCCTTTATATTATTATTATTATATGAATCAACCCCAATGCCGTAACAATTAATTCTTGGCCTTGCCACAGAAAGATTGACGTCCGTTTGTCCAAAATATAAAAAAAAACAGATACACACCCTTAATCGATTAAACAGGCGAGAAATGCAAAAAAATTGGATTTTTCTAAACCGGAATATCCCCTTCGCGAATTAAAGATCTCGAGCATCGCGAATTGCATAGGAAAATACTGGGAATAGAGAACGGCGAATGAGAAGTGGGAATAAAATCGCATCGTGTTTCGAAGCATTTCGTTATTGGTTGTCTCCCGTGCACCTGGTAACCGCGTTGCGGATTTTCATTGCATTATGCCGGCTGTTCCGTCATAAACGTTTGGCGTTCTCCCGGCACACCTAGACCATGCAACGTGGGAGACTGCGATGTGTTTACATTTCACCTTCGTTATACACCACGACGGCCATAAAAGCTTTGGACGTGGCGCCCCGGCGACGATACACGCGTCCTGAATAAATTCGTCGCGTTACACGGAATTTCGGGCTGCAGTTTTGCCGGAAATTTTTTTGGTAAACCAATCCGAACGGAAACAGGATTTTTGATAACGCTGATGACGTTACAGAGACGCGCACGGCGTGACTCGCCTCTGGGATCAAACTGAATCAGTTCGTGATACATTTTTTTATTTGTTTATCATCCGGAATTGTCGAAAGAATTAAATCGAGAGTCGACTTGGGATCAAATGGGAGAAAGGAATATTTTTGATCGCGAGCGAATGTGGTGTGATCCTCTACCGACCCCCAGATAACAGTGAACAAATGGTGTATTAGCGGAAATGTTTTGAGTTCGGAAGGGCATTTTCAATTTGAATTTATCGCCTAGTATCGATCTACGAACTATCGATCATGGTGTGTTTGGCTATTTCGTCAATATACATCGTTCCTTTGTTTCTGTACTGGTTCTCTTTCAACGCTCACATGGTTCAGTCTAATCCTTAATATCATGGAATACAATGACACACATAAACGTTGTTAATTTACACAGAGCAAGTACGATAAAAAATTATTTTATAGTTATTATTGATCTTGTGAAACATTAAGTACAACATTCAGTATTTTTCAGTTGCAAAATTAAATTGCAAAATTGTTTTCTTTTGATTTTTTGATCGAACCTGTGCGCCGATATCGTAAACTAATTTCTGTAACAGTGAACGTTGGAATATGAGTAACCACGCGTATTAATCGCGACATCTCTGATGTTTATAATAAGTTGTTTGTTCCTTGCGTCCTGTGTGTATGATGGCACTCAGACTTTATGTGTGTGCGTGCCTTTATCAAGGTACGCGTGTCGCCGCTGTACGCGACTTCCTTCTTCTACTTCATGTGTACCTCGTGTAGCCAATACGTATTAAAGTAAAGTCTAACGAATGCAATCGCGCACTCTCGCTTGTACATTATACGCTTATACGGTAATTACATTCGATCTTCAACAGTAAACCAAAATTATACTTTTTAAAGAACAAACTGCTTCGTGAGAAGTTGATGTCTTGAAAGAAACTAGATGTTTACCGTATATTTGCTGTAATAATGTTGAAGTATACTACGTATAAAATGATCGAAAATTTCTTATACGTTAGAACGTCTAAGAAGCCTGAACTCCCAAATGTACTCTACAGCTCCTACGATACTCGGATTGTCTGCAGCTTCGATTATTAACAGCCGTATGGAGTGATACAAGTCTGTTGAAAGTTCTGATCGGGAAACATTACCTGCAGCAACGGAGGAAAAGCGACCACAGAGTCTATATCAAAGCTCGATTCCTCTTTAAACTCCATACCCGAACCGAGAAGACACAACCATTTCGTCCGTGATTGGTTGAATCATCCCTCCCGACCATGATCGCATACTCTATTCGCCGCGGAGGCATATCGAACGAGACCCCCCCCCCCCCCCCGCCGATACCTTTTATCTCGAACAGGATATTCAGAAGGATCACGATTGGTCCTGGGTTCTGGATTTTTCACGACGAAATGGATTTCATATTTTTCTACCGAAATCGAAGGCCGGCTCGCGAACCTTTTACACACTCTCCGGCTCGAAATGCCGTTTCCTGCGAACTGCTCTCTCTCTCTCTTTCTTCCTCTCCTCGCCCTCCTCTCTTCCACTCTTTCTCTCCACGCTTTCCTCTCTCCTTATTATACTTCTTTCTCCACGCTCTCCTTTCCATTTTTCTTCTGTTTCTCCCTCTCTCTCTCTCTCTCATACATTCTCTCCTTCCCTTCGCCCCGGCTTTCTACAAACTCTCTCCTGTCCCTCTCTGCTCCCGTTTCTCGGCCATGTTCTCGCGAGCTGCGAAAACCCTGCGGGAGGATGAAAGTCGCCCGGAGCCATTTGCCCTGCGCTTCGGCAAATTGCACGTTATACCTGCAGACTTCACCGTCGCAATACCGAGTGTACAGAGAACAATTTTGCCGTGACGGGCACGCGCACACGCGGAAAATTATTCACGCTTGCACGCGGAATACGTGGCCGAGCGCGTTTGTTGGCCGTGCCTCGCGCTTTCTGCACCCGGCGACACGACTAATGATCCTTTCCACCGTTCCCTTTTCCACATTCCCCGCCCCGCCGTTGGAAAATTACTGTTCCGAAGCAACACCCCGCGACGCTCCAACACCACCGTCGGCAATAAACATCGACTTTCTATTATGATCGCGCGAGTTTCTTCGATAATCGCGGTCACGCCGCTCATACGCGACGCCGCGCGCCGTGTTGCTTCGGTCGAAGATCACGTCGTCCCGCACATAGCGCGGAACAGAATTTTACGGCACGCTTCGCATGCCTGCTCGAGCGCGATCGCGCTGTATTAGCCGCTGTTACGCTTCCGCGACTCGGGCTCGTTAGGGTGAATTTATTATTAGGTTTTCCCTTTTTACTGCCGCCTGATATTCGACGCCGAGCTTGCTCGGATCACTACTTGCACAGAATATCTACTTTGCATGCCTTTGCAGTTACAGAGTCTTTGCGAATTTATAACGAAACGATCGTAATTGAAATTAATTAAAATAATCTGTAAAGAAATAAAAATATTCTAAATTCTGTGGAATTTTATGTTCCAGCAGTTCTAGCATTCCCCAAAATATACCAAAAAAGCTTCACTTTTTTAAAATTAAAACTAATATAAGCTTCGAGCAATACCTCAAAGATTCGACAGACCCTATGGTATTCAAATCACTGTATATAGATATTCTAAATAGTGACCCATTAGCTCCAAAACAAAAAATGGTACAGGCTGCTCCGTAGTTTTCCCGACCGTTACAAATCTTTATGGACTCAACAACATTTTCTCAGTTTTCGGTAGAGAGATCCTAGCGTTATCCAAAACACTAGCCTCAATCAAAATGTCCACTGGAAACAGATACACAATTTTTACAGACTCAAAGAGTGCAATATTATGGCCATTGAAGATTCGGAAACAACTGATGAATGTATTCAGGAAAGCTATAAATTGGCTGTTGAAATCGGCAAATCCATTACCTTTTGCTGGATTCCATCGCATATGGGTATACAGGGTAATGAAAACGCAGATAGAGCAGCCAAATTGGCAGAATCAAATACAAAAATGAAACATATCACTCATTATACCAGAAAAAATTAAAAAAAAAAAAAGTTCTTCAATATTTTTAGAAGCAAAAAGAAATAAACGTCACAGCCAAGAATAATGTTGGATTAATTTTATTATTGCTAGATTTGTGTGGAGGTTGTATGTATAATTAAAATTAATGTGCAACGTATTCCGTAATATGCTAACTATCTTCGACGTGCTGTACGACCATAACTGAAAATTATAAACGCTTCCAATTAACTTCGCAATTTAAAAGATAACAATTACAGCTCTGATTAAAAAAAATCAAATTAACAGTACCTATTAGAGAATGCCAGAAGTGTACGATACATAAAGGTAGTCGGGATAGAAATCAGTGTTATCGCAAGTAGTTTCATCTTTAAAATCTCTGAGAAACGTTTAATAGCAGCGAGGCGGACTCTTCTCAGCTTCATTAGCTCCAACGATTATTTCCGTTGATAAATTGCAACTTTGCATACCAATTGCCTCATTACTTCCGTAAGCAGAACTCTGAAATGTTGTTTCTGCGGCAATTACAGGATGACTTGAGCGCGGTAAATGAATAGAATGTTGCGCAACGGTGTCTGGAAGTGATCGAGTGGAAATTTCATTGCTGCGTTGGCGAAATGAAAAATACTGATTTACTACACCGACCGCAAAAACATCGACAATCCCGAAACGTAATTGTACCAGCCATTTGTGGTTTATTTCAACTTGCTGAATCATTTTCTTCTGTTGTTTCCCAATTATCTGGCGAAGTACTAAGTAAATAAGTAACGAGTAAACAATTTCAAATAGTATCTTGATCAGCCATTTTCGTTTCCAAATGTCTTCACGTTGCTTCACTACCATGCCTACTGTCCGAGCAGCAACATGTGGGTCAATCACAAACTGTTAATTTTTAAAGTTTAATTATTTTGCGACACTAAGCAAGTGAGTAACGGTACCTTTTGTTTTATACTGTTGTTCTTTTTCTATTTCTACGGTTTCTGTATATATATATATATATATATATATACAGGGTGTCCCGAAATTCCCTCAGCATCCGGAAATGGGAGGATGCTGAGATCATTTCAAGCAAGATTTTCCTTCACGAAAATGTCATCTGACGCTTCGTTAAGGAGTTATTAACGAAAAACACGGACCAATCCACAGCGCGACCTACATGTGTTGGTGTTCAACGACGCTCGGCTTATGTTTTGCTGTTCTGTATAGGTATGTAGGGCGCTCTGGATTGGTCCGTGTTTTTCGTTAATAACTCCTTAACGAAGCCTCAGATGACATTTTCGTAAAGGAATGTCTTGCTTGAACTGATCTCAGCATCCTCCCATTTCCGGATGCTGAGGGAATTTCGGGACACCCTGTATATATGTGTATATATATGTGTGTATATGTTTATGTATATATATATATATATATATAATTATTAATATACAGACGCAATGTTAATTTGGTTCTCTTGAAAATGATCTAAATGCAGATCGAAACGTTGAGAAATAATATTGTGCTAATTGTAACAAATGATCGAATCTATGCGCCGTTATCATTAATTTATGCTTAAAGCAATTTACGATCGATATTATTTAATAATTATCTTGATACAATGAAATTTAAACAATGAATTACAAAATTATTACAAAAAATACTTATTACGATAATTATCATTATAGGTAGGATTCATTTTTAATCAATTTTAGTGGAAATTTCATCCCGATATCTCTTATGGTTCAAAAGGTTTAGTAAAATTGAGACTAGTTTCTCCCCTTGCCCTTCCGTGACGCTGTCCCCTCATCCTTACCTCTTCGCTCAACGTTTCGTAGCGGGTGAATTAACGGCCGAGTTCGCTATTGGAAAATTATACCGAGTTTCGCTCGACGTTTCACGTTTTTTTTACATAGGAAAACTGCACTCGCTTTACTTGACGTCCCCTCCTGGAGGGTAAAAACTAGGGATCAAATAGGGGGTGAGGTACCAAAGACGGGAATAGAAACCAAATTGGATGTTAATTAATTTTAAGAGAGGAGAAATCATATATTGACATCTTCTATTTTCTAAAATTTTCCAACAATTTTGAGTTTCATCTTCTCAATTTTCGTATAAATGCATAAAGAACCGCAGACTATTTATATAGAAATGTTTATAAATGCAATTTTTGCTGTGTCGACAACGTCGGTTTCTGCTGTAGGAACGAAACGATCAGTCACGTGCTTGTGCACGAACCTCATGAGTTTGCACGCATAGTTTCGTCGTTACAATAGATTCAGCGCAAAATTAGAATTATATTAAAACGCGGACTCTTTGATTAGCTTAATTGCTGATAGTCTGCAGCTGGCTTTTATTGTCACGCGGCGCGTTCCATTACAATTATTGCGTCACGGAAAAAAATTCGTGCAAATTGCCCGCGCCGCGGAATCGCAGAGAATAAAAGGAAATGTAAAACATTACTGCGCGGTGCTTGCGGCAAATGCAGGTCACCGGTTTTTTAAAATTACGTGCCCGGAACGACGCTTTATAATACCCGGGAACACTGCACGCACCTCTTAAACCATCTAAAGTGCAAACAAGTTGTTTCAATGCGCTACTTATCATAAACGCGCCACGCATCCTCGCGACGCAACAGAGAGAAAAGTGGCAATGCACATGCATCGCGGTGACTAAAATACTTTCATAGACGAAAATTAATCAGTTTTGAAGTTATAAATTCGGCCCCTTATCCCGAATAGCATCGATCTCGTATTAATTTTTGCCTAGTACACAAATGCAAGCTGGTGTCGTGAAACCTTGGCGAACGACGCGCCGCACAGTGTCCAAAATGGCCTTTTTAGCTGGACAAAACTCTAAATCGTCTATTTCTGTATATTTATCAATTGATATGTTTACAGTTGTATAAAAGATGAATAATTATTAACTTTTTACAACATTTAGTTGGTTTTTGTTAATTAAACAATATATTTAAAGTGATTTATAATTAAATATAATATACAACGAAGTTAGTAATGGATCTATGTAACACAGAATGATTTAACAAGTAGTAGATATTATCAAAGAAGACGTCATTTTTAATTATGGACAAAAAGAATGTCAATATAATTTACTAATTTACTTTTTGGAGATTCAGACATACGGGAAAGAATTATTCTTTGGTTTAGTATAAGGTTTCAATCTATAAATAATCTGCTGCTTATTAGTGTTTATGATTTTAATGTAATAAAAAATTAAAAATATAATAAAATAAAAATATATATAAAACAAAAGAAAAAAACGACGTAACTTCATTGTAAAAATTAGTATCGTATAGCAACGAATAGCAAGCCAAATTGGGTACTACAATAAACTAGAGAATCTCTACTTTATAATAATGTAAAAATCATCGCGTGGAACGACGTGGAGCATATACTAATTCATTAACGAAGAGGAGTAACGTAGGCGTTTCTATGGAAAAATAAGTACCGTCTTTGACACTTAACTTACAAAAATAGAGGAATGTTATCGATAATTTGGAATTACTAAAGTGAAAATAAATGTTTTAAGATGCTATATCCATTATACATAGGAAATTTAAATACTCCTTAGTACATTTTAACATATTTCTATCGCGTATGACAATGTGCCCATTCATTTATAGGTTAGGCGTCCGCCTTTTAGGTGAAGTTTACACGCTCTGTAAACATACAACAAAAGAATTTTAAGTTTTAATATTCAAGAGTTTTAATACATGGTTATTTTAGATAATGTTGGCACAGTTAGTTTTTGTTGATTTGAAAGTTCATTTTGTCCAGCTAAAAAGACCATTTTGCACACTGTGCGCCGGTTGCGTGTCAAATGTAACGTGGAATAATTTCGGATACGCCGCTGTTGTCTAATTAGCTGCGCGCAATTAATTATCGTGGGACAACGCAAATAATTTTGGGGCCAACCGACCTTTCGTTTTAGCTGATTATTATCGCGATTGTTCGCGATAGATACAGAGTGACGGAGAATATGACAGCGCTTCGATGTAGTTATAGCTTTCCCGATTAACGATCGATCGTGCATTGTGTCGCGCAAATATCGTATCTATCCCGGCTGCTGTTGGCTGGCTGGCGATTCTATTAGCGCAGCCGGAGTTTCTAGCCGGGACCCCATCGGCTTATACGTTTGCGCACTGCTGCAACAAGCTTTGAAAACTTTACAGTCTCCGGACTTATTGACACGACCGTGCACAAATTAATTTACGTGATCGCGGTCGCGTGCGCGCGCATCTTGATTAGCAAACTCAACTTCGGCGGAACCTCGCCAGATAAGAATTAGTCGAGGAATATTTGAGCAAGTTCCTCTAATTACATCGCGGTTGAATACGTTACGGCCGGGACGATTACAATGCCGAAAACGAACTTTGCCTTCCCGATAACCGGTGGACGATTCTTACAGACTGCGACACGCTTTACTGCACCACCGCACAGTGGGTTGAAATAAGAAAAACGCGGACAAAAATCATTTTTTTGACTAAACAAAAAATGTAAAATTATATTATTAACTTGTTGGTAGATAAATAAGGCATTATTTGCTGCATTTGATTTTCCAATATTCCATTCCTGTAAAGTAAAGTTCCATAAAAGTAGCTTCTCCTGAATTTCTCAGAATATCGTTTCATTTAGTACGTTACAACTTAGTATACATATGAGTGAGGATTTTTTCCAAGTACTTAAGTGAAAGCGTGTTTCGAGACGAACAGAATAAGCTTAGATTTTGTTTGTTTTTGTTGCATATAGTACATACAAATATTGATGAAGCAAAGAGTAATTTTCAAGCTTTTTGTCTACTCAAATAGAGTTATAAACCGATTGCCGTCAATTTCCGCTTTGAAATTTATTACAAGTTATTGGTAGATAAAACTAAGAAGGTTCCCGCTGCGTCCAGTTTTATCTGTGTATACTGTCTCACAAAAACCATGTCGCGTTCAAATATGTTTATTGTTTCTAAAGATACGTAAAATATGGTAAGGACAAAGTTGAATGGTACAATGGGGATGACACGTTGTCATAAAAAATTTGTTTTTATGTCATTTTTTTTTTAGAGACAATTATAATTTTTTTTACTTTCTGTATAATCTATGGAAGCTGGAAATAAATACGTAAAACAATTCAGAAGAGAACATACTCAGAAACGTTCCAGGTACCATACCAACCGTAAGTTATTCTACAAGCTGGTGACAACATCCGATCCAGTAATTTCACACCAACAAATACCACAGAAATCAGTGTCAAAATTGCTAAAAGACGTGTTACAGCTATTGAAAGCAGAAGAGGATTTATACATCGGTGAAGAAGACGACAGTGAAGAAGACAACAATGAAAAAGACGACAGCGAAGAAGACTACAATGAAGAGGATGACTACGAGATATGATCCAGTGATTAACATCGAGTAAATTATACAGAATTCGTTATGTCATAACAATTAATAATATGTATGTCCAAATTCGAGAAAATCGTTTCTAAAAAAACCTTATATAAGTTTTATGGGTTTGGAATTAAGTAAAATCTCATTATTGATTTAAATTTAGTACCTCAAAATCTATAAAACGGTATCATTTTTATTAATTTAAACATAGAAATAATTTCAGAAATAATTTTTGTCCGCGTTTTTTTTTTGTTTCGGTTCAAATTGTGGAAGAAATATTACAATTAACGGTAGGGAGATAAAAAGAAATTTAAACATTATTATTATGAACTTATCAAAATTAGTAGAGGATGGGAGAAATTTTTTTATGATCCAAATAATTAATAGACCTTTGTGCGAATTAAAAATGTTCTGGACTCACTGCGAGTCTTTTAATCATTTTAATGAGTAGACAACAGTGTGAGAATGATTCACGGGTTTTGAGTTTATCTGTTCATTTCTCTTAGAAATGCATAAGATTCGCTTTCTAGTTATTAATTATACTACAATTAGTGTTTTCGTTTCCAAAAGCTAAATGTTTGAAGCCGTTATTATTCTGACATTGTGCAAATGGAGGAATGATTGTCGGCGCAACGTTCGTTAAATTCATTTTATCTTTCGCGATGAAAACACTCGATAGTTCGACGCAACGATCTCAAAAACAGTCACCCGTTGACGGATATTGATTCATCGTCTGCTTCGCGCGCACCTGAAACCTGTCCGATGAAGCAGCGTGGCTCGTGACACTTGATCGTAAAAAATCTACTAAAAATTTTAATGTTTGTTCTCATCTCTCGTGTTTTCAACTGTCCCCGTAACTGTACGCTACGAGAACGAATGACCGACCGAGCAACTGTAGAAACAGCAGCAGCGTGTATTTCGGAAACTAACCCGTGGAGACGTGTTTGCGCGCCGAAGTCCCTTTTCTAGAATGAGAGGGAAATAATTTCGGTTATTTTTCGGACGGCTATGCCATGTTTTCTTGCTTCGGTTTGGTCAGACTTCATAACCCACCAGCAGACACATAAAGTAAATTGGAACCGTGTTATTACATCTCTGTTCGTTGTGAAGTTTATTTGGTCGAAAGAATTTTTTCATTCTCGAATTGTTGAAACCTAAATGACCGTGTGAAAATACGATTATAATAAATATTTGTCCCTGTTCTGAAAAGTATTTCTTACATGAAGTTCTTTCTGCAGGCAATTTTCAATAAAAATTTAAAGTACCCGCCATTTACTTACTTTTCATTACGCTCGCCGTCGGATTTACACGCTGGCGATACAATTTTCCATAGCAGTCAATCTTCATCGATCAATCAGAGACGAACGTTTGATGCAACACGTGTAAAGCATTGCGCGCCACGTGTTTTAAATAGATTGTTTACTTAAAACGTCAAGTTATCAACACTGTTTCAATCCTATAACTACCAGTGGGTATCCATAGTACTGGGTGTTAGTGTGCAGACAACATATTCGTGATTGAAAAAAGAATACACTGACCAAGCCTATTGTACAACAATACCCAACTAAGAGTTAATAGTGTAAACACGTTGGTATTAACAAGTCAACCACTTATTGTATAGTAGTGTTAGATTGGTGTATCGTTTAGGAACATGACATTGAGGGAAGCCAGTATAGTGGCGTACCGTAGTTGAAAGGTTAAATGGTGCAAAGCTTTCAAGAGTAGACGTAAGAGTATTACTGACGAGTATTGCGAAGGAACATGTATTTCAGAGTTGAACGCATTAGTTGCACAACCCTCTGTGATTACCATGGCGTGGTATACAATTGTCTGATGCGATGGAGTTGAAATTTGCAGTACACCTACTGCTTTTTAGTTCAACCATCTATCCTGACAATCTTCTTGCCTTCTTCTTCACGACTTCATTACCAGCGTACCGGTTTCCTCATTATCAGTGCATCGGTTCCGCCACTACCAATGCACCGATTCCTCCACTGATAGTGTACCGGGTTGCCCAACTATCAACTATTTCATATTTCCTCAACTACCAATGCCCCGGTTCCCCAACTGCCAATGCACTGGTTCTCCCATTATCAATGCACCGATTCCTCCACTGACAGTGTACCGCGTTGCCCAATTATCAACTATTTTATATTATCCAAACTACCAATGCACCAGTACTCCAACTACCAATGCACCAGTTCCCCAATTACCCACGCACCGGTTCCCCACTTACCAATGCACCGGTTCCCCAACTGCCAATGAATTGGTTCTTCCACTATCAATGCATCGATTCCTCCACTGACAGTATACCGGGTTGTCAAACTATTAATAATTTAATATTCCCTCAAATATCAATGCACCGATTCGCCAACTACCAATTCACGAGTTCCGCAATTACCAGTGTACCGAGTTGCCCAATTATCAACTATTTTATATTATCCATACTACCAATGCTCCAGTACCCCAACTACCAATGCACCGATTCCCCGATTATCAACGCATCGGTTCTCCCACTATCAATGCACCGATTCCTCCATTACCAGTGTACCGGGTTCCCCAGTTATCAACTATTTTATATTGTCTTAACTACCAATACACCGGTTCCTCAATTACCAATGCACAGATTCCTCCGCTATCAATTATTTTATATTGTCCAAACTACCAATGCACCGGTACCCCAAGTATCAATGCACCGGTTAAAAATTTTCGGTTTCCTCAAATGCAGTTCAGTTGATCTCTGAACTCAATGACTATATTTCCTCTACGCTATTCTGATGTACTGTATGCCCTCATTTGGTCTCTGATCATTCTTGATGTACTGAACTGTCCCAACGGATCCGCTAACTAAACTCTACTGATCGTCCCTTTAGGTCCTCCCTATGTGTAGGGTAGAAGTGATTGAACCTCTTGCCGTCTACAGATGCTTGCTCACTGCCTAACCTTTCAGCACTGGGACTCGACAATACGATCATTTGACCTGGGGGATTAAATTGAATGCATGATTCCTTAAATCCCCAAATTATGCTGGGTACTATGTGCCACACGTTCGCTGCAGACCGGTCTACTAAAGAACTGGCAACGGCTCGACGCTAAGGAAGAAATTACTGAACAACTCCCAACTGGTAGACCATTCCATAAACACATTCCCAGGGTCCATGGTAGAACAGTAAATACGCGTGCTATGTTCTTGACTGGGGCTGTAGTTTCCAAGTTCCGCTCTGAATTCTTAAAGTCTTCGACCATTTCCCTTTAACGGCCTGTATTTACAGGGAAAACGAACGATTAAGGAGTTCCCTCTATACCGGTAGCAAAGACGTCGGGGGCTCGTCGGGTTGGAAGTCCTCGTCGAAACAAAAATCGCGAACTGTAAATAGCAGACCGACGTCGACGGGCGGGGGCCGAGGGTGGGCGTACGATGTCTGAACATTACTTTCTTTCTTCGACCCAGGGAAAAAGTAGTCGGCACGCTGCTAGGTCCATGTTGGTGTTCGATTTTGCACCGTCTGGCTCGTCAATAACGTATTTACTCGCCGGGATTCCGAAAGGGAAAAACGCCGAAACAACGGGCGCTACGCGGAGAAAGAGAGTTGGGCGAGGGAGCCGAGCACTCGAGAGTTCGGTCTTCTTGCTCTTTTCCCAGCCGTTTGGTATCGTTTTCAACCGCCTCCCAACCCCCGGCCTCCCTTCCGCGTCCCGTCGATCGCGGGCGTGGCCGGCATTCCACTTTATGGACACATGTACACGCAAGCCGATCGCGCAACGGTCGCCGTTCTCGTGTATCAAAGCGCCAATGCACTTTGCGCGTTGTTCCTTTTCCCTTCATCTTTCTACACGTCCACCCCATTCCTCTAGCGAGCTGGGCGCATCGCATTTTACCGATGGAGATGACAATAAGTTTGGTGGACATCGACTACCCCGAAAGCTATGAAACTCTAGTTAGAAAATCGTTTTCACAGTTTGAATTCTGGTGGACGAACCGATGTACCTCGAAGAAGCAATGTATTGATTCAGGGGTGTCATCTTGCGGTATGGCTGGATAAGATTTTTGGTCATACCGTACGGTAGAGCTCTCAAAGAGAACTCTCTGTGATAATCTTCAAATTGGTTGCCTCACTACAGGGGGTTCAAGGAATTATTCCCTATTTTTCTAGTTCTATTCAACAAAAAATTACGAAAAACTTTGTGGATATTGTACCGAATGGGACACATGATAATGAATTATTTCAGAATTTTTGGTGAAACTGTTTTCTTAAGAAATGCGGATGCATAAAATGGCCGATTTTATACTCAAGTTTTTAGTCTACCACGTTTATAACGACTGTGTTTATAAAAATTGTAAATCTCCGAATATTGCGTATCGAAATTTTGGAGATACCAGGTTAATAAACATTCAGTGGTTAGATGTTATTAATAGCTGCGTGAAATACAACGCGAATAAACCGAATTACGGAGAAATTAATGATCATATCATCGATTATTGAATTTTTCAGTGCACCGCTTCTAATAACTGGGAACGCGTGTAAAAAGACATAAGTTTCAATCAGGCTATAACGAAGTGGCTTATAGAGGTAACTTTATGCGAAGCGTGGAGCGCGTGCTATTCAAAACGAGCATCCCATTCTCCTGAAAAATAACGAGAACTAAAAACAATGGAATGAACGAAGTGAAAATGTACACCGACGCAAATATTCAGTATTTTCGGAAAAAACGGAAGAAGAGTCGGAAGTACACAAAAGAATCAATGGATATGTTAGGACTGCCGTCTTTTCGGTAGACCATTCCATTAATGAGGAAAAAAAGCAAGCAAAAATAAGTTCCGAACGTGTTACGCCAACGTAACTTTATGGAGACAGCTGTATGTGGACGACAGACGTAACGCGTGCCACGGTGCCAGAGAAAACATTTCTCTGAAGAGTAAAAACAAGTAAATGTAGAACGAATGGGTAGCGAATGAAAATCAACAGAAATATTCAGTATTTTTATGTTGCGACGAAAAGAAATTATTTATTAGGCGTATAAATTAATTTGGGGCTCCCAGAAACGATTGTAACATTTTCAATGAATCTGCGCGAGACAATTTAAATCGTATTTTACTTGCCTTGTAGAACAATCATTTAAAACAGTATTTTATTTTAAATGTAGAACAACGATTATTCAAAACAGTATTTACTTGCATTGTGGAACAACGATTATTCAAAATACTATTTTATTTTGATTGTAGAATAGCAATTACTTAGCGTAGTATTGTACTTGATTCATGGAACTGCAATTATTTAAAATGGTATTTTATTTTAATTGTAGAACAACGATTATTTAAAATAGTATTTTACTTTCTTTGTGGAATAACCATTCCTTAGAATGGCATTTTATTTTAATTGTAAAACAACGATAATTTAAAATAATATTTTAGGCTAATTTTAGAACGACGACTATTTAAAAAAACTTTTCATTTTTATTGTAGAACAATGATAATTTAAAATAGTATTTTACTTGCATTGTGGAACAACCATTCCTTAGAATGACATTTTATTTTAGGCTAATTGTAGAACGACGACTATTTAAAATAGCATTTCATTTTAATTATAGAACAACGATTATGTCAAATATTTTTTCACCAAAATTTGACCCGGCTCTGCCGAGTTGACAGTTAATGTATTGAAGAGGGTGTTCATGTGATTCACTGTACGGGGTAGAACCGACAGTGACACGAGCGTTGTCAAGGTAACAATGTATGATTCGATGAAAGCGATAACGAAGCAACGTTGCTCGATTAGCCGAGCCGCAGAAAATCGTGGCGCGCGACAATGGATTGCGTCGTCGGTGTTCAATGACGAGGTGATTCGGAATATTCTCGGAATTCCCGAGCACCGAAACACGAGGGGAGAGTCGTGGAATTTACGACGAACGTGCACGGACATCCGTCTTCGGCCGTTTCGTAGCCAGGTCTGCGACTATTTGGTATTCACGTTGGGTCTCCTCGAACCTGCAGACAGAATTTGACGCATGGACAACTTAATGCCGACTCCGAACGAGTGCCCGACCCGTCGCGGTGCGCGCCGCGACGCTCGGATTCTGTACGTCGCGTCGCGACGAACAGTGTGACGAGCAACGGACAAAAGTGAAAAAAAGAACATCTTGTCTGAGAATTCGCAGGTTCTGATATTTTCAGAGGCTGAGGAAAGAATATTGACTTGAACATGTTTACTTAGCAAACAAAAAAACTAGATCATAGATAAAAAAAAACTTTTTAAAAAACACGCTTATATTAGAATGTACTAAAAATGAGAAAATAATATTTTTAGATATTAGTGACTATAAATAAAAGTATGGAGCACTAAACTATGTTAACGTAACCTTCGTGGGCGCTCCACGCTTTTATTTATAGTCACTAATATCTAAAAATATTATTATCTTGTTTTTAGTGCATTCTAATATAAACGCGGTTTTTAAAAAGTTTTATTTATATATTTTTTTATTTTATACTTTTTAGTCTTTACTACCGAGCATATTTAGTAAGGCCCGCTTACCGAGCAGAACCGCCGGTTCTAGTCATCCCCTTCCACTCCTCTGCCCGACCCAATCCTAACCAACCCAGTAAGTAAACTGAGCTCCTTCGCTGCGAAAAGTGGGCCAGTGGAGCGGGGTTGGAGTCGGAGTTGAAACATGTAGTGAGGTAGGGAGCGCGTGGAGTGGGGATCGCTGCACACGATAACGTACCACCGAACGTTAAGCGGCGAGGAACGAAGGGGAATATTTAAAAATATTGTTTATATCTTAAACGCACAATATTTAAAAAATTATTTTTTTGAATATTGCATTGTCATCCAATTCTGAGCTATATTGAAAATCAAGTCCCTAGCTCATCGGGAAGTGGTATAAAATTCGATTTCAAGATTTGACGCGTGCAACAACGACAACGACAATTCGGCAAGCTAATATAAACGTGGTAAAGTAGCCAGCCAGTGTACGTTAATAATAAAACAAAAGCTAGGCTAATTGCGTGATGCAATAAACAATTCTTGTTAAGGCGACAGCTTCGAGGCGAAAGTATTTAATTGACAATTTTTGCCGAAGTAAGACCAGCAATTTCCGTCCCTTCAGTATCAGAAATAGGACTTCGCGAAGATCGATAGCACAGACGCTGAAAGCTTGTTCGAAACTTCCTCTCTCTTCCCTCGACCCGAAGCGGAGGATTAATATTCATCAACGTCCCCCGAAGTTTCGAACTACATTTTCCAAAGTTACAAAAGGTTAGCCGCACGCCGATCAGCCCGTGGAAGAGTGCGCGATGTTTCCCATCCGTGATTTCTTATAAAAGTGCATGCAAGTGTAAAGAGCGTAAATCACAGGCTGAAGGAAGTAAATGCAGCGAAGTGTAATGCAAGATTCCACAACAATGCTCGAGCTTTGCATCCGGACGCGGCAGTCAAGAATGGCCCCCGTCTTTGGAAAACAACGGGGCGGAAAAGACACACTGAGAAAAAAATCAATCGTCGAAATCTCGCGCGAAGGGTGTAGCCGGATAAGGGGATGCCTTAAACCAAATCGAATTCGCAATGAGCCATTCGATAGCTTATCCAAAGAAAATACTTCGTGCCAATTTTCAACTTTCCATATAGACAATTTAATATAAGGCTACTTAGTACAATAAAATATTTCGCGGTAGAATACACAAACGTAATAAATCTGAAATGTTTCTGCAGCAACGCGAGGATCGACCATTTTTAAATAAACTTTAGACAGTGTCAAAGCACTGCCAACAACATGAATGATAGTTTAAGCTCTATACTTTTCACAGTTGAAAGAAGTCTGACATTTCAATGAAATTTTTCCAATTGCTGATTGGCAGTCTTCCATTTTAATGAAACTCGGCCGAGTGTTGGAACACTGACAGATGTTTCATCCATTGTTTTATTCGACTGCATATTCCATTTGAAACAAACCTTTTTCCAAAGAAATATATTTTTGTCTGTATTTTCAACTTACTTTTATACCTGTAGAATAACTCTTTGTCGACAGCGACCCATATTGGCTCGGGAATTCATAAAATGTACATTCACCTCACGTACACGCTCACACATTTTTTTCCATAATAATTTGCACATGTATCACACAGCTACTTTTTCTCAGTATTTCTTCTCGACACATTCCCTAAAAAACTAGTAGCATAAGTTTTTAAAATAAGAAACCGTCAAAAAGTTCCATAATGAATTTTCCATAAAATTCGGAATCTCACATACAATTTGCGCAAACAAATCCGCGAACTCGCCCTAGATATTCAAACCCGATTTTCTTCTCTCGGCGTGGTAAACTTCTGGTAAACTCTGTCGTGAAAAAGTTTCCGTACTTATTTTTTCACACAATCCAATCCCAATCCCGGCAATAACACCGGTTACGGATCATCCTGTTCGCGGAATCCTAACTGCGCAAAGTAAGAAGCTTATTCCTTTAAAGTAAAAAGCAACTTTTCGCCCGTACACTTTCCATCGCGGCTTTATCCCTCGCCATTCAGAATAAAACAATCTCGAAGTTGAAGCGGCACTTCTAGCCGGGCCAGGATTCTAATTAACTATCGTGGAACTTCAAGGAACTCTTTGATCAGTATAGTTCTTTCTCTAGCCATTTGCTTGATCAAAAGGTCGGCCCTCCCGTGTTTCTCGATGGTCAAAAATCTTCGACCACCTTGGCTATTTCGGGATTCAAACGGCCTGAAGAACCCGAGGAAATAGTTAACACTTTCACAGCCTTGAACAAAATAATACCACACGGGTGCTAACTGCAATTTCTCGAATGCGACAATTTTTCATTTGTTTCGATCTACAAAGGCAGTTACCCATTAAGAATAGAATTTTACTTCGTTCCGCTTTCTTCAAATTTTTCTGACAATAAGCTTAATCATTTTTATCTCGCAAATTGTCTAAACGCGGTGGCTCTCAATGGCAACACTATCTCCTAGATAGCACTAGAATAGCGCTATCATTTTGCGCGAGTAGCGTGAAACGTGTCGATTTGAAAACGAGCCTCGTGTTCGATCGGTTTCGACGAAATTCTTCGCGGTACACGCCGTATCGGTGGGGGAGCTCCTCGTATGGTAGCCCGATGAAACTAAATATTTTTCCGGCGAGGTCGCGCCATCTGCGCACAAATCTCGAACATCGTTTAGCGAAACTGACCGCGCGCTGTCCCCGTGTCCGCTCGCTCTTCTCGGTCACCACCCTGTCCGGTTAACAACGATGGTACTACTCGATCGACTTTTTTTTCACAGTTGAGCATTCGATTTAGCGACACCCGAAACGCGACGCCGGGAATATACGAGATTTTCGTGCGCATTTAATTTTTATTCGACCCGTTTGTCCGCTACGATAGATTTCGGCGTTCTCGTTGCGCCGCGCCCATACTGGCTCGCCGTTCTCATTGCACTGGTTCGGCTCGGATAGCTCACTTGATCAATTTCCCTGCGCATCGCTTACACTTGTAACATTCACTATCGCGTAACAGTATTTAACATGAAGCGCTGCAATATCTCACAAAGTAAATAACGAAACCGGTCACCATCAACCAGCGTCCAGTTAAATCGTTTAGCGACCCATAAGTACCTTTTTTTTATTTAACGACGA
Source organism: Lasioglossum vierecki (assembly GCA_028455595.1). Taxonomy (NCBI): domain Eukaryota; kingdom Metazoa; phylum Arthropoda; class Insecta; order Hymenoptera; family Halictidae; genus Lasioglossum; species Lasioglossum vierecki. The sequence goes on from CM052341.1 coordinate 16,400,091, forward strand.
TTCCCGAGTAGCCAATACCCTATAGGTATCCTATACCCTATACTCAACGTCCAATATCCTATAGGAACACTATACTCTATACCCAATAAGCTATAGGTACCCTACACCCTATACCCAACAGGCTATAGGTATCTATACCCTTATTATTAAGAGCCAAGAACAGGAGTGGAGTTAGTCGACAATCTTCCCCGCTGAATGCGTAAAGCGGGTCGCGGGAAGAAAGTCAACATCAAAGATGAGGAAGGAGAGGGGCGCGAAGTCATCTGCGACCCCTGGACCTGGGAGTTTACGGCACCCCCGGGGTCCCGATAGTGGTATTAGGCCGTTGAGGCATGCCACCAGGATTTCCGGGTTCTACCGGTTCTCCCAGGTCCACAAAAAAATTTAAAAAAAAAGAAACAGGTATCTATACCCTCAAAAGCCAAGAACAAGAGTGGTGTTAGTCACCCCTTCCCCTGCTGAATGCGAATAGCGAGTCGCGGGGAGGGGGATGGGTGTGGGAGTTTACGGTACCCCCGGTCTCCAGTGTGGCACCTTTTCGAGGAGGTGTCGCTGGAGTCTTCGGTTCTGCCGGTTCTCCCACATCCATAAAAAATGTATTCTATACCCTTTTTTGTATAAGGGCGGTGGTGGAATGCTCTTACGCACACCCTCTCTTCCGATATTGGCTGGAGAGGGTAGTGTGGGACTCGGCTCTCATTGCCTAAGCATTCTACCGCATGTACCCACTAAACCCCCACCGCCCAGGGCCCTGTACGGTCCCTTTTTGCCACACTTGTCATTTCAACCCCCGCCCTTAGCGACCCGCCATCCGCATTCAGCTGGAGAGGGGAGTTGACTCATCGCCACACCTGTTCTTGGCCTCGGCGACCCATAAGTATCTAGGATCACTGTGCGGGTCCAAATAGTTTCCGATTTTTTTTTATAATAACGCTGGAACTTCGATTACGTAACTTCTTCAATTCGATACGTGATTAGCTTAAATTATTCTGTCGCCAGCGGTTCGATCGAATTTTTTAGCCACTGTTTCCGCATGAAATATTCAAAAGTCGCCGATGGATAACTTCGTTTCATTTAACTTTGCATTTCAAATACAGATCAAACACGAGGGGGGGGGGGGGTTGAAGATAACGCAGCATAGCATTAACAATCACGCTCGAAACAATTTGTTTATACATATGTATGCTATTGAAAGCATTTCTTGAAAATTTGGATGGTACAGCAAGTTTGGATAAGCAAGGTTCTGCTGTATTGTTTGATCGAGCCTGGTACGTCATGTTTCTATAGGGTGCTCGTTAAAAATTCATTGGCAAGGGCCCTGGTTTGCTTGGGCATAATTGATCGGCACGTTGAGGAGTGACTTCCTATTGCCGATTTGTGGGAAATTCGTCCCGAGAGAGTGAGACGGTGTGGCCTGTACGTATATTGTCCAACAAATTGAATCGGGTCAGATCGGAAACGCCGTAGAATCCGCATGCGCCGCACTCGCCTAATCGCTGCCGCTTATCCGAGCAAACGAAGCGCAAAATCCACCGATACCGTTCCCGTACCGGCGCGAAATTTATCGAACCGACACGACGCGAACCTGTACGTTACCGCACGTCTTCGCATAAGATATCACACGGAACCGAGAGGAAAATTTCAGCGTGACACTTGCATTTCATTTTTTAAGTTTAATCTTTGCAGCTCAAGATTATTTGAAGCTTATGTCACAAGAAGTAAGTACTTGGATGAAGGTATCTTTTTATGAACAACACAGAAATCTATGTAATTATTTAACCCTCATACGTTCTCTCTCTCTCTCTCTCTCTCTCTCTCTCTTCAGGGAGAAAATTCACCGATTTACGTATTTTACATATTGTAAAACGATTCATTTCAGTTTGTCTGTGTTGCGAAATGTATTTCTCTTAAATGTCACAATATAATAGAACCATAATTTTTAAATTTGAAATGTAAAGTGAGAAGAAGGGTTCAAAAAGACATCGATCATCTTGTAAGAGAATAAACAACATTTCGTTGAAAAGAAAAAATTGGTCTGATAGAAAATAGTTGTCGAAATTAAAGACGACATTCTGCGAGTCATACTGAAATGAGATAAATGTTTAATCCACATTGTGTAAATTTTTTCGTTCAGGTATTACTGTAGCCTGATGATGTTATCGTTAGTTAATTGCAATGTTTCATGATGCCTCATTGGATTCTCAGCAAAACATGCTTGTATTGTAAATTTCCAATTCCCTCGATCTCGCAATGTTATTTATGTTAGGGTCGCCGCAAGCGAAGATCCGAGATAGATCTGGCTTACTTCTGAATTAGACGTGGGATGGGTCGTAACTTCCGCAAGAATTGTGTTTCTCTGGTGCAGATGGTGAGGCGCACATCTAAGCGAACGAGGAACGAAACACATTTTCCAGTAGATTAATGTATCATTATTTTCATGTATCGTAAAAACTATTCTCAATTCCCAGTCTTCCTTGAAATGTCAGCGATATTATTGAGAATAAAACTAGCGCGGCGAGAGTAACCGTAAATTCAATTTTCCATTAGCTTGCGTGAACTTTTTATAACATCACGTAATCCCTTGTTAACGGATAACTGTTAGTTAATTACTTATCGGAAGCAAACTGTGACAAATAATGAAATAGTAATATTCGTTCAAAGTGAATTTTCTTCTTTCTAACATTCTATCAGTTCTACACCAATGCGTTTAACTATTTTTCACAACTGTTTATCCTCGCGCTCGCAAATCCTTTCTCTTACCACGTGTCAGCGTCTTTCATCGCGAGCATAAATTCTTATAAAATATTTGGTCACATCCGTTTGATATCTTTCGTGACCAGACATTTCCCGTTTACGCCATAAACTCAAGTGCCGGGGCCAAACACTCTTCGATCACAGCTCCATCGCTGTGACCCAAATAGTCCGGACTTGCTCGAAAACATGCGTTGATTTCCCGCATTCGATGTGAAATCTTCATTCTCACATCCAAACGATTTCAATCTTTTTCTTCAGATCTTCGAAGAACTAGTTTACTTGATAATGTTTAACAAAAGTTAAATAAAAATCATCATTAGTCACGGTTAATAATTTAATCGACACACGTCCAAAATTCTTCTAAACCACTATACATTTTATTTTATTCTATATGAGGATTACCAATAATAATAATAATAATAATAATAATGTATTATTACCAAGTAATATGTAAACAAAGTTTTCTTAATTGTAAATTATTAGAGGGAGACTGCATTGTTATTTAACCTCTGTTTACGGAAATTGACTCGAACAATTTTTAATTTGCATAAAGATCCTGAGAGCATTTGTCACTGTCCAACGAGGTGAATTTCCATTTCATTTCGCCTCTGTTAAATCATAGATATGGAAATCGAAATTTGAATAAACATTTGCTGCGCAATAACAATGAAGAACAAATAAATTGAAACTGTGGACAAATCATTTTTTACGCAGGCTTTGTTGTTTTTGTTATTATACGGGCGAAAATTTGTGGAGCGTACGTGATTCCAAATAACACTGCTCCATGTCTGACCATTGCTCGATATTTCTACTTGGTCACTGTTCATGGACAGCATTGACTTGTTATACTCTTTAAATTCTAATTAGTTATACCTGATCGTTGGAGAATGATTATTCATGAGTGATGTATATGAATTAGATCATGCAATTTTCATGACAATCATGAACCATCATTTATGAGTAATGTATTCTAATTAATTCTACCTGATCGTTATAGAACAATTCTTGAAAACAAAACGAATACATAATAATTATTTCCTCTAAAACATATACGATTTTACAATCGTTTATGGGCAATGTATACGCATTGTATGCACACAGCGAATTGTTCAATTTATATGTATCTATAGTCAACTTAGATGTAAATTCGTTAACAATACTGATCATTGTTGAATACCGGACTGAGAGCGCTTATAATTGTTGATATCGTTAAATGTAATTAAATGTATTGCAAACAAAGTAAACACGAGGCAGTCAATTTCCGCATAAATCGCAATTATATTGGGGAGCAATTTCGCAAATATACAATTTATTTATAACCCCTTTTTCTCATATTAAATTAATTATTGAAATCAATTAGTTCGTACAAGCTCCGAGATTAAAATGAATATTGAAAAAACAATAACAGAATTGTGATATAAAATTTGGCTTATTAAAATGAAACGTTAATGCCGTCGTGCAAATTTCACGATTTTGTTTCTTCATAAATTATAAATACGAGTTTCAGTGACGTTTGTAGAACATGAAGCATAACTGATTTACGATATACATATACTTGGCTGTTCTATGCAAGGTATTGCGTGATGTATCCAAACATGGAACCCTTACGTCGCACGCAATCTCAGCGCAAATATGTTGTAGTCAATGACCAGCTGTTGTTTTGATTAGATTATGCTGATGGAGGTAAATGACCGAGCAGCGTCAGTACTATGACAAGAGCTTTTAAAGGTGAGAGCACAATCATCAGTTTACGTTACGTAAGTTCTCAATGTCTGACTATGTACCGACTCCTACCACTTCGTCGTTCTCGTTTGAATACACAGTGTCAACCACTTCGGTTCCGACTGCGACGGATGGTTCGAGCTCGAAGAAAAGTTGGTGTTCTTCCAGATGTAGGTCGCCGGAGTCAAGTTTTTCGATTTACAATATGGCACGGCAGTTTGTATTGTTTTGATTTTTCTCAAATGAATATCCAAGTCTCTCGCTGGGCTGGGGAGGGGGAATTAAGGTTACGATACTAGGCTCTTCGACTTGTTTAGCAAACTTGTGGGGGGGGGGGGGGTGAAATAATTCGTGATTGTGCTTCCAAGAAGTCGACCGTTCGGCCTGAGCTTCGAGTGCTCGTAAAAATAATGGCGCTCGTTCACTTTGTCGATACGCCCAGTACTGCTGCTCCACGGAATGACTTTAAACATTCTTTTAAAAAGTAGTGAAGGCTTTCATTATACCGACACCGACAGGTTCTTGACCGTGGTCGGCGGTTTCTATAAAAGCAAGCAAACAGTCGATGCTGCTGCGAAATCTGTTCAACAGAGGTTTCTCTATACAGGGTGTCCTAAAAGCGTTGTTGTGGCTTGTATAAAGTTGCTACATCGAATCAAATGGCAAGTAGGGTTGGTCCCTTGAATTGAATGTCGAGCACATCGCAGATTATTAGTCCGATAGCGAAGTCCGGCGGCTAGTTAACCGTAATTTTACTTCGTTAGCAAAAACTGATGGTAATCACGTATCGCAATTGAATTACCATGGATCCAATATCTGGCGGCATCGATATTTTCCATACATTCGAATCCGCTCGAACCGGTGGGTTTACGGTTTCGTAAATTTGCGTAAATGCCTATAGCATTTTATCAATGTGTCTCATCTTAACGGATTTCCCGGTTTTATCTTCCACAATATCTGCTTGTAAATAGCCGCCAGGCAAAACGAACTATCTTGACCGTGCTTTTCATTTTCACGGGCCGTCGCGTGTATCCTGATTCAGTGAATTCATAGGAATATCAATCGCCTCATTACAATAACCCAATATCACGCTGTCACGAAACACCGACCCCTATTTTTGTGGCTTCGTTGCGCAACGGATCGTTGCGATAATCCTTTTCACCCGTATTTATTGTAATATGATTAATACGTTTACATTCCGACCTTACATTCGAATTATGTGCAAAATAAATTACGATATTTTCAAATATTCTCATCTCGTTTCAGTTGTGTGTCAGCTGTACAAATTAATCTGTGATCCTTCCATCGTTATCGTTTATTGTACGGGACCAAAAATTTTGGACTTTTTTTCATACAATTCCGTAGATTTTGACGAGAAAATGCCAGAAAGTCCAAGCTCTAATGTTGGGAATTCACTGATTCTAAAGTCACGCATGTTCAAACAAATCGAAGAGCTTAATATTGCAACCTTAATTCGCTCTCGATTCAAAAATTGAAACAAGACAAACAGCCGCCGCCGCGGTACAGTATAAACCGAAAACTTGACTCCGGTGAACTACATCTGGAAGAACACCAACTTTTCTTCGAGCTCGAATCGTTCGTCGCAGTCGGAACCGAAGTATTGACACTGTGTATTCAAACGAAAACGGCGAAGTAGTAGAAGTCGGTACATAGTCGGACACTGAGAATCTACATAACGTTTGCCAGCCCTACGTCAATGTAACTTTCGAATTTATTAGATTCCCCGGAAATACGAAGTTTGCGGACTGAAATTCCATAGATATAGATCCCGGGAGTGCAATATCTGGTATTCTATAAAAACATTTCGTCCCTTCCGGACGACCATCCCTTACAATTCTCAAATCCAAAATGTCCCAGTTCGATGTGACCCTCAGAATATCTTTAACCATATCAAACTAAAATATGTTTTATATTTCAATCGAATGGTATCAAGTGGTCAGTAGCCATCTCAATACTATTTGTGTTTCAAGGCCTCTAATCTCCTTAGAAACCTTTAACCTACGATCTTCATCTTAAGAGTCAATGTCATTCGAAGGTCAAGTCACGTTAAGCAAATATTTCAATATATCTGTTCATGAGCTACGCGATGCAACATGAAAATATACTATGAAGACAAACAACATTTCAAAAAACAACACCTGCGGGATACTGACAACTTTATGCCATTCATGTTTCCTATAGTTTATTATCAAAAGTAAATGGAATGTCTATTTTTTCTTTTTTACCAACAGTTTTGATTGGTATACAAATAGCATTAGTATGTTGGATCTCTGTCTACTTTTCAAATTTTAGTGCCATTTATTGATTGACCAATACGGAGATCGATGTTCTTTGACTCTTAATAGTTTCAAATCGTCACGTTTGCCCAATCCACATGTCACCGATATGGAACCAACATGCGTTCTCGCAAACTCAAAAGAATTTAAATTAACAACTAATTTGGGTTAAGCAAGTGAGTATTCATACAAGTTATAATAGTTTATATTCTTATTTTTTCTTTCTCTGCTGATTGGGTTTTTAAGGTATTGTTTCCTTTTTCTGCATTTGGTCTAACAACCATGTATTAATTAGAAACGAATTCTTACAGACGCAATTACAATGAAATAAGTTTCTTGAAAATGATCCAAATTGTGGATCGAAACGTTGAAATATTTTATGTAAATTTGCAAAATAACTAAACTATTAATAACATCCATACTATCAATAACATTCAAATATTTATAAATAACTGTCGATCGAAAGAAAGGCAAAGTTAAAATGATACCATTCGAAAAGAATGGAAGTATCTTCATATGGGAGTATAGCTGACTTGTGGAAAGGGTTAGCCAATTATAAATAGCAAGCAAATAAACGGTGGGAAGCTAGGGGTACCCTAGCACATGTAGATACGAATACTTTCGCAATGGCGTATATCACGATTAAGTTGAATAGCGGACGGCATTAATAGCTTTCGCCACAATATTTCAATAGGGCCGGTACGAACAGAGAACCGGACGGCCCCTTTGCATTTCTACGTCACCATGGGGCTGCGTAATACTGTCTGTCGCTGCAACTTCCCTCGGTGAACACGCCGTGTCGGTCCGATTAGAATATTATCGCCATAACGCCGTGTACAATGGCGAATCACACGCCGCGCGTCGTCTACGCAATCTATGGTTTCGCAGTGTCACGCACGCTCATAAATTAACGCCACGCACCGGTTTCAGGGGCGAGAACCACTGCGCAATACTTTCCCGCAGAATTTCTGTAATCCGTGTCAGCCATCGTACCGGTCCGACGATTACTGTTGCTAATTTGCTACCTACCGCCCACACCCCGTTGATAATTCGCCGTAGACTGTCGCTGATTATTTGCGTAATTAGCCACGCGGCTGGCTTTCGATTTACCTCGCAGGGTGCGCAAAATTAACGCAAAAATAAGTGGAAACCTGGTCGCAGCCTGATTCTACACCACTCTGGTTCACTCGAAATTTATATATATATATATTGTGTGCAGTAAAAAAAGTACAAGAAATATTATTTAAATAAACGGTTCCAATTCGTACAGCCATAATAAATAGATATTTCGAAATATACTAGTACATATTGAGTTGAAATATAAAACGGATCCCTGTAACATCTCATTTGAATAAAAGTATTTAAATTGCTATGTCTAATTACAAGAGTGAGCAGTTTTCATTAGAAGCAAGAGAAAGATTAAAACAATTAGGGAGTATCGGTATAGTAATTTTCTCCTATAAGAATGTCTGTTTCTGTTCCTTGGAACAGATGGGGAGAAGTTTTCTTTTGCATGAAGACCCGCAGTTCACTGGCAACAGCAGCAGCAGAGAAGAAATGAAACGAAAAATTGTATCAGCTCCGTTGTACTGGGAAAAAAGCGTGATTGTTTTCGTTTACGAACCAATCGATTCGGAAGTATAAACACAACCAAAGAGTCTTATTGAGACACGAACAGCGCGGCCAGCAAACCTTCCTCTTAATTATCGCGGTCCTATTAATTACCGAAAAGCGAATATTGCCGGGCGAAACGAGAATTGTAGAGCGATATTAATGATTCTTAACCTGCCCGGGGTTCCATATTTATGAACATTATTACTATCGATTTCGCATGAATCAAACGATTTCGTCTCTAGATACCGTACGCGTCGTAATTTTTATAGACGGTGTTCCGCTGTAAATTTCCCCGCTCAATATTAATTTTCGCAGGAAAGTACCGTGCGGAACTGTCGGCTGATAGGTGTGAATGTTTATGGCATGACTGCTCGATCTCCTGAACGGTGTCGATACGGTTTTAATTATTTTATTCACGTTTGAAAATTCATAGATACGCCGGGTTATAGCCCATCTTTATTGATTTCTGAGGGTACTCCCATTCGAAGTCGACGGTTTCTAATAAATTATTGGATAGAGTGTATGGAGGGTAAGTTCTTACCCGCTGTCGCTTCATGACTCCAGTGTATCAGTTCTCCCACTATCAACGTATCGATTCGTCCACTACCAGTGTACCGAATTGCCCAACTATCAATTATTTCATATTGCCTTAACTACCAATATACCGATTCCCCAATTACCAATGCACGGGTTCCCCAATTACCCATGCACCGGTTCTCCAACTGCCAATGCTCCGGTTCTCCCACTATCAATGCACCAATTCCTCCACTGGAAGTGTACCGATTGCCTAACTATTAACTATTTCATATTGCCTCAACTTCCTATGCACCGATTCGCCAATTACCAATGCACCGGTTTCCCAATTACCCATGCACCGGTTCCCCAATTACCAATGCACCGGTTCTCTCACTATCAATGCAGCCTTTTCTCCACTACCAGTGTACCGGATTGCCCAATTATCAACTACTTCATATTTCTTCAACTACCAATGCACCGATTCCCCAATTATATACCGGTTCTCCTACTATCAATGCACCGACTCCTCCACTACCTGTGTACTCACACTGGCTTTATAGAAACTTTCGGAGACCGGCTGCACGTTTCTTTCGCTGTACATCTTGCACAATTTACAAGCGTTCCATTAAGTTGTAATGTGCTGTATAGTTACGTTGTTGCGCGGCGAGTTCGGACTTAAAGTCCTGCGGATTTATTTAAAATGGCGGTGTTCCAGTTCACTTGCTGCATCCGAAAGCAGCCGGAATTTTTCGAGCACTTTTACTCGGTTTTCGCGAGCGTTCCGTATGGTAATGTGTTTGGGAGGCCAGCAAGCGGTTTTCTCGTCTCCCCACAACGACAGATTTCTACATAATTAATGAGCAGATTAGCATTGATTAATACTGGAACCTGATGGTTTAGTAATTATTTCGCGGGTGCGACAGTTTACTAGTTTTTTTATTAGAACCTAGGACTCGTATCAGAAAACATAACCCGCAACGTTGGAGCAGAATAGTCTGTGCTGTTATTAATAATAATGAAATGGTTTTGTGATAAATGCTGAATATCAGAAAAAGGGTATAAAATAAAAAGAATAAAGGAAAAGTATTGAACAATCCTTAAATTTTGAAAAATAATTTATGGTATTTTATATATTCTAATAAATTACTTTTTAAGAGTATTGTACGTAACACGTCTCGATAAAATAATTCTTTAAACTTGTATGAAAATCAAAGTATCATTTATATTTATTGAGTAATACCGCATTTAACGACGATATCTGTCGTAAAAACAATCACCGTGCATAATTTTCACGAGTGGCAGACCTGAAAATATTACGTTATCGATCCGGCAGGCTCGAGCAGCAGAAACATTCCCATCCGAAGTCATTGACCAGACAAAAGTTTTGCCTCGACGTGTAGGTTAGACGTTTCGCAGTCCATTCATGGAAGTTTGATCATATCACAACAATGGAAATCTTCGCAGAAATATATAAAAGAAAGGGACTTAAAGAGAGATTAAAAAATTTTATCCGAGATCGCAAGTCTCCATAAATGTTTATCAACGTCAGAAATCTCGTCAATAAAAAGATCTTACTTTATACATACATTTTTGGAGATTTTTATGCAGGCTGTCATCTCGTAAGCTCTCAGAAAAGTCCAAAACTGGTTTTTAAAACTAACAAAGATGTTTCAAATGTCTTTTTCCTTTCAATTTATGATTTCAGATACAATATGGAGTCTTCTATACAGCTTAGGTTACTACTAAAACTTCTAACTAACTTTCCCAACGGAGTAAGGAACTAGCGGAATATAATCTTCGTAACCGCATTATTAGTTTTCAGACTTCGTAAAACTCGAAGTATAAAACACGTTAGAAAAGTTTGGAGGAAGAGGTGCAAGATACAAATAATTGCAGCCGATAGTGTCTGCGCCTAGAACTTGTGTCAGGTATAATCTAACGAGTACATTAATCTCCATCTAGAAATTCGTCCAAGTAACATATATTAATTTTAATAATAATTACATGAAATCCACATTACAGTACCCAACGTAATTCTTTATAATATAATATTATTCAATTAGATGAAACCTAAAAAATCATTAATTTCAAACTCCGTTGACTAGTGTATTGAAAAATACATCCCTCCATTTAAAAAAAGTTCTCTACATTGGGGACGAATAAAAAAAGAAATACTTACGCCAAACTATGTCGGCCATTCTGAACTTTTGTTCGAAACATTTTTCGATACAATTAACGGCTTCGAAAATGTTTTATAGTCATAGGAGACATGACCTCTATAAAAATCGTTTCGAAATTATTTGCGACTAGCTGTAGATAACGTCAATACCAGAATATCCGTCGTTAGCGTGAAGCGGTTTTAAATTGACAAATGCCTGCTGTACCTTTTTATTTGTTAAACAATGGTTCCCGGGTAATTCTACGAAAATGCGTGGCATGCAAATTGAAAAAGTCTCGACAGAGAAACCGGCCCGCGTTATTAAATGGCCGTTGTGTCCTCGGTACATTGAAATTTGTTTGTTGCGCGTGTTGCAAAATTGAAGGGTGCGTGTCCCTGTGTGAAGTCGGATTATAGCGTGACTTTTGTAAAGCCGCTGTCACAGGAGTTATTTCGAGAACATTACGGATGGCCGTGCACACGTCAGAAACTGTGTGCATTTAAAATTTTCGAACCCACCTCTCGTGCGCGTTTAATATCTCTGCGACGATGTCAAAAGTTGCGGGTAACCAGAGCTCTATTTGGAATGCTTAACCGCGTATTAATTACGCGCAAATATCCCTCCATTTTTGGTCTGTATGGTCAAATACCTTATCTATTTTTTTATGTGTAAATACGGGAACGTAGAAATTTATGCGACCTAATTATTCGGTCGGAAATTCACAGATAAAATTGACATTCATAGATTTATTAACATATTTACCGTTTTATCGCTTTCTGTCATTTTTGTCTTAATTTCATCTTTACTTTCTAATGTTTCTACATTTTATTATTATTTCTCTAAAGCTTCCATATCATATTTATCCAGTAAATATTCACAATTTTAATTAAACATGTTCTGGCAGGGTTATAATAATTGATGTTATTCCGTAAATTGTAAAAAAAACTAGAATTAGAAATCCGTTATTGCCATTCTACATCCATCTGCAAATGAATGAATTTTCTCTTGTAGTATTCGTTTAAAAACAGACGCGATGATTAAGATAATGGAAACAGGTTAAAATGGATTTGCGATGATCGGATAATTTTTTTCTGGGAACGATAATTATCATAACAGACCTTCCGATAAAGAGCAAATTTATTCGTCTCTGTTTCAGTTTAATAATCAAAAGGGGATTAATAATTTTACTCCACAAGAATATTTCAATATCAGACCATTTTCATTTAACCAATTTGTAGAACAAAGATCGCATTGTCATTGCGAAATTAGATTATAAAATGTATCTTTTAGGTGGACCGATTTTATTCAGGGATTATTTATTTACACCTTTACATATTCTAGATACAGCTTTGTAAAAGCTTCGCGGAACGATCGACAAAACATTTTCGAATTCTGTAAATAATTCCCTTGATCGATCCGCGATTTGTGTTAGTATAAAAAAAAATTGTTTAAGAGGACCGAGTATCGACCACCAAAGAATATGAATATAGACAGTTTAGCCAGACACATTGTACAAGTTCGCTGTTTTGCTAAAAATCGATAGAAATCTATTGATCGAAACAGGTGGACATTGTTTACTGGATTGTACCTGCGCTGGTGTCCTACACCAAATTAATAACAACGGTAACAATGCATCGTGACTCATCGCCTCGGATTGAACGAAGTAATTCTAGATGGTGTATCAGGGGAGTGATCTAGACTCATTCACACATACGCCTGGGGGGCTTTCTAGAAAAAGTGAATGGCCAAACAAAGGTGTTTAAGACCAGGCGTTCTCGATGCACTCTTGCACAGAAGAGTGGCGTAGAGGGGGTAGAAGGATCGATGCAGAAGGGCGGCTGAGAGCTCGGCAAGAGCCAAATCAATGGGACAGCCAGGCGAGTTTGGATAAGCGATTAAAGCGATAGCATAGCTCGCGCATCGATCATTTAAGCAGAACAGTTACGTGTGTTATCCGACGGACAGTGTCATTACGGGCACGCAGCAGATGCGCTTAACGATCCCGGCGCATCGAGTGCATCACGTTATTGACCTCTAAACTGAAATACGTGTCTGAAAGACACGGTCTCACTTTGTCGCGGTAACAGGTGAGCCTCAGGCGCGTAAAAGTTCCACCACTGCGAAGACTCGCGTAATTTCCTCGAGCTTCACGTTCCGGTAACTACTCCATTAGGTTGTTGCATATGAAATGTCCGATTTTTGGCAGTGACATTAACCAAACGCAATTTTCTGTACCCTGTTATGAGCTGAGAGCTGACGGATATGACGTGGCCGAGGTGTGTTCTTGTGAACTAACCGGTACCTGTTTCATCACCGGGTGTCACAGGATAGGTTGTCGTAGACTAGCCTATGTGTCTATTCCACCACCGCACAGACCGGATCGAAAAATTTAGGGACATTGTGGTGCATAACTTTTGAACCGCTTGAGATATTGAAATGAGGTTTGAACTAAAAAATATTATAAAATAATCTCTTTCGAATAATACGTGTTAGAATATATTTTTTGTTGCTTTCCTTTCCTTTGCTTTGATTTGTCCGTGTTTTTTGGTAATAACTCCTAAACAAAGCCGCTTGCGTCATTTTTCTAAAGGAAAATGTCGCTTCGAATGACCCAAGGAACCTCCCATTTCCGGGAAGTACACGAATTTTGGGACACCCTGTATATCAAATTCTATCCATAAGAAATGGTAGTGGGGCCATGGAAAAATCGGGCAAACGTTGGTCAGATTCCCACCTGCACTCACTTCACCATAAGGAAGAAACTGTTTATATAAATAATGAGCTGGACCTCTTACATGGACACGTAGTTTCGAAAAGGGAATTTGAAAATATCTAGAATTTTCGAGTGTGTGTTTTCTTGATTGTACATATTCTATTTAAACATTCTGACTCGATCATTATAAACCTGTTCAAGCTCGTTGCCATGGTCAAGTGAAAATCATCATGAAATTTGCTCCTGGAAACCCAACAACGTTCGTCTGAAAACTATTTTTCCAGATAAATCACGTCACACACACACACACACACACACAGTAGGTAAGTTTTGACGTAATTTATTAAACCAGTGCTTCTATTGGGTAAAAAGAAAGTCAGGTGATTTGGTTGACTTTTTAAAAAATCATTCTCGCTAGGATGCTTGTGTGTCCGGTGCTTGGAGAAGCAAGGCAATCTATAGCCTGGTCATCAGATTAATTAGCACCCCTTTAATAACAAAAAAAAATGGTAGTTAGAAGACAAGTGTCCTGAAACACGAGACGCGTAACTCTCTATCTCCTCTAATTGGATCCTAGTTTAAGTATACGCGAGGAACCTTTTGAGGGCATGTCACCCTCTTTCAAGGAGGGCGAGAGGAGCGAAATAGAGATGAAGGGGGGCGAAACAGAGGCTAAATGGAGAGAGTCGCATTTCCTCCTTCAAGATCCTCGGATGCGATAAGCTCGCGAGCGTCGCACCTGAGAGTCTCCGGAGAAATGTATGATTATAGTCGACCTAAGTAGAGCGAATTTATCGCGGAAATAATGTGCGCCCTGTCTCGGAAATATTTCAGGACAAGCGCGCTCGATGGGACACAGACTCGTCGCTAAAAGGCCGGATTCTACGAAAAAGAATCGCTTCAAGCAAAACACTTTCGAACAAGTTAACTAAAGAGAAACAAAGATTGTTTAACGTGAACAACAATAGATAATGATCATTTACACATCGTGTTCCTTACGTAGAGATGATCCCCCCAAAAAGTATTATTATTATTTATTTAATTCTTTAAACCAGATGTGGTTTATATAGCATATTCAATACATAAATTCCATTAGCGTATTATTTAATGGTTTAATGTGCCTCTTAGCTTAGCTTAACTTAGCAGTAATTTTTTATTTAAAAAATGCTTAATAAAGCAAACGCTTAATAAAATCGAAAATGATTAGCAGACCTTTAATATCTGCACCACATAGGAAGCATCTTATACAAGTTGGAAGACAGTACTTGTGTCGGAATAGAGCTGAAAGTAGTGTATCACGTTCGTATTCATATTTTGGGCATTGCCAAATGACATTTCGAGATTTCAAGAAGAATTCGTTAAACAGAAAAAAAACAGAAATAATTACTTTTTTGTTTATTTTTTAACAGAGAATTTGCTGTTGTCACGTGAAAGCTATTTCGAAAGCATCGGACTACTAATAAACACTACTGATCACGTTTCATGGTCCACCCCTGTATATTACACATGTATAATTTCGTGTAATAAAGGGTTGCTTCATGTTTCGCATTTCCATCTTACATACGTTTATCTAAATTGTTTCGTTCCATGTTTAAATAATCGTAAATCCTTCGTCGCGCTCTGTTTAATCCTCCACGATCCGAATCCCTTTATACGCGTCACGTTTCACAACTGCAATTACATTCGTGCAGTTTCAAGCTTCGGCACGATATCGGCCAAGAAAAATAAGTGAAATATCCTTGGACACGCGAGCGAATCGTTTTATTCCGCAGATTCGATTCCATGAATATTTTACAAATCTCGTTTTTACGACTGCCGAATACCGAAACGGAATTTATATTTTACGTCCTCGTAGAAATTCCACGAAATTTTTTTTATTCTCCGCCACGGCGATCCGGTAGATACATCGGTAATGCCGAATAAAGTCGAAGAGCTTTTTCTGTACATTCGAAAATAACCGGTCGAAAATCGAGGAAGAAACATTCTACGCACTTTTAGAAGGCATTAGAAAAATCAACTAAATGTAAACCTATTCGAAATTATAACGTATTAAAAAATAAATTTTTTGGAAATAAATTTACACGCTTCCAGGAAAGTCGAGTAACACATACACGCACGTTGTATATTACGTCCTGCCGTTTGAAATTTCTACTCAAAATTGTAAGGATTGAGCCCGGTAGAATGCCCTCGCACGAATGTTACTACCCGCCTAATTAATATTGGGTAGCCGTTTCAATGGTTTAAGTGATCACAAAAGACAACGCTGTTGTATACCAACGATAAGATTCTATTTAACATTAGTAATGATCTTCAGTTCGACATTCTATCTTCTTTTACTCATCCTTGAACTTCATTCTTATGATTCATCCCTTACTGATCATTAGACCTAAAACAACCCCCACTTTACAGAACCAAAACCGATATGTTCTGCTGATTTCTTCTTCTCGTGAGCATTCTGTTCATTTCGCTTCTGATCAATCTTACCGAGTCTTATCTAGACTAAATTCTTTTTGTATAACATCTGTAGTTTGTATTTCGCTCAGAAATTGTACTTCATAAATATACACATATTAAGTATCCGGAATACAACAACGATTTATCGAATCAAAGGGTATGACGTTAATTCTATCAGGTCCTGCCTTATACGCTAGCGCACGCGAGGGGTACTCGATTGATTGTCCTGATCGCTGAACAACGAAATACCGCGATGTGAAGTCTTGAAACTCATACTGAATAATTGACAAGACAACGGTCGGTGTGTACTTGTCTACCCGCGGATTCAATAAAGTTGCTTGTCCGAAGCTAGAAATGAACTGTCTGAACTCGACTTCCTGCCTGTACGCGTTGAGGAAGAAAATGCACTGATTGGTTCCTGACAAAGGTTGCATTTACAAATCAGCATCCTCAAGAATGTTTAGCTCTCCTTCCCATGGCTCTGAGTGTGTCACAGCCCGATAAGACCCTCACAACATATCACCAGGCCCAAGTCCACAACTGACTCAACACCTTTGACCCTAAATAAGTTTGACCAAAACCTTTGTACCCCAAATAAGATTATGCGTTAGCATATAAGACCCCAAAAATACGGCACGTCACGACGATTCAATCTTTAAATAAAGTTACTTTGTGTTCCTGAAATTCCTGAAATTTCGTTCCTGAAACATCTATGTAGGATTCGCGAAAGTGTAATACATCAATCTTTTTTTTTAAGCTGTGAAACCCCACATGGGATTATTAGCAGCATGCACATGGCTGTGCATGCTAACATTACAAGGATAACTTATGAACTATAACTAAGGAATATGTTGAACATTTTCGAAAACAATATTAACATTAAAGAAATAAACTGTGAGATTTAAGAAATGTATGTATAAAAAACAGGGGACAGAGAGAGGGTCCGTACAGAAATGAATCTATTGTATAGGGTGGAAAGTGACCCTGATTGCAGAGTTTGCAAATCAAAGTATCTCTATTATTATCGTCGATCAGACATTGCCATAACACATGATTAGGATCCTATATCAGACAACCACATGGAGACCTTGTGTCATCAGCAAGTTTAATCGTAAAGAGGGAGTCCCTCAGTTGATAGTGTCCAGAACGAAGTCTATTAAACCAGAAAATGAATTCTCTGGGAAGCATCAGATGAGCAAACCAAGGTTTGGTCCCGGAGTGATAAAAGGAAGTGAAAAATTTTACGCCCTTGAACTCTGCATCTTTAAGAATATGGTTTTTGGTTAGCTTTTTAGCTTGTTTTCTAAAATTATACGTCAATCTTTACGAAGTCTCCGATTTCACCGTACACGTGAGGTCTATTTCGGAGAAAGAGTAGGGCGATTCTTGACTTTTCGATGGAGATGTTCCGTAACTTGAAACCGTACTTATCGGGCGAAACAAGACCCTTTGCCGGGACCTGATTTATAACACGTTGCAAATTCAACAGCAGAAAGAAACTCATTTGGGCGGTCGCAGAATGAGGTAATGTTGTGCACCCGAAAGAAAAATAACTTCGAACTTTCTTTACGGTCTTTATTTTGCTCAAGACGATGCGACCGTTTTGAAGATTGGATGAATTCTGCTCTGAGGTTTAATTAGGAAAATGGAAAGAAGGATGGGTTTAGAGTAGTTGAATTGTAGAGGAGGGAAAGTGAAAGTTGGTAGAAAACAAGGGATGGTCGCTATAAGGATGTCTGGTTGTCATTTGCGTCAAGAACGGGTAAGGTCCTGCAGGAATATGATTGTAATAAAAGGACAGAAAGAGAGAGAAGGGTTTTGTGAGGATTTAGGAGTAGGGAAGACCCTGAGTTTGGAAAACTACCATCGCCGGTACAAATCGGTCGACGATGGGACTTCCGCAGTAATATTTCATACATGTGGCGCGCAGGCCCTTATTGTTAGGAAGGCCCAGGCTAGAGTGGGTATAAGGTAGTTCGAGAAAATAGTATCTGACAGTAATTGTTTGGTTAATCCTACAAAAAGGCTTCCTAAACACGTACATATCATATATACTGTTTGCAAGAAAAAAAACATGTGTACGATTCCTGTGCGACGGAACGCTGTAGATGAGTTTTGGCAAATACGATAATTCAAGCAATACACGACGATGCGCGGAAGGTAACAAAAATTTATCGGCAGAACAAGACGACCCGTCGTTCAAGAATGTTGGCAAGTTACATGTTTCATGGATCCAATTCTTTATGTTCGCTCTATCGTGCAGGGAGAGAGGGTTATGGGTATGGGGCGGAAGATAGAGATACATATATAGATATATATACATATACGGAGAGAGAGAGAGAGAGAGAGAACTGAAAGCGCTACAGCGAATATAGAAGAGAACTTACATTCTGCCGAGGCATTGAGTGCATGCTCAAGAAGCATGTCTGAAAGCATCCAGCAAAAATCCGAATTCCCAGCAACCGCTTTTCTACGTAATTCGTTGCAACGAATCGTTCGTATGCGCAACTCTTTTCTCGAAAAAGTTCCCAACTCTAGGATCATACGACGGCCACTCGGAAAAGACCGAATTGAATTTCCGGAAATGTAATACGATCGTAGTTTTACGAAATCAATTGGTCTGGCCGATATTTTCACAGTACTGTAGCTCTAGAGGGTGTACCAAGAATGTTGTACTTTCTTAGTGTACCTGCGCGATATCTCTCCGCGCAGAACACCGTTTTGATAAAATAATGCGACTACACTGTACATACAACATTGATTCTCGCGGCACGGCGAACGGTGCATCGAACTGATCAAGGTTTTATCATTTCAAATAATACAGGAGCGTCGTGATGCATGTATAATCGTTCTATAAATGTTCGAATAATTAACACCATGGATAATACCGGACATGGTTAAAAATTCGCGAGCTAATGCCAGCGCTAGTTAAAAACAGCGATCGTCAAATACCAGGGCATGGTTACTCTGATTCACGGTAAATTATTCAAGCATTAACCGACTTTCGCGTCGGTACGGTTCAGAATTTCGATTCATCAGAACGAAGAGGAACGATTACGCATTAAAATTACCATTCATCGGCCCTCAATGGAGTGCGCCAGGGCTCTCGCAGATTTGCTTTCGAATACCGTAGGCGCACGGCTTCGTATTTTCCGCAAGAATTCACCTGATAGGTTAGAAAGGATCGTCTCGGGAATTAGCTGCGAGCATATATCTCTCTAAAAGCTCTCGAGTGCCGTAGGACACTGTTGTCGAGCACCTACAAGGAGAAAATGCATTTCACCGTTTCCTCTCCCCATCCCGGACATTGTATTTTCCTTTTGCATTGTTCCCTATGCCTCTCTCTCTCTCTCTTTTCCCCATAGCTGCCACTCGCATAACGATCACCCAGTCGTAGTCTCTGTTTATTTTAAAATACGTCGACCACCGACCGAGCAATAATTTTATTTTACACGCTGAAAGGATGGTCGTACTCGAGCTAGGTTAACTATGAATATGTACTTTCAGGGGAACGAGGAAAGCAACGGGCCATCAGCCACCAAAGTCCCGGCATTTATTCTAGCCACGGCGCCATCGAGTATTCTGAAAATATACAGGGAGTTCGCACAAGCGTTTGATCAAATATTATCAGCAGAGATGGCTCGAGTTTCCTCGGCCAGAACAAAACTTTTCGAATAAGGAACGAGCACTTCGAAACTTTCTGTCTGTTATATTTTTCTTTTTTTGTTAAATCAAGGTACATGCTAATTTAAATTACAGATTGCAATGAACGGCGCCCGCGGTTTGTCGCGATACTTCGTTTGTTACTTCATGAATGCTAAACTCCACGAAGAAATTGATTGATTATGCAACAGCTTGCATAATGCGGTGTAATATTGTTTACCTGTTACCAACAACCTTATTCCACTGCGATATCGAACTTGTAGCGAAATTCAATTGTTCACTGGACGAGATGAGTGCCAAGTATAAATAAATAAAGTTATTCCAGAGCAATGTACACTAGCGGAATGAATTCTGGCCAGTTTGAATAAATATATTCTTCATTTCATATTTCTGCAGAAAATGTATATTCAGTATAGTATATAATAATCTAATTTTTTCTTATTTGTTTCGCATTACATCCCTGTACGTTAAGATCTGCGATTTTAGCGAGCTTCAATGATTCTGGAAATTAAAGGATCAACCTCATTAACAATTCAAATAGAAATAACAAAAACTTTATATTTCTCGTCGATAATCCGAATGGTTTATCGAAGCGTTTACATTAATTTCTGCTCATGGGATGAATTTTCACGATTTCACTGATGCGTGATCTATTGGTAATAAACAGGATGATAATCAGCACGTTGGGTGACAACATATGTACAAACATTACTTCATATCCACTGGAAGAGAGTTAACCATACAATACTTTGTCACTGAAAGATTCAATTATTTTATTGGGAAATACATACTTTATAGTACTAATGCTGATTTCAATTAAACTGACAACTTTGAAAAACTCTACTTCCTTATAACAAGGAGTCTAGATGATATCGGCGCAAAGGTCCGATCAGTATTACATTAAAGCAATCGTGCTAATTTGGTTAAACTTTCAACGTTTCGATCCCAATATGGATCCTTTTCAAGAAAGAGGAAACAACTGCGTCTGTAAATTTTTGAGTTTTCAATATTAATGTACTGAAAAATAGATTTAAATACAATATTCAAAATTACGGTAATGAATTATCAACCGGTTTTATGAAAAAATTAGAGACAGGAATATATGTATAAGCACATGTTGTTTCAGTGCCGGTACACAAGTTACTGTGGTACAGACAGGAGGTTAACCCCTTGAACGGAAATGACGAGTCCAGCTCGTCATAAACTTTCCTGAACTAACTGACAATGACGAGCTGGACTTGCCAGAAATTATTGAGGTTTGATGCTTTTTATGAGAGCAGTATCTGTAAGTCATATCGAGTTTATTGCTTTGATATACTTATGTGCATGCTTCTAGTTACCGTTAGAATGTAATATGTATAAATCTATAAAGCCATTATCGCGTAGAGTAAAATCACGTACTTACTTTCGTTTAAATACTATGTAGAACTGTAATATTTTTGTTAAACATTAATGAAGAATTAACCGACACTAATTATATTCTTATATATATATTTATATATATAATTAATATAATATAATATAATATAATATAATATAATATAATATAATAATATATATATAATTATATATATGACAATAAACATTCATATAAATGTGTGAAACAAATACCATTTTTAATAATAACAAATTATTTGAGCAACAAAACCGTAAGTTTCTATATCAATCCCTCCTCTTAAACTAAGAAAATTAAATCGTCTGCCAGAGCAGTGCTGACTGAAAATAAATTGTCGTTCAAGGGGTTAATAGAGAAAGAAAACAAAACAGAAACAGTGGATCGAACATGAATTAATCAATATGTGGCGGTTATTTCAAACCTTGAAAAGTCAAAAATACAGCACTTTAACTGCGTGAATACCCAATGTTATGGTAAAAAATTGAAAAAACATCAATAGAGATCCATCCGGTGACATAAAATTGTGAATTAGGTGTTTTAATAACACAAAACGGACTGAACTTATTATAAGAAACGAAATTAATTATAAATCACTACTGATTCAGTAACGCTGCGTAATAGTCATGAATCGTAGGTTTCAAGTAATATCCTATTACTTAAGTTAGTCTCTTTTTCAATTGTTTTAGCTTTCTCAAAATCAAAGCGATGATCAAACTCTATGGAATGGTTTGTTAACGCAGTGTATTACATTGGATTTCGAAAAATATTGCGTTTTTGTTCTTTGATTCTTGTCTCTAACAATCTCGAAGTCTCCAATGTAAACTTGGTTACATCCTTTACAAGGTATTAATTAAACAATGTTGTTATTCTTGAGAGGTGGTAGTTTATCTTTAATCGGTGGGAACAGGTTTTTTAGATATTGCGGTATTCTGAAGATGGTATGCAATCCGACTCTTATAAAAATTCTTCTTATATCGTTGGAAATATTTTCGATATAAGGGATGACTCAGGAATCAGCCTTTCCAAGGACGTACATTCTTTTGACATCCTGTATAGGATACAATTCGTATTGAAAAGTCGATACAGCATATTGTGTTTCAATTTAACCTTTCTTGGGGTGCAAACTATCATTTCTATCTAGGTCAGCCTCCCCTGAATTCGCTACAGCCTCCTACAAAGTTCGTCGGGCATTTTCCCCAGTAGCCAGTTAGCCCGGCTCAAACAATGCCGATTCACCATGAATTTTGAACACGCAAGGCGATGTTTGAACGAGTCCCCGATGCGTGTAATCATCGGTCGGCCATGTAAACAGGGGCTAATGATCGGCATGTATGAAAGACGCCGTCCGTGTACAGGGGATGAACCGGTTCGGCTCATTGTATCAGTCGAAAATGAACATCATAATTGCAGGTGTCTGCGGTTCTTACGGTTTGCCACCATCGTGAACGGTGAGTAAATCTCGTGGTGCGCGTTCACAGGGATGGATCGAGGCCGAATCTACGTTTGTCGTCCGCCATTTCCCCGTAAGAAGGGCTGGCTCGCTCGAGTCCCTCGAAATTCCGGGTCACGCGTGCACGCCGCGCTGCCTTTGACCAGCGAATCGTGAACAGACAATTTGCTGCTCCGGGATTCGAGACGGCCCACAAACCTATTTTGTCAGTTAATGAAAACAAATTTTCCCTCGACAACTAAATAGTTTCAATTTCGATCGGTGGGCCACTAGCAAGCGTGTTCCACTCTTTTCCCGTTCGACCAGCAAACGCGTGCGAGAGTCTCACTTGAGTTTGTCGTTTTTTAAATGTGTGTGTGTGTACAGGTTATTATCCTTATTTTACGTTCTAAATTAATTATTTACGATCACATGAACCACTTGCATGGGTTATTAGAGACTTCCTGCTGTGATCGATAATTTGCCATACAATTTGGTATGTACTAGATACCATAATGGAATCGATTAATTTTAAAGCCTGCATATTGCACGCGTACAATGGGTGTGCAATAATTAAAGGGACGCGAGGTTTTCATGCAAAAATTTGTCGATATATAGTACAAAATTAACATAATTTGTTTAATAATAGAAGAACAGAAAATGCAAAGTTTATCATAACAAGTAATTTTTGTAACATTCTCATATCTCGTAAAATCTTAAAATTTAGAATCATACGTTCCTAATAACTGCCTAATTAAAAAATCTATATTTTTCATATGTCTACAAGTTACATTATTGTTTCAATAGTGATAATAAAAAAAGAAAATTGTATTATCTCGATCGTTTTATAACATTGCATTCCGAAATCGAACAATTCGTATAGGGCAACCGCATAGAATATATTTTTCAGTATCTTTCCGCTAGTGCAGAAATAACAAACAATACGTATCGACAAATTGAAATGAATGGAACTCGATCCGGATAGATTAAAAATATTGACGATTTAACCAAGTTGGACGAAATTACTGAACGATATCTAACTCGCGTAATTCCATGAAATATTTCATGGAAAACAATCACAATTAAATGTTAATTCCGACGTCAATCGTATGTTCAAAATTAGAACGATGATTAAAATTAAATTAACATCTCGGATGTCCACAAAGAGAAGAGTTTTATGCAGCGCTTTGTGTTTCCGATGGAATCAATTTTCGGACTACAAATGCTTCTCATTAAATCAGAAAGACGGCGATTAATGATTCTTTCGTTTTTTTTTGTTTCTACGCAACTCAGTAATTCCTGATAAATTAGAAGTGAACGCCATTAATCGTAATTTTCATATAAAAAATAAATATATTTTGAGATATGGATACAAAAAACTTATTTCCTTGAGATTATAACTATAATTAATTATTGTTCCACAGATTTCAATGTTTTTCTTTTGCTTACAGCAATTTTAATTTATAAAATACTAAACCTACATAATTTACACGCTTCTGGGTATATTTGAAGAGGTTAAATATATTTATAAATAAAAATGAAGAGGTTACTTCGCGATAGTGGTTTTTGTAAATACTAAAAAACTCATTTCAATAACTCATTTATACAAATGTACAGAGAGGATAAAACACGGAAGCGCAATTTTTTAGCCGACGGCACGTTAAAACTAATATTTCAAAAATTGACGCGTAAGCACTAAATTCTCAAGGCACTTTGACATTTTATGATGCACCGCTCGCAAGTTTTACGTGTCCCGATATTTTCCTAGTCAATTCCTTTTGTTTGGAATGCATAGTTCAAGAAGATACAATAAAGTCTAAAAATTCTCTAAAGCCACCTTCATTTTCGTGGAATGTTTTAAAAACAAGTATTGAAGCTTTCTTGTATCTGTATTTATGTGTTTATAACAAAAACTTATAACAAAAATGAACAAGTGCATTTTAAAACAGTGAAAATATTTAAAAACTTTGAGAATGTCGATATATTATTTTAAAGAATATTTATATTTAGCTGCATCCTACAATTGATGCACTAACTTTTTATTTTGCATAAACATGCGGAGTCCACGAATACATAATTGATAATCTGAGTATACTTAGAAAAATTTCGCATTTTTCTTTGTTACATTATATTTCCATTTAGATGTACAAATCTGAATTATGCGCAGAGTGCGAGGTACACGTAATACGAAGTGTAGATTAAAAGAAATGATCATGGGTGCTAATTAATAGAATTAATGAGACAGGATTCCTACCTACGTGAGCCAGTAATATATGATATTTATTCAAATGAATTTTACTGCCGAATTTCCATTTCGAATCACATTATTCGCCGCAGATCAATGCCTGAGCGTGACTGCTTTTCGAAATAACTGCGGATTCATTAGAGCAGGAATAAAATCGTAACTTATTAAACTTATTCCGAAATTCAGCGTGGCAAGCACCGGTACGGTTGTTTGAGTGAAATACTCATTCCAATTGTTACATTGAAAAATACAATCTGTTCTCGTTGGAACGGAACAAATTTAAAACATGGAAATATACATATTTTTTACAGGGAAACTGCCATGGCGGTCACGCAAGCTATCCTGACTCGACCTGTTCATTCACTCAAATATTATAGACACCTTTATGCAAAATAAAAACGTTCTGCATCAATTCTGAGAAGCAGGAGTTAAATAAAAATTGATTTCATGATTCACATAATATTTGCATTGTAGCTGTCATCTAGAATTTGAACTAGAAGATCGTAGTTTACAAGGTAACGATTAAATGAATATTCACCCCTATGACGGATTAACATTACTTTTTATACAGGCGCAAGGCGGTATGCTCATGATTGGAGTTATTGCGCGATTAGTGTGACGGGTTCTATTTAGAAGCGGCGCGATGTATTGCCAGCAGACTGAAGGGGGTCGCGTTTCGACGATGTTTACATGGGGTGTATATGGCGAGTCAGCGGTTCGGAGTTTACACGGCGTGAAAGAACCAGGCATGTGTTTACCGAGATGATCGGATTGTTGCTTCGAAAACACTCCGCGTTGGAGTGGGTACGCGGCGGAATCTCCCCTATCCAAATTAATAGGCGCAGGCGACAGTTTGCGAACTGGAACGATGGTAAAAATTCATGCTCATCGACGTCTGCCAACATTCGTGTCGAAAACCATTTGGAAGTCTGTTGCAATATTTCGAATTCGTTAAAGTTATTTTTAAAAAAATATACATATAGAAAAACTATTTTAAAAACCACGCTTATATTAGAATGTTCTAAAAAGGAGAAAATAATATATTCAGATATTAATGACTATAAATAAAAGCGTGGAGCGCTAAACTATATTAACGTAATCTTCGTGGGCGCTCCACGCTTTTATTTATAGTCATTAATATCTAAAAATATTATTTTCTCCAGTTTAGTGCATTCTAATATAAGCGTGGTTTTTAAGAAGTTTTTTTTATATATCTTTTTATTTTCTAATTGAAACCAACCCAGCAAGTAAACTGAGCTTCATCGCTGCGAAAAGTGGGCCAGTGGAACGTGGTCGGAGTCGGGGTGGGAACGCGTGGTGGAGTAGGGAGCGCGCGGAGTGGGGATCGCTGCACACGATGACGTACTACCGAACGTCGCGCGGCGAGGAACGAAGGGGAATATTTAAAAATATTATTTAAATCTTAAACGCACAATCTTTTAAAAAAATTTTTTTTTGAATATTGCATTGTTATCCAATTCTGAGCTATGTTGAAAATTTCAAGTCCCTAGCTCATCGGGACGCGGTATAAAATTCGATTTCAAGATTTGACGCGTACAACAACGTAAGAACGTAACAACAGCGTGGAATTGAAAAAATAAATATCTATGTAGCTCCTATTTCTTGTTTGTCAACGGTACAAAATAGATTGTGATAAACCCTGAACCAAAAATACCTGCATACCTTTTAATTGTTGTATGTGACAATATATTGCGAACGAATTAACACGTTAATGCTGTCACAGGTTTGGTGTTTCGGGATGCAGGTCGAGATTCAACAGTTTTTTTTCCTGCGTGCAATAGTCTCGTGACAGTTTGTCGTTCAATGGAGATTTAGCTGGGTTTTTTTATTGGTCCGATTTCGCCTGGATAAGACTGGGAATGTATCGGTTTTAGGGAAAGTAGATTAAATGGTTTTTCGGCCGCGTTATTTGTTTGCGCAAAGGTAAATGATTGGCGAAAGGACGCGCTCGTGTTGTTTTTTGAACGTTAATGGATGGACAGGCATCGTGAAAAATCATTCGTCAGTGGTGAGATGGAAATTCAGTTAAAATTTTAATGGATGTTGCGCCGTTTCAAATTTCATTTTTCAAACATTATCGCTGTCGAAAACGCACTCGATATTCTCACGCCATATTTGGATGTACAGGAATACCAATAGAATATTGAACGTTTCAATAAAACATGAATAACGCCGATTATTGCGTTATAATTTTATGATTACTTGTACAATGCGAAATCTATTTGTAAAATAGAAGCCAAGAAATAAAAGCGAGACCCTCTTACTTCTTTAAAAGTTCATATATTTTTTTCAAGTTATAATATTCATACGTCGACGTTATATCATCCGATTTCTGTAGGTACGTCAGCAATTTCTCATAATCTCGTTTCTGTATCCCATTGTGGCCGGCCAGAAAGAAAACGTTTTCATTCTCTTCGCAACTTATTGCATTCGGCCGAGACGTTACAACAAAGCCGCTCTTCTATTTGTAGTTCGGGAAAAGGCATTTTTCTATGAACCTTATGCGCCACTAAAAGCTCCATAAAATATGCAGACAGCTCTCCCTTCCCGTTTCATTCTTAAGATATGGAGATTACCCTCCTTAAGTAACGTGCCCCCTTTTCGACGTAATTAGCGTGGTCTAATACAGCCTTTTAAAGACTTAATTCTTGTACATACCTTTCAAGGATGCATAATACTTGCATTGTTCACAGATACTTTTTATATTACTTTCAGATTGCCGATGTTGGTCAAATATTGCGTTCACGGCAATATTTTGAGCAGTTGCTCGTGAAAAAATCCTGGAGTGATATTTTTCGTACCCGGCCGGACTCTCGGAAATAATCGAATACGAAAGTTGTTGAGTACACGGTGCTTCTGAATACGAATTGGCTAGTGTCCATTCATGTATTTTTTTCTCTCTAGTTTTCGCGAAAACGGATGTTGATGTGCGGCCTCCTGTATCAGTTCGCTATCGATTTGCTATTCATCAATTTACAGAAAATTATTGCGCCGAACAAATAATAGTTCTCCTGTGCATACAAACACATCAATAATGCATGTTTGCCACCCTAGGATGTATAGCGGGGGCTACAACAACGTGGCTTGTAAAGACGTAATTGTTTGTCATTTCTATTACACCAATCATCTCCTTTAACGGTTGTCGATCCGCGATTACGCCGACCACGATGTCACGTGGAATCCCAACTTTCGACAATAATCACCAAATTTCCGTATAGCTTCTCCGATTATCGTTCACAATTCGGGATCCGTTGTTTTATTCGCTACATTTCACTCTACATGATACAACTGCTATGATTAAACGTCGAATTGCCTTGATTGCAACATAAATTGGGGCATTAGAATCCCCTATTAATCAGGGTGACGAGTAGCCACGTTCCCTCGTCACCTCCACCCTTTGAACCAGTGTCGTCAGGTGAGGGGCGCGAATCCAGGGGAAAAAATTACCCTCTCCCTGCCGGTATCGGACACGTGCACCACAGAGACGAAACTGTGTTAGGTATGCTGCATTCATATTTGTCATTGTATACGTTTACTCTGTCGGTGAACTTCAATAATTATAGTTACTGGATTACAAGTTTAATCCCTTGCCGTATAATTTTCTTTAAAATTACAGCGATTAAAACGTCTTTGTCCCCAACATGTCGTAGACCAGAAAAAGAAATTTATATTTTTTGTATGACTATATTTATTTTAACACATTACCGACTGGTAGTGATTATTGTATAATTTTAATAAATCTATGGTACTCAAACATTTT
>CM052341.1:16428933-16458558 GCA_028455595.1 Lasioglossum vierecki
GTACAATTTCGTTTACAAACCAATATTTTTATAGCCTTCGAATCACCATTGGATATTTCGATCTTAAATTGATTTTAAAACATGTATGTTTTTTTATTAATTCAGTTTCTTCCGCTTTAAGTTTTCCATTAACCAGATCCGCGTTTTTTTTTTGCGCTGCGAAACCACCGGTGATCCACATGTTTACCGAGTACATCAGTGTGCGAGGGTTTTGTTTTCCCATAGACATGCTCTGTTCCGCAATTTTGCATGATTTTCTCCTTTCTCCAGCTCGCAACTCATCCCATCGAACCACCCCTGTATTCAGCCACGCACGCGCGCGTGCGCGCCCACTTTTCGACGTTAATTAGAAATACTCATTCCCACGTGATCGGCGGCGGACAGAGTTTAGCAACGTTGCGGCCGTAACTTTTTTCCCGAGCATTCGAAAAATTTCATTACCCTGCGAATTGAAATATCGAATTTTCCTGAACAGTCGTTTATCTTTCCACGATCGAACGGATCAGGGAAATTTGTATCTTTCCGTCGATGTGAACCGTGCTTTTCACGGATTATACGTGATTTTCGCAAACGCGTAATACGCCAGAAATGCATATGAAATATTTAACAATTTTTTTGCAATTTTCGATACGTGTAGTTCCACTTGACATTATAATGAAAATGTTGACTCGTTTCGGATTTAATTGAAAACGCTCTTGTAATGTCGATAAACGGGTGATTTGTTTCTATTTTGGAGATCTCTTTAAAAAGGAATTTTTTTGTATCATTTGTAAATACCAAAAATTTCCTTTTTTCGTAAACTAACATAGCAAAGTCTTCTTCGAAGAAAACCCGTCGAGTTGATGCTGTTTCTTAAATCGTTTACTTAAATTTGTTTAACCCTTTGAAAAGTTATTGGAAGCGTTTTTACTTTTCACGAAAATATATTTATTGTTTCCTTTTAACAATAACTTTGTACTATACAATAATGCTGTCGATACGACCTTTCTACAGTGTGTCATGAGCTACTACAAGAAAATACAAAACAGGCATATGTTAAGAAAGGTCTCGCAAGTATTAAGCATTTCTGTTTATATTTAAGAGATGGCGTTACCAATAATTTTACAGTTACCTTCCTTAACACCCTTCACCGGTTAATATTTCACCTATTCATTTTTTTTGGCATAAATGCATAAAATCTGCAGTTCACTAATAAATTTGTTATTACTTTAAATTTTCACTGTCTAACTCTTGCGCTCCAATTAGCCCGTAAAATTCGCAGTAAACATACCTATTACATATTTATCACAGTCGCCTAATCATTTTCCCTGCTAAACAGTCCGGACAGAATCCTAATAGAAGCTTCACGTGGCATAGACCTTCAGCAAATAGTAACCAATTTAACTAAATTAATTCTATCAAATAAAATTCATTAGAGCAGCACAACATTTCATTTGCACACTCCACGCACTCATAGATGCGATAATTAACGTCAAAACTCATAGGGGACATTTCGAACGTTAATTGCGTACAGTAATGCGTTCGCGTTCCGGTAAATGGGACGCGTAAGGAATTTCATAATTGGCATATTGGAAAGATTGATTATTGTTATGATAATACAACAATCAGCTATTAAAGTGTGCAAGATTCTGCGTTGCTATCGTGAAGATTACTTGAAGCAAATATTACAGGATCAGTCGTATCATTTAATATAGTACAGGGTGTCCCCGAAAATGTTGTACTTTCTCGAAAAGAGTATACAGCCGAAAAATATCGCGACTTTACTGTACCTTCGAGTGAGTTCCCGCGACGTTCGTCAGACAATGCAATATTGCGTTGCATCGTTAAAGAGAAAAACAGAAATGGGGTTAAAATTCGTTGACGAGCGACCCCGTGAATTTCAATCCCGCCAGTTTTTATCAGACTGTTTCACAGACGGTACACAATAATCCGAGGACCACCTGCGTGCACACGGTCGGCGCAGCAGATCATTCCCTGTCGACTTCCGATACGGACTGTCAAAACAACCCTGGCCTCGGGGCTTCGTCGAGGTCCAATTACGAGTAATCAGTTTCCCCCGATGACGTCTTTCAGCATGCATGGCTTTAATTAGAAGCTCGGATGTCGCTTTTCGTCCTCGATTATCAGCATCGACGAGAGTCGGCCTCGTGACCTCGCTTAATCGAAAGTGGAGGAAAGCTTCGGTACACTGCAAGACGCGCCTCTCGCAAATTATATACGCAGAAACATGCGCGGAATTGCGAACCGTTCCAACGTTATGCAACGTTATTCTTCTAATTACCAGATGGATGAATCATAATTATTACTTCTCTAGGTTTTAATTGGATTCCGTTAAAGCAAATTGAATCGAGAAATCTACATAAGTCAACTCCCATCGATTTCCCGGCGATGCCGAAGCATTTTTGAATAATGTTTGGGCAAACGAAAAGAATGTTGGATGGTTAACGCCCGGGTAATCGTATCGATCGTCCTTTATTATTTTACCACGCTTATATTAGCTTGCCGAGTTGTCGTTGTCGTTGTTGTTGTATGCGTCAAATCTTGAAATCGAATTTCAAACCACTTCCCAATGTGGTAGAGACTTGAAATTTTCAACATAGCTCAGGAACTGGATGATAATGTAATATTCTAAAAAAAATTTAAAACACTGCGTTTAGGATTTAAACAATATTTTTAAATATTCTCCTTCGCCCCACTCCGCACGCTCCCTACTCCACTACGCCTTCCCACTCCGACTCCGACCACACTCCACTGGCCCACTTTTCCAGGGGTTGAAGCTGTATACTTACTGGGTTGGTTTGAATTAGAAAATAAAAAATATATATAAAAACTTTTTAGAAACCACGCTTATATTAGAATGCACTAAAAAGAAGAAAATAATATTTTTAGATATTAGTGACTATAAGTAAAAGCATCAATATAGGTTAGCACTCCACGCTTTTATTTATAGTCACTAATATCTAAAAATATTATTTTCTTCTTTTTAGTGCACTCTAATATTAATGTTATTCCTAATTTCTCATGAAATAATAATATGTGTATCCATGTTATGGAAGAATGATGTGTGCCGAACACAAGAACAAAGATTAGTGGCCCTCAAAAGTAAGTATAATTCGATATTTTAGTGATTGTAATTTTGATGTGCACACATTTTATTGCCGGTATTATTTTGCTGGACCTCCATTGCTGCTGAACACAATGTTTAGTTGCGAAATTGAGTTAGGATTGAAACGTAACCTAGACCTCAGCTAAATCTAACCCAGACATAACCCAGATCTGCACATTATTGTGAATTACTCACCCTGGGTTGAATCTAGACGCGATCTAGGTTAGATCTAAATTAGATAGTCTCACTGTTTGCATTTTATTGAACGTGCACAGTGCTCAGGGAATTATACATTATTAATCAAGCTTTCTTTGTTTAGAACGTTTTTAATAAACGGCTGGTGTTAATATTTTCGAAAGTTATCGCGATTCAACTCACCAGCACGTTTTACTTGCTATATTATCGCTAATTATTCTCTAGCAACAATTAGGATCGAATTGCTTGTATCCTGTGTTTTTAAATATTCTACTAAATGTTTCAATTAATATTAATAAACATAACTGTTTCATGTCGCGTACCGTTTTTACGAGGGGGGGGGGGGGTAAAATATTTTTGTTGTTGTACAAAAGAGTTCAATTACATGTATGAGCTTTTTTAAAAACATATTATAATATACTTGTAAACACATTTTCCTACGTGTTATGCTTTAAATAACTTGAATGAGGTGATAACAGGAGGATCGTGGAAAATAAAATAAATGTTTCACTGGTGCGTGGTATGTGTTTTGTTTCGTTTGTAGCTCTTATTTCCGCACCCCCATTCCCGTATATTCAAATTTAAGCGTAAATGACATCCCTCTCTCATTTAAGTATTTAATGAAATAGCGTTTCCAAAAGGCTATATATATTATATATTTTTATTTTATATTATACATTGGAAAAGGCTATACTGTCTCTTGCTAATTCCAATTTTCTCTAGTCCTTATTCGTTATATAATTAACTAATGCACAATCGAAACATTTTGCTCAACATTGTGAATTTTAATTGAATTTCTATAACTCATATCTATTGTATCTGTTTAAATCGCAAGTAAAAGTTGCCTTGTTATTTGAAATGAATGAGCAAGTTTTAATTGAATTTAACACGAAGTTGAAGATAAAACGGCACCACTAGAAATAAAATTTTAGAGCAGAAATGCCGTAAGCAATTTGAGTTGAATTAAAAGTGAAATGATACAGTTCGAATAAAAGAAAAGTTGAAAGTAGAAAGAAACAATTTGTACTGATCATTTAGAAATGAGGTTGCTTCTGGGTTAGGTTGAAAGTAGAATGGCGCACCGAGAAATAGAAGTGACGAGTGGACGATTCAGATTCATCCCCGTTAATTCGCCTGATTAAATGATTAATGTCGCTGATGGGAATAGTTATCGAAGTAATTTCATATTAAAATTTTAATAAAAAATGAATAAGAAAGGGGATATGTAAATGAAGGAAATGCGGAAAGAACTTCTCGGAATACCAAATGAGTACCCCGCTGAAACGTAATAAGAGTTGCGTGGACTTTAAATGACGTGAATTTTGAAAATTAACCGAGCATTTCGGCCGCGCGATAATTGATTTCGAAGAATTTCGAACGTCTTTAGG
This sequence comes from Lasioglossum vierecki, assembly GCA_028455595.1. Taxonomy (NCBI): domain Eukaryota; kingdom Metazoa; phylum Arthropoda; class Insecta; order Hymenoptera; family Halictidae; genus Lasioglossum; species Lasioglossum vierecki. The sequence continues at coordinate 16,433,623 of CM052341.1, forward strand.
AATTTCACGATGATCGGCTAGCATTATTCAAAATGTTGGATCGAATGAAGCAACTCGTAATAAGACTCGCTATTAAATATCTTAGCATGTAGAAGTCTCCGGAGCCCAACGAGGGCTCGTAGAAATTATGGGTAATTCAGACTACCCAAATTCCGAAAGTTTCCCAAGGAAGACTAGCATCATTTACTAATTAATTCCATGCTTATAGCAGCCTTATTGACCCTTATGTGGGCACTCAGACACTGATGTACTCACTTACAATGCGAGTTGCAAGTTTGGACAACAGATGTTCAAAATTATCGTGTGCAAAGCAACGCTCTTAGGTTGAAAGATAATTCCCCAAAATTTTAAGTTGCTAAAACCTGATCAAAGGGTAAACGCTCTTAGCTTCATCATAATTTTTCTCGGCTGTTAATTAAGATATTCAGATGAAATAAAGAGGGAAATACTCAAAGGTACCGGTTGCATTTCATATATTTTTATCACAGTTTATTCAAATTTAATTTTCCAAGGGTGGAGGGAGCAAGCAACTCTGTATCTTATTCAATTATATACGTACAGTGTAAATGTAATCCAAAAGGCGAACGACGTAGACAAGTTGGATAAGTACATGAGGGTTAAGAGACGTGATTATGGTAGAAGGTCGATTATCTGAACGTCGCTTAACGGAAGCGTCTATTATCTCAACATCGGTTAGGGCCGATTATCGGAACACGGAATGAATCACGAGACTAAACCATGTATCGATAATCATGTTTCTATTACGTCTTACTATTTATAAATATGCTACAGTTTAATGTACTGTTTGAACACGCAAGGAAAATTATCGCACCCGTAAATTCCAAAAATTATGAAGCCTTGCACACAAGTAGAGCCAACCGACGAAGAGTGACCTAAATAATTCAGTGACCAATGAGAAAAAATGAAAGAGCAATAAAACTACGAATAAGACAGTGACAGCTCCACGTCGGTCCTAGCGATTAATCAAAGCATTGAAGAAAAGTAAGCAAAATAGCTTAATTATTGTCAAGAATGATCGTACCAGCGCGCCAATAACATTTAAATATTTATTAAAGAAAAATGTCTGGCAAGATAGCAACCCCCAAACCTCGTGGCGTGTATCTAATTGAACGCATGAATGGTTTGAAAGGTAATTCGCGGATGCAAGAGTGTTCTCACCCTGATGCACGCGAATCCGACATCGGAAACTGAAGCTAGGTGTCAAGTTGTGTCAGGTATAAGTTAGGGCTGAAGTCAGGCTGAAATTCCTGATTGATCAGTCGAGGAACTTTCGTCGGTCGCCTTTGCTTGTCGTAGCGCGATATTAAATCAACAATTACGGTGGTCGGCTCGCCGCGAGATGAATTCCTCGGCACACGGGACTCTCGTGGCAAATTCAATTCGCGTTTTTCATTCGATCCTTTGAGCTCGCAGTAGCCGGCTTTCATAAATATTAAAACGGAACACAGGTCTGCGTACCAGCGCTGCAACCTGGACCCGTTCCTCCGCCTGTCATTTAATATTCTCGGTCGCGTGTAGCATTGCGCCAATGAACCACGGTTTGAAAGGGATTCTGGTCTAGCCGACGACCTGGGAGGCCTGCGCCAAGAACCTGTGGGGCGATTAACGCGCTGAGGAACCCGACCGTGAGGCGACACACTCCCTTTTTGCGGGCACAGATCATCATCATCGGTGAATAGAAAATCGTTGCGAACCGTGGACCACACCTGGACCGCGCGCGGTTACATAACGGGATTTACAGACGCACAGAACTGAGGATCTCTGAAACACCGACGATCCCGATCGAGAGATTAATGAACCAACGAGAACACTCGCTGATAGCGACCAACCATTCTTATCACCAACCGAAGAGGAGGTCCGAAATCTTTCTGGACCATCAACAGAGTGTGGACTTCGAGCGTCTATAAATCCTGGTGGTTTCTTTGGAGTCTCGAAGACTTCGATGCTGAAGGAATCGAACTCTCTCTCGCAGGCCAAGATTACTCTCCTTTAAACTTCGTCAATGTGCACGAGACACCGCTAGCCCGAACATCATGTGATCTTATCGGCGATCCTGCAACTTACCAGTCTGGTTATGAGGGCTGATTCACGTGCTCGCCCCCCAGTGACGTGGGGCCAGGAATCCGCGTCGCTTAAAGCCGCACAGCGTAATCCGAAACGGTACGTTGGCGCGAACAATCGCACGAGGCTGCGCTCTCTCGCGGAACGCGTTTCGATGCGCTCGTTACAGAACCTGTTGGCGGGTTACACATGTAAGAGGTTTCACTGGCACACTTCACTGGAAATTTATTATTCCACTGGTAGCACAAGATTTATACGCGGAGACGTGCGTTTCCACCCACTTGGAGGCCCCGACGTCGTTTCACGCGTCGCAGACACACCTTTTCACGAAATCAACTCCCCGGTTGCCGATCGGCCACCAATTAACCCAGCCGATTCAGCGTGCCTCGTTATCTACCAGCGCCGCCGGTTAATTACACCTCGTGTATCGCGCTGCCGCGCGTTTATTCGCCGTTAATTTAATCCTAGCTTCGAACGCGACACGGATTCGGGGCCCGGCTCGACGGAAACGATGACCTCGACGGTAAAAGGATAGCCACGTGACAATGTTTGCCAACGATTTTCTTTCGATCCCCTATCCAATCATCAGACACCTCTAAAGTGTTGTATTCGTGTGTCGGACATAGAGCCTATCGTCGACATGCACCACCCCGTTCAAACCCCTAACGGACGGGTGTCCCGAACGTCCGTGAACCTAAACCCCGAACCTGGACGACCGTCGCGTCGGCAACGCTTGACCACGTGTTCCAAAAGACATATGCTCCTTCGCGACTCCTCCTCCGTCTGCTAGCGCGGCGATGTACGTGTGCACGCGTCCCTCACGAGACGCAGCAGGCGACGCGTAACACACTGTTCACAAACACCGAACGTCAACGTTAAGGGTGACTCGTTCACGGCGCCAACCACTCCGCGCACCGGTTCAACACGGCAGGATTCACCTGGACCTGAGAACTCCGGTCTGACACTTACGGAGAGAAAAAAGTTCGCGACAGGACACCCACAGCGAGCTCGACGCAGCGTCGCTCGCTCCGAAACGAACGACGCCCTGTTGTCGTCGCGGCACGGGGTGAACGCACGACTTTGCGGATGACGATCCGCGCCCTCCACCACCCAGAAACTACCTTCCGTCGCTGCTGCCGCCGCCACCGCCACCACTACCACCACCACTACCACCGCCTCCTCCACCGCCTCCTCCACCACCACCGTCCGCGTCACCCACCTCCACCGCTTCACAACCACCTCTACTTTCTCCACCAACACCACCCTAACCAACGCACCAGCACATCGACGCTGCGCGGCGGCGTCGGCGACTACTCCTCTCTCTCGCTCTCTCTCGTTCTCTCTCCCCTCACACACACATACTCTCTTTCTCCATCTCTCTCTTCCTCTCGGTATGTGCGTTACGAATATTAGTAATACCACGGAGCTCGGGTTGGGAAATCCTGTCACGCTACTACTACCGCCCTACTAGATACCAGCTAGTGTCCATTCGCTCCGTAGCAATATCAACGGCGACATTAACACTAATCCTCGACTCGTGTAGACTCCCTTACAGAATAACAAGGTCGGCCGGATTATGTAACGAAGTGTTGCTACAGGTACGCGCGGCGTTCCAGTCGCCGCTGTGTTCACCGTGATTGGGGATTTGATGATACTCTTTAGCACTCTACAGGTACCGGAGTCACTGTTTGATCGCGATCGGGGATCTCTCATTGAGCCAGATGGATCGATTAATAGTCGAGCTAGCTGCGTATTGTAAAATCGTTGATATTATTTCGGTAGAGATCCAGTCTGGAAGATGTTTTTAGCATTATCAGTGCTCGAAACGCTATCGCCAGTCTAGCTCTCTTACCAATACCAGTCTCGGCGCGACGTTTAAACGCGGTTATCGCACACACTCTCTGGCCAAGTTTCTATGTACCCGTCCGCCGTACATCTACGCCTACAACGGCGTAGATTTTACGGACACAGAGGAACTCTCCCTCGTGGGTACGTGCACATCCTGGCACACGATTCTCAGAGCCAGTGGTTCTCCTCGCGCAGGTCAGACCTCCCAGTGACGGTTGACAAGAATCGGTGGTGGATGGGTAGAGGGTGGGGAGAGGGAGAGGTTCTCTCGCGAAGGGTGCATCCTGCTCTCTCCCTTGGCAGTTCTCTTGGTGTGTTTACGGGGCGTCTCGACGCGGGCGCCGCCACGGGGTTGGGTGGTCACGGTTGGAAGTTCCGACGTCGATCGAATCCCCAATTGGGTGGGAGATGTGGGCACCTGGGGGGTTGGGAGGGGACACGGGGATGGCTCCGCTCGAGGTTAGGGGAAAACTCTGAACCCTCCGTACTAGCAGGCCACCCTCCACGGAACTCCGATAACAGCGTTGCCGCGGCTACGTACGCCTTTTGTGAATGGAGACAAAACCGAAACGATCCTTCGCGAGAGAAGGTCGACATCTTCCGCGGGTTACCAGCCGACTCTTCCCGTTCAATGGCCACTTGGTCATCGTAATGACCCAATTGCGACCGGTACGCTCTCTCATTCGTCGCTTAATAACAAGTGAACGTTAACCTTGCTCGAGCTCGATAGATCAGCGATCCTGCGCAAATCAATTTGTATCCTCCGTTAGCCCTCTAAGCCCTAAGTGATTCGCAAAAATCAGGAATATGGTAAATTCGGTATCTATTAAAAATCACAGTACTTTTTTCAAATTGGTCCAAGGGACTCAAATTTTTTATAAGATGTTAAATCGTATATGATTTGAAAATTTATGTTTTTCTGTGGATGTTTATGCATTCATAGAAAATTCATTTCTACCATTGAAAATAATATTTTACATGATTTTACTTTCTTAACCCTTCACTGCATGATTTTTTTAAAATTATGATGAAAGGATTGAAAGGTCAGTTTTGTGTTTTATTTCAGGGAGAAATATTAAAAGAAATTAAAACAACATTTTCCGGAAGATAAACATAAATAAACACGGTAAGAAAACACGTTCTTAGTTTACTATATACCAGATTTGTTAACTGTATCATATGATACACTATCCAGCGAAGCCTGCAAAAATTGAAAATTGCATAAACGTTCGCGGTCCAGTAAATAAACCAGTCAATTAGGGGGTTAAGCGTTCGCGAGTGAAGACAAAACTGAGACGATCCTTCTTGAAAGAAGGTCATCTTCCGCGAGATCCGTACTCTCCCCGTTGAATGGCCACTTGGTCATCGTAATGGGCCAATTGCGTTCGTCCCCAACTAGCCGCTTAATAATGAGTGAACGTTAACCTTGCTCGAATTCGATCACGTCGGTATTTCGATGGTCTCGCGCTCTCCAGACCCGCGACACGTTATCAAATAAATCGGTCCGCTGTTCTTGTTCTCCTCCTCTTTGTTTGCAGCTTGATGGCAGGTTTTATTGGAATTCGACACACTTCGTTTCCTAAGAATGATACGTATCCTGGTCGTCCGCTTTTCGAGGATTTTATTGTTGCTGGTGCTTCGCTGTGGCACTCCAATGTGCAGGCGCTTCGGCTTGTTGACCAATTATTTTGTTGGTAAACCGCGGGTTCTTTTGTATTTTTGCCATAGGGGTAGAAAAAGTATTGGGGAATGAGTTTAATCCGGCCGAATTCTTCGACAAAAATAATATCTTGAAATATATGCAACATGTGCAACATGTGCAACAAAGACTGATTAATTTGTGTTCCACACATTCGTTTATCTGGCTTCCGGAAGTACCGAAAGAAGATTTGTTATCTATGGACTCCAAGGGAAATTTTGTTTTTGCATTCAATCAATGTTTCTGCCTATAATTTTCAATTTTCATAGCATTTTAGAGAATAACATAAGGCGATGAAAAAACTTGAAAACTCAAGTTCAGTGGATTTTCTAAAATGATATCAGTGTGTTGTAAAGATTATTGTATCGTTTGACAAACTTCTGACGGAGAGGGATTTCTTTTTTTGAAGACAGCAGCTCGATAAATTTCTGTTATCAACTTCGACCGATTCATAAAACGAAAACTCCTGCACGGTTACCAATATCTCGGGCCGTTCATCGTATAGAATGAAAAGATGGAGTGCAACGTAACTAGTATAGCTGCTGTATAATTCATGAAAAAATAAAAAAACAGCATCGCGGGGTTGCTCGATCGTAACAGCGTTTCCTTTGAAAAGCAAACTGCGCCATAATTCTGGTACGTAAACGGTCGGGCAAAATATTTTTACAGCGCGCAAACAGATTATATATCGTTCCAAGTACACGAACGTAAAGCAATTTCCACAGGGAAGTAAGAAAACGACATTTGTCGATACAGTTCTTGCCGTTGAATGAAATGAAAACCAATTTGGGGAAGCTCGGGGCTCGGCAGTTTTGGAAGTAGTCAATTCAATAAAACTACAAATGATTCATCAATTTCGAAGATACCTTAATCGTTCTATTGTTAGTGCATATATTTTTAATGACCATGAGAAAAGTGTACAACAACTACACAGCGGATCTCTTAAGACAAACTCACTTAAGAAAAAATAAGTTAGGCAACATTGTTTGGTACTTGAGTTAATTTGGATTAATTTGTATAAGCTTCCGGCCAGTGTTAGCCCGGGGCCCCAAGACTGCCGGTCCGCCGCTGTGTACAGCACACTTCGCTGGTTGCATGCGTGTGTAGCTTAACTTTCTATCGCGACTAACAAACTTGCTATCGATCGTAAACTTCGGGCGCAGTCGAAGACAAGGATTCCCGCTGACAGTAGGCTCCAGAAAAACATCGGTGGATTGATGAATTAATGGAAGAGAAGAATGCGCCGGGTCCTCTGATGACAGAGGGAATCAAGCATTGTGATCACGTTCCTCTTTGTTTAATTGTTCTTTGTTTATTCATTCATTCGCTCTTTTCAAGTTTTCCTGGTAATGGACGAGCGGGCTGAGAGTGTGTCAGTGGAACAGGTCGATGTTCCGTCCGCCGGCGCAGAATTCAATCCATAGTTCGCAGCAATAATAGAAAAAAAAGGATTCCGTTTGCTTGGCAGCTGGTATGATGAGCCAGAAGGAGGATTCATTTCCACCGTGCGACCTGTATGCCAAGTTTCGCGTGTTTGGCTCAGCCTCCCAACGCGATCCATCATTCTCCACGCCCAGGTTTATCTTTCTCCAAACCCCATTATCCCGCTATGATCGAGTTCCTAACATATTTTTAGGGAACAAGAGCGCGCCAGCTGGTCAGTCGCAGAGCCCTTGAAAATGATTCCGAGTCTGATAACCGTATATACGTCAAACTTCCCCTATAATAACACGGAAATTTTCATTGCACGATGCTTCTCTCCGTTTCACCAACTACGTTTTCCATTCTAAATCAATTCTCGGTTCTGTGTCGATACATAGATCGCAAAAGGACACTATTATTTTTTCTTTCAAAATCAAAAACAATTTAATCAGAAATGTGAACTCCAGCAGAATATAAACATTCTTTCCCAATCTCTCGGACAGGTAGCGAATCTCATTTCTCTAAAATTCGTTTCTGAGTCAATGCAGTCCGTGATGCATTTTTCGACCTCTTCATACGTTTTCAAGTGGGAATCCACTAAATGGTGTTGGAGAGATCGGAACAAGTGAAAGCCCGGTGGAGTCAGGTTTGGCGAATTCGCCGGATGTGGCAAAATTTCCTAGCTCAACGAATCAGGAGTACCTTCAGCCGCTTTTGTCCGTATGGGCGTTGGCAATTTCGTGCAGCTTTATAACCGGTCCAAGCTTTGCGAAACTCAGCGATTCTTCAATTTTAACCAGCTTTGGCAGTTGGATCGTAGTAGGTTGTTGAGTAATTGTGATTCCATAAAAAAGTATCTCAGAGAATTGTTCCAAACAAGAGTTCGTCTTCGAGAAAAATTCGTCAGGCTGTCGTGCGTCAGGAGTTATACGAAGTAGATCCGGCACGCCATGGTCAGACGCGCCAGACAGTTCCAATTCTATGAGCAATTTTCTACCACTCGCTGCATAGTGTATCATATCTGATACAGTTAACAAATCTGGTATATAGTAAACTAAGAATGTGTTTTCTTTATATGTTTATCTTTCTGAAAATGTTGTTTTGATTTTTTGCTAATATTTTTCTCTAAAATAAAACACAAAATCTGACCTTCTTACAATCCTTTCATCCCAATTAAACATATTATGCAGTGAAGGGTTAACGATTTCTTTTACAATTTTACTACCAACGCACAGTGCGGCATGTAAATGGACATTCGAGACAAAATTAATCATAACTACTAAACTAATCAATTTTTGACCTAAGTACCTTAATAATTTTTTAAAGGGAATACAAAAATGCATCAATTAATGCACCAAAAATATGAGGTTCCATTAGTAAAAAAAAGTTTATTCTAATCTTTTTTAATAAAGAGTTTTTTGTGATTAGTTGTTATTGCAATTTGTTGTCAACTGTATACTGTACAACTTTTGTTGTAAATATTTTTTAATTATATGGCTAAATTTAATTATACCTAGTGTAATGCATAATTATTTACTTCAACCAACTCGCGATTGTGAATGCATTTTTCATTTAAATAACATAAAGTCTTGCAATTTATCGCAGAAAAAAATTATATTGCAATATATTATAACATCTTGTTGATACGGAACGGCCAAAATTATGGGATGTTTTGCACCGTTTTTTTGTAAATTGCATTTTAAGGAAAAAACGCAATTCCTAAATTGCCAGTTAAAATTATGCATACCTCTGGTCAAATTCTACATACCTAAGTTGTAAGAAACTGTTTAAAACAAAAACGAACCTAAAAGAGAAATTAGGACACGAGTAATCTAACTTTTTAGTATTAACACTACAATAAACTCTTGGCTGTTATTGATCCCCTATTAATTTTCTTGGATACTACTTTTTACATATACATTCCTTACTTACTGACTGATGATTTTGTAGGATAATTAGATTGGAATGGAACCATGATTATTTTGATTTTTATCCATTGCATGCCGCACTGTGCGACGTACCGATGAGTGACAACTCTCCACGAATGAAAAACAACGGGAAAATGACACCTCTTAATGGATACCCCATTTATATCCATCTGCTGCAGCAATTGATTCGATACTGGCGACCAGAGCACAGAGCGGCGTGTATCTATTTTACAGGATCGACCCGAGGGACACCAGTAACCTGATCACGCTGAGAGTGACTATTCTTTTCCTTGGAAGCAGTTACCCAGGTCCGAAGGTAGAAGGAGCCGCCACGAAAGAGTCCATTGCGCTCAGCATTGGGTCTCGGTGGGCCACTAACCGTCGAAAGAATTCATCAGTAACGTTGAAGTAATAACCATCGGGACGAACATGCAGGACCTAACCCGGGTAACACGCGAATAAGAAGCAGTTATTGCTCCTCGATTTACCAGGCCTGTCGAGATAGCAAGTGGCGAGGGGTGGTGACTCTGAATTGCCAGCTCCTACGCTGCGCTGCTGCGTTGGACTCGAGTGCAGGCTCTTACCTCGGAGAGGTAAAAGGGCCAGGAATCTTTGAGCACCAGCACGAGGAAAGGGGATATATATCGACTTGCCCTAGACCTTCGCTTCCCGACGCTTTACTTAGCCTGAGCTTGCAGTTCCGCGTCCCCATTACGGGACCACGGATCACCTAGCCCTCCGGCTAGTTGAGCACCAGTGACCCACCCTTTTCCCGGCTGCCTTCGAGTGTGTTTCACTCTTTCTCTCCTGCCGGCTATGCTTCGCCTTCGAATCCCGCGACTCCTCCCTTCGCCGTTACCGTACGTTACTCCCTCAGCCTCTTCCCCTCTTTACACTCCTGCGCGATAAGGGTTCGAACAATGTGGGTTATTACAGAGGGAACACGCGCCAGCCGAACGGTGAACGGCATGGTGCGCGACTACTGTTTGGGCCTACACCCCGCTACGAAACTGCAAGACATCAAAAATTTTTAATGAATATTCTACACACCAAAAAATACGTAGAGTATGCTCTTCGTTTATCCTAGATCTAATAGTTTGACGAGATACTATCAAAATTATTATACCACGTTTTTAACAGCTCGTGTTTCTGGACCTACACCCCGCGACGAAACTGTAAGACATCAAAAATTTTTAATGAATATTCTACACACTAACGGACACGTAGAGTATGCTCTTCGTATGTCCCAGATCTAATAGTTTGACGAGATACTATCAAAATTATTTTACCACGTTTTTAACAGCTCGTGTGTCTGTCCGTCTGTTTGTCTGTTCGGTACAAATCTTGTAATTGATTTTTTAAACTAACTTCCCGATGAGCTAGAGACTTGATACTTTCAACATAACTCAGAACACAAATTTATCATTTCGGCGTAAGGTTCGATCAATTTTACACAAGCAGCAAATGTGCAATTATTTATAAATGTATCTTGACGTTTCGATCCCTATGTGGATCATTTTCATAAAGAACATGTATTGCGTCTAAAAATAATGTAAAAGAATTATAATATGGCAAATAAATTTAAAATACAGCCAGGTCGATCCAAAGAATCGACAAAATTAACAAAAGAAAAAAACATATAAACGAACACTAAGAAATACAGGAAGGCAATGTTCAATCCATGGTGGCAAATATGTAACTGAAACCATGTGTTAACCCCAAAAGTATAAGAGTGTGAAGTGTTTTACATATAGACAAACAGTATTTCTGATTGGTTGGTCGATATCGATCAATTGTGAGTCTCAATCACCTATGGCGGCAATTTCAACATCGTGAATTTAAAGCCATTAAGATAGAATTTTTAGTTACAACATGATTACTGAATTCCTATAACGGAAGCGAAAAAATAAATTCGTGAAGAAAAAATTAGCAGAATCTGAATTATATATTGGAAAAATCATCATAAAACATTACTGGTTCAGTAATGCAGCGTAGTAGTCATGAATTTTAGGTGTTTCGTACCTCAGATTTACGCTTTGTTGTTTAATCATATGAATAGTTTCCAATAATAATCTGCGTTGGAGGTTAGATTCCTTGTCAATGATCTTCACATTGTTGTAATCGAAAGATGGTCAAATTCTAAAACGTACTTAGTTAAAGTAGTATATTGTGAAGTAGGAAGATAAATGTTGCGTTTATGTTCCGTTACACGAGTGTCTAAGTGCCTGCCTGTTTGTCCAATGTAAGTCAGATCACAACCCCAAACATGGTATTTGATAAACCATATTGCAATTCTTTTTTAAAGGTATTTTATCTTTGATGGAGGTGAACCAATTGCTTAAATAATACGGAATATTAAAGATGGTATGAATACCGACTTTTCTAAAGATTCTATAGCTCAGAACTGGATGACAATGCAATATTCCAAATTTTTAACAAAAACTGTGCGCTTAGGATTTAAATTCTTTGTTCCAACTGCCTTCGTATACACGCTTGTACCTGCTCCATGTATTGCAGTTTGCACTTTTCTATTGCACAGGACAATCGGGATATTACTTGTTCGATTTGAAGGAGTTGATTCGATGAACCAGAGCGCGGCGTACTGTTCCGATTTCAGTGAGTGTTCTCCCATTAGCATTATTTCCTTTCCGTTTGTACGCTGCTTCTTTATTTGGTCAACATCAGTCGCTCTACTAATCTAATCTCCACTATCTGAATCTGTTATTCTTAGTCGAGGTCTAATAGTAAGTCGTAAGTTTCTCTTCTTTATATTTTCTCTAGCGACAGAGAACCTAATCCAGATTTCGTTTTATTAAAGGGTTAGGAACACCTATTCTAGGGAATTTATCAGTGTTACCATAACTGCGTGGAAAAAAGTGTCTTTTTGTGGTAACACTGATAAACATACACATGTATCAGCCTAACACTTGAATTTTGCTATGATTCCACGTTTTTCACCTCAAGCCCTATATATTTTTGTTGTTATGATTCCACGTTGACAGTCCTGACTAGGCGTCACCTCGTCTAACTAGCTCAACTAAAATTGACTCCAGACTTGCTCTAGACTCTGACTTCATGAACGGAATCTGGGGAATTGAATGCAATCACGGGCTTCAGTTATTTGTCCTTATACGAGCATATTTTGAGCTGCACAAGAGTTCGCCCCTGTGCTGTGCCCTATCATATGAATAAAAAAGTCTTTTTGTGACAGAAAAATAAGTCCAAAGTAGAGCAAAAAGCGAGAAAAACACCAGCAAATTCCAATGTATTTATCTGTCACAAAAAGACCTTTTTTCGTCTGTCAAACGAACCATTGTGCAGCTCAAAATATGATCGTATAAGGACAAATAACCGAAGCCCGCAAATACATGTTTCGACACAAAATTTGGTAAGATTCTAGTTACTTGAGAGTTATGTCACGTGGTATTTTTAACCTACACAGTGATTTATTTAACGATATAAAATATTGAAAGGTTCAGGTTTTTAGGTACGGAGCACTCTAGAGAGACGCATCACTATGTGCGATGGGCTATTTCCTAACCTCCAGACTATCCGTTTCTGCTCGTCACAGGAACATCGGCGGTTTCGGCCGACGCGGACCGCCGATTGATTAATTGTACGTTCTTGGAACTGGTTTCCTGGTTTCCTTTGATTTATCGCGATATTTCTCATCGGTAACTGATCGGCTTGGCAATATCAACCAACGTTTTCTTGCAGTTCGAAGTTCCACGCTAAATGGTTAGTGACGCCGGAATCGCCAGATCAGGGAAATTGACTCGAATCGAGGGGAAAGAGTTTCTCTCTCTCTGTCTCTCTTTTTCTCCCTCTTTCCGTATTACTCACGTGACATTTTCACCTACATATATGGAAGAATAGCGTCGAAGAAGGGGAAGGTAGAGTGGTGACACATGTTTAATTTGTCAGCTTGAAAATTCTTAATATTAAAGTTGAATCAATTAATGTTCTTGTTATGGTACAAATCTCCGTCTTCTAGTGATCGGATGAAACTTCGAATCAGAAAGAACTCTGTAGTTTCGATCGACGAAAACCGCAATTACATTCGCAACAACCAAAAACACAAGCAAGATGTGGATAAAATCTTATCGTGGGAATAAACAGAATAGAACATCAAAAACATTTAATAGAGAATCCGAGATATCGCACATCCCGATTGAAAGGAGGATTTCCACAAATCCAACGCGACGTTCGCGCCGACTATTCACTGGAAAGTGTCTCTCAATGCTAAATCGGATGTCGATATTAACACCCTCTAGATTCACGCCGAGAGGAAAGAGACCGACCTCGTTTTCAGTCCTTAAAGGAACCGTCTCGCTGCGGCGCAAGACTTGTTACGAAAGACACCTTCTCCTGTTGAGAACTTCCGCAAATTTTTTCGCCAGAAATTCGACATATTCCAAAGCCCCTCAATCAATTTAAATAGAGATGAAAAAAATTGCTAAACTTCGTACGTTATGGCACACCATTACATATGTTTCTGTAAGTACAGTATTTTATCCATAAATGTCCCAAAAGTCTGAGCTGTAAATGTCCCAGATCTATCCCCACTACTGCGGGATGTACCCCCTTGAGGGGTCGTGAGAGGCCTCGTTCGCCGAGAAATGTGACACCATGCGGCTCGGATATATCGGTGAGCCCGCTCAACTGGAATTTCCAACTTATTTATTTTCCATTATTTATAGGACTTCAATGACCATATTTGTGGAATTTTTCTAATAAAAATCATACCAAATATGATATAATTTCGATGATATTTATTTGTGTAATAGACAATTAAAGTTTCGGGTACAAGCAAGGACTGCGACTCTCTGCATCTCTTTCTTTCCCATTCGCTATCCTTCCTCACATCTGAAACTTTAACTGTCTATTACACAAGTAAATATCATCGGAATTATATCATATTTGGTATGATTTTAATTAGAACAATGCCACAAATGTGGTCATCGAAGTCCCATCAAAAAATAAAGAAATTGGAAATTTGAATTACCTCTGTTTACATTTCTCGGCGACCGAGGCCTCTCGAGCTCGGCTGTCCTTCTCTACCTTCGGCAAAAGTCAAAGAATACTGTTCCTGGCGCATAAATGTCCCTCGGCAGACCCGTGCTGGGGTATATATACTGTATAATACTGTATAAATACTGTATAATTAACAGAAATATGAATTTTGTCTAGTTTCTTCTTAGCTTCTACTAAGCAATCATTGTTATTATTGGCACCGAATGAATAAACGTCTCTTCAGCGTGTACACTAACTCCGTCCAACCGGAGACCACGAGTTTCGAGACCAAATAGGAACCTACAAAACCTACTGGTGAAACGGTGTTATAGAAGGTACGTGACCGTCGTGGAGGGTTTAAACCCTACGAAAAATAATTGCGAGGGGGATGATCGGAGACGTTGCAGGGCTGTTCCGGGCACACACCGGCAGACAGGAATGTATCGCGGCAGCCTGGCCGTAGGAAAAACCGTCGGACTCCGTAAGGGCGTGGGAGGGAAAGTTCATGGAGAAAACCGAAACCTCTCTCTAACCGAGAGAGCTCCGCGTTAAAGTTCTCCTGCATTGCGGGACTACGCGGTACGACTCGGTGAAAACCCATCTTCTAATAAACTTGCCGGCAAAACGACGAGGAGGACGATGCAGAACCGGGGATTCGCTGCCCCCTCCGTCCCCTGCCCCGTCTTCCTTCTGCTTACGTTACACACCGACTAGTCGGCTGGCAGGGCTGTGTACCAGCCACCGCCACATTCTTTCCCGCCACCCACACACCGGCGAAAGTACTCCGAGCAGTGGCGCGGAAATCCGGAAATTTTCTGGACAAAAGGCCTCGGCAAATGAAGTCGCTTTCGGGGATCGGCTTTTCGTACCGACCCCCGGCCCAAGGAGTTGGGAATTAAGAGCGAGTTTAAGGTCGCGCGATAACGCTGATAATAGCGCCCGAAGAAAGGATGCTGACTGCCGAAAGATATGAGATATTGATGGGGCTCAGAGGCTGAAGGGGTTCCGGCCAGAAATTATCGCGGCGCTCGACCGAATGCATTTCACCGAACCCTGCAGCGGCGCACCGTTCTGAATGGGTGTCTATGGTGTTAAGTAGCTTCTAGAAGGAATAATCGGCGGGTTGGTGGTGCAACGGTTTTGCAAAGTACATGTATCCTATCATTTTTTAGTAAAATTATTGAAAATTCTCGGAAAATCGTGGATACTCTTCAAACATAGGCTTGGGGCTGTAAAACACTTGAAATATGTCGCCGCCTGAATGTAAGAACTAGGTAACTTACAATTCCTTATTTTAGACCTTTTCTTGCAAAAAACAGAAGTTGCCTACTTTTTACATTAACAAGAATTAACTGAATTATGCTCACTAGATGTCGTAGATTACGTTGATAGATTACCCAGTTTTTACATTAAATTCTACTTGATTTCTTCTTTAACACGAAGTATATAACTGAATATGTTCAAATTTCAAGTTACCTAGTTCTTACATTCAAGTGGCGATGTTATCTAACATGGCATATTGCAATATTGTTTTTATAATACTTTGATTGCACAGCTGAAACCGTAGTAAAGGACTTCGTCAGTTTAATGGAATCTACGGTTTCAGTACTTGATTGCACGCTGAAACAATATCCTCAATTAGAGATATTCTATCGTAACGGAGTTAATTTCTGTTAATTGTGAGGTGAGTGTAAAAGCCACAGTAGCTCGTCAAGCGTCTTTAATGGTCGATAAAATAATTGCCTTGCGATACAGTAGCAGAGTCCGTCTCGATTGGACGGAATGGGTCTCGTAAGAGGGGAATACAGTCTTCCCTCGCATAGTGTGACTTTCGATTTCCTATTTGTACAGATAATACATCCAAATACAGTATTTTATCCATATAAGTTCCCAGCACGGGTCTACTGAGTGCCGGGTCTGTACGTAGAGAAGGACAGCCGAGCTCGAAAGACTTTGGTCGCCGAAAAATGTAAACATAACTAATCGAAATTTCCAACTTCCTTATTTTTCATTATTTTTTAATAGAACTTCGATGGCCATATTTGTGGCATTTTTCTTATAAAAATCATACCAAATGTGATATAATTCCCATGATATTTACTTGTGTAATAGACAATTAAAGTTTCGGGCGCAAGGAAGGAGAGTCACTGGCAAGCCTTTGAAATCCTATCCTTTTTCACGCCGAAACTTTAATTGTCTATTACACAAGTAAATATCATCGGAATTATATCATGTTTGGTATAATTTTGATTAGAAAAATGTTAGAAATATGGTCATCGAAGTTCCATCAAAAAATAATGAACAATAAAGAAGTTAGAAATTCAGGTGATCTCACTGATATACCCGAGCCGCATGATGTCATATTTCTCGGCGACCGTGGCCTCTCGATTTTCTTGGCCCCTGAAGGAGGTATACCCCGCAGTAGTGGGGATAGATTTGGGACATTTACAGGTCCGGCTTTCAGGACATTTATGCATAAAGTACTGTACAACTTCAATATATAGTCTTGCCGTATTATTTGTTATTTGAAAACTTTCGATAGACATCGCGTACGTGTATTATCAAATTAATGTAATTACGTGGAGATACTACATTCCGCAGAACGAAACAGACAACCCATTCCTCGCTTTATGCGAAATGTAATTACCCCTCTATGTTCGAGAGCAGTGTACAAAGCGCGCATAGGCGTAATAGCCGCGCGAGAGTGTATAATCGGTGCTGCGTCTGCAGTTAGCGTGAAATATTTATTTTCGTTCTGTAATTATTGTTATAATATCCATGTCCGATGCAGAACGGTGCTGCATTACAGTCGCGCGACTGCTGCATCATCAAAGCGTTTGTTTCTCGTGAATTTCGCATAAGCCAGCTCTTCATCAATTTCTTATTGTGGGCTTGCAGCGCCACTTAAATTTCCCGAACGTCACGTAACACGTTATCGCGTCCTGTAAAATAACATTTACAAACGAGAAACTCCATTTAAATTCCGTGCTCCTTCGGAATTACCTCGAAACGAATGGTAATTTTTAATTTTTATTTATCCTCGCGTAAAGCCGGGTTTCACCGCAAAATTCATGTATTTTATAACAGTTCAGTTGCGAGGAGATAAAGAGGTAATTACGGTGGGAGAAGCTTAATAGACTATCACGGAGCATTTAGCAAATGTACAGAGAGAGATATTAAACGATACTCACCGGTGTACATCTGAAATACTTGATACAATAGACCGTTACGTAATAATGAAGTCTATTGTGAAACGAAACAGGCTGCGAAGGTATGAAAAGGACCTAGCCTTTTCCAAATTGCTTCAAGGCTTGTTCCGTAAACGCGAAAACGAAATTTCCAAGGACTCCGCTAATATTTATCGCCGTGACTGTAATAATTCGCATGATGGAAACTCTTGAATTTTTGTACATTTTATACAAATTTCACCTAACTTTCAAATTCGACAATGCGCGATATGTTGACCTTCGCGGGACCTTCGAATAACATGTTATTTCACATTGTAGTTGTTCGAAATAATTGTTTAGTGGGCACCACAAAACCTGCGTGGACTAAACTGCGATGGAAAATATTTTTTCATCTGAATGCCTCGTCCGACACGTTTTGTTTATCAGCAACATCAATCGAGTTATTCAAGTGGCGTAGAATGCGTAAAATCCGGGTTGCAATCGATTGAATTAATTCAATGATAAATTAAAATTTGTTGGTCAATGTTTCGAGCGCAGAATAAATTCGCGCCACCATAGAATTAACAAACTTTCAACCCCTTTTTTCGCTTGCACCCTTCGCCGCCTTACGCCTTTGTGCTTTCTCCCTCGCACACCAACCCTTCGGTTCCGGTCAGTATGTTCGTGTCCGTGTGCATTCACTTTCTCCGTTCCTCCACTGGATTCGAATGAAACTTTCTCTCGGCCAGGGTGTCGATACCGACGCGTAAATATGCAAGCGCCTACTTGAACAGCGATTCGATTACAACCGGCATTTTGTTCGATGCAATTCCGTGATCCCTATAAACACGATACGCACTGGTATAGTGTTATTTGAAAGAGTAGGGCGCGAACGGTGCCAAAAATGTAATTTCGATTTTCTCCTACCCTCCTCTCGCTCCCCTACCATGCACACTCGCCGACGAGTTAATCCCGCGGAGGTCGCGACCCCAAATCTTCGTTCTGGGTCGCAGGGTATTTGAGGTTTTCACTGATCCGAAATCTGTGTCATTTTCTATTCGCGGACTAATTTTTTTTTAATGCTGATTTCATTACGGCTGCTGGAAATTCTGATCATTGTGCAGTATTTATCCTACTCACCGGCTCAGGATAACCGTGCTACTTTGTTTCAACATTACTCCCAATTCATCATGGATTTATTATGGAGGAACAATGTGTTCCGAATACTGGGAAAAATTATTCATCCTCGAAACCTAATGCAGCATAAGAAAATATTCAGAAATAATATCGATTCTGTATGTATTACTGCAGATTAGAATTTGAGTTGCACTTAATAATTAACTCAAATAAATCCTGGGTGCAGAAAAAAAAATTTTTATTCGTTGCAATCTAAATAAATAAACCTCCTATTAATTTGAACACCGTAGTATATTCAACAAATATTTGAGTAATGTGTGTTATCTTCCTTTTGGAGCTGTATCAAATGTAGAGCATTCGTGTGAAAAATGTGTACTTCCATCGATGACCTTGAAATGTCAATAACTGCGACCGTGAGAAAAATGCGTTGCCTCTGAAAACAATACAACGTGTTCCTCCCACATTGTTTCTGCATTAGTAGAAGCAAACGAGACATTCAAGGTGCTCAATTAGATCTGACATCCTGTAGTAAACTAATAAATATAATTGCGCTGTAATTACAACGTGATCGCTAATTAATTCGTTCTAACCTCTACGTTCTCGCTTTTCGTTGTTAAGAACCTCGCGCTGCGGGTGTCTCATTAGCGGTTTCCTAGTGAAAAACAATAGAAAAACGATATCGCCGTGACGTATCCGCTTTCCAGGGACGTCTCTCCTACACCTCATATTCCACGTCAGCGTTTTTCAACTTATCGGCTGCATTAAAGTTTTTATGGCTCGTAAAATGATAGCTGCTATCTTATTTTACGGCGAGGAAAACGATTCATTTGTACAACTGATTAAGTGTTATCTCTTGTTATTCGACTGCCGGATATCTTTATGCAAAACTAAGGTTTTTTTCTTGATATTTGTTCATCATCTTTCATCAACTTTAAGAATATTCGGAATAATTCTTGTTCAAGTTGGTATGAATGGTAACCTATGTATAATGTGAAGAAGAATGGTTGGTACGAGTGTGTATGAGAAGAAAAGACTATAGAGAAGCGTACGTGGAAGAGTGATCGGTATTAAAACCAAAGAACTGTATAAATGAAATAAAATCCTACTTTCAAAGTAATAAAATCCTAACAAATAATTTAATAGATTCGATCCTGTCGAATATCTCGGAGAGTATATATCTTGACAGAACATTAACGACGTTTTCTCAGAGCTGGGAAAACGCGACGGTACTTTGACGCGACCGCTTCGAACAACCGAATTGTACAGCTTCCGCTGCAGCGGCGCGCGGAATTTTCGCACCCGGCTCCTTGCTGCTCTCGCCGACTAATTACTTGATTGTCGAATAATCGTCTGGACCGTGGAGCGCGCGAGAAATCTGTCTTCAAAGATTCACGCGACGAATATCTTTTAGCATTCCAGGCGAACCAATGCGGTGCTGCATTAATTTACGGGGTACTATTTTTTTCTTTGTTGAAAATATTCTCTTCACACCTCTTTTCTTTCAAATGCAAAGGTGTAATTAATTATCTTCAAATTCTTGGTAGCTTCTTGTAACGTTGTCCAACATAATTTCTTTTGCATACACAATTTTTTTGAGGCACAAGGAAATGTGTCCCATTTATTACCACACTTATATTAACTTGTCGAGTTGTCGTTGTTATTGTATGCATCAAATCTTGAAATCGAATTTTAAACCACTTCCCGATGAGCTAGAGACTTATAACTTTAAACATAGCTCAGAACTGGATGACAATGCATATTTCAAAAAAAAAAAATTTTTAAAAGACTGTGCGTTTCGGATTTAAACAATATTTTTAAATATTCCCCTTCGCTCCTCACCGCGCGACGTTCGGTAGTACATCATCGCGTGCAGCCATCCCCTCTCCGCGCGCTCCCTACTCCACTATGCGTTTACACTCCGACTCCCACTCCGACTCCACTGGCCCACTTCGCACCGAAAGAGCTCAGTTTACTTACTGGGTTAAAAAAACTTTTTTAAAACCACGCTTACATTAGAATGTACTAAAAAGGAGAAAATAATATTTTTAGATATTAGTGACTATAGTTTGTAACTATTAATATAGTTTGGCGCGCTCCATGCTTTTATTTATAGTCACTAATATCTAAAAATATTATTTTCTCCTTTTTAGTGCATTGTAATATAAGTAAACGTGGTTTTTAAGAAGTTTTTTTATATATATATTTTTAAATACTTTTACTGGTTTCACTGGTTCTGTTTTACTGCTTGCTGCACGTTTTCTCCGACTGGCGACAAAAAATCGGGGCGCGGTGTGTTAAATCACGGGAATCAGACGATCTTGATGGCAACCCCTAACTATCCCGTACGCTCCATCATCGTTTCATGATGCATCTGTTGGTGGCTGTGGTCCCCCGGGACCCCGGAGTCTTAGCAAATATGCGGTAGTCTACGAGGATCGTAAACTTTTCTACCCTCTATCCGGAGTTCTAACCAGCCTCAGTCGAAAGACCAAGAGGGATGGCCACCCTGTTTCGTTTCGCTGGGCAACGGTAGGAGTCGCGGACCGAAATAAAATAGCGTGGATACCGGAAACGATGAACTTGACGACAAAAAGAAGAAGAAAAAAGGAAAGGGGGGTTGATACACACGCGACGGGACCCACAGTCTTCCTCTACCGGTCTCCCGCAGGACCATGGTCCTCCCCGGTGAAATACGACGCCATCCAAGAGCTCGGTTGCTTCCGGGATAATAATTATTCCCGCAGAGAGAGAGGGAGAGCGCCGTGCGTCGCGGTCTTTTATGAAGGACGAGAATCTGTGTCGTCTTGCGGGAACTCCATTTTAGAATGGGCCGCGTCGCGCCGCCGGCTTCAAGTTTACCATTGCCATTCACTTTATCAAGTTTGTACATAGTTTCTAATGATGAACGCCGCCCGCGAGCCGCTTTGTAGGCCGCTCATACACTTGGGCTCTTTGCCGGGCTCTTTGTCTCGCGACAATTTCAGTTTGCTTATTTTGTTTCGGGAGAATAATATTGGCTCAGAGATTACGTTTGATAGCAGCTGGGAATTGTGGATGGTGATCATTTACCGCGCAATAATTTGTTAGGTCGCCTCTCTCCGTGCCGATCTCTATTGCGCAGGACCACCCGCTATGGAAATTTGAGGAGAACCGAGCCTGTCGTCTCTCGCTCCCGAGGAAATCGTGTTGTTCGCTGTTGTTCCTTGGTGGTTTTGTCTACCGTGGTGTACCATGTCTACCATGATGTAAATTAAACAATTGATGGAATTTGTTGTGAAGAACATGAAATAAATTGGAAGTGGAAACCCAGAATTGAGGTAGGCGTTGAAAGAACAAATAATTAATTAGTTTATCGATCGTAATTTATCTATCGGATATTATGAATTTTATTCTCGGCGCAACGGTTCGACCATTTTTCTACACAACAAATAGCTATTTTTGTAGGAATACTAAACGCTGGATTCGGAATTGAATCTTCCGGTTGAAGAACCACGTTGGCTAATAAAATGTTTTTAATACGAGGAAAAGAAAGGATGTGTTTCGTCCTTGACCCGCTAGAGGACTCATCAGTAAGGCTATCTAAATCTAGTTGAAAGAACGAGTCACAAAATCGACCTAGCACTTTAACGCTGGAATAAAAAGTTTGAATAAAAAATAGAACGTGGATTCGCAACATCATAACTCTGTCACTAATTGATTCAGACATTTCGACGAATTGCAAGCTCTCTCCTCGCCTGGGAAATAGCGACTATTGCGCGCCTGTAACAGTGTCGTGTCAGAGGGCAGTTTATCAGATTTTATTCGACGATTACACGCTTTCATGGACGTCCCCGGAAGGCAACGCGTGGACAACGCCGTCACCCTCGAGTCAAATCGTTCCGCTCAAACAAGTTGATAGTTCGGCTCCCGGAACGAGATTGTAAGACTTCTTCGCAAACGAATCTCCTCGCCGGGCAAATAGACACAAGCAGCTTAAGCTCACCGAACAGATTGCTCGTGCCTCAGTCCATGAGCATCGTTTTTATTCGTTTCTATCCGGAACTTTCGTTTCGCCGGCTTATCGTTGCAGTTTCGCGATGCAACTCTCTTAAATTCAACGGAAACCTTATTTCTCTTCCATTGCACCCATCTGTTCCCAAATATTTCTTGCGATGTTTAGTTTGAATTTTTCTTTAATGAACCTTTCACCGCCGTACTCGTTTCGTTTCTCTGATTAAAACTATCGAATATATATTGCTGTATAACAGATCCGACGAGATTTTCATTGGAGGAACATGACCGATAGCGATTTTAGGTGACTGACCAGTTCCATTATTCATATTGCACGTAAATGAAATTTTCAAATCACATTGATTTTTGTCCCACTTTTTAAAATTTCGCGGAAGGGGTCCGAGTACCGATTCACACACGCAAAGAATCGTTGCCGAATTTCGTTTCCTTTGCATCGGTGTCTCTCCCAGAAATGTGAATCAGGGGGTGCAGAGGAGGGATGGGGCGGGGAGATGCCGCATGAGGATTCAAACGATGAGACAAGTATCGCGCTGCAAAGCTTCGCCAGTTGCAGACGTGCGCGACTCATTTTCGGAAGTGGTTCATTTTTTATTATTCCCTTTCCCTCTGAGTCGTGAAACGACGTTCACGACCGTATCGTCTCCCCGCGGATTTCTCTTTCTCTTTCTTTCTCTCATTCATTCGTACGTTCGGCTGTTTACTCTCTCTCTCTCTCTCTCTCTCTTTTCTCATTCGTTCTCTATCACTCTATTTCGTGCGAAACGCCTAGATCCCGAGAACAATGGTTTCCAAAATTTTTTTCTTTCATGTTAACGTGATTTCGTTGAATCGTAGCGCAACTGTACTGCGGTAACATGCTTCGATTTCATTTCATTTTAATGTTATTTTTAATTTATCATAAAATAATAATATGTGAACGTTGAAAATTCATGTGTGGTTTCATTATTTTTTCAACTTGCAGAACTAATTTTCTTTTAATTGTAGATTTTCTTTGCCGGAGATTCTATATTTTTGTTCAGCTCTGAACAACTTTTGAGCTCCGCTTCTCTCTCACGGGTCAAGCTTTTATAAGGAGATTACGAGAAATTACAGGACAAATGGTCGCGCACGATGTCAGGAAAGAAACGAGCACTACTCATTCTCGAAAGTGCCACGTTCCTCGTGCTTCCTTTCTTCGTCCTGCCCGGTACACGTAATTTAAAATGTATTTCTGTAATTCAACGCGATAGCCGAGTCATTTTTCCAGAAAACCGTGAACGTTAGAAACCCACCAACTTTCGCGCGTAATTGTAACATTAATAATTATACAAAAACGTAAGGGCAGGTAGAGTGGGGACACGAAATATGTACTGTATAAATGCAAAAATATCTAATATAAAATATATTTAATTTCCCGTCGGTTCACTTCTCGAAGAAATAATATCGAAGAAGTAACATTAATAATTATACAAAAACGTAAGGGAAGGTAAAGTGGGTACACGAAATATGTACTGTATAAATGCGAAAATATCTAATATAAAATATATTTCATTTCCCGTCGGTTCAGTTCTCGAAGAAATAACATCGAAGAAATAACATTAATAATTATACAAAAACGTAAGGGCAGGTAGAGTGGGGACACGAAATATGTACTGTATAAATGCAAAAATATCTAATACAAAATATATTTCATTTCCCGTCGGTTCAGTTCTCGAAGAAATTTGAATTTGTCTTCGAACCTGTTCAGACAGGGCGAAGTTCTGCAGCGGCGCGACTGCGAACGGAGAAACTTACCGCTGCTAAAATATTCAAAGCTGGTTTTAATCATGAACGTCGATGCTCCACGGAAAAGTTTCTCCCGTGCTGCGTCGAAAGCGCAAATCTGCCGCACGCGCAAGCCCCGCGCGGAACATCCGCTCGGCAAACGTTGTTCTTTGTCATCGTTGCTAGACGAACACGGAAATCGGATCAAAAAACCAGTAGCAACGATACCGAGTGCAGCGGGTAAAACAAAAAGAAGAAGAGTAGGAACAAAAAAAAAGAAGGGAAAAGAAGTGAAACAGACAAAAAAGAGCGGCGGAGTGAAAAGTACCGGGGCCGGGGAGACGCATAATGGCAAAGGACTCAAACGAGGAGACAAGTGTCGTGCAACAAAGGGCCACCGGCTGGGGTTGCGCACGACTCATTTTCGGAAGTGGTTCATTTTTTATTATTTACATCCACGTGTATACGGGGTCCCCGGTCCTCGGACCGCGACGAGCCCCCCCGTAAACCCCCGTACCGCGAGTAATCTGACCGAGGCAAAAAAAGGGAAAGGTGAAGCAAGGAGTCGCCAAATAAAAAGGGCGAAAAGTCGCTCGGTACTCAAACACGGAAAGATAGAATGGAAGAAAAGAGTTCGTTCCTTCCGCTTGCCGTTCAATGAAAGGACTAGGAAATCGAAGGATACGTTTTTCGAGGATGAACGTCGCTGTAGGGTAGCTCGCCTCGAGATAGAGTAGTGATCGTGGTTTTGTACCTGTATTAATAATACACGTGTATTTAGGTACACCTATCTCAGAACGTGTCCTTTTAATTACACGGGTACACGTGTACTATTTCACGTGTGTATATTTGAATACACGTATATTAATGAATCATCATATGAATT
>CM052341.1:16458658-16486253 GCA_028455595.1 Lasioglossum vierecki
TACCTATAAGTGGCGGGATTTGTTCCTGGTTTCGCGCGAGACCCATGAAATCTCTAAGTTAAATTCAATTTCATCCTGTTATGCTCTTCTTCGGGAAGTACGGAACAAAGTTGGCGGAACTGGAAGTGCTAGCGATGGGAAATTGCTGCAGCTAGAAAATATGTAGTACAAAGCGGCGATTCCAATGCAGACTCATTTAATTTCCGCGACTAATGGAATTCGTGTTACCGTAAGGAACGGCAAATATTTCAGAAGAACAAGTTACGAACGTTTATTTCGAGGTTAGAGATTGATATACGTAAAAATAAATATTTCACACTGAATAAAGTACGTTGATTGTATGTATCTCAATTGTATTTGAATTAAGGCTGTATCAAACAAAATTGACAATCATTCTAATAATTTTAATAATTTTTTCAATAACACTGTTCAAGGTTAATTTTGAAATACCCTGTACATCCAATCAGAAAAGTGTCTATATATAAATGAAAATAAAATAGTAAGGAACTTTTTCCCAGAACTTTTTCGTTCGGGACTGTAGGATTAAAATTTCAAAATGCGTGTTACAAATCTATGTAAATTACAGTGCGCGTGTTAATTAACGTGTACACAACGCGATAGCTTTACAATGTTCATTCAGAAAGTTCTAATTACTGCAGAAGTTAATATTTCGGAAAGTAATGAGAATCGTGACAATTGCGATACGATCGGGTTACCCGATGTAGATTGGCATAAATCTGACATTAATTTGCATATCAATGACACGCATACGTCAGTGTATCAGCGACAACACGCCGTTCACGCATTTTAATGTAATTCGCGAATTTAAGTTTATACGGCAGATTCGAGTTAGCGCATATCACTTATAAGCGGCAGAAATAACGAGATTAAATTTATCGGGGCTAACGAGAACTAATCCGCGCATTCAATAAGCAGTTCATTAATTTGAGAGGGTGTATGTAATATGATACCCGGCTCATTAGCTTGCGTATACCCCGGTATATGCCGAACTGTGTTTTTCAAAATTCGAATTAACCAAACTGGAAGAAACACAATAGAGCCTCGATTATCCGAACTATTTGGGACCGAGATGGTTCGAACCATGGAACAGTTTTAAAATTCCAGGTTGAATCAACGACTCCGCATATCACCCGAGCTTCATTACTTCCCGCGTATCGTGGAAAACCGAACATAGAATGCTGACTAACTAATCTCTTAATTAGTTGATGTGTGTCAGACGTGTGAAATTGTAATTTCCGATTCGTAATAATTGTTTCATTACGCATGAAATGCTTGCAGCGTCGTGCTCGTTCCTGTTACATCCAATCTGCGATGATTCATTGAAACGTCATCGCGGAGCCGATGTGCAAAATAATTATAACGAACTGGTTTATTAACCAAAAATACGTATTGTTTGAATTCCATTTCATAATTGAAATTATCATGGAATACAAAAATTAGGTAACAAATTCGTTAGTATTGATTTATAATAATACAGTTATTGGTATAGTACTCAATAGCAATAATATGATTTCTAGTATAGTATTCAATAGGAATTTTTAGTAGAATTATAACTGATCGTGCATAGACAGATGAAGTCACCTCGAGACCAGTTCTAACTAAACTACATTGGTTTACAGATGTCGCGCAGTCATCGATCGATTTACTCCGGGAAATGATTAGGTAACCCCGCCTCGACAAACCGAAGTTTCGCCGCAGACGATAGATATAACAATAACGAACAAGTTTAATCAGTGTCAAGAATATCTTGTGGGTTTGTACATCGGAGCTGCGGCCGTGCTTTAAATCCAGCGTGCGCGGTATGCTCTATCTGTGAATCCTCTTGGAACGTAGAATTAGATCAGGCAATTACAGGATTATTCCTATTGGACCACCACGGAGGGGAAAGGGACCAGTGGGAACGGGAAACGGCTCGGCCGTTCCTTCTGTTTCTTATTTTCTCCGGACCTTTTATTCTCATCGAACATTTTATTTAACACATAACTATCGGCCGGCCTCGCTGCGGTGCACCGGCGAGATGGGAATTCCCAGCTTCTCTTAAATTAAACACCGACCTTGAAAGGGAACGAAAAATTTGCTAGAATTCGATCAAGAAAATTGAAACGCCGACCACTTTTGTCTTGATTTCGGTAGTGTTCAAGAAATAAATTACTTCAGAGATCTCCGAATTCTAAAACTCGGCGCACCTGTGTCTGGCAGGTTAATTTTCTGAAATTGTTCGTCGCAAATTTGTACGCCGTTATTTTGAAAGCATTAGATAGCGTGTATATACAGTTTGTAAGAATTTAGGGCTTTGAATTTAGCGAAAGAAATAGTGCCCCGATGTTCAACAGGAATCGCCTTTTCTTAGATCTAGATGCGACTTGCATAGAGTCTATACTTAATAAATCTGAATCCGCGTAACCTGACTCTGACACCCTGAAAATCTACTACGCGCCACGACAAAACCAGTCTTCATTCTCCAAACTGCTGTGCACCGAAGTAACTGCTATGAATCACGAGTCTGATAAGCAGACAAGCTCGTCTGTAAACGTTAATGTTCGCTCGCTAGCATAATTGATGGACGCTACTTGGGTTCTTCGATCACGATATCTGACGTTCAGAAAACCATAGGAACTCCCTGGGTCCCATGTTTTTAACTTTATTGTGTCCAGATGATGTCAAGCAGCCGTTTTATTATAATTAAAATCATCGACGTCTCAATAATGCTGCAGATATAGCTTTCCTATAAAATCGATTAAAACGAAAGATTATTTATCCGAGAAGTTCTTTGGAAATTAGCGACAGACGATGTTCGCAGTTCCACAGACGACAGCGCAAGAGTTACGATTTCTCGAGACAAGAATTATTATAATAAACATCAGACAAATGGGAGTGTAGCGTTGAAATAAATTTTTCCTTCAGGCTCGAACCTTCCGCGACATAAATCAGTGTAAAACTGCGAAACTGGTAGAAGACTTGGGGCGATAAAACTTTTCCGTCGTGTTACTTCGCCTCATCCGGAGATTAATAATATACACGATGTGAACATGGCTTAAGCGTCCGTGTTTTAATTAAATCGAAATCCGCAGTGGAGCCTGTTGGGCGGTCTATTAAAAACAAAAAAAACGATTATAAACGACCCGCAGAGAAAAAAGAGTGTCGATCTTATAAATAAGAATAAAATTTTCTCTATTCGATGCCGAGTGTATTTAACAACGTTTAATTGAAAATCTGCTTTTCTGCGATTTCACTGGCGCACAATAGTTAATTATAAATCACATACAAGTTACTTCGTTTTAATGCCCTTTGTTGCGTTAATCGTATCCCAATAAAATTTAAATGAAAGACAGGAATTAATTGTTCAAATGAATTCTCCATACGCACATTATACATTAATTAGCCTGTAATTATTGTTCGTCGTTCGGGCGCACAGTGGGCGAAAAAGCGATCTTTTTGGACAAAAATCTGCTTACAACTCATTTTTCCACCGATCCATTTGAAATTTTTTTTTAAATGTTCGTGAAGGTCTATATTTTGATAACGTGCTACGAAAAAATCGTTATCAAGAATCCTTATCTACAAAATTCACAGTGGACGAGAAAGCGATCTTTGTGGCCAAAAATCTGCCTACAACTCAGTTTTCCACCGATTCAATTGAAATTTTTTTTTAAATGTTCGTCAAGGTTTATATTTTGATGACGTGCTGCGCAAAAATCGTTATCAAGAATCCTTATCTACAAAACTCAATAACTCCGACACTTCATCCGCCCATACCATAAATTTGCATGTCCCAGCTGTTGCCGACGCTTCTTAACCCTAAACCGCAAAATTTTAAACTATAAATCTAAAATGTAGACCTTCACGAACATTTTTAAAAAAATTTCAATTGAATCGGTGGAAAACTGAGTTGTAGGCAGATTTTTGGCCACAAAGATCGCTTTCTCGTCCACTGTGAATTTTGTAGATAAGGATTCTTGATAACGATTTTTTCGCAGCACGTTATCAAAATAAAGACCTTCACGAACATTTAAAAAAAAATTTCAATTGAATCGGTGGAAAACTGAGTTGTAAGCTGATTTTTGTCTAAAAAGATCGCTTTTTTGCCCACTGTGGGGCGGTGCTAATATAATGATAGAATTCTTTCACTTCGCGTTACGCAAATATTGCAAATCTCGTTGGTTTTTAAATTTGTTGTGTGATCTCTCTGACTTGAAATAATTATTCCTACATTAGATAAGCAATAGAATTCACTAGGTTTATTCGTGATGCAAAGCTTGATTATTTGAGATAGAAAAACTTTGTTTCAGGCGATTTCATATTATACGACGTAAGTAGCTTTTTATACTCTAAGGTGTATTTAGTCCATAATGATTGTAGTAAAAATATTAAGCTAATCCCACAAGGACGTAAAAAGTTGGACCATAAAGTGCTTACAGCCTGATGATGAAATCGTTGAACGCAGCCCTGAATAAAGAACTTCAATAAGATGCGTCTCATGAAGTATTCATTTTTCATAGAATGTGGAAATGTTTTTTACAGTCACCAGTAAAAAGTGCTATCCAGCTGAATCATCTAACGACGCCTGTCCAACTTCGTATATTTTAAAATTTTTTAAAGTCAATGACTTTCGTTCGAAATAAAATCTTTCAATTATGAATTTTACAGAGCCATCTTCAATTTAATTTGCAATTTCTGTAGACGAACTATTACGAAGTTTACGCCAATTTTGTTCTTCACTGTAAAACTGCCAGCGAAATTAAAATAAAATTCATGTAAAGTGTGTTATGTAAATGACGTAATGTAAAACAAGTTTCGCCTAAAAAGGTTCGTAGAGAGATTCGATCATTCCCATTAATTTCGAGAAGAATGAAATTGATTAAAACGACGTGACGAGGCACTCTGCCAGCAGAGTTTAAAAGAAATTCACCGAAACAGTTTCGATACGCGTTTAACGGTTTCCGTGATTCGAAAATGTTATCGCCCCTCGCATTGGGGCCCACTGATCCAGTTAATTTTTCGACCGGCCGTAATCGGCGCATAATTTAACGCGCGCGCATCGTCGTGCGCTTCTTTGATCGTCGCTTATTTTGCCCCGCGATTTCAGCTTGGTACTTGATGCCGTTGCTTTATAATTACGATTTAATAACTCTGGCTGGCATCGCAGGAACGACGCCGTTCATTCGACAACTTTTTCAATTCTATCGTTCCGACGCGAAGCGAAGTTAAATAGAAAGCCACGTCTCGCGAGGCGGTGCGGCGCGGCAGAGTTCGGAAGTTTCCGCCACTGTGTATTTTAATACATTTCGTACAGCGCAACCGTGTACAGATAAATTACTATAACAAATTCTGTACACCGAAATCAAACACTTCTGTACAATCTTCTGTCTTTACAGCGCGTATTGTCATCAACCCTTCATACGCTCCCCAAAATAGCTGCATAAAAGAGACTAGGAAATCAAATCACCCGTTTTTATGTTACACGTTAAATCAACACATTATGTTTCATTTATAGCCTCACATTTTAGAGAAACACATCTCACGATGTAGACATAAACGGATGAATAATTTTACAGTATGCAAAATTATTTACGAATTCATCGAAACCTCCTAACCCAACGTCTAAGCCCGCTAGATAGCCTCACCGATTAGTCCTCTAGCGGGTCTAGGACAAAACGCTCCTTTTACTCTCTCTTTAATCTTTCGCTGCATTGTGTATCATATCTGATACAGTTAACCCTCATACGCTCCTCAGAAATAGAAGAGACTAGGATATCAAATCACACGTTTTTATGTTACACGTTAAATCAACACATTATGTTTCATTTATAGCGTCACATTTTAGAGAAACACATCTCACGATGTAGAAATAAAAGGATGAATAATTTTACAGTATGTAAAAACATTGAAAGGATGAATTTTCACTCTGAGGAACATATGAGGGTTAAATAATATTTCGTAATTCGTTTGATTATGATCAAAAACAACATGGTAATTTAGTTAAATAAGTATTTGTTCACAGTATAATTCGAATTAATTGGGTGATTTAACTATATGGCAGTTAGAATTTACGGAATAATTCAATTGAAATCCTGTCTGATTCCGACGATGACTAACATTTTAATCCGATATTGCAAATATTGACCAGCGGAAATAACGTAATACATTAATCCAATGGAAAACAGTGCTTGTATTCAATATTAAACCGATAAAAATTTGGAAGAGAACACCAGTGATAACGACACGAAAGCAACAAGAAAAAATGTATTCCGTTTTGCGTTATTATCATTCGAACACGCGCTTATGTTTCTGTTGTCGCGGTTAATGGAACGGAGCGTAATCTCATTTCCGTGGGGGAGGCCGGACATGTGGAAAGAAACGGATGGAAGAGACGAATGCGAGATTCTGAGATCCGGCGGAGAAGTTCGGCCGTCGGAGAGTAAAGTTTCTTCCGGTTTGCTCGAAATTGAAGGAGAAGTATGCTCGAACATCTGCGATGATTTATTTGCGCGAAAAGAAATTCCCGGAGATACAGTTCACGCTTGAACTCTGCGCATTAGCGAAGATCCGCGAAACTTCGGCTCACCGGCGCGCGGCGGAGTACTTTAAAATGCTTTCGGTTATAAAACGATTTTTTTTTCTACTTCAGCCCGAGCCGAAATACTTCGAACTGGTTCGCAAACTATCTCTCGCGAGATTGAAAAATAATGATTTTGCGAAGTGGTCAAGGGGAGAAAGTCGGCTGCCAGTTATTTCCAAATAAGAATGTCGAAATCACGTGGTCTGGTACAATGTTCGAACGGTGTTGATACTAAGTCGATATTAAAATTGTTTTATATAAATTATAAATTGTTTGGTGTCACTTTACTTAGAAAAACCTCACGAGTATATTGGTAGGATGTCATTAAAAATAAGGAAAAAAATGAAGAATTTACATGCTGTCCTTTTCTGCGTTCGGCGCAGTCGACGAAGCCACAAAGAAATAGTGTGTGTCCAGTTCCGATCTATGTCGCAACACAGACCCGGGAATTGACTTAGAATGAAACATTACTGTATACATATAAGACAATTGACAGAATTTTCAATAATCAACCAGAATTTGTTTCTCTGTAAACCAAAGTTTTCCGTTATTTTTTATGTACATTTAACTATTATATACACTATATACACGCTCACATGTAAACCAAAGAAACGACAATTAGAGTTAATTAAATTATCCCTTTTCTATCTGCACTATTAACATTTTCTCTAACAATTACTATTAACTTCTTTCTACCTATTCTGCCTCGAATTTTCACACGTGCTCTATCCTAGATCCCTATAGATCGAGCTTCTCGATCTACTCTAGTGAGACGCGGTACATTCAACTAAAGAAAGTA
Source organism: Lasioglossum vierecki (assembly GCA_028455595.1). Lineage (NCBI taxonomy): Eukaryota > Metazoa > Arthropoda > Insecta > Hymenoptera > Halictidae > Lasioglossum > Lasioglossum vierecki. Next base: position 16,466,038 of record CM052341.1, read on the forward strand.
TACTTTCTTTACATACAGATTTCGCAGCCTAGACGCACATGTGCAAATATTAACGAACAGTGACGTGGAAGATGGCTACAGTGAGATGACAGGTTTCAGAAAACGTATAATTACAAGCGGCTACTAAATAGAAAATACTCAGGGAAGTGGTCCATACTTGGTTCCAGTGGGAACAAACGGTTTCGCTCTTAAACCCGCCAGTGGCATGACGGCAGGTTTCAACATGGAAGCAATCAAGCCTGCTGGTTGAACGACTGCTCGAGCGAAGCAGTTAAATAAAATAGGAGGAGCCTGGATTCAACATTTTTTTTCTGTTCCGTAACAAATCCCGTGACGTCAAAGGCGACGGGGATAGAAGTCAAAGGCGGTCTCGCAAGCGCACCGGCAGAAACGTTGAGGGTTTCGCGAAAAGGAAACGAAAAGAAGGGACCCAGGGACGTCTTCATTTTTCACACGACCCCTGCTATTTCATGCTTGCTAAACTCGGCTATCGGCCAGTGGCCGATTCGCAGCGAGGTATCTCTTTTTAATTAAAAATTGTACCTCTCTTCGAGACGACAATTTGAATTCATAGGCGGACTGGCCGAGTCCCGTGCATTGTTTGAACAGCACCGAGTCTCTCGTTTAAAAGATGGTCAGCGAGGCTGAGACCTGCCGACGATAACGATAATTATCCACCTCTCAGCGACAGTGTCTCTCTTCGCCAATTTGGCTGCGAGCAGGGTCTGCCAGGACGTAAAGTGTTTTCACGTGTATCCCGCGTCACACACCCCCCTCCCGCACCCACACAGCCGTCCTGTCTCGGCCTTTCGCACTTCCGGCCAGATAAGGGCTGCTGAGCTGTTGTGTTTCCCGTAGAATTGAAGGGAAAATATTTCCAAGGGAGAGTCCGCGTGGCCGTCGTTGCAACGTTTGATACGCCAACCGACAGCAACCCGAATGGTACGTTCCCCCAGATATTTCTTTCACCTATCTCGAACGTATTCGGCAAATGGACAACGAAATTAAGGAACTGCTGAGCATGAACTTTATCTTCGGCCGGGGGAGGGGTTAATGGGGAATGCAACCCTCGCTGTAACTGGTTTTAATACGGTCGGATGCTGTAAACTAGCGGCGCTGTGTTGGTTTCTTGGCTTCTGTTATTGGGAGAACGATCTGGACCGTGTTTTAAGTTATTTGCAGAGTGGCGTGGCAAGTTCGTACAGTTGTAATATTTTTATTAATAAAAGACATTTATATGTACAAGATAAAAATTGTTCGAGGTTTGTTCGACTGCAGGTGGGAGAACATGAAGACGAAAATGAAGAATAACGAAATTACGATCTCTGCTTCGTTTTTGAATTATTAACAATTATCCCTGAAATGCGGCAGCCCGACCAACAGAGACGAAAACGTCACATATATCAGGGGCGCGCGACAGTGACGTATCAAGTGACGGATATGTACTCGTGTGACGTACACCACTGTCGGTCGGGTTGCAGAAAAATTAAACAAAATTCGGACTTCATTAATATTTTCTTTAAACGCCCTGTACGTAGATACAGCTAATAAAATGTTTATTGCCATTATCCTCCAAAATAGTAGTGTCGATCATTATTTATGCTTCGCGCGAGGAACCGCTCCTTATTATAACATCTCTATTTCATTTTATATGTTATTTCAGGATTCGATTTCGTTTCAATTTTAAAGGACGGAAAATATACAAAGGGGCGTGGTCTGTGCCATTCACCGTCCCGTTGTTCGCTGTTTCCTGGCATATTGTTCCTGGCTGAAAGCATACGGTTAAGATCTATGTCTAGAGGCAACCTTCAACTACAAACAGAATATCCAATAGCGCAAAACAGACGCCGCTTTGGAAACTACTCCAGCTGATGGCCATTCTGACGAAACAAAACAACAAAAATCTAGCTCGTTCTGCTACGATACGTCTGAACTAGGAGACTCGTTATAGAGGAATAAACATTTCTATAACTGTCTACGTGTTTATCGGACACATGAAGTTCTTCGAAATGTTTAAAATCATACATGCTGTTCTTTTTTTTAAATTTCTCTACATTCATTTACATACAATGATAGTCGTAAGTATCGTTCTTTCAAAATGGAACTACATGTTTTCATTCTAATATGTTAGTATATAATACATCCGAAACATGTACAACTAACGATTTTCAATGAAATTATTAGAAACGAAATAATGTTAATTATCCGACAATATCATTCCATTCTGTTTAAATTGTTTAATAAAATGGTGATGTTCGGTGTTCAACAAATCACTCTGTAAATAATGAAACTGAAAAACGTGAAAACCACTTTACACGTGGCAGGAAACGGTTACAATGTGCTATCCCGATTAATGGCTTCGATTCGTTAAACGTTCGTCTCGTTCTTTGTGGCGTCGCGTGTAATTTACACTGATTGCGTAGCAGGATCAAAGCATACTTGTTTCTCCGTTCGCGGTCGGTATTCCTCAGCGACACACGCTTTCAATATTTTATTCCCTCCTCACGCGTCGTCGCGGCACTACCCTTTCATCCGATATCTCGAGAACCGATACTACGTCTGACTTGAAAGTGTTGTTAGTCGCTGCACCGATACACGCTGGGGACGTGACGGTAAATATTGGCTGAAGTATTTAACCCGTTCACGGCCAACAATTTTTCAAATAACCTTTCCTTATTTATCGTTCACCCAGTCGATAATAGGGACGAGTGACGTAGTTTGCCCTAGCGCCTAAGTCGATCCACCGTATTTCACGTGGTAGAAAAATTCTTCCAATATTGTCAACGGTACCGAGCCCATCGAAATGGCCGATTTCTGACGTTCTCTTCTATGATTCGTCAAGTTAGAAAAATATTCTGTCGAGAACTACATTCAGTGTACCTCTTCATTGCAAGTACAGGATGTAAAGAATTGTAGGGGACAAGAGTGAAATCGCTATGAGAAAAGGTAAAATATTTTTAATTCGAGAATCTGGTTCAGCGAACACCAACACAAATTATTATTATTATTTATTATAGACGGACTGAAAAGCTCTGTAACATAAGTGTTTACAAAAAGAAAGAGAAAGATAGAAGACTACTCGTCTAATAAGAAAGAAGGGACATGCACAAAAAGAAAGGAAAAAAAAAACAAAATATAATAATATAATACTGGTGCAATCGATAGGTATTATCGTATAATTCTGCGCAGAGTTGTGCAGAATTACAATTGAATTACTCCAGAATTATAATTACAAAGTAATTGAATTAAATTGTAATTCAATTATGTTGTAATTTATAATTCAGATCTTTAGTCAATTAAATTACAATGTAATTCGTAATTGCAATGGAGTACAATTATAAAATACATTGTTCTCGTGTATTGTATTGTATTGTATTGTATATCAAGTATATTGTATTTCAATTACATTGTATTTCAATTACATTGTGTTTCAATTATATTGTATTTCAATTACAAATCTGATTGAAATACTTAGTAATTGAATTACGTTGTATTTGAATTATATAGTAATTCATTTACGACGTAATTGAATTACTATTAATTGAAATACAATGTAATTCAACTACGTAATTGAATTAGCACAACTCTGATTCTGCGTAGTTGCATTTTAAAATTTTGCAAAGATTCAATGAAAAAATTCAATAATAGGGAGCGCAGTGTTGCATGTGCCATCTAAATACTGTGGTACCCACGGTGGTTCGGAACCTATCTTTATTCTAAACTGTAGGTCCTGTCGCGAAATAATTCTCACGTAAGAATTCAAAAAAGCAACGTTAAATAATAAAAAAAAAGAATTCAATAGGATTATAAATAGTGCGTAATTTTGCAATATTGCGGTTCATTGGATTAACTAATCCATAAGTAGATTTCGCTTTAAGTGTTTGAAAACCCGCACTTGTTCTCAGTTCACGTTCCGATACATAAAAATTTATTTGCGCAAGTAGAGAGGAACCATCAATACGATTATTAATTAAATTGAAAATAAAGCTCTGGTTGGAAACTATTCTTCGAGCAGATAAAGGTTTTAGGTTCATTGTAGTTATTATTTTTTTAATCATGATCAAAGAATGGCATTTGATTATTTAGCTTATATGAACAAAACCTAAGAAAATGCTGAACTCTCTAGCAACACGATTTCGTACAAAGCAATTGCTCATTAATTGTCTCCCAACAGTTAAACGTTCGGGCCGAAGCTTTGACAAATCACAACTGGAAAAATCAATTTTCCGTCATACTCGTTCGATTGCCAACACATCCGTATAAAATATTCGTATGGCCGAACCAACGAGACCGCTTTGCGTTTTGCGACACAGACACCCGGGGCTCCGCGCTGTGTTAAACAATCGATTGCCGACCGACTGCGTGCACCGCCGAAATAATAATTTACCGATATCATTGATTCGAATGCAATCAAAATTTGTTAATAAAGTGGGCACCGTTTATAAAAGTACACAATTTTTGCGCGTGTCACTTTAACCGACCCAAACGGGATTACGGTTAAACGTGATATAAAAGGGTTTTATGAGATTTCCATTGGAGTCGTTGCTGGAAATTTTAACGGTGATTCGAGCACGCGAATGCAGCCCGCGCGATTGCCATGTTATATTCCGGTGTTGTTTAAACACCTGGAATACGAGACGATATTTAAGATATACAATACATTTAATGCAAATTGATATTGTACTTACCGTAGAAATATAATAACCTAGTACATAAACTTAAAATATAAATTCGTACACATTCAATAATATTCTAGCATTAAATATACATATAGAATAAATATAAATTTCCTTTTTATTTTAGGGAATTGCTGAAGATAACAAAAAATATCGAACACACCTGGAGAATGTAGCGTTGAATTTCCCTGTTCTACTGCGTGCATTCGTGGAATCATTAACCGAATAAAAATATCGACCTATCGAGTGAACACTGCAAGCCAGTTAAAGTATTAAGTATTCAGTATTAAGTCATGCTATCGAAGTGAGCGCTGCAATAAATCACGTCAAATTGGTTTTCAATTTAGTTTGGAAGCTCCAACAACTGGACACACTGATCGCACATATGTAGAATGGGTTCTCAATTAATCAGCTTAATCGGAATCGAGACAAATTGGGTACATTAAGCTTCAGTAATTTCGAACCCATCAGGAACTATCAATTAAAGCTTCGTTTGTATAATTATTAACTTACTTGTATTACTTACTTGTATTAATGCTTTGTCGATCCACGTGTTCGCCGTTTTTAATAACCTGAAGGATCTAATAATAATATATTGTTGCTCTTGAGTCAATTTAATCTCATAATTGCACATTGCATGAACATCCGCAGTCTGATTAGAACTATTGAAAAAAAATTATCGAAGAACAAATCAATCGATATATACATTCCTACGCAGATCGTTAGCCGCACAGTTAGAATGTTTGTGTTTGATTTTTAATTAGCATACTTCGCGGACGATCCAACTGTCCCGCCCGGAAGGGGAAACTGTTCCCATTAATCATTTCTTAACTTTGCACTTCTTGGAGCGTACTTTTTTAGTTGTCTATAAGACTCTTTTAGCCCGTCGAATAAATTACAGGGATACTATAACTTCGCCGTGGCACTCGTAACTTTCTGCTCTCGAGTTAATAGCTTCTTAGTGCGAGCACAATCGTTATGAAAAAGAATATACAATGCTCCAGCAAGAAGCATGAAATAATGGCTGGAACGATATTCGTTGAAAATACTGTCGGACATCTCGCGCAAAAATGCATTAGACTTATGCCGAGAGGATGTTAATAACCAGACTGCGAATCCTTATGCAAAATAAATAATTGTTTGCATCGACTGCAAGAAGTAGAATCTAAATTGAATGTCATTTCTTCCCTTAAATCTCAAACGCTCCTCAGAAATAGTTGCATGAAACAATCTACGATACTTTCTCAACCATTTTTGCTTCACTCTCTAAAATAACTTTCTTTCATTTATCACGTCACATTTTAGAGAAATACGTCTCGCAACACAGATAAAGAGGGACCAATTACTTTATAGTATGTAAAAATAGTAAATGGGTGAATTTTCAAACTTTCTTAATCCTCATTCACACGGGTAATCTTTTATACGAATTTGAAATATGTAGATGGGTACCGCGTTGTGTGGAAGAGAGTTAAATTGCATCGTGTTCTACTCATCGCACTGTGGTCTGAAAGTCAGTTCTAGCTCGAATTAATTATTTAATTAATTATTTTTCTTAAAAAGTATCAGTTCATAAAATATATCATAAAGTGTGTGAAGGAAACGGAAATCTACCATTTCCAGTTACAGCCACTCTGATAATATCATATATATAACAAGATACTAACAAAATTTATACACACTTCAAGAAAAAATTCGATATTTTGAAGTTATAATTTGTAACAATTCAGCAACGCAGGAAAATAAAATGTGCTTACTGGAATGTTGACAATCTTGTCAACAATAATACGGTGATGTGATTTACTAATTTTGCTTTTGTTATTGTAGTATACATATTAAACTATCATACAAGGATAAATTTTAACAGATTTACGTTAGTTGGTTTCTTTAATTTATTCGCGCTGGAACTGACTTTCAGACCACAGTGCATCGGGAGGAACAAACTTCTGAAAGAACCACGGGTGAAGGATGACCGGTTCTGAAGGCAGCGCAACAGGGGTAAATTTCGAGAGTCCAGACTATCGTGCTAATCAATGTGATCGCAAGCTGTCGACACGTGTACACAATGCCCGGTGTCTTTTTCTGATAACAAACGTATCACGTTCTCGCCAGCACCCCTCGGTTGGAATGCCGTGGCTGAGCCTGGGGTGCATTGCGGTTTCGTAATTGGACACCACTAATGCATCCCAACCTCGTTTGTCGAACGTGAAGAGAATCAACTGGGGAGAAGGAGGACCGGATAAGAAGATCGAGGAATCGCGAGCATCGGAAGAAGGTGAAATAGTGCTAGGGAAAGTAAGACGAGACGCGTAGAAGTGGAACGGCAAGAGGGAACCGGGGGAAAACGTAAGTCGATACAAAAGGCGTCATTATTTGGTACATTCGTTCATCTGATCTGTTCTCCCTTCGACTCGATGTTCCTTCACTTGCTGTCTACTCTGGAACAGCTTCACCTATTGTCCCATTTTAGCAAACGAGTCTCGAGTGAAACTTGCGAATACCATGTTCAATACAGTCACACAACTGAGCCGTCCAATGCAAAAATGGGTTTAAAAGTTACTAAAGCATGTGCAAACATCCAAATCCAAACCAGTTAGAATTTGTCGAGGTGTTCTATCGGTGTAGTAATGGCGTAGGAGTAACCATTGGGTCCCAAATACATTAGAACTACCAGGAGACTTTACAGATTTATCTTCAGATCTGTCTAGAATTACCTAGACATCTTGTGTGGGCCTGTGCTGCGATCGAGTAGAACACAGTCATTTGAGAGTTATTTATTGGGGCATCCTTAACCCTCAGAATTAGTTACAGACTTGGGTGCGGTTGAAGGCTAAATATCCTGGTCCCAATCAGAAAGAAAAACCAACCGTACCCCAGTCAATGACAAGTGACGCAGCGCAGCCCCACACTCAGCTGAAAGGCGACACCAGTTTTAGGAATAGATTGTAAAACAAGGAATCTTTGTGCAGCGCTTGGTGAGGTTGCGTGAGAGAAATGAGAAATCACGATCTTTGTAGGCGTTCCACAAATTTGGACTACACCCCAAACTGGTGATTGGTTCCTCATCTGTCCCTACCAAAGAAATGACACTTTCCGAGCTTTGGTAGGGAATTGCAAAAAAGAGAGTTTTCAATCAATTACAAGCCTTCGAGAGATTTGTACGAACCGCTACCTTGAGTCGTCAGTCGTGGAGCGTTATAAAGCGTAACAATTTGGAATTTAAAGTAAATTCACGAGCAGGAGTTATACCAGGTCAACCTCCGAACCATTGTGAACTCTCGTTCATTCCTATCTGAACTCTTTTTCATTTCTTCCTATGAACTTTCGTTCGTGCCGATCCGAACCATCATTACGAACTTTGTTATGAACTCTCATTCTGAACCTTGATGTTGGCCGATCCAAAACTCCCCAATACGTTTGTGCTTCGTGCAGCATTGTGAAAACAGAAAACGTTGTATGTGAACCGGAGCGTTTGGTTGCTCCTGAACCAACTGCAACGCTGAACTCGACAACGCTCCAAACAAGGTCAGAAGGAAAGTTTTAAAACAGAGGATAGTGAAAATCTGTCAAAGACTAGTCTGAAGTTCAGGTTCAAGAGAGCTCGGAAGAGTTCAGGTCTGGATTAGGTCTACAGCCAAGAACATGAGTGGCTGCCAAGAATAGACAAAGGGGGTGAATCGAAGAAAGGGCCCTCCCCTATGTCCCCAAGAAAAGGATTATAAATCGCCTCGCGCGAAGAAAAAAGGTCTGGATTAGGTCCCAAAGCCAAGAACAGGTGAGTCCCACCCCCTGCTGAATGCGGATAGCGGGTCGTGGATGGCGGGGGTTGACATAGTATGTGTACCAAAAAGGGATCGGGAAGGGCCCTGGGCGGTGGGGATTTAGTGGGTATAGGCGGTAGAATGCATTAGGCAATGATAATCCCCCCAATTTTATCTGAGAGGGGAGCCGAGTCCCACACTAGCTTCCCCAACACCGGAAGGGAGGGTGTGCTCCACCGCCCTTAAACAAAAAAAAACCTGTTCGAAATAATTGTTGGAAATTTTAAATTGGAAAAAACTGATCATCCGAAGAAATTGCGCGGTAACGGCGAAAGGGTAACCAATCGTTCGAAACCCGTTGGAGCGAATTGAAACTTGCAGACAACGGTAGGGGACAATTTTCTAATACCCCTGTCAGATATTTTTCCTGCGCGCCGGATGCTCGAAGGTAAGAGCGAGGTCCGCGTGTAACCGGGGAAAATGAGAAAGCGAAACCGTTAGGATCGTAGAAACAACAGTGCCTACCGAGAACGCATATTGAACCTTGAAGGAACAGCCGAGAAGAGGATAATGGGGCGCAGGGGACAAATGGGGAGCAGGGAAGAAACTGGGTGGGAAAACGCACTGCGAAGGAAATAATATGAAATCCGAGTCTCGTCCGTGCTGGGGAATGAAAGAAATAAGTACGTCGAAGTACGAATACGTGGAATATGTACGTGGAGAGAGAGGGGGGAGAGGCGAGCAGATGACGAAGCGCAAAAACGAAGGAGGAAATTGTGGAAACGAAGAGCAGGATCACGAGGCGGATAATAAGGCAACGCAAAAAGGAACGACGGTGTTCCGCGAATGAACGAGAATTACGGGCCAGAGCCGACGGAATGGACGAGGAGGAACCTGGAAGAACCAACGGAACGGATGACAAAGCTGGAAGAACCGGCCGCGGCGCCAGAAGGAATGAAATATGAAAGACGAGGCTGTATCGACTGACGTGGACCGAAACGCGGGCACGTGGAACGTCTAACGGATAACCGTAGAGAGGAAAATGGCAGCAGGTAGACATTGTAGGCGGGACGAATATGAATAAACTGAAGGAACCGAGTGGCCGACGGAGACGTGATCAAAAACACAAGACCAGTCGAACCGGGAATTAAAAAAGAAACAATGCGCGTTACGTGGTCGGGATAGAGAATGTCTCGTGGGAAACTGTGCAACAGGACGAACTCGCGTTCCCCCTCGATGAAGGGAAATCGATTATTCAATCTTGAGCATTGCTAAGCTATATCATCTCAAATTGTGGTTAACCCTTCGCTGCATGATTTTCTTCATTGAGATGAAAAAATTGAAGGAAGGTCTATATATATATATATTTTTTATTTATTTTACGTCGCTCTCAACTCTTTGCTAAGGTTACTTCGCGACGGGACCTACAGTTTATTAAGGTGGGTTCCGCACCACCTTGGGCACCACAGTATTTAGATGGCACATGGAATATTTCAAGAGGTACCGGCGCACAGTGGGCGAGAAAGAAAAATTTGTGGACAAGAATCTGCCTACAACTCAGTTTTCCACCGATTCAATTGAAATTTTTTTAAAAATATTCACGAAGGTCTATATTTTAGATTTACAGTTAAAATTTTGCGGTTTGGGGTTAAGAAGCGTCGGCAACAGCTGGGACATGCAAATTTATGGTATGGGCGGATGAAGTATCGGAGTTATTGAGTTTTGTAGATAAGGATTCTCGATAACGATTTTTGCGCAGTACGTCATCAAAATATAGACCTTCACGAACATTTAAAAAAAGATTTCAATTGAATCGGTGGAAAACTGAGTTGTAGGCAGATTTTTGTCCACAAAGATCGCTTTGAAAGGTCTATATATTTTAAGAAATTAAAACTACATTTACAGAAAAATCAGTAAACATAGTAAGAAGACACATTTTTAATTTACTACACACCAGATTTGTTAAATATCCCAGATATGGTACACTATGCAGCGATGGGCAAACATTATGCATTGGCATTTTCTGCCACCACTTTTGTGAGTATAAATACGGATTGTCGAAAGTTCTAAATCAGAGAGAAGTAAAAATCTGTAGAAGAGTCCTATCAAAACAGTAGAGAAAGAGTGCTATCAAAGAAGTTAGAGTAGTGCAAAGCACGGTTAGGGGAACGTAAAATGCCAATAGTGGGGAAATCGGGACACCGGTGGTGGGGGTCGTGAAGCCACAGCGCAGCGGGGAGGAAGTAGATCGGGCCTGGACTGTAGTATCAAGACTGTGGAATCGCAGGGGTCGAGTATTCGGAACGGAATGGTGAAAATATCATGGCGAGGAGGGTTCGCTAACTCGAGTTCGAGTTTCGACTTATCAACAGATTGTCGGATTCTTCGTGGCTGTGGGTATGGTTGCTCGGAGCCTCGGTCACAGTCCTGGGGTCAACTCCCAACAACTTTGGCCCCCTTCGGTTCGAGGAGGTCGAAGCTTTGCGACGGAGTCGCCCAATTCTCGATTGCTTCGAACGCTCGAAAGGCCACTCTATCCGCGAGCCTGGTCCTCCTTCGGTCTTCGGCAAAGCGCGATAATCCGACCGAAGTTTCATTTGCCGAAGACGATGGCCTGGAACAAGTGAAGGAGGGTGCGCGGAGATAAGGGCGAGAGAAGAACGAACGACGACGAGGCAGGAAGGAAAGGGGTTGGAAACGACGTGCAAGAGGGCACGCAGAAATTGAATCTATTATTCTGAAGGCTCGACGATGGAACGGCTCCGAGGGAAAGATCGCGTAACCTCCTCGAAGCTCATCGAAAGTTCCTCATTCTTTTAAATTGCACCGTTACATTATTTTGCTGGTGAAATGAGATAGAAGTTCTATTGCCGGGCGCGCGCGGACTTCTCGACGGTCTTCGTCGAGTTTCAACGAGTCCGGTGTTTTGTTTTATTCCGTTGCGACAAACGATTCCCCGAGATCTTGTTTCGCGTCTCCTTTAATTGGAGCGCGATTACATAGGGAAAAATGTACACGTTCGTGCAGATTGAATTTCCTTTCGGATTTACCGAACGCGTTCGCCAGAGAACATGTTTTAATAATCATAATTTAATATTCATTGATAAGAGAGCATCAATTTATCGGAATTATAACAAGCGAGATTGTTCGACATTAAACTATTTGCTATTTCTCCAGAAATATTCAACGCTGTGTGTTCGATATCGTTGAAAATTGGATTTCTGATTTAGCACCTCTTAACCGCTTCACTACATGATTTTATTAATTGGGTTGCAAAATTGAATAAAGATTTTGTGTTTTATTTAAGGGAAAAATATTTTTAAAAATTACTACAACATTTTCAGGAAGAGAATATATGAGATTTGTTAACTGTAGCCGATATGATACACTATGCAGCGAAGGGTTAAGATACTTTAACAAGCATACCTATTTCTGAATAAATATTTCATACGACGCACAGTACATGTACAGAAGTATTGTAAATATTTATACGGAAATACATAATAAATATTTCGTCCGTATTAAAATTAAGAAAATCCTGTAAAGTCGATCGCATTATTTTCCTCTCTTCAGCAATTCGATTTTAACGAGCAAATATTAAACTCCACGGAATGTCGAGTCGACCAATAGAACCCGTGTCAATACTATAAGATGTCGAGGTACAAAGTCTTTTTCGTTGGCCGCCTCGGGAGACAGCCGATCGATTGAATTTATTTAACGAACCGCCGAGTCATAGCAAAATAGGGAGAGACGCTCTCTTCTCTCTCTGGGGTTTCTCGACTTACAAATAATAGATCGCGTTGCGATGATCGAGAGAACCATTTATCTTCCGTAAATCACGGCAGGAAGCGAAAGAGTAATGACAAAACGCTTACCTTCCCGGAGCCCCTTGAATTACACAAGAGAACACCAGCGGCGTGGATCCTGTACTCCTTGTCGAGTTGTTCGTGTTGTCCTTGAATTTTCCTGCCGGCAAACAGAACGGGAAATGTTGTGTTAGTAAAGGCTGTTCAACCCTTATTCCACTAATCGAGTGAGTAGACACTCTTCGAAACATTTTTAAAATTGCACCAGACGACTTGTGTAATGTGTAAACAATATGTTTGAAAAATTGCTATTGGTCGGATCACGAAGAAAAATTTTTGATCTATAAGAGATGATCCTTCATCTTTTCATTTCTACCCATAACGAAAATTTAAAACATGCGAGTTATCCAGGATGTCTCAAAAATGGTTTACTTCCTTGAAATTATATTACATAAATATTCCTTGAAAGGAATTCCTGAGTTCGTTTGAAGTAACTTCTTCCTTTACGAAAATGTTCTACCCGGCTTCGTTGAGAAATTGTCAACGGAAAACATTGATCAATCAGAGCAGGAACCAATGAGATTTGTGTGACTATACCACGGTTTTGATTTTCGGTTGTGTAAGTGTGTGAAGTAGTTTACACCTTTAGATAAACCTTCATTCTCTATGATATCAAACGTATTTTGATTCCCTTAGATCTGAGAAGGGAATTTTGACGGAAATTACGGCTATCGTGTTTGTCACTGTTTTAACGACAAAAACAATATAACAAAATAACGGTGGAAATATGTAAAATAACTTACTTGTTTCTGATTGCCTGTGAATTAAATATTTAGGGAAACTGTATAGGTTTAAAAACTGCTTGTTTACCATCCAACGATTATTTATATGTAATTGTATTGTATTATCTAATGTATAACAATGTATTGAAAAATATTGTATGGCAAAATAATCTCTACTTTGAGATTCTAATTGCAAAATTTAAAAAAATCAATGGGATTGTTTAATTGATTTGCAAATAATCAGTAGGATAGAAATAAAGCAAAAATCTGAAGTTCCATTACTTAAAAGGCTGACAACAAAGGAAACTATTGAAATGTCAAATAATTAAAAGAGTGATTTTTTATAAAAGAATATTAAGTTCAAATAATTGAAAAATCGAAGAATATAGTTTGACTAAATCGTAAGATTTCTGTAAAGAATATATTCGAAATAGCCTTTTGGTGAAACATCACGAGGCCATCACAATTCAACACAACTAGGTCCATACATCACATGAAAAAAAAGTAACTACACGTTATCGAGTAGCTCGCGCATAAATTCGCGGTTTTTCTCCATGGTGAAATAGAAAAAAAATTGTGTACCCCCTACATCGAGAGATCCAGGCTGCACGTCAATACGGATGGCAAAAAGAATTTTCAAAATGATTGATGAAACGAGATCGATGCATCGGGTTCGGGACGCATTAATGCGGCTTATAGGAACGTTAGACTGATGCATCGGTTATTCATAATACATTCTGTAGTCTTCCATTTCTGACTCAGCACTCGCGTCTTGTAACCATAAGCGTTCGATCGATTCCTATTATTAACGGTACGTTGCTATTGTGCAGTCATCGCAATAATATTAATTTTGTATTCAAAATATGAATTTATATGGTCAAAAATGATTAATATGTTCCAGAATTGTATTGACATATAACATCCAATATTAATAAAAAGTACTGTAGTTGAATGTATTCAATTATATGATCAAAAATTAACAAAAAATAGTTTGGTCAGTCTGAGCATTCATTATATGAACACTATTATTCATGTGTTCAAGAATTAGTAAACACACTGTGGTCAACTGGATGTTGAATGTATTGATTTGTATAATCAAAAATTAACAAAACATACTTTGATCAAGCTCAATGATTTATATGGCCACGATTATTAAAGTGTTCAAGAATTAATAAACAAACTGTGGTCAACTGTACTAGTTTATATAGCCCAGGATTAATAAAAAACAGTGTGGTTGAATTGATTGATTTCTATGAACAAAAATTATTCAGTAATGAGTCCGCAAATGATTTCATGTTTCCCAACAAGTATAAAGGTACTGTACTTTAAAAATGATGGTACTTTAGAAATAGAAACTCAAAATAATTATATGCCGAGTTCATCCCACACATTTCCAGAAATTAATTGCACGACTTTGTAATACTGTTATTATATGTGAGTCTAGAAATTCCACAGCGCACCATTTATGTTGTGCTGCCACCATTTTACCACGATGAAACATGCCATCATAGTTAAAATAGCTGTTTGTTCTCGTGACACCAAAATGCAGTCCGTAATATACACTGTTACGAACTTATACCAATTTGTAATCATGGAGGATATTTGCGGACATCTTGTACTCGGTCTGTTACTCTCCACAACGTTTCATTGTTCATTATAAATAATAAAAATATATTTTATTATATATTATATATTATATATTATTATATCATGAACGATAGAAAATACAGGTTAAAAATGTTAGTTGGCATTCTGATTTCGAAAACGATACATATAGACCTACAATTTGGGACCAATAACAAAGTACGATGATAAATTAATGTACAGAAGACAAAATGGATAGCAATAATCATGTGTTTATAAGTATATACAATTATACGTTATACGTTATTATATAGTATAATGTATTAATATAACGTATGTAATTATACGTTATTATATAGTATAATACTAGCTGTACCCGCAAATTTGTCCACGTGCAATAACAAATCCTGATTTGATTATTAACATAATTGAATTTCCAGTCGCCAAGATTTTATTTTAAGATAAGAAAGTTTAAAGAATTAATGAAAAATTGATTAGAACAAACATATTTATTACGATAGTAAGTATGAATAATTTTTTAACGAATTTTAGTGGAAATTTCATCGCAATAACTTTTATGATTTAAAAATTATAGTGAACTACCAGATTAAGATGATCTCCCCCTTTCCCTTCCGTGACGCTGTCCCCTCACCCTAACGCTTGGGCCGAGGCAGGCTCGAGGCACGCTTCGGCTCTTTGTTCAGCGGTGAAAATGTTCCGTTTCGAGTAAATTTAGGCTAATTTCGCTATTGTCAAATATACCGATGTTTCGCGACCTTTTCAAGTTTTTCTACACTTCAGATAAAATGGAAAACTACAATCCCCTTACTTAGCGTCCCCTCCTGGAGGAAACGAAATTTACCAGGGGACGAGGGTTTCACCCACAGAAAATGACTGAACAGGCCGAGAAAATTTTCGGGCGCTGGCAATGCAAATGATACATGTTGCCTTTCTGGGTTGCGGCAAACAACGAGGTATCGTATTACTTGCCTCACGCCCGACCGACCCAAATTTAGTTCGACTAAATCGTGGATTAAACAGTCATGGATAATCCGAAGTGTATCACGGTTGGTATCATTTTAATCGGAAAAATGCCGCCAATGTGCATTTCGAAGTGGAATCCGCAAATTGTTAATTTTGAGTCATCAGTCTTCCCTTCTGGTTATTTTCCCATGCATTCCACAGGTTAAATCATTTTTGAGCCTAACACATCGTCACAGTCACATATCTGGCACCATGTAATCAACATTGCCTTCCGGTATTTTTCAGTGCTTGTTATATATGTTTTTTTTCTTCTCTTTTTGTTACGCAGCATGTAAGTACATTAATTTTGTTGATTCTGTTTATTGACCTGGCTGTGTTTTTAATTTTATTTGCCATATTATAATTCTTTTGCATTTTTTTAGACGCAATTTATGTTCTTTATAAAAATGATCCACATAGGGATCGAAACGTCAAGATACATGTTTAAATCATTGCTCATTTGCTGTTTGTGTTAAAGTAATCGAACCTTGCGCCGAAATTATAAATTCATGTTAAATCATTTAGTTTTACTTTTAACAAAATGTTGCTGTTCATTCCGGGTGTTAGGTAGTTTCCCTCTGCTTATATTTATATATTTCATCATATATATGATTCAAATAACTCCTCAGAGATGGGGATAAAATAGGAACAGTTGCGGTAGACACCTTTTGCGACAGTTACGGAGATATAACTGTACCTTCGTCGCGGAGTGTATGCGTTCGTACGTGGCGAATAAAATTCTCGCAGAAACGATTCAGTCAATTAAGGTTCGCGCGAAATGGGCAGAATCCCAAAGAAACCGGAGGCGAGTTCATAGCGTTATGTTCAGTTTCTGTCGCGCTCCCCTTTTCCCGGGAAAAAATTAAGCGTTAAAAGAAGTAATGAGAAGAAGACGGCGGCGGCGGCGGCGGCGTCGCCAGTGGCTGCACCAGCGGATTTTTCCAAGCGGTTTCCGCCCAGTGATTTAGGAATCGAGAAAGTTCCACGGATGGACGAACGTCTCCGCGAAAACTTGGGCAATTACGTGAAAGCAAACAGTGTTACAAATTCATGGCGCGAGCCTGCCCCGCGTTTACCGTTCTTTTCCCGGGGCCGACACCGGTCGATCCTCGAATCCGGAAGTGAACTATCGAAATTGAATACGGCAGTGCCAACCTCTTCCTTCTCGATGACTTTCCGATGCTCGTCCCATTGTCCCCTTCAACCGCGAAACAATAAACGTTTCGCAGTGAAATTTCCCCGAGAGCTAATGCCATAAAATTCGCACATTATTCCAAAGTAAAAATGGAAAGTTATTGTTCGAATAGTACAGAGTGTCTCATTCAAGAGATATACAACTGTAATGGTAGAATGGCTCTTACGTTTCGAAGGTAAACATGGTAAAACGTTTCGAATTCGCAAAAAATATATATATAAATTGTGATCCGAGTTTCTGGAATAATGTACGATTTTCTGACGAGCTGAACATTAATTTATTTAACTCAGATGGCAGAATGATTTCACGACAGGAACCAAATACAGCGTTTAATAAGAATAACACCGCGCGAACTATGAAACATGGTGGAGGATCGTTAATGCTACCTACTACAGGGCTGTACAGCAGCCAGTGGAGGTGAAAATATGGAATTTATAAATACAGCTACGGACAAGATGAAATATAAAGAGTAGTTACTTCTTTTTTTTTGAGACCTCGAATTGTATATATAAAAATTTTATCTGCGAGAAAATCGTTCTTTTTATTCTTTGTCGTATAATTTCTCTCAACTTTATTAGTGACATCACAATTTTATTAATTTTATTATAATCTCATCAAAAATTTCAATGTCAGATTACTCATAATTGTACCAAATAAAACATTCTTCAATTATTTACCGAATACAAATGATTAAATTATTTGCGAGATGAAAATAGCAAATTAATTGAAACAATTCATTACTTTGAATTGTCAAGATCTTTCTTGACTTCGTGATACATTATCTGTTTAATTATTTATCAATTTCATTTTTCACTGGACAGGCCTTTTGCAAAAATTTCGAGGAGGCACGTTCTTCTAGGTCTGATCTTAAGTATGCAATTCGGTGAGTGACCGTATGACCGAACGTAGCACCTGTCCCTTTGAATGCCTACGAGACACAGCGAGAGAAACTAGATTGTTTAGGGATTTCAAGATAAGCTCGAGGCTGGACTACGTGATGACAGTGATGTATGATCCTTTAGGGCAACAGACTCGCTCAATCTTTGGAGAACAATAATGTCATACTGTCTTGTTAAATTTATCACGGAAACATCTTGACTGTAACGAGCGTTAATTACTGAAGACCGTGTAAGGTAACTGTATGATTTAATTACATTTTAACTCTTTGCTCTAGACTGTCCGCGGCGTTGGCACTGACCGAACCGGGCTCCGCCCTCGCATTTAAAGCTTGGAGCATTTAACGTACATTTCCAAAAGACCGGTTCATTTTTGATCCACGCCCGACTAGAAATTCAGTTTGGAAGATCATTAGGTCCGCATCAGGCTAGCTTAATTTGGATGTTGGGCCCTAATGCGGCATGTAACGCGGAATATCAACGACTGCCTACTTGGGAAAGCCGTATGATGCCCGCATAAGGAAACCCTGTTAGGACCACATTAGGTTTCCCCAAAGACTATTTATTTCAATACCCACAAATAAAAGACTCGCATTTTCTATTTAAAAAATAACTGTTTATTGGCAGATGTTATAAATGTTAGGATTGAATTGAAAAAATTCAAAAAATGAAAAAGAAAAATGTTGACAGCGGGAGATTTTATATATTCAATAAATTTTATGAACCCAGCGACCTACTGATTACTAGTACATATTTCTCGCTGCGGCCGCGGTCACTCCGGTTGTTGTTCATAGGTAAACACCATCTCATTATGACTAGAAACAGATTTTTCAAACGCAATTTTCTCGACAAATCTTGAGAAGTGCGCGTTACTGCTTTCCTAAATTCCATTTGCAAACCAACTTAGGCATCCGCTCGGCCACCCTCATTTGGATCATATATGGTAACTTTTAGGTATGCCTAACTTAGACGTACATCATTCTTTCCTCATTAGGCCAAAGTATGGCAACTGTTATGAATGCCCAACTCAGGCGTACACCATTCTTTCCGCATTAGGCCCACATTCGTCTTTAGGCATGCCTAACTGAATTTCTAGTCGGGCGGTTACATTGACAAGTTTGTTCACCTCGGTCAAAGATTAATTCGTTGACGCGATCGCTGTTCTTTACGTTACATAGTGAGGCGTTGATGAGTTTGGCATTTGAGCGGCTCAATTATTGTCTACTTCGCCGAGCGTTTCGCGTGGCGGTCTGCAGCGAGGGAAAGAAAATGGGTTTGGTTGAAAAGAACGCGAGGCCATCCGGATAAATAATTCCGGGCTGCAAACACGGAGCCGAACGTAGTCGCGTCGCGGGGGTGGTTGAGAAACGAAAGAAACGTCGCGCCGCGGCGATCTCATACATTTATCATTGCGTTTAATCAACGAGACCGTGCAGCCATCTGCAGACAGGCTCGAAATCACGTGAGCCTCCGGAAGAAGTTGTGCAAACAGCGACGAAGCGCGAAAACGGTGAGGAAAAAAGGGAGCTTTACATATCGCTGACTTGGAGATGCTTCTTCTTTTTATCGCGGGCCTGTCGACGACACTTTACTTCCGACAACGTCTCGGCCCGCGAGGCGTACCGGCGACCGCCGTCGGCGTCCCTAATTTTTGGGAACTTCCGCGCGCACCAAACCCGAGTTTCTGACATGCGAGATTTATTACCGCGGAGAAGAGAATTCGGTGTTCATACACTCCTGAACGAAATGATATCGCGCTATCTTTGATATCTCGAAGACTACGGTAGACTCCCACGTAACGCGATCACAAAAATTGATCGAAATTACTGTGTTTTTATGGCTTTTTAAACAAGTTTCTGGTCGCATTTCACAGGGCATTATAACAGACTAAATAACCTTAAAAACCATATAAATGAAATTTCAGGAAACATATAACTTATGATATTAAAAGAATTTATGCACAAAAGTACCACAACGAAGGAGCAGATTTTGAGTGGCAAAAGTTTCCAAGTCCAATAGATCGTCAAATTCAAACGTCAATTTCTAGAATCAGAATTGGGCACTCAGAAGTAACCCATTCATTTTTGTTAAGTAAAAAAGAAAACGTGATCTGCGATATATATAAAGTACCAGTTAATATAAATCATCTTATACTGGAATGCAAAAAATATGTAAATGAAAGGAAAAATGCTAAACTGTCTGAATCTTTACCCATTCTGTTAGGTTCTGAGGAACACATTGTCGGTCTTGCCCAATATATCAAAGATACTAAAATGTACAAAATATTGTAAGAAAATGTACCGTGTTGCTAATGACCTTTGATGTTAAAGCAACATTAAATAAATAAATTTAAAAAAAAATACACGGGGGTCTGATGTACATCAATTTTCCGAGTGAGACACGCAGTGCTTATAATTGATACGACCTCAGACCATTTACATGGATTTGTAGACCCGGCTTTTTTATATAATCCCATAGATTTTGACAAGAACATGC
>CM052341.1:16489608-16518491 GCA_028455595.1 Lasioglossum vierecki
GATATCACTGTATTCGGGAAAGTCTACAGAATCTATTTCTGCAAAGAACAGTGCAATATATTTTATAGTAACATGACAATATTTGTTTAAAATTGAAAAATATATTTTTTCATTCAAATTAAGTTTCTTGAAAACTGTGCGTCTAGGGGAAAAATTGAGGGCAGATTCCGATTCAGCGCAAAATACTCTCTAGGAATCATACAACTGCAATTGTTTAACAAATTTGGTGTTGGACAGTGTAAATCGAATCTAAAACTTTTTTCCAGCTGTTGTATCAATCGGAAACTTTTTTCCAGTAAAAATTTGTTTATTTGTTCGTTTCTTTGGCATAATAAATGTAAGCTTATGTTATTTTGTTGTTTTTCATTCGTTAATAAGCCCCTTTTAATTTCCCATCAGTTTTAACTCCGTAAAGTAATATTTTATACTTCTAAATTGTGAATGTTTTCTCTAAAATCCGTTTCAATGCCTCCGATCGGAAACATTCTGCCACGGGGTGTATGTAAATACATAATTTGTTGATGTTACATTTGGAACGATGATTACGCGATCTAGACAGCAATTCAGGATCATTTTCAGGGAGTGTGACTCGATATTGTAGGGCAAGGGGTTAAGGGGCTAAAGAGAGAATCGCCAGATGTACACGGATTGGCTGGCCGCGGATGGTCATGAATCATACGAAATACGGGAGAACAATCCCAGACGTTTCCAGGTGCAATTAAACGTCTCTAAACGTTGCGTGCCGAGCGAGGCAACAAATCACGTTCCTTTTTTCCTCCCTTCTTTTTCGTTTTCATTACGACGGCCGTGCTTAATGCAATTAGAAGGAAATTGCCGCGGAACCCACGCGCAACAACAATGCGTCCCCGGACGAAACAATGGACGCACTCGGAGCTTCTTGAACCCGCTCCGACTGTGACGATTCCGCCGACAGAGAAGCATTTGGTAATTATCTGTAATTAATCCTCGAGATGCTGAGGACCTGATCTGCCTAATCCGCCTGATAAAGTGTCGTGATTACGGTTTGAAAAATTAATAGAGCATTATATTTATTTCCTTAGCTTTTTCTCTAGTTTTCTCTGGTTATAAATTTTTTCACAGCGCACTGTGTGGTCTGAAAGTCAGTTCTAGCGCGAATAAATTAAAAAAACTAACTAACGAAAATCTGTTAAAATTTATCCTTGTATGATAGTTAGATATGTATACTACAATAACAAAAGCACAATTAGTAAATCACGTCACCGTATTATTGTTGGCAAGACTGTCAACATTCCAGTAAGCACATTTTATTTTCCTGCGTTGCTGAATTGTCACAAATTATAATTTCAAAATATCGAGTTTTTTCTTCAAGTGTGTATAAATTTTGTTAGTATCTTGTTACATATGATATTATCAGTATGGCTGTAACTGGAAATGGTAGGTATACGTTTCCTTCACACACTTTATGATATATTTTATGAACTGATACTTTTTAAGAAAAATTATTAGAATGTCGTAAGTTTTACAAAATTTGCACGCATTTGCACGCGTTGCGAAATATTTAATCTGAAAGCTTACTTCATCTCCATTAATGGCAAACAGAAAATACGAACGCCCGCGACCCCCCGCAATCCCATTATCATTTTATTTTAATATTTTAGTAAACGTATTTACGATCACCCGCTTAGAGTTGTTCGAAGAATGGTTCAAATTGAAGGATTTGAAACGAAAGGATCGCGTTAGTGGATTACTAGAGGCTATTTTTACCGAAAGGAATGACTCCGACAGTGAATGATAATCTTCTATACTATATTTGTAACACTTAATTATTATATTAATAAGCAAGTAGTCAGTATTGTAAATTATGTTTTATTTACTTTACTCAAATATTTGAAAGTAATTTTTGCACAAAATGTCAATTTTTTCTTAGCACAATAATTAATTCGAGCTAGAACTGACTTTCAGACCACAGTGCAGCGTAATAAAAAATCTACGCTTCTTCTTAAAGCTAAATTGTAATTAACACTTCGACAAGGCCTTGTCGAAATCAACGTGTATCAGTCAGCGGGTTCCCTTGTTGGAAGATCTTGTTATCACGTTGTTTACTCGAGACGTTACTAAATGTACTCTTGTTTCTGTACGAGATGCATGCTAGTCACTTTGGCTTTCAGCGTATTATTCACATTTCTCTGCCTGAGAACTAGACCGTCGTAATTGTTCTTTTGTGATTTTTCAACGGGGTAGAAAAACAATAGTGATCGGGCATAAGATAACATCGTGAATGGTACTAAGATAATATTATCGGACAGAAGATAATATAATAGTTAAAGTGGTTTACACTTCTAGATCTTCTTTATCTATAATGCCATGGAAAAGAAGCCTTTAGTACACTGTCAATCACAAAATTCCCCGTTGCTGTGCGAACGGTAAGAGTTACCTGTAAAAACACCCTGTACAGTGGACGAGAGCTCGTGCAGCCGTTTCGGTCGCGATCGAACACTCTTTTGTTAAGAGAAAATTTTCTCGTTTCGTTTTCAACGCGAGAGCGCTGTGAGTCACCGTGTCCATTGCGAAATCAGCCGCTCTGCAACCATAGCGGAATCGCGACCGAGTGAATTAAAGCGATTTAGCGAAATTCTTCCTCCGTCTCTTTCTCTCCTTCGCCGCCGTTCCATTTCACCGAGTCGAACGTTATGTAAATGGCACTTCGCGGGATAATAGATGCAATGATGTTTTGTAGAGGGGTGTTAAAACACCAGTAAATTACGATTATCGGTACGCGACGATACGGTAACGTACGATTATTGAGATACCAAAGATGCATTCGTAAGAAATTATTCAACAAATTCATTTCCTTATGTACATATTCGAAAACGATGGCTACAATATTTTGGTGTAAATGTAACGTTCTTGTTACATTTGTTAGGAAATACATTGATAGACGGCAATGTTCGAGACAGCGACACCTGTCGGTGTGCAGTTCTGTGATTCGGTTTTCACGTGTTCCATGCAAAAACGTGTTCGCGCAATATTCCCTGGTAGCACAAAAATATTAGATAAATATTTTCTTCAAATATTGGAAAAATATTTTTTAAGCCACATTTTTTCATATGAGAAAAATATTGGATCTAAATATTGTATACATGTACAAGAAATATAAATTGGATGTTAAAAAAATATAAGCTAAATATTCAGAAAATATAAACTAGATATTTAAAAAATATAAAGTAAATGTGAATCCAATATTTGAAAAATATAAATTCAATAAAGTTTCCAAATTTATTTAAGAAAAAGTTATAACAAAAATTAGAAACTATGAGTATCTATTACTTTCTGTGCACTGCTTGAGGAAATTACATTTTATCTTCGAAAGGACCTTATTACAATTAAAAAATTTTTATATTATATTATATGATTTTATATAATTTCTGATATTACATAAAGATTTATTTTATAATAAGAAAAAAATATTTTTTTCATAATATGAAATAAATATTGTCTGTACATTAATATTAAATAAAGATTCATTTTGTATTTAGAAAAGAATATTTTTCTCGTAATATGAAATAGATATTTTCTGCATATTTGAAAAGAAATATTTGTTACTTAATATAAGATAAATATTGTATGTATATTTAAATATTAAGAAGAGATTTAATCTCTTTTTAATATTATATGAATGTGTATATAATATTTTGTGCTGCTAGGGTTATCTATTATTATATTAATATAACTAAAATGTAAGTAGTAATTTAAGTCGCTTAGTTTTACATCTGTAGGTTAAGTATTAGTTAAGTAATTAGATTTATGATCTACAGTAGCAAGGAGGAGTAAGTGAGGAAAAGAAAAGGTTTTTTATCTCGAATTTGTAATCCTGACGGGATCAAATAAAGATATACTAATACTATCAATATAACTAAATATATGTTCATTCAGTGTCTGTTCAAGTGTACGTATAATTAATTTAATTATGGCACACACTTTTCAGGCAACTCGCACTCTAGATTACTCTTCCATCTAGCGCTTTTGAGTAATAGGAAACCCAGTCATTGCATTACTGCGATTTCAGAAGTTTAATTCCGGACCCTTAATTCGCAGGACCAGACGGTGGCCTTGTTAAAGCAAACAAACAATATATATTTGAATGTTATTGGCGCGCTGGTATGATCATTTTTGACAATAGTTAAGCTATTTTGCAAATTTACATAAAATATTTCGACGTTTCGATCCACCATTTGGATCATTTTCAAGGAACTTATTTCATTGTATTTCATTTCGTATTTCATTGGTTGTTAGACCAAATACAGAAAAAGGAAACAATACCTTAAAAACCCAATCAGCAGAGTAAGAAATGAGAGTAAGAAATGAGAGTAAGAAAAACATGTCGGTGACATGTGGACTGGGCAAACGTGACGATTTGAAACTATTAAGAATCAAAGAACATCGATCTCTCCGTATTGGCCAATCAATAAATGGCGCTAAAATTTGAAACGTAGACAGAGATCCAACATACTCACTTGCTTAACCCAAATTAGTTATTAGTTTAAATTCATCAATAACATTCAAATATTTAGGATAATACAATGTTTTTATTCGCGGAGCAAAGGTTCGATCATTTTACAACAAATGGTTCGAGAACCACGTTGGCTATTACAAATGTTTGTAATCAGTTTTTAAAAGAAAGGAAGGTGTTTCGTCGCGAATAAAAACTTTGTATTATCCTGAACATAAATTACGATCGATATCCAATTAATTAATTTATCAAATATTTATAAATAACTGTCGATCGAAAGAAAGGAAAAGTTACAAACAAACAATATACGGCTGAATCGTTAAGTGGATCTAACGAAAACTGGTGCAAGGTTCCGTGAAAATCGGCGTGCATTAGTCACCGAGAGTTCCCTCCGCGAGGAAGGTACGTCTATAGGAAGCGGAGTAATCAGAGAAGGAAGAGAAGGAAGTGCTATTCTTCATTTCTCTCGGTTGTATGCAGACCCTATTCACCTTTCACGAACCGATCGGAAAGGTTAAAATTTCGTCGAAAACGACTCCCGGCGCGCCGTTAATCAAACGCGACGTGAAGGTTGGGGCGCAGAAGGGGGTAGTTTGGCGGTGGCGCGATTCGACACGGCACACGCTCGGTCGAATAGCGTCATGGGGTTGAAACGGGGTTGAACCGTTGGGCGGTGCGGTCTCAAAACACCGGTTGCCACGACGCTCCGGAAGCAACGGGCCTCGTTATCGATTGCAGGAAAAATTCTTTGTCAGCCTGGTGTCCGGCATCAGGACGTCGTGTATCTTTCCCCGGCCTGTTATCACGGGCACGTGTCAACAGACAGAACGCGACCGTCCGATACGAAAGTACGCCGTTCGGTCTCGGACTGTCCACCCGCGCGAGAATAATAATTAACGTTCCTTCGCGTCCCTTTTCTCGGGCCGCGTGTAAACAGCTCGGTCTTGACCGACGCGCGGAGCGACGGTTTTGCGAGCCGCCCACGATGGATAAATAATAAGTGGCAATAACAACCTGCCACACGGACTACGCGAGAGACCTGTGCGTTATTACGAGCTGCTCTATCTGCGAAGAGGATCTCTGTCCAGGCGAGCTCTCGTCGCGCCAACCCTCTTTTCGTTTCGCTCACTTATCAAGTTTTACCACGTGAAACAACCAGGCCGCCATCTATGTCCGCGCAGCGTCCGTATCGGCTCGTTTTACAGCGGGGATTTAAGGAAGTGTTTCTGGACATTCCGGACGAAGGAAATTGCGCGACGTTGTGGAAGAGAAATCGTTATCGGCAGGCCGGATCGTTAACTGTTCGCTCGTTTCGTCGAGTTCCGTGACCTCCGATAAGAGATCGTTGACCGATTATTAAAGCGAGCGCGAGAGGCAGCACAAGGGTTGAAGGATAAGACGGTGAAATGTCCCCACAACCAAATTGATTTTTGTGATCCCAAGGAAAACCATCTGTGACCAGAGTTGGGCAATAATCGGTTTAAATTTTAATCATGATTGATTGATTAATGTGTACGATTAAAAATCGTCGAAAAATCGGCGATTACTTCGATCGATCGATCAAGTTAATCGTCAATCGTTGATTAAACGAAGAAATTATCGAAAAATCGGACACTGATTTAATCTATTGTTGAAGTTAATCACTTTCTATCCATAAATTTCAATATGGAGGGAGAGGGAGACAGAAAGGGACCAGAGAACGGATGGAGAATTGACAGTTAATCATTAATCAATTATCTGATTGACGATTAATAATTGTTAATCGCAATTAACGAGTAAACTAGGAGATTAATTGTTAATTGCGATTAACGATTGAAGTAGAAATTTAGTCGTGAATCGGCGATTAATTTTTTGCCCAACTCTGTCTGTGACAATGTTTCAGGTCGATACCTCTGCCGCAAGGCTAGTTACAGTGCCAGTATGGTTTTATGAATTATGTTTCTTCTATTCTGCTGAGAAAAACGTTACGAAAAAATTCATGAACATTCTACCAATTAGCACGCGTGACAGTGAATTATTTTAGAAATTTTTATTGGAAGACTCGATTTTAATCTCATAAAATCGGCAATTTTTATTAATTGAAAAATTCTGAAATAATTCACTGTTTTGTATACGTTCAGGTAGAATGTTCATGCACTTTTTTGTTAAGCAGAACAGAAGAAATGATTCGTTAAACAATGCCCTATCTGGAACTATCCTTGCGGTAGAGGAGCTGACTTGAAACTTATCACAGAAGGCTTTCTTTGGGAGCCCTATCGAATAATGTGACCAATGTGGGACACTCCGTATACGGTACAATTAAAACATAGTATCTGTGGGTTATATTCTTGTAAAACATTGTTAAACGAAAATGTAATTAAAGGAATAGAATATTTCTAGAATATTTGGAGCAAATGAGTATTTAATATTGAAGTTTGAACTAGATGCATTCGAAACAGCACAGATATAGTCTCGAGGCCGGAAACGGCCTAACGTTCCCAAAAATAAGCGGATCCGCATTGTAATCTCCAGCGTATCGATCCGGCAACTATCGAATTTGCAACCCACGGATACTCCGGTTATCGCGATCCGATGTCAGCATAGAACTTCTCAGAAAATGTAGGAAGGTTAGTAGTAACAGCAAGGAATATTTATTCCAGGAATTACGGGAGCCGTATTAGCGTGCACTCGTCCAACCAGGTTCCAAGAAGGTGCATAGGCGGACCATGTGCACGCGATGCAGTTCGTTACGTTAAAGCGGAGCATGTAAATGAGTCTACGCTAGCGCTAGCTTTTTTCCCCTTACGCAGAGGAAACCACGAAAAAAGAATGTAATTGAAATGCTGGCGTTTTCAATCCATCTAACCGTCCGTGATTTGCCCAATTATACTTTCAATACGTATGACAAAAAAAACCAAGCAAGAAACAGTATACCAATTTAGTGCCTTGAAAGGCGAACGTTGAAACGTGAACATTCGTTTACAATGTTTTGTTAACAGTGTTTCATTCCTGAAATCACTTGACGGAAAGCAAATGAATCTTCCATCTTGAATCGTGTGTTTCATCATCATAAGAATTGAATTTCTCAAATAGGAGTACAGTAATAGGTGTCCAGAATGTATCAGCGGATTTGTGTGATCATTTCTAATTTTCGTTTCATCTTGAATCGTGTGTTTCATCATCATAAGAATTGAATTTCTCAGATAGGAGTACAGTAATAGGTGTCCAGAATGTATCAGCGGATTTGTGTGATCATTTCTAATTTTCGTTTCATCTTGAATCGTGTGTTTCATCATCATAAGAATTGAATTTCTCAGTTAGGAGTACAGTAATAGGTGTCCAGAATGTATCAACGTGATTGTGTGATTATTTCTAATTTTTATTTAATCTTGAATCGTGTGTTTCATCATCATTAGAATTGAATTTCTCAGATAGGAGAATCGTAATAAGTATCCAGAATGTATCAGCATGATTGTGTGATCATTTCTAATTTTCGTTTCATCTTGAATAGTGTGTTTCATCATCATAAGAATTGAATTTCTCAGATAGGAGTACAGTAATAGGTGTCCAGGATACTTGAAATGACCCCAGGTATCGCCCTTCGAAGGAGAATGCAGGCTTTGCGTCTGCCTTTGTAAATCTGTAGCAAGTGTCTTTTGCAGTGGCAACAAGAATATCATTCGGGGCACCAGGAGCGTGACTGGGCGTTCGTGAACCCGGGCAAACCAGTTGCTCGAGTGAACGCGATTCCGCGAGAACGTTCTCCTCGTGGGCAAATAATCTTTTTGCAAACATCGCTTCCGGTGTAGGATGAACGGCGCAAGCTATTACGTCGACCGATGAACTTTGAAAGTGCAGCGATGTCCGTCGTAAACTCCGTCGCCTTTATCACGCTTGGAATCCCGGTGTCTGAGGGTGGTGCTTTTGTTCGTAATTAAGAGTAATTAGACGTCGTGCCACCGGTGTAACTCGCTAGGTGCGAGCGTATAATTACCTGCAAAAAGGCACCTGGAATGACGGGCTTAATAAAGCATGTCATTATCTATCTCTCTCTCTCTCTATCTCTCTATCTCTCTCTCTCTCGAACCGACCGTCTTCCTGTCGTGACCTTTTTCTATCTCACGCGCGACTCACTCGTTTATTTCCGCTAGGGACGTAGATACGCGCGCACCTAAGACATCTCGACAGCCCTTACCCTCCCAACAACAACGCGTTCCTTTTTCGTACCAAGGATCGTTAGGTCCAGTTCTGACATTAACGAGCCCCGCTTTCTTCTCGATCCGAACGAGTTTAGCGAAAGAGATCGATCGATTGTCTCGAGACAAACGCCGGTCAAGAAATTTTCATTATTTCTGAGGACTCCCTGTAAACAAGCAGATAAACCCACGAAAAGTATCTCGGGAGTTGTACACTTGTAGATATTAATAAAAAGACGATTTTCATAAAATGCTTCTACCCAAGGGCACATTGTAGTAGGAATATTTAAAAATTTGCGTTCAATCCGTTTTATAAAGGTCGTTTGAGGATGAGAATTTTTTAAACCGTCAAAATTGTTATTTTCAAAAGATTAAATATTTAAAGAGTGAACAGGATTTCGGGCGACATCAATCGACCGGATCGACTGGGGGTGAGATTGTTGGCAAGCGTATCGAGTGCATGAACTCTTGATTGTCAACGCAGAACGACTTCGAACGAGCTCCATGGCGAACAAAAAGCGCATAACTGTGCAGCGCACGTGCCGACCGAGAATGACGATTAACATTACCGGTAACGGCAACTGGGTCATGACTACACTCAGATAAACGACCGATCAAGAACACCGGCCGATCCAAGACCTAGACAGCTCGACACTAACCTTGCTCGACCTATTCTTCCCTCTGTCCTTTCGCAACCCTGATCATCGCATGGTCAATGGGCAATAGGGGCTGGTGGAAGTCATGCTCGATGGGCAGGATAGACAGTGTTCAATTGATCGGAATGCAGATCCTCGGAATGAGTCAGGGTGAGACACTTAACCCTTAGCACTCGAGAGACGCCTCTGAGACGTTACTACAAATTGCTGTACTATTATTTAAAATATTGTTTACATTATAACAAGAAGATGATATCGGCGCAAAGGTTCGATCAGTATTACATTAAAGCAATCGTGCTAGTTTGATTAAACTTTCAACGTTTCGATCCCAATATGGATCCCTTTCAAGAAAGAGCAAACAATTGCGTCTGTAAAGTTTTGAAAGAGTTTTCAATATGAAAGTACTGAAAATTAGATAACAATATTCAAAATAACGGTAATAAATTACCAACAAATTAGAGACAATATTTGTGACAAAAAATTAGAGACAGGAATATATGTATAAGCACATGTTTCAATGCCGGTACACAAGTTACTGTGGGACAGACAAGAGATTAATAGAGAAAGAAAACAAAACAGAAAGCATTGGATAGAACATGAACTAATCAATATATGGCGGTTATTTCAAACTTTGAAAAGTCAAAAGAACAGCACTGCGTGAATACCCAATGTTATGGTAAAGAATTGAAAAAACATAAGTAGAGATCATCCAGTGACATACAATTATGTAATAGGTGTTTTAATAACACAAAACGGACTGAACTTATTATACGAAACGAAGCCAATTATAAAACATTACTGATTCAGTTATGTTGCATAATAATCATGAATCGCAGGTTTTTCATACCTAAGATTTACTCTTGGGTGTTTAATCATGTGAATCGTTTCAAGTAATATCCTATTAAGTTCATCTCGTTTTTAATTGTTTTAGCTTTGTCAAAATCAAGGCGATGATCAAACTCTATGGAATGTTTTGTTAGCGCAGTGTGTTGTATTGGATTTTGGAGAATATTACGTTTATGTACTTTGATTCTTGTCTCTAATAATATCGATGTCTGTCCGATGTAAACTTGGTTACATCCTTTACATGCTATTAAATATACAATATTGTTATTCTTGAGCATTATTAGATACGTCGGTATCTAACTAATTACTAAACATTTAAGTATTGTATTAAGTATTGTATGAGATATTATATCAATTTCATATATCCACCAAATTTTAAAAAATCATAGAGAATGAGAATATTCTGGGTCAGAAGAAACGTTTGATTTTCGAGTTAAAATAGCTCCGAGTGCAAAGGGTTAACTGTACCACCGGAATTTACTTGTCACCTACTCGTTCAATCAAATAATGCCTCGAAAAATTTTCCCTGCAATTTCGACCAATTTTTAGAACGTATAAACTTATAGAGGAAACATAGGAGTATCTGCTCAAAATATTTATTCGTTCCTACTCAACGTTTATTCTCCGTATTATGAATATTTCAAGAAATACAGAGAAATTTATAACCGCAGACATTGGTGGTTTAAATTATCTGGAGAACTACGAAATAAGTAACAAAGGATCAATTTTTAATTTCATTTTAAAACGAGAAAGTTTAAAGAATTAATTAAAAAGTATATTTATTAAGATAATGGGTAAGAATAATTTTTCAATGAATTTTAATGGAAATTTCATCCCGATAATTTTTATGCTTGAAAAGTTATAGTAAAATACCAGATTGACCTCCCCCTTGCCCTTCCGTGACGTTTCCCCACTCGGGCTTCGACCGAGGCAAGCTCGAGGCACGTGTCGGCTATTCGCTCAGTGATG
Source organism: Lasioglossum vierecki (assembly GCA_028455595.1). Lineage (NCBI taxonomy): Eukaryota > Metazoa > Arthropoda > Insecta > Hymenoptera > Halictidae > Lasioglossum > Lasioglossum vierecki. The sequence continues at coordinate 16,500,747 of CM052341.1, forward strand.
AAAATGTTCCGCCGCGAGCAAATTTTGGCTGATTTCACTATTGTCAAATATACCGATGTTTAAACGGAAATTTCATCACAATAACTTTTATGGTTGAAAAGTTATAGTGAAATACCAGATTAAGATAATCTCCCCCTTGCCTTTCCGTGACGCTGTCCCCTCACCCTAACACTTGGGCCGAGGCAGGCTCAAGGCACGCTTCGGCTCTTTGTTCAGCGGTGAAAATGTTCCGTCGCGAGTAAAAGGCTAATTTCGCTATTGTCAAATATACCGATGTTTAGCGACCTTTTCACGTTTTTCTACACTTCAGATAAAATGGAAAACTACACTCCCCTTACTTAGTGTCCCCTCCTGGTTGGGACGAAACTTACAAGTGGACAGGGACGAGGGTTTTACCCACAAAAAATGACTGAACAGGCCGAGAAAATTTCCGGACGCTGGAAAGGCAAACGATACACGTTGCCTCGCTGGGTCGCGACAAACAATGCGTTATCGCATTGCTTGCCTCACACCCGACCGATCCAGATTTAGTTCCACTAAATTGTTGATTAAACAGTCATGGATAATCCGAAGTGTATCACGTTTGGTATCATTTTAATCGGAAAAATGTCGCGAATGTGGCTCTTGGGGCTGTAGCCCCATTTTTGATAATTTTTTAAAAAGTAGCCCACTATGGAAACACGGCATTCGCTTAACACAAGGCTCTGGGATAACAAAACGCTGCTTTCAGACACGGAAAGGAAATCCCACCTTTACGTGGACACAACTACCGCAGTAATCGATCACTGTGAACAGTACGAGAGGAGACGGAAACTTTAATTTGGCAAGACTGAATATAAAGAACCGGATTAATTTCATTAAAAGGAAGAGAGAGAGAGAGTATCCTTAACGCTGACAGAGTAATGATAACGAAAGCCAGGAAAATGAAGATTAAAAGTCACGTCATGTTGCTGGTTCTCCGTAATGGCGGTTACGTGGCGAACAACCTCGGTTTCCCTGCCGTCTGGTTTCGTTACTTGGGTACGGGCCTTGGATTGGCCCGTCACTTAAATGCCAACGAACCCTCGAGACTGTCACGAGCACCCCTGAAGACAGCCCTGTTCGCCAGCAGCGGGACGAATTGATAGAAAGGGTAACTTGTGACAATATGTGGAAATGCCAGTGTCTCAGACGTATCTTCAACATATTCACTCAATCGAGAATTAGTGAAAGAATAAATAAATAAATATAGCCTCCTCTATACACCCTCCTAATTTCCCCAATCCTCTCGTACACTCTACATTAAATTAATCAGAAATTGGTTAAAAATTTCAACTACTCCTCAACATAAAGATATTGGTTTCTAACAAACACACCTTACATGTTTGTCCGTTTTACAAATACGTATTACTACAACAAATACGTAACTGGATTCAACGAATAACAGAGATTTCTCTGTGCTTGCTTCAATCTTCCCAAGTAATCCAATTGAAAATACCTTACAGGTTATTCACAGTCGATTCCCATCAAAGTTTGCACATTAATAGATCCATAAATCCAGTATGGATTTCGTGCAGTAACTTTACACTTGGCTCCGAAGCCAAGAGACAAAGGAAGTCAAAATCTATTAGTCCATAACTTACAGGAAAAGAAGAAATCTGCACCATGGAATTACCCAAAAATGGCGCTTTAAACACAGCCTGATTTGGTGAACCTTATTTATTTATCACATTCTAAGAAGATTCTAATTGTTTGAATTAGCTCTTATAGCTTGAATATTTTTGTATAATCTTGTATATTAATGAATCTTCTTGTAAATTCTTGAATCTTCTTGTATATTCCTGAATCTTCTTGTAAATTCTTGAATCTTCTTGTAAATTCTTGAATCTTCTTGTATATCCTAGAATATTCTTGTATATAACTGTATATTGTTGTTTCGTCTTACATGTTCTTGTATAATTTTTCTATATTCTTGTATATATTCTTGTATATATTCTTGTATATATTCTTGTATATATTCTTGTATATATTCTTGAATCTTCTAGTATATTCTAGAATACTCTTAAATATACTTGTATATTCTTGTATATTCTTGTATAATTTATTGAAAATCCATTGTTACACATTGATTATGTGAAGGGAATAAGCGGTAAGATTTCATTCGTCTTCCGACGACGGGACATTTCGAGCAGTCGCAGTCCGCGTCCATAATTCAAAGGACAGGCAGTCGCAGCAATTTAAAAGACAATGAATTTCCTTTTATGATAACAGAAACGCGTCTTTTGAAAGTCGCTGACGTTGCGTCGCGAGTTCGCCGTGTCGTACGCAAGTGAAATATCAGTCACTCGGAAAGCAGCCGAGCAGTAACTTCCCGGCAGGGACTCGGTGCCAATTTTCAGAACATAAATCTCGCCGAGAAGCTGTCAGTAGACCCCGCGTGATTTTATTCCATGGTATCGTAGTGTGTATAGCCCGGTTAAAAAGTATACCGCGCCGGTACCTGTTTGGATTTCCACCGGATAGATCATGGCCAGGCGGCGAGCCAAAATTTTAAATCTTCAATGAATCACTGCGTGACTATAATGCGGATACGGGAATGATAAATTGCGGTTACCCGGGCATTGGGAAGAGTTGATATACCACCTTCACGAAATAAGACTTTCAATTTCCAAAAATCCACTTATGGATTAATTAATCCATTGAATCGTATTATTGCAACATGATGCAATATTTATAATCGTATTTATTTTTTCATTGAATCTTCAGAAAATTTTAAAATGCAACTACGCTGGATTCTATGATAAATATTTATAAATATTATTTGAAACGTTAGGGAAGAAAAAGTTTATATTGCAAAGTTGCTAATTCATTAGTTATTATTTGATCTTAAATCCATCTATATTGCATAATATAATTTTTATATAATATTTTATAATATCATATCGATTGTGCCATTATTATATTTTTTCTTTTTGTGCATGTCCCTTCTTTGTTATTAGACGAGTAGTCTTATATCTTTCTCTATTTTTATTATAGTAAATACTTGCGTAAAAGAGCTTCAGTCCGTCTATAATAAAGAATAATAATAATAATAATAATAATAATAATAATAATAATAAAGCTAACGGCCCCCTTTTGGAAACCTTCCGCACTGCTTCAGGCCTGTCACATTTCTACCTTCCTTTTTCTTGAGATATCAAAGAAGTGAAAATTGTCGAAATATGTAGAATTCGATTTTTTCAGAGATCTAGACCGGAACTTGAAGCCGCCATTCCGACGTCGAATCAACCCCGATACCCGGCCGCGAAAGGTTAAGGGTGCAGGTAAAGGTCGAGCGATAAGTGTCCTTTCTTTTCACTTTCCTTGCTGCAGTACGACAGGACATTCGATCGTGGCAGGATCGGGAACATTCTCCAGGGAGTACGAGCTACGCGAGACCAGAGTAAACTCGCTTTATATACGTTTACACGGGGCGCGATATCGACACCTCGTAAACCAAGAGGAAGTCGTACCTTTCCCGTGTGTACACACCGTAATAAAACGAGCTTACAAGCACCGGTGTCGCCGTACGCCGGCATAAAGCAATATTGATCCGGCGTGCCTTCTACGTGGATTTTTCTTCGTTATGAAATTCGATGGACGGCCGATCGCTGTCATTTCGAAACATTATTAATATACTGCTTCCTTGAACCTATCTCATTTACCGATCGTTGCACGAGCAACGCTTCCCACAATTCAATACAGTCTTGTCTCCATTGCTTGTGTGATTATTTTACCATCGCATTCGTCTCGCTTACCATGAGAATCACGTGTCCAACAAGCAAATTAAAGTTTCGGAGTTCACAGTTACGGTAGCGATGCGAATCTATAAATGTGAACAAGTATTCCTACAAAAATAGCTATTTGTTCTTAATCATAAAGATAATATCTTAAAGATAAATTATTAAAGATAAAAGAAATTAAAGATAAAAAGTTATCTTAAAGATAAATTACGATCGATAACTAATTAATTAATTATATAAATGTGAAGACCGAAACTTAATTCGCTTATATTACAGGAGTAATTATAATTGTAAGTGTATCGTGTTTGGTGTCGTTTCAATCAGAGAAACGAGACGAACAGGTCTGTGAAATATTTAATTTATTGCTGATTTCGGCGCACAATTTTGATGAATTAATAACTATTGAATTAACAATTTTGATATTTAAATTTTCTTTTCCCTAACGTTTTGGTCCTGGTTTGGACCCTTTTCAAAGGAATTTTTCGTTCCCTATTTTGAGTTTCCTATCATATAATTCTAATTTGGATCTTACCCATTGAAGTTGCAATTTGTTCTCTCACATACAATAGAAAATGCACTATATCTGCTGGTTATACATTATGAATGTCAATTTTTAATCTACCACATTTCTTGTTATAATAGCACGTGTTTAAAACGGATGGGCTTAATTTCAACTGCCATATATTGATTTCAAGAACCTCGATCTCTATGTTCAGACTAGTGTGTCTATGTACTCAGTTCCTATGTATTCTGTTTTGGTTCTGTTCAAATAGTCACTTTGACCCTAGTACGATTTCAACCAGCATCGGGTTGGAACCAGTTCTCCATGTTCAATTTACACAATTAAGTTTATACCTAGTAAGTAAGCACTAATATCCTTTTTCAATTTTTAATCCATCTATAACACATACATTTTTAATATTTTTTAGACGCAAAATTCCTTTGATAAAGGTCCAAACCAGGGCTGAAACGTTAGGGAAGAAAAAGTTTAAATTGCAGAGTTGCTAATTCATTAGTTATTATTTGATCTCTAATCCATCTATATTGCATACATTTTTTAATATTTTTAGATGCAAAATTTCTTTGGAAAGGGTCCCAACCAGGATCAAAACTTTAGGGAAGAAAAAGTTTAAATTGAAAAATTGCTAATTCATTAGTTATAATTTGATCTTTAATCCATCTATATTGCATACAATTTTTAATATTTTTAGACGCAAAATTTCTTTGGAAAGGGTCTCAACCAGGATCGAAACGTTAGGGAAGAAAAAGTTTAAATTGCAAAATTGTTAATTCAATAGTTATTATTTGATCGAAACTGTGCGCCAAAATTAGCAACAAATTCAATATTTAACATTTATGATCAACATAATTGATTATTTACGTCTGTGAAAGTTTCATAAGGAAAATCGAAAATTGGAAGAGTTGCAATTTTGTTTTCTCAGCGTCGCGTCGCGTGACTAATCTGGCAGAGGGAGGGTCACTCTAATTGTGACGTAGAACAACGTAAATGCTGAAAACTTGGAGGGGAGGGCAATTTTTATCTTCATCTGAGAATTGTTCGAATATAGAAAATTTAATAACTTGATGCATAATTCAAATTGTTAGCTAAGACCACGTATTAAAATATATTCTGAAATTATGTATCATTGAGGCGAGGTTCGAAATGATTAAAAAAGAATAATTAATAACATTAGTTGCGTCAATACAACAAAAGCTATCGGAAAATGGTTGAAAGAGGTGTATAGCCTTTTCTATGGATTTATCGAGGCGCTATATATACATTGGCACCTCGTAAACTAGAAGGAAGTCATTCCTCTCTCGTTTGCCGACTCGCAATAAAACGAGCGTACATCGCTGACATTCGTTTCGTGCGCGCAGGTAAAGTAACGTCAATTTGTGGTACCTGGCGAACGTAACCGACGGTGAATTAGTAAACTAATTCAAGAATGGCGACGGGAACCGTCTCCCCGTGAATCGATTTGCCGTAGCGAACGGCGGCATTCGCTCCGGTTCAAGCGTATTTTACCACGTTTCTACCACGTTTCTTTTTATTAGCTCGCTTTCTTGTTTGTCAATTTGTTCGGTACAAATCTTGCAATTGATTTTAAACTAACTACCCGATGAAATAGAAACTTGAAACTTTCTACATAGCTCAGAACTCTACGACAATGCAATATTCCAAAAAATATTTTTAAAGACTGCATTTAGGATTTATACATTATTTTTAAATAGTTCCCCTCCGTCCCTCACCGCGGCAAACGATAGCCAATCCGCGCGGCAGAGCGTTCCCTACTCCACTACGCGCTCCCACTCCAACTCATCCCCACTCTACGGACCCACTTCGGGCCACAGGAGCTCAGTGTATTTTCGTACGTAGAAGTAAATAATAATAATTTTTCTGTTCGTTTACGCAACCGTTCGCGCTTGTCTTCGATATTCACGTGTGTGAATTACATTGACTTTATTGGTGCTTTGAAACCGGTAATTTATAGTAAACTTAGTGAGTATATAAAGTATTAATAAAGAGTGATACAAGTATTAACACAAGACTAAACAGCAGAAAATAATTATTTAAATAGAAATAAATTTTTAAAAATACCACGTTTTTAAAAACGAACTAAAAAGTATAAAATCATTTTTCCTAGTCCCATACATATTCTTAACCTCATACAGATAGTCCTGAAAATTTGTAATTGTGAATTTTTAATAACTATAAGAAAATACTTGTAAGATTTCAAACGAAAAACGTAGGGGAAGAAATAGATAATTGACCCATCTTGCGCCCCACATTTTTCGTTTTAAATCTTACAAGTATTTTCATAGCTATTAAAAATTCAAGATCACAAATTTTCAGGACTATCTGTATGAGGTTAGGAATCTGTATGGGATAAGGAAAAATTATTTTATACTTTTTAGTCTGTTTTTAAAAACGTGGTATTTATAAGTTAGACTTGTGCTGTAACTATTTTCGTTAGACACACATTTCCAACTTATTTTTATTATGCAATATACTTACAAATGCGTCTTCCGTGTTTCTTTTTCTACATACAGTGACTCACGGAATTCCTCGCTAGACATCTTACGCGTTTATGACGGTGAGTAGAACACAGAGCAATACGTACATACGTGAGAAGAATTGAAAACTATTAATATTATAAATCTAGTTAGAACTACAAAGCCTGGAAATAAATTTCTATTTGACTTCTGTTTTTTACAAGTGAGGCAGGAAAGCCTATCGATCACTTTAAATTAGAATGAATTTTTAAAAAAGAATCCAACAACTTCAATCTTCTTGTACAACTAGAAGGATTTAGTGGACACGCGATATTCAATGAAAATTTTAGAATATTTGCTAGAACATTAAATAAAAAGGAGCGAGACTTGTTGTGATAAGAGTGAAATTGATCTCGTGTATTTATCTGGATCGTGTTAACGAGAGAACGAGGCTAGAACCATAACACCATCAGTCTCGATTTTCATTTTAGATTAGCTTGTGAATATAGAATGGTTATTTAATATTATAGAATGTTATTTAATGGTGTAACACGCGGCATAATCTTCAGGGAAATCATTTTTTGTAATAATTAGATTGCTGTACCATGAATTCGGTGCTCCCATATTTCCCTTGTTCGGTTCGGATAATCGAGGTACCACCGTATAGAGTCATTAACTCCGACAGGGTTTCAAAAGCGTCTTCGCGATAAAATGCTGCGGTCATAACTGTCGTATAATTCTTCGGCAAAGTAAAGCGAGATCGGGACGAAAAAGAAAGAAGAAACTCGAAAGCGAAATAAGAAAAATTCGACTAGTGTTCCCTAACGATCCGCTGTATCGGCAGCTCGTAAAGCAGCAGGAAGTCTTAGGCAGCAATAAACTTGAGTGCTCTGCCTCGGCTCCATGTATCCTGACAGGACTCCGTGACCCATGCGAACACCTCGTTGCGAAAAACGCGGAGGCCGTGTTTAGATAGCGGACCGTGCAACCTGGCGCAGGAGAGCAAGGAGAAAAATCACGGTTGGTTTAGAGACACCTGGCCGTTTGCGTTTTCAAGCGATCCATTCGACGCGAACACCGTGAGAAATTCGAACGGTGAGCTGGGTCGATGATCCTCGAACAAGTGCCTGGCGACCTTGAAGCCGGGAGAGCTGCACTCTCGATCATGACGCACGACTGCCGCCGTCCTCATCCGCCGGAAGTCTTGCTTCTGACAGCAAACTCCTTCTTCTGGACGCCGTTATTCGAGAAAATTCCAATTTATACGGAACATACGTTTTGGACGACAATTATGGGATATTTGTTTGGAATCGAAATGCTTGTGGAATTCATAAATAAATATTAACCGTTTTCACGGCATGATTTTTTAATTGGGATGAAAAAATTGGAAGAAATTAAAACAACAACATTTTCAGTTAAACAACAGTTAACAGATTTGTTAACCCTCATACGTTCCTCTGGGTGAAAATTCACACATTCAATATTCTCGAAAAGTGCAAAATTATTCATCCTTCTATGCCTACGTCGTGAGATGTATTTCTCTAAAATGTGACGCTATAAATGAAACATAATGTGTTGATTTTAACGTGTAAAATAAAAATGGATGAATTGTTATCCTAGTCTCTTCTATTTCTGAGGAACGTATGAGGGTTAACTGTATCAGATATGCTACACAATGTAGCGAAAGATTAAAGAGAGGAGGAAAAGGACCGTTTCGTCCCAGACCCGCTAGAGGACTAATAGGTGAGGATATCTAGCGGGCTTAGACGTTGGGTTAGGAGGTTTCGCTGAATTCGTAACTTTTCTTATTCTTCGTTTTATATTGCCATGGAGAAACCACCCCGAAAATTTTCTCTCGTCTATACTCAAACCACCCTGTATACTCGTACGCTTTGCAGCGGTGTGAACAAGTTTCCCGAGGGTCTTACAATTAGTGTAATATTCGTCTTCTTGCGGCAGCTTCTCGGCCTACCGCGAAGTCCGGCTGGAGAACGCAACAGAAAGGGTAGAAAGAAAGTTTTCTATCGATCCGTGGCGAATGTTTTGAGGTCAGGGCGCTGCGCCAGCACTGCGGCGACGGGGCACCGCCGATGCCTACCGCCGAAGTCATCGCCGACGGAACCCCAGTCGAAGATCTAGCTAATGATCTTCTCGGGACTATAGACCGCTGGCTTTTCGACGAAACATCGCCGTTCCCGACCGATTGAAATTCCTCCGTTCCTTCGCTTCTCCCTCGGTCCTCTTTTTTCGGGGACCGCAATGCGGATGGTCACCCTTACGTGGGCGGTCAAATACTAGAACGACTACTTCCTGCTTTTGTTTCTTACAGCGTTTATTGTTTTCAGTGTATACATCGAACGTACATTCTGGAGCCAAACTGAACCACGGTAGACATCTTTTTTAATTATTATATGTTTATTGAGACGCAGATCTAAAGCTGTGCAAACTAGAGCTGTGACTTATGAGATACCCGGGTACCCGGATTACCTGTGAAATACTCGGGTAAACAAAAATTACTCGGGTACCCGGGTACTCAGGTAAACAGCATTACCCGGGTATTCGTGTAAACAAAAATTACCCGGTATCTCATGAATACACTGCGGATCTTTATGCAAAATAAAAATCGTTTGCATCAATAGGAAAAAGCAGACGATATATTACGATTACTTATTCTCTTGAACGATTTTAATAAATTTATATTAATATATCAACGTTCTTTTAATTTCGTTATTGTTTTAAATTGCACAAAATTATTTATGAGTTATGTCTTATGAGATACCCGGGTATCTGGATACTCGGATAAAAGTCCGAGCTCTAGTCCAAACCTAACCGAAATTCATATAAAATGGCGAAGTTGGCTGTAGTGAACCTAACAGTTTCTCGGAAATGTCGCGGAAAGCCGAGCGTTGTTAACCCTATAGGAAAGAGTTGTACAGATCGACGACCTTGAGAAAATGTTTGAAGCCGATGAAAATCGATGGGGAATCGGTTGTAATTACCGAACTGTTTTCCTATGTCCAATGGCTTTCCTGGATTCACCGCGACGACTCTAATTTAACCCCTGAAATGTCAAAATACCCAGTCATGCGATTTAATGTACAAACCCCTTGGGCCCATTCAGCGTTCCCTGGCAGAAGAATGAGACTAGGATGAAAAACTGGGCAGGAAGTTGAGAAGATAAGGAAGGAGCACGCCTAATCGTTGTTGCGCGCTCGGCCATCGCCACTATGCACGCGCGGAGACCAGATATAGGGGGAGAGAACGCAGGGGGCAGAAACAGCTGGCACGTAATGGCCGTTTCGCCCCCGATGATGCCTTCCAGTTTCCGCCGCGTTGTTATGAGTGGCATTAAGAACGTCTGCGGCTTGGATAATTTCGTTGCGGTCCTGCGTAATTCCCTCGGCCTTCTCGCTATTCTTTATTCCTTATCCTACACCGGTTATCGCGCTACCAAAGGGAGAACCGTTCATCTGCCGGAGATTTTACGACGCGTGACGCCCACGTGCTGATACCGGCAGACACCGCTGATTTATTTTCTTCGATGTTCGGACGTACCGATACTGTCGGAAAGCTCCCGGAACAGCCTTGGAATTTTTATAATTAATTTTTATGTACTTTTCTGTAGTTCTTATATATTTTCAGGATGAAGAATGAACGGGACAGCCATCGTATTGGTACCACATTACTCGACGATTATCTTAAGGAATATTTTATATCTATATGCTATATTTAAATTTCAATTTTCAATTCTACGGAAAACATGAGAAATGCTGAAAATTTGGAATGGTCCTAATTCGATGACCAGGGACTGTACATTATACATATGTGTGTGGGTAAAAAATTTTAACAGACCTTTAAAATCTACGGAAAACATGAGAAATGCTGAAAATTTGGAATGGTTCCAATTCGATGACCATGGACTGTACATTATACATAGGTGTGTGAGTACAGAAATACATTGAATCGGCTAGGATCTTCAAGTTCCAGTGTTGCGGAGTTAAATCAGAGTTCTGTTGATCGTGGGGGTGTCCGGTACCGCGAGTAGGGGGGAAAGAAGTTCAAGTTAGCCTTAGCTCGGAAGACCGTTCGTGGCGGTTGGTCGGTTGGCGTGACTCGGTTCACGGATCGATAAGCAAACCGGAGGGCCCTCCGTTAACCAGCCTCGGGTCACGAGAATATCATTAAGCGTGCCGGTGGTTTTCCGACCGAACAAACGGATCCGGGCTGCTCGACTTTTATCGGAGCTGCGCGGCGGTTTGGTCCCCCGCAATGACAATAAAAAATGAGGTAACACGGGCCTGCGGCTTTTTAGACGCTCGCCACGTAATCCTGCGCTCACGTTTCCTTCGCCCGACGAGGCGGTTTCGACGATCGGCTTGGCGAACGCTCGCTCTTGGGGGTGGTTTCTGAATACGGGAACAGTTACACCAACCCCTTGCCTAATATCCTGCTTGCTCGATCAGTGATGTCGGATTTCTCCCTAAGAACTAGAGACCGCGGTTTGTGAACGTGCGCTAAATTCGTCAAGTACGAATTTAACCGTTGTTAAAAAGTTAACGTTCCTCCAAAAAATAGTAAACAATTTCTCAGAATGGCCATTCTTCAATCGCTGATACAGTCCCTGGCTATCGCATTAGAACTACTCGTGTTTTCCGGAAAATTAAAAGGCTTGTTGAAATTCTAGTTAATATAGTTTAGCAACTAATAGCACTATACATTGCTTCCATGGATATAGTAAAATTCCAATAGACCAACTATGTCGATGGAAGATTTATCACTAATAATAATAAACAATAATAATAGTAAACAATTTCTCGGAATGTCTATTCTTCAATCGCTGATACAGTCCCTGGACGTCGCATTAGGACCACTCGTGTTTTCCGGAAAATTAAAAGGCTTGTTGAAATTCTAGTTAATATAGTTTAGCAACTAATAGCACAATACATTACTTCCATGGATATAGTAAAATTCCAATAGACCAACTATGTCGATGGAAGATTTATCGCTAATAAATTGTTGAATGCCTGCGCAAGCAGATACTTGTAAACACTTATGTATACTAAACTCCCATTCGGGACACTAAAGGATCTGACAGAGGATTGGGACGAGGTGGAAAGAACAAATTTAAGCAAAGAAAAGATAGTAAGAAATAAAAGAGTAAGAGAAACAGTAGACTGGCTTTGGAGTGTCGAAGCAAAAAGGAAAGAAATAACTAAAAGAAAAGAGGAAGAGGCAATATTAGATGCAAGATAATAGGATTGATTAGAATAGATCAGATTAGATTAGATTAACAAATGGCATAGGATATGGATGAATGTGTGGAAGAATGGATGGATAGATGCATGGAAGGATGAGTGATATAATAGATCTGTGAAGCCAAATTCCATTTCTTGGTCGCGAGGCCAAAATTAAATAAATTCTTATTACTAAACTCCCATGCTGATAATAAAAAATCGAATTTCACAATTCGAAATCGGATTTCTGATTCGCATTTATTCGGGGACATACTGTGTAGAGATTTTCTCGTTGCGAAAAAGACATGGTCGTCTTCTATCGAAAATGAAAATTATACTACTGTAAGAGAAGGTTTCGTGAATGACATTGGGCATGCTGGCAAGGCCACTTTCGCCCCGATAAATGAAATCTAATCGAAGTAATAGCTGCCGGTTACTGTGAAATTTCCATAAATCCGCTTGGCGATTGTGCTTGGAAGGTCGGGCATTATATTTGAGCGGTATTCAACGTGTCCCCGTCTCCCTCGGTTGCGAGAAAGTAAACCGTAAGAACGGCCTTTCGAAGTGACCGGCACCGGCGATGTGTTCGTGCGAGCGAGTCGTCATGCGACACGAAAGAAAGTGCTGATAGAAAAGTGACTCGATTTTATAGAGGCGGACCTAATGACAGGACTCGGCCGCCTGGAAACTGTTTCCATAGTACGCTCCGTGTATACTTCCGCTGGCCGATTATACTCCGCGAGCAATAAACTGCTTCTTCGTGGACATGCGAACCATTATTACGCGGTGGGGAGATTGTAAAATCGAGTTGTAAGAATAATACTAACGAGTTACGTGCACTCACGTGCTAGACAGTTCGTTCGCGGTCGCTCGCAAAATTACGTCGCTATCACGTGGATCGGTCACTGCGGAACGGAATTGCGGTCAGTTGATCCCGCGATACACTGTCCAATCGAAAAAGACAAGGAAACAGTTGGATTGTCGAAGTTCGCCGAACACTTGGCGCAGCTCTAAGGAGATTTCCAACACTCTCTTTCTCGATGACCAACGTCGCGGGTAGCTCCTGACTTTAGAACTTGACATGGGGGTTGACGGAGGGGCGGCAGGGGCTGAAGAGGTAGGTCACGCGAAGAATGGGCGGAGATTCCAAAAATAGGACCATTATCGATAAGACCTAACCGAGGCGCTCCCGTAGGTGGAGTATAGAGCTCGAGATAGCCGATGGCAGGTGATAAAGCGGGGGTGTGGACGCAGGGGAGGGTAGAATGGGGTGAGTTAAGGGGTGGCGGTAGGTGATGATGGCGTTGAGCAAATCGGTGAAACCGTCAGAACCGCTGGTTCTTTTTTCTGCTTCCCCTAGGATGCCCCCCCTAACGAAAGAGGTGAGGCCAGCAGCCACGCAGCTCAGCGAAATGGAATAAAAGGGCGAGGTTATATTGCTGGCCCGATATTGCATTCTGTCCACACCTCGCGATACTTCCTGTTTGAGGAGCTTAATTGGATAGAACAGCGCGCGGGGGTCGTTCCGGCCCGGAATATTTTCTGCTTGGAGCTAGGATGCCGTTTGAAGGAGTGATTCGTCCGTGGGAACAATGATGGGAAGCTCGCAAGCACCGATTAGATTCATATTATTCAAACTAACCAACGACCGTGGTCCCGTTGAAAGCACCGGTTCTCATTCGATCACCGAAGTTAAACAATGTGGAACTTGGAATGGGCTTGAATGGGTGACCGCCTGGTAAAAACCCGGAAAGTGATGAATCCCAGATGCTTTTCACGCGTGTTGGCAAAAGGTAGTTCGAAACCCACCGTAATAAACAGTAGGTCCCGAAATTAGGCAATAGGGAGAGTGGAAAGAAGGTGGAGATTGATAAACGGATTTGGAACCCTGAGGGGACCAAATAATCATATCCACTTTCTTTATTCAAACTTCGAAATTATATATTGTAAAGGTTCATGTATTTCTATCGTTTCTCGATTAGGTCCGCTGTGAGATCGATTTTTGTGTAGTCGGGACTGTTCTTCTTGAGGAACCTGGGATTGGTCGAATGCTGTCAAGGCGACAACGGTAGATCACGAAATGACAGGGGTTGACTGTCAAGGAAGGCAACTGGCGAACAAGTCCGAACAATTCGGTTCTGCACAAAACGAGGTTTCCAACGGGGCGCCGTTGAGGGTAGCGCGAGTAAGGGGGTGGTAGGAAAAAGGCACAAGAAAGGCTTGAGTGGCGTTGTACGAGGGAATCGCGTGACTACTCACGGATCAATAGTTTGCTCGCATACGTATGTACAGGAGTCGGTTTGCACGAGACTTCGTTTAGGGGGTGGCGTTTGCACCGACCGGGGGTTACGGAGAACGAAAATCGGTGCTTGCTTCAGACCACCCCCCCCCCCCGTACAATTCTATTATATTATTCAAAGTTCCGACAATACCGAATCCATTGCGTACCCCCTTCAACTTGTACTTATCGAAGATACTTTAGAGCGTTTAGAAGATTCGACCCACAAAGTTGAGCCACGCGTATAATTTTCTTAAGTGGTACCCGTATAACGTATAACGAATGTATCGTGATAAATTGTCAGAAAGAAAAGAAGAAAATTCTCAACATAAACACGACGCTAAAAGAATTTTTTGTTTAAATAGAATTCCGCTTTCCTCTGCTGCAAATTGAAGTCAAGCCTGAATCATCCAACCTGACGTTTGTACACTTGATTATTTAACGTGACTGTGTGTACTCCATACCCTCTACTTTTAAAAATAGTCTAACTTTCTTACCGAGCATGCTCAATGTTATTGGACTTCAGTATACCCTTATTCTATGTTCCGTTGTTGCAGAAAATATTCACCCTTGGACTGTTGGGATTGAATATATAATTTCTGTTTTCTTACTGTTTCTATCCTTCGAGAGTGGAGAAAGATAGTGTAGAACAACATCGAAGCTTGCCACAGTATACCAATGCTCAGTGAATGACTTAAACTCACTTCAGGGTCACCTAAATATTTTAAATCGTACACGATCTAATTTTCTTACGGAACGATGGACTGAAAGAAGGTGGGTTCAACGACTTTACAGTTGAACCGTAACGACGAAACGTGAGTGCGTTCGATGGAATAGCACAGAGTCTTTCAATAAGAAGTGTTATTTAACGTTATTAAGAAATGCGGTTTTTACAGTGAACTACTAGAAACTTGGAATTTTGTTTAGCGATGAGTTATAAGAATGAGATCATAAGTTGAAAAGAATGTCAGCCCTCAAATCGTGAGAATAATCCTGCCCTAACCGGATACATGTTCCTACAGTCTATCGATTGTACATAGATCTAGTTCCATAAATACCAACTGTTTCCCTCTATTTTTATCATTAATAAGTTTTTTTATTTGTTTACTGTCCTACCATACAATCTAGAGTAGTATATTTACGATTGTTAAATAACTCTAGCCTTTAACAATTCGTTAGTTCGCTTATTTAACAAGGACTTTTTTGAAAAATGTACCTGTTCGTTTCCATACAGGTTCTTCCAAGAGTTTAAGAGTACTTTTCCCGATAATAAACTTATTACCACTGTCGCAGGGGTTGATGAGGGCGAATCTCCGATCACGGGTGTAAAAAATGGTAAATTATAAAGCATAAATCCGTGAAGAGTAGAGAGGGGAGGGAAGATCTTTTGCGGCGATAGTTGAGGAACTACCGGCCGGAAACGAGGGCGAAAATCGTTCTCCTTGTGATTTGAACGTGTGCCGCGGCGTTACACCGCGGTACAACCCTTATTACTGCGCGGCTCGCGAGTGAGAGACTCGAGTGGAAGTGCCGTGGCACGAACAGAGAAGGTGGAACAAGGTAGTAGAGCCTATCTACCGGCAGTAATGGCAGGTCGTATCGATCGTGACGAAATGTTCCTGGAAACGTGACGAGCTTCGGGCTGCTTTCGCTCGTTCATTTATCGGCCGCACGGCTTGCGTACGAGCTTACGAGCACCCCGCCCATCAAATTTGCGTTTTCTGCGTGTGCATCACCTTCTTCCGCATCTTGGGAGATTGGTCAACCTGCAGCAAACTTTTACCTGTGTCTCTTGCAGTGACTCTTGGAGCTTGCGATGACTAGTTTGTTTCAGGTTAGCCCTCATACGTTTAGGGTGAAAATTCACTCATTCAATATTTCGGCATACTGTAAAATTATTCATTCTTCTATGTCTACGGCGTGAGATGTATTTCTTTAACTCTTAAATGCACGATGTTTTGCATATTGCGCATTTGCAAGGCGCATATATATACACATACAATCATTTTTTATATAAAAATTCAATATAAACCTCAATAATATTAAAACATCTATGTAAATTCCATATACAAAAATTTTAAACTACATAAAATGATATTGGCGCACTGGTTCCATATACAAAAATTTTATATATGAAAATTCAATATATATAAATATATATATAAATCTTTATTTTATCCCCTCGGGGTTACAAATACATTTTCCATCCTCCCTTCTTCCTCTCATCCGCCTGTATCTGCTCTTACAAACTACTCTTATTTCTAACTTATATACTACTTACATCTACGCTTAGCCTACTTTAGAGAAAGAAAGAGCGAAATATATTTACAATAAACTTACTTACTAACTTACTAAACTAAACTATTTATTATTTACCAATTTACCAGTTTATCAATTTTTACCGTGGAAAGTAGACTTACCCAACCACTTTCCCCAGCAAACTGGAGACCAAAACTTTTCAACTTTTCTTAACCCTTAAATTACCAAAGGGCAACACAATGCATTTAAGGGTTAAACAGTGGCGCTGTAAATGACACCTAACGTTTCGATTGGACGTGTAAAATGGGTGAATTGTTATCCTGGTCTCTTTCGTTCTCTTTCTTGGTTCGCTGGAGTTTACAGCTGTACGTTTCCGTAAGTGGCTTCCCAGTTCGATCACGGAAACATTTTTCTCCGACACCCTGGCGAACGCGTCCGGCTCGGCGCCCGGTGGCGGCAAGGGACAACGCCGACACGGCTATACAGCCACGTTTATGTAAATTCTGCTCGGGTTGCATGCGTGAACGCACGGGAATAAATACATAAGGATGAGTGGCGGAATCGATACGCCTTTACCGAGAAAGCGCCAACGAAAAAGTCCATCAATCATTTTGTATGCTGCCGGAATTGTGGCGCGCGCGTACCAAGAGTTTCGTGTGTCCGCTACACGCAAATGAGAATGGCAGAGAGAAAGTGGGGGGGGGGGGGGGGGGGGGGGGGGGGGGGGGAGAGAGAGAGAGAGAGAGAGAGGGAGAGAAGAGAAAGGGAACCGAAGAGAACGAGGGGAGAAAAGTAGGAAGATAAAGGGAGGTTCCGTGGCAATTTATTTATGCCTTAGGATGCGAATCGATTTACTCAATTACAAGGTATGCCAGTGTGAATGGAGGAAACGCGAAATCATCTAGATCTCCGCGCTCGATTAAAGAGGCGGCGTTCGATTCTATTTATAGATCACGGATGGGCGGAGTGCATCGTTGTTCCACGGGTTTTTACATTAAATTGCAAGGAAATAATAATTGGAGAGGAATTTGTTGACTCCTCACCGAAGGTTCTACCGCATTCCATTTACATTTACCCCTCGCACATGTTCTACCCCCTTATAACACGGCACTGTGAAAAACATAAGAGGAAAAAGAAATGCTATAATCCTATAACACGATATGCCAATAACTAGACTGCGGATCTTTAAATTAAAAATGCAAGACGTGTGACAATTAAC
>CM052341.1:16518591-16542869 GCA_028455595.1 Lasioglossum vierecki
TAGTGAGCTTGTTCTTATGAACTCTGTGGCTGGTACTTCCAAGGAACCACCTCCGTAATCACACTTCACCAATTCGCTTGGGATTTAACCTCTTACGATTTGATGTAGGTGGGTTTCTTCGGAACAACATTTAGGGTAGTTGTCCCTATTAGTGATCATGTCGCCATTAACCTTTTGATTGTGGAATATTGTAAGCAGTTACCGTAACAGAGGACGGAATTATTTTTTATATGCGCCTACACTATTGGTTTCTCCGGACGGAAACATGTATGTATACAGTAAACACCCTTTTACTGTCTGGGTTCGTGGGCACGATCACTGCTCAGTGCTATTAATGTAAACGGGCTTAACCTATTTTTTCCGACATTATAAATTAAACAGTACATATGGCTTGCATGTTATCGATGTAATTCCTACTTATCGTTACTTAATTTCTTTGTTTTTCCAACTTTTCTCGATAGGCGTATGTGTTCACTGAACTTAAGCATCAAACTACAATTAAATGTTGGCTAACGCGACCGGTATCCTTGATGATGTTAACACGGTTAAATAACCAAGTAGAGCAGGGGATAGTGATATATTTAACTTTTATTACAACTGCGACTTAATTGGTTAACATCTTATTATGAGGTAGCATTCTTTGCGCCACATTAACACACATACCGATGTGTGTGCGTGTGTGTGTGTGCAACTCAATATTCTCAATTAAAGTGTACAGTATACTATACAATATACAATACAATATTCTGCACTACTATACTGTATACTATACAATATACTAGTACTATACTGTATACTATACAAAATACCATTACTATACTGTATACTATACAATATACCATTACTATACTGTATACTATATGTACTATTCTGTATACTATACTGTACTATGCACGATAACGAAATTGAGAAAATGATAATATCTACTTTCCATAGAAAGTTTAAGGCACGTTTTGTTCAAACTAAGATAAAAAAATGACTTTTGTGTGCCAGTGCATGGCGGCTAAATGATTTCTCTGACGAACGCATAAAACTCGCAGTCTAGTAATACTAATAGCAAAAGAGTAGAAACATTTCAGAACCGGAACAGAATCTCGCAGCTGTCGCTCTCTTATCCTCCCAGAGCTGCTCGGAGAGTCGCGTGACATTTAATCCGGCGCAGCAAAGTCGAGACACAAAAAAGAAACGTTAATTTCACCGGGCAGCCCTCTCGCATTTGCAACCTGTCGCAATAGGGGCTCCTTATCTACGGCAGGTGTGCGTCCCTCAGAAAATGTGGGCGCATAATGAAATTCTACGTGGCACGTTCCAAGGTGTTCCACCGTCGGTTCTTCCTTTCATTGTTCACTGGAGCACCACCAGTATACCGTTCCATTGTGGAAAACAGGAACGGCGATCGTAACCTTGATATTGGCCTGCCACCATCATCGTCTGGAAATGCGTTTCGACTGCTACGTGAATTCAAGGAATACACACTTGCAAATGTTGATAAACCAATTTCGAAAAAATGCTCTCTTCGGAATGTACATAATCATAATAAATATTGTGTGGAACGTTTCATTAAATTGCTATACACATATACAGATTTATTGTATTACTATACATATAAATATTATTTTATATATTTATATTACTATAGATACATTGTTTTATTTTCTCGTGAGCAGCCAGCAGATCTATGTGCAAAATGTAAATTTTCTACCGGTATTGCAACGAACTGGAGTGAAATAGAAACTTATTTTCTTTCTCCATGTGTCTAATAGGTTGAAAATAATATAAGAGATGAAAACCGAGTCATGTTTTCTATGTGCGAAATATTTAATAAAAATAGTATTTTGCCATGATAATATATTAGATATACAATTTTATATTGTAATATTAATATAATTCATCTATGAGAATTATCTATACACGAATATTTCTTCTCAAATCATGAATGGACTTACACCACTTTCATAATTAATGGATTATACAATTTATTAGATAGATGTACAAATAATCGCTGATAAATCTGAATTATTCGGAATTTATATTTTATAATCTGATCATCTTTTATTTATGAGAGCAGGGGAAACGAAATAATATTGTCGTCCTGTTTCAATATTTATTTATTTATTGTTACAGATGTTAATATTTTTATATTTTTGGTGTCTCCCTCGTCAGGTTGGTGGTAAATCTAAAATTCAATAATTCGCCTCCTCTAGAAAAAGGAAAAAAATCACAATTTAAACGAAGAAATACTATAACTTCTGCTTGTAAGTTCTAATAGCAACGAACTTAGCTGTGAATCGTACGAACGTAAACAACAATGATTGAATAAAACCTATTTAGAGTTTTATAAATGATTGTACCTCTCTACTTCGACGATTAGACAGCGGATTTTATGCATTCTTAAGAAAAAGATATATATAAGCATAATTTAGAACAATAAAGAACATTAGGTGAACTTATAAATATTTATATATTATTTTCAGCCTGTTGAACGTGTCGAAAAGGCAAGTAAACTTTTATTTCACACCGGTTTGTTGCGATTCAGGTGGAAAATTTTTCTTTTGCATAAAGATCCACTGTCTGTTGGCAATAAATAAGAAACAGGCGTTACAAATGAGCGAATGAACTTGCAACATAATTATCAGAGAAGATGTTCATGATGAATCGGTATCCAGCAAGTGATGGCATTGCAAGATCCACGATTATACACTACACATCTGTGAATTCTTCCAGTGCCAAGACCCGCCAGAACCTTCCCGGAGTCCTTAATCTTCGTTTCCTTCACTTTACCTTCGTTCGAACGTCAAAGCTTGCGCAATACGTGTCCCCTTTTTCTCTCACGCTGACCTACTGTTTACAGAAAACACGTGACTCTCGCGGAATCGCCAGATCAGGGGAACTGACTCGAATTCATCATTCAAACGCTAAGGGTTATATAGACTGTGGATCTCATTGCGTAGATGACATTTAGAACCGCACGAATGTCATAAGGATTAATTTATTATTACACGATTCGTTATCATTCAATATATATAATGGGTTTCAAAGTTTATACACCAATCTCCTTCTCTTTTCCACTAACACCTATCGCTTAATCGCAGCCTATTTCAGCCAATTCTAAAGGGATCTACTGTTTTATGGTGGATTCCGAACCACCTAGGGCACCACAGTATTTACATAACACATAGAATATTTCCAGAGATGCCGGCGGTGGGATCGAACCCACTGAGCCATTGCGCGCTCATATAATATTTCAACTATTTCTATTAACATTTTTTACTTGGTTTCTGTTTGTCGCAATTGATGCAATTCTATTAGGATTACAGGGCTGAAAATCCGCTCTCCCCTCCCTTAACAACCCCAATTTTCCATCCTTCGAATTTCAGGCTACATGCAATCACTTGACAAGCTTCGATCGGACTCGGATCGCAATCGGTGGGATTATCACGCGAGTGGAAAATCAGTCGCAAAAGCGAGGTCATTTATAACAGAGAACGAACGATAAGAATCGGTTCGCGGTATAGTTTACAAAAACATTTTCTCCCGAAGCTATAAACACTTCGCTTCCTGCAATAATCGAGACCGTCTCGCCTCATGGCGTCCCGCTATTCATGGCTGATGTCACGGAAGTACGACAGCTGCGATTTCTATTACATATGTTGTAAACAGACTTATAAACATATGTGTATGTTTGTCTTTCGGAACCTCCAATTTGTTAACTTTTCTGAATAGAAAAATTACTATGCCAAAATGTTGTTCGTATCATCGCGAACATGTCAGTATCTAATCACTTACTAAACATTAACACTAAACCTACGGAGCATCGAAACCGATTAAAATGTTTTACCTTGTAAAAATAACGAGGTTCTGTTCATTTAAATTTCGCGCAACTTTTATTACAATGTGTGCTTGGATAAAGAAATTGATCGGATCAATTTTCATGTGGGCCACCTTCATAATTTGAATAATTGTGAAATGGGAAATATAAAACCGGCAGCGTTTTTATAATTAACAAAATTACAACAAAATGGAGAAAACAGTGGGTAATGGAAATATTCTAGCTTGAAAGAAATGCTTTATTTTCGAGTTGAAATACCTCGCAGTGCAAAACATTCCACTTGTACATTAATGGGCAAAAGGTGTCCCTTTTTGCCTTCTCGTTAACTTGTCCGGAGAGTTTCGCTACGATCGCACCGAAGATAAACCGAAACGGAACGGCACGAGTTACGCGATATCGTTGCCGAATAAGCATTGTAGGAATTATCGGCGAGGATCGGCGAAAATACAATACGCGAGAACGGACGAAGAAAATGGATTGGTTCAGCTGGCGTGGAAGGAGGCCCGTCGTTGTGCGGGGGAATTTATAGCGTCAGCAGATGACGATACAGTGGCGGACAAAAGAAAATTCAAATATCAGTAACGTATACGATAACTGTCGCAATTTTGACAAACTGAAATTTTATTTCGAAGCGGCAACGAATTTCTTGTAACTGTTTAAATAGTTTGTTTCAAACGATGAAACAAGCAAACAAGCTGGGTGGACAAAGGTAAGTTTCTCGAACGAATGACTGATCCAGATTAGATGAATGTTATCAACATTTCAACATATAGAAATTCCAATCTTAAACATTCTTTTATCCGTCACTGTAGGCGAGACGAGTTCTTTTGTCCGAATACGGTTGAAAATATGTGCAGAAAATGTTTCGAGTCGTTAACCTCTTAGCTTCTTTTATCTCTTTATCTTTGCAGAGGTACAAATAGACTGTAGAAATTGCAACGCGCGAGCTAGAATCACAAATGTATGTGTGAGTGACAAGAGAAAATGGCGATGAATGGTCAAATTGCAATACAGCAATTCCACAGCCATGAAACTTAAATATTATTATTACGAATCAACTTAGTTTTCGTAGCAACTATTCCCTGCATAATTAAGAGTATGTTATATTAACTCAGTTGCAGTTAATGTAAAATACGTACAGTGAGAAAATTGAACTATTATATGAAACTAAACGTTTTTGCACCACGTGTGTGTGTGTACCCCTTTATTCACAACCATGCACTTCGATTTCAACCATTTGAATCACTATCGTCCGCGAATGCAGTCTCATCTTGGAAAACTGTCTTTCCCCAATGAAATAACAATAAAACAAAAGAATACTTGAAATTTTCTAAAAGCCTAATTCAGATAACAAAATTATTAATCTCTAAAATTGAAAGTAAATGTACCGAATTTAAAGTAAACCATTTCAGCTCACTGAAACCACAAAAACAAAGACAAACCAGCACCTCTGCCAGAAACAATATCAATTTTCACAGACAACAGAATGGTCACAAAGAGACAAACGAACACCAAATAAACCGAAGAATGTGTCGGGAATCAAACAGAACTCCAAAAACGTCAGCACCGGTTGTACCACCTTCGTTCGAATGAATCTAAGGAAAAGTCAAAAAACGTTGAGTGAGTCGAAAATTGAGGTAGAAGTTCACAGAGACGAAACTCGATCGACGGTTAACCGGTTTGGAAGTAGAACTGGCATGTTGGAGCTACTTCCGGTCCGCGGTCGCGGCGATTGCAACTTTAAAAATATCCTGATGTGCGACGGGGGGACGGTTCGCGAATTTCTGCGTGGGGAACGCGAAACGAAATGAGAAACGGTGCACGGACCGAGCTCGGCACACGAACTGAACACGAAAAACCGGACGGGTCCCATCGTGAGACTTCGGTACCGGTCGCATTGTGTCGTTCCTCCGTGTGCGGCGTACCGTTCGGTTCCGTCCAGTTCCACGGAAACCACGGTACCGATGCGATGGGCCCCTCGAGCCTGCAACCTTCCTTTCCCCCTTTCCCTTTCCAACGTCCACGTCTCCCTGCCTCTACCTAAATCTAACCAACGTGTCCCCGTAACTTCGGTTTCATCGCTATTACTAGACTGCGGATTTGATGCCGTTCATCACCAAAATGTGCACGTACATTTTCAGACAGTGAACATGTTAGAAACATTTAAGGACATCAATGTATTAAGTTCAGCTTAACCCCTTTGATAGACGAGTACAAACGTCGAAATTTTTCAAGGGATGATACGTTTACTGCAATATAAAAATATGTTTACTTTCATTTTTTGAAACGTCATAATTTTTCTTATTCAGTTATTTCGAATAAATATGTATTTCTAACACCTGAATGTACCAGCTTCTTTTCTTTTGTGCTACGCGAATGAAAATCGCGCAAGACGAAACCACGTGGATGTCTATCTACCCCGGGTAGATGGAGAGTGTATTTCTGAACCGGATAATATAAATCGACCGTATATCGCGTTGTCTTCCCTATACCCCGACATCGTCTTACCGCGGTCGTTTCTCCGGTGGTTCCCCTTTCACCCTGTTCGCTCACCTGTCGGGCCGCGAGTTCTCACTTGTTTTTCTTTCCGCCCTCATCTCCCTGCTGCCACACGACTTTCGGCCGCCGACGACTGACCGGGACTGGCGAGGCGGCGCGCCAGCAAATGTGCCCGCGGGGGTGGCCGTTCGCCGCGGCTGCGCCCCTTTTTTCGTGTCGAGCCACCCCCTCCAGCTACACCTCGCCGATCCGCGAATCCCCTGTACGCGACACCCTCCCCTCGCTCTCCCCACCCCTCTCTGCCAACGGGCAACAACTTCCTCATTTTTACCCTCTTTTCCTACCCCTCTCTCTCTCTCTTTTTCTTTCAACCCTCTCGGTTAACCCTAGCTTCGGACCGACGACGCTTGCGGGTAATTTGTCGCGCGCCTCGCTGTTGCAAAATTGTTTGCAATCGAAGGGAGGAGGTGGGCGAGAAGGGTTCGACCTCTTTAAGGATTGTCCACTATATGTTTCGCTCGAGGGGTTCCTATGTTCGACTTTGTCGAACTCGTTTTGCGATCCTCGAGGGGTTCAGTCTAAGTGAGGATCGCAACCTCTTTCCGGGGGTGTTGTTTACCTGAATAGGCTGAATGGATCGAGTATAGAGATCATTCTAGTTTTGGTTTGTAGTTTTCCATAGGCGGACAACTAGGGTGCTTCTTGACTGATTGGTTGTGTTACTGATGCTACCTTGATATGTGCCAGCTAATTGGGGTAATTCTTAGGGGTAATGTAAATTATTCAATATTTACAAATGGTGTACAGTTGCACTTCTTCAGTACTTTATACTTTTAATACAGTATATTCAACGAGCATTAGTGAGCACGGTTCTTGTTAAAAATATTTTAATGTTTATTACCTATTTACTAGGTTTTCATATATTTCTATTACAAATATTTTAAATGTATTTATCATTTACTAGGCTTTCAGACGTTTCTGTTAAAAATATTTTGGTATTCGTCATTTACTAGACTTGCAGACATTTTTATTTAAAACATTGTAATGCTCGTTAGTCATTTGCTAGACTTTTAGACGTTTCTTAATTACAATTAATGTGTCCAAATAAGCATAGGGAGGATCAGAAATTGTAAGAGAATTAAATTTGTTGGAACCGTTACCGGAAGCACAATTTACTAGGCTTGCAGACATTTTTATTTAAAACATTGTAATGCTCGTTAGTCATTTGCTAGACTTCTAGACGTTTTTTAATTACAATTAATGTTTCCAAATAAGCATAGGGAGGATCAGAAATTGTAAGAGAATTAGATTTGTTGGAACCGTTACCGGAAGCACAATTGTATTCGCAGCCATTCGCAAGATACCCGTATGAGGTGGGAGTAGCAAGTATGCTACGGCTGGAATCCGCGAGAAATTTTCACGGGAAGGAAAGAAACAGGTAATACGGGTCGGGAAAACTGGAACGTCCACGTTCCACCCACACTTCTATCGCCGATCGATAATAACACGTCGCTCGGACCTACACATCGCTGGCATAATCAATACGCGCTGATATATCTGTAATAGGAGCGAAAGACAGGCCGCCGGGAAATGGTAAAGGGGGAGACGTGTACCGATGATAGATCGTTGACGGACAAGCACGATACACAGCTTATCGCAAAACGGCTATTCGCCGAGAAAATTGTGCGCACCTCGGGACGACACTAATCGTTCGCCCGGATGCCGCGCGCGGGAAATTGCACACGTGCTTTCCGCTAAATATCGGTCGATCCCATAAATCGATTCCCGGAATCATTCCCATCCGACGAGAATCAGTGCAACCCGTAAATATATCACTACACAGCGTCACCCGTATTTTTTCAGATTTTTTAACGTATTGGCTAACCACCGATCAGCCGAGCCTATACGTTTCGGTCAACAAGATAGATGTGGGATTTTTATGAAAACAATTTTTATCACATATTCAGGTGGAACAGATATTTTAAAAGTTTAATATTATTGGGAGTAACAACGATTTCATTGGAACATATGCTACAGTAGTAATTCAGGGATAATATTAAAGATTTTATTGAAATATTTTACAATAGTACTTTTATAGAAAAGTTTAATAACATTGAGGAGTAATATTAACGATCTTATATAGTTCCACGGAACTACAATTTTTGTAAATGTATAGTTAACAAATTCCCATAAAATAATGTTAGAAATATAACATTAGAAATATTGAAAAACAAAAATCAATTTAATCCCTCGTGGGGGTTCTTTCATCGACCGATGATAAAAATAAAGCTTTACCGACTAGAGATAGCTCGGTGCTTAAAATTTATTTATATGTCCGTGTATTTCGTAAATTAATTGTTGGAGATGTAAAAGTTCTTTTAAAAAGTGGACTACTAAAATGGTTTTTTAACGTTCTCCAGATATTGAGGCGAATGGTATTGATTAATGGAATGTTACCGACGTGTACCTATCCACCCACCAAGGGGTGAACATACCCTCAACCAGGGTGGGGATTTAGTAGGAGCTCTCTCGTACGATTCGAATGGTTCTTCAACAATCAGTTTCTGTGGAACAGTCGGATTGCGCAGTGCTCGGTGTCTCTGTGATGATTCAATATTAAAGCTGAACGTGGTCAAGGTTTTGAAATAAACAAACGTCGAATAAATTGTACGTGTTACCATTCTCCCATTTTCTTAGATCAAGACTTTACCGTATTCTTAGTTTAATGTCATTGCAAGGGTTGTACAACCAAATGAAGTATTTGCTGTTTTATATTACCGAATTAAAAATAGAGAGTTAATTGCTACGCGCGTTTCATGGTAGAGTAAGCAATGATTATAATAGCGATTGAATTAACTGGCCATAAATTTGGATTTCTTCAAAGCATACAAAGAGAAGCAGCGATGCGTGTCCCGTGAATGTGTGCATCTCATCCGAGTGTTACTATGATCACGTTGCACATACGCGAAATAATAGTGACTTGCACACAGTTGCACAGTACACTTACGCGTTTACGGGATGCATACATTATGCATGCACTGATGTTGAATGGATACGAAAGGAAAATGGTGAGACGAAACTACTATGTTATATAATACGCAAATTATTCCGCTATACTAACGTCTTCATACTTATGCTGTTCTGTTCAAATTAAGAGCGTGAAGAGCAAACACTGAGACTAAGCTTGCTGGAACCAATAACGAGGATCGAGTAAGTGATCGATGCATACTGTTTGTAAAATAGGTATTATAGTCTTTTCAAATATGTAAGATAAGTATTTCATTTTTTTTAAATGTGTAAAATACGTATTTCTTTTTAATAATAAACTATATTTTTCAACACCCTGCAATATCAACAATTCGTATACATTGCACATGAAAGTTCAAAACTAGCTGTTTTCAGAATTAAATGCTAATTATAGCTTAATTCAATAATGATTTTTTAAATATGTATAATAGCTATTTTATATATTTCTCTAAATATGTAAAATAGCTATTTTAGGTTTTTCAAATATGTAAAACGAGTATTTTATTCTTATTAATAATAATCTATATTTTGCAAAACCCTGCAATATTAACGATTTGGATACATTGCACATGGAAGTTCAAAACTAGATCTTTTCAGAATTAAATGGTAATTATAGCTTAATTCAATAATGATTTTTCAAATATGTATAATAGCTATTTTATATATTTCTCTAAATATGAAAAATAGCTATTTTAGGTTTTTCAAATATGTAAAACGAGTATTTTATTCTTATTAATAATAATCTATATTTTGCAAAACCCTGCAATATCAACGATTTGGGTACATTGCACATGAAAGTTGAAAACTAGATCTTTTAAAAATTGAATGTGAATGAATGGCCTGATTTAATAATAATAATGGTTTTTATAAAACGAGTAAAATATAAAGCTAACAAACATTTTATTTTCCTAGTTCATTTGGATAAGGACCAGCAAAGAATTGCATTATCAAGGACAAAACCGTCATCTTCCCAGCGCACCCTAAAGGAAGTAAGGTACTGCTGATGCAATGATTGCAAGCTTTGATTTAATCCCGTCACCGGTTCCCTTAGTACCAAGGCTTCTATCTTTATCTCCAGTTCTCACGATGCTAACGGTACCGAATTTCTCGAGGATCACTGGTCGTAACACAGGATGCAAATTCGTCCGATGTACCCTCAGAATTCGATAGCGCTTCCGGTTTCTCTAGTCAAGCTCGCCTAAGTCCGGTGTGCTCAAGGGCATTCATAGTACCTCTCGTACCGTGCTGTGTGAAACGCTATTTCAGCTAGTAAATATTTTACATCCACTCTTAATAAAAGTCCACCAGATAAATGAATAAATTTAATAAATCTATTAGATAAATTGATAAATTTTTTATGAAGTTTATGAAGCTATGGAATCTACTGTTCTCCGACTTTTTTTAATGAAATTTAAAAATTTTCTGTCTAACAATCGGCCAAGCCTGTGTCGCAGAACTACACGTACAGTTTCACAAAAGGAAATGACGTGCGGACAATCACCGCTTTTCTTTTTCTGTCATCCACGTTGATCAACCGTGTCCCATATCGGACCAGCCAATAAGGAGCTTGCGAAACGTTTTACTCAGAATCACAGTGTCCGAGTGGCGTACTTGAAATTTCTGTACATATAAGACCCGATGGAAAGTAAGCAAACACGATCAGCTGGACTTTCGTGAAGTCGTTTCACAAACGGTACACGTGACTACCTATCAAAAGCAATACTTCGCGGATGTTCAAGTCGTGCGGTGCAATTCTAAAAAAGTTTTTGATTTCGAAAGTGTCTCCATTCAATTCTGTCCCCGACTAAATATTCTTCGAAGTTTGTTTTTAATTGAATCGCGAATGGAGCGGAATACTTTCGGCGCCGTTTCACTGCTTTTATTACGACGAATCGATGCCGCGCGAAAGTTCGTGGCTACTACATCTCCAAGATTTACGGGATTTATTGGATTATCGTCGGTTACTTTTAAGCGGTGAAACGTCTCAGACGTTAACGCCTCGACAACGGTCATAAAACGCGGACTTTCGCATGCATCTGCCACCTTTCGATGGCGAAAGACTGCACTCTCCCTTGAACGCATGTGCTTTAAAAATCAGCTGGGAAAAACTTGCTCTCCTGTTTCACAAATATAAATAAATTTTTAGATTTACGTCATTATTATTACGCATAGCAAACAATGTTTCTGATGGTACATTTTTTTGTAGGTGGACGTGTAAAGGACATATGAAGGTCATTAATGTTTTTATAAATGGAATCATATATTTTTTATTGCATCAGCTGATGCTCCTTCATATTCTTTACAGAAAAGTATTAATCTATTTGTGTAAAAAAATCATTAGTTTAGGAGATATTTTAATTATAATGTCTATTTACAGAAAAGGTTCAATGTGGCGACCATTTGCATCAGAACACTTTCTGAATCGAGAAGATGATTTCCTAATAAATTATAATTAAAATATCTCCTAGACTAATGATTTTTTTACACAAATAGATTAATACTTTTTTTGTAAAGAATATATGTCCTTTACACGTCCACCTACAAAAAAAAAAATGTACCATCAGAATGTGCCCCGCTCAAAACCATTCAACTGCATTTGAAACATTGTTTGCTAAACGTAATAATAAAGACGTAAATCTAGATGGCAAAATATAACGTCCACCCTGTATGAAATGGGACAAGATTGAACGCATTTGAAATAACAAATAACCATTTGCATAATGAAAATTTTGAATACATTGTTATTTGTTTTTTTCAAATGACAAGAAAAATTTATTTGTACTTTTATCCATACTCTAAGATGATGGTTCAGCGTAGGCTCCAAATTGGACCACTCTCCCTTCGACAGAATCTGTATGTGTAACCCGACAAGCGAAGATAGAAACGGAGAGATCTTAGCCAGAAAATCACGAAGCGTTTTCTCGGTTGGGGAGCAAGCTTAATTGCGCGGATCCCGTTCTAACGAAGTTGCGGGAAGAAGTTAATAAACCTCGAGTTGAGCAATCAACGCCGATCCATCAGTTATACTCCGCTGGGTAAAACGTTCCGTAGCGTGGAAGAAGCAACCTGTCGTTACCGCAGCCACTGGTCAGCGAGAAATCTTTATCTAGCCAGGCCTGCGACCGTAGATCTCGAGTGTCTCTTCAGTAACGCTGGTCCGTCACCTGTCGCAATCGCAGAATCGATCGGATCGAGCCACGGTGAATACAAAAAGCCGGAGATTCTTTGATCGGCGCGCCGAAGAAGGAGAAGAAGAATAATACAAAAAAGAAAAAAAACTGGAAAGCAATTTATAACGCTATAGATATAGGTAGATGTGTTACAGTAAATGTAACAAACTAGTGAATATTAAACTGCGGATTTTTATACGAAACATAAATATTCTGCATTGATTGTGAAAAGCAGGAATAACAGAAAAATTGTTTTCATCCTTTAATGAATAATATTGGGTCTATAACTTAAAAACCGGATTATTTTTTGAGAAATTTGAACGTTTATAAAGGAAAATTTTGTATAATTCTGTTATTCAAAATATTGTCCATCGGAAGTTACAACATTTCCCCATCTTTCTGGCAATTTGTAGATGCCATCCCAAAAAACCGGTCATCTTTTGAATCAAAGAACGAATCGAACTAATTTTTGATGCCTTGGACTGAAGTGAAGCGTATTCCGGAAAGTGCATTCTGCATCGACCGAAACAAATGGTAGTCAGAAGGCGCTAAGTCTGGACTATATAGCGGGTGGGACAGAACTTCCCATCCGCTTTTTTCCAAACAGTGTTTAACGGGTTTAGCAACATGTGGCCGAGCATTGTCGCGTTGGAAAATCAATGTCTCGTGTCTGATCTCTCATTCTGGCCATTTTTTCTTCAATGCTCTCTTTAAGTTTTCGGTGATCGATTCCGCAAGCTCTTCCTGTGTTTGACACGAGTTTTGATCGAGTAACGCTTCCAATTCTTCATCTTCAAACTTTTTCGACTGTCCAGGCCGCTCTTTGTCTTTGATGTCAAAATTGCCACTTTTAAAGCGTTGAAACCACTTGAAACACCGTGTTTTCGCAAGAGCATGTTCGCCATACAATTCCACGAGCAAACGATGACTTTCGACTGCAGTTTTCTTTGCAAAAAAGTAATTCAGCAAAAGTTCGCGCGAATGCTGTTTCTTTCGCCAATTTTCAAAATTTTCCATGATTGAAAAAAATATGATGCGCACAAGCAAATCAAACACTGTTGACTGATTTTGCAGGTTATGATTAGAGCTTCAAAATTACGTGTATGTCAATGATTTGCTACAGCACATACACAAATGTTGGCATCTAATGTCAAATTCCGGTTTTTAAGTTATAGACCCAATAGTATTTTAAAATTCTTCTAACGTCTTCACTATTTCTAGTCACAGCTACTCATTTTTGTCGTAAATACATAAAATCCACGTCCGGTGATTCATCCTGTACTAGACTAGAAAGATTCAGGTGTTTAGTTCGAGCAGCAAGTTCATTAAAAAAAAGCAAAACAGATTGCGTTTATCGTAACTGTTAAAAATCGGACATTTCGTATGCAACAACCTGCTGGCATGTCACGTGGAGAAATTGTCCTCGTTTCTGGCCGGCATTTCTCGATCAAGGAAGACGGTTAGCTTCAGTCGATCGTGAGGTAATTCGAGGATCGAGGGGATCGAGGAAGCAAAAGCGAACGAAAAGGAAACGAACCGTGCCGTTGTCACGATGAAAAGTGTAACGTTATCTGGGTTCGTGAAAAGAGGGGGTTGGTTGTCGTTGACTAACCGCGGGAACTCGCAAACCCGCTTCGTTAGAAGATTAACTTGGCAATTAAACGAACCCCGGAGCAGCGCGCTCGCGATCTTCTCTTTTCGCGATTCGATCGCGTCGCGTGTAGCAGAACCAGGAATGGCGAGAAAGTAACCGTGATTAGGGGGATCGTTATCCGGATCGCGCCGAACCGAACTGGAAAAATGGATTCCCCACGAGACGGATGCTATCAGAAATCTCTGTTACAACCTTATTAATTAGAAATATGGCGGGGCATCGTGTAACACGATTAAAATAATTACTACCACACCCGAGTTTTAACACATAGGCAGCTAGAATTATTTTTACGTTGCCCACGGTTCAACAGTTTATACGACGCATTGTTTTACACATTCTATTTGTTTCTCCAAAAACAAGTTTTGGTGTTTTGCTCAAGTACCTGATTAACTCAAGTACCAAAAATGTTTCTGTAACTTAAATTCATGAACACTCTCTACCTAATGGCACACACACAGATTAAAATTGCCGAATTCATGACATTTCTAATTTATTCACACGTCGCTGCATAGTGTATCATCTAGGTACACGGTAGTGCTCCAGCTCCTTTTACAAGAAACAACTTAGCCGCTTTTTAGAAGCTTGCACACTTGTTAAATGCTATCATGTCTCAACATTCACAAAACATTAATCTTCCAACATTAGTAGGTTCCAAAATATAGGACCTCAAAAATCGCTTTTCTCACTGACTAACTGACTGACAGATCATCGAAACCTTTCGGGTACTTCCCATTGACCTACATAGCTTGAAATTTGGTACATAGGTCCATCATAACAAACACTCAAAGGAATAATTATCAAAGTATGAAATGTTACACCTTAAAGGGGTTGTATTGAAAAAAAACATTATGAAATAGTTACGTAGGATAGAATATAGCAGCATAACATACATAAATATACGTTTTATTAGCTTCGAAGTCGCAACAAATACTGATGAAAAAAACAATCAACAAAAATCGATGAAATCCCAAGAAAAACATTCTGTAAACAGGAGCCAGGTTCTCTATGGCCGTAAAAAGTTGTGAGACCAAACAAAATACGGTCAAGTTTGTTAGCTTAGAAATAACTCTTGCAATACTGAAAAAAGTGGTTGTAAAAATTAGTTTAAAAGAACGCTATTTAATTTTTACAGTGTTACACGGAGCGCTAAATTATTCAAACTTGGCCATTACCTAACATCTTTTATGGCCATTGGTTTCAAAGGAACGGGCAAGTTAAATAGCGTTCTTTTAAATTAATTTTTACAAACGTTTTTTCAGTATTACAAGAGGTATTTCCAAGCTAACGAATTTGCTCGTATTTTGTTTGATCTCACAACTTTTTACGGTCATAAAGAACTTGGCTCCTGTTTACAGGATGTTTTTCTTGGGATATCTGATACAGTTAACAAATCTGGTATATAGTAAACTAAGAATGTGTTTTCTTAGTATGTTTATCCATGTTTATTTTTCTGAAAATGTTGTTCAAATTCTTTTCAATATTTTTCCCTTAATTCAAACACAAAAACTGACTTTTTTTCAACTTTTCATTCGAATCAAAAAATTGTGTAGTGAAGGGTTAACAACCACGATGAGATACGACTACCATAATAATATCACGGTGGTATTCTGAAGTTTTGTGAAACCTGAATAGGTTAACGTTAGGAATAGAGTACTCCCGAAGAAGCTAGCATCAAATCGAGTTTATCTCTCGGGTACTCACCACTGGCGTTCCCTAGTTCCTCCGGTCAGTTACCCCGTTCTGTTCTTCCTGTGTATTCCCTTTCCACTTCGACGGACGGTCCACTTAACACAGGCACACACAGGGCGCACAGGACACCATCTGGATGGACACACACACACACACATACGCACTTGTATTCTCACTTTCCTCGACTTCGAAATTCAGAGGAATCGAGAATTCCAACAGCACGCGGGAGGACTTAAAACACAGACGATGAGGAGCCCCGTTCGATAAGGACGCGAACCGGACACCGTTCTTTATCGCGACGACTTTCTCGCCGGGTCGCGTAGATAATTCTGCGGAGCAGACGACCGTCTGCACATTTCCCTCTCCGAAGCCCCGACACGTTAAATCGTGCAGAAATCCAGGTTGGACGTGCACCGACCTGAAGCCACAGAATCAGCGTCCCTGACCCGCTCAACCGGCGGCCTCGATGAATCACTCGGCCAGGAGATCTTCAGGAAGACAATCGACGAAAGTTCTCAGCCGGCTGGACACGCTCGAGAGAACTTCGGCCCTGATTCCGATTCACTCTTCCATCCACACGCGCCCCGGGAAAAACGATGTGTTGGGAATCGCAGCGGCCGCGATTATGTCAAGATAACTCGGTCCTTGAACAACCACTTTCTTCTTGAGTCATGTGTCCGCGCTACCGACGATGACGTTTCAAAATCATGCGCGTTTTCGAGTCTTCGTTCGCGCTGCACTTCAGCTAGGCTTCACTGTTTGCCGGTTCTTCGGCATCGTGGAGTGTTGTGGTTGTTACGGAGGGTTGGAATATTGACAGAAGACTTGTCAATATTGCAACCAGGTTTGTCAAAATGTTTTATGAACGTGCGGTGACAGATTTCATTTTTTACCAATTTTTCAGCATTGCAGAGGGGTTTATTTGGAAAATGATTATTAGGGTTGAAGGGTTGCCAGTCTAGATGGCATGTGAACATTGAGAACGGTTTTGTGGACAATGTTTTATGAACATTCGATGACAAAATGATTGTTAGGGTTGGAGTGTTTATAGGTTGAAAGAGTGCTAGAAGGCTTGTTAATATTGTAACTAGTTTTGTGGACGATGTTTTATGAACATTCGATGACAAAATGGTTGTTAGGGTTCGAGAGTTGAAGGGTTGAAAGAGTCCCAGAAGGCTTGTTAATATTGCAACTACTTTTGTGGACAATGTTACCAATTTTTTTAACGTTATAATGGTGCTTATTTTCAAAATGATTATTAGGGGTTGAAAAGTTGCAGTGTTGCTGGTCTAGAAGGCTTGTCAATGTTGCGATCAGTTGTGTGGAAAAATTTTTATTAACATTCGATAGCAGGTTCCATTGTTTGGTAATTTTTTAGCATTGTGGAGTGGTTCATTCTGAAAATTTTTATTAGGGTTGAAGAGTTGATGAGCTGAAAGGTTACTAATATAGAAGTCTTGTCAATATTGCGATCAGTTTTGTGAAAAATGTTTTATCAGCATTCGATAACAGGTTTTACTGTTCAGCATTGAAAAGTTGCTGATTTTGAAAATGTTTATTAGGATTGAACGGATGTCAGTCTGATAGGGAATGTACAGTAAAAAGCTTGTAATTATGGCAATTAATTTTGTTGGAAATGTTCCTTGAATATTTCATAATGATTAAGATAATTTATATACGATGAGATTTTATAAAAGTATGTTTCACTTTATCCGAATAACAATATTCTATTTATTTAGATACTTCACAATTTGTATAATAATGTGTGCTAAAACTGAGTATAATCAGTTGTTAATATTTACTAGTATGTTCAAAGAATTTCAAGATAATTATTAAAATATTCAATTTGTTTCAATATTTCGTAATGTTTATATCATGTGTTTGAATAAAGAAACTTGTTCAATAACCTGCCGCGAAAGTATCTTCACGATCTGAATAATTGCTAAATAAGAAATCTGAAACCGGTTTGTTCCATAACTGTCACTGTCTATTAGAAAGATCGAGTGAGATCGAGTGTCAATATCCCGACGAATCTCGTCGTAAATGTGCTACAATAATTGTTCATAAAAATGCCATAATTAAAAGATCAAAAATGTTTTATAAAAATAACACTTTATATGCTGTGCCTTAATTGTGAATGGCAGCTAAAACCGCCAGCACAAAGTTAATTGGCAATGAATTCAAAACTTCTCCTTTCCCGACGAATTGTTCAATAATTCATGAAACTCGGAATTCTTGAATCGGATTAACACGATTTTTAACAATCTCAGATCGATCTAGATCAACCATAGAACACTCCTACGATTTAAACTATCCTTATCTGGATGTCTGATCCAAACTGAATCCCAACTCGTAATGCAGAAACTACAAGATCACTCGCTGACTTTCACATCGCGAACTTTTGGCGACAAGTGATCTACGTCTGCTGGATCGACGTTGATCAAGAGCACTCGAAGTCGATAATCTTCCGGCAACCGCTGATTCAAGTTGCCCAGTCGTTTCCTGTCGAGATAGCTCAGCTGATCGAGGAGTCTGAAGGAGGAGCTGAAACCTGTTGATCCTTTCGATGATTCTCGGCGGGTTGACAGGCTGCGGAGCCCATGGAGGGCCGGCAATTTGCCCGGGGAGCGCCACCAAGGCAGATATCATCAAACGATATTTTCGCTCGATCTGTCCGTGGAGGTAATTTATTTGCGGTTTAAAGGAAGCCACCGCACCGGTGCGGTGTGCTGGATTGCTGCGGATAAGATCTCTGCGGTGCGATGCTCCAGCCGCAGGCCGGGATTAGTCAATCGCAGTTTGAATTACACTTTCGTGGCCGGTTGTTTAGAAACGGAGTCGCGGTGCCGACCAAACTTGGCCATCCGGCTCCTGGCATTTCCAATTTCGAACTGGCCGCCGGTGATCGCGGGCCAGAAGAAGCTTTCGTAGGATCGCTGACGGGTGATTAGGAGCGAACCGATTACCAAGTCGCTTTACCGTAATCCGGGCTAACCACGAGCTCCACTTCCTCTTGCAACCTCTTTCCTCGCGATTGGCTCCGTGGATTTCCGAATTGAGGAAAGACGACATCCAACAGAGGCGATCAAGCTTGTTGGCAGTTTATATCGATCCAGTAATCGTTTAGTTCAGTGGCTAAATAACGATCA
Organism: Lasioglossum vierecki; assembly: GCA_028455595.1. NCBI lineage: Eukaryota > Metazoa > Arthropoda > Insecta > Hymenoptera > Halictidae > Lasioglossum > Lasioglossum vierecki. The sequence continues at coordinate 16,537,609 of CM052341.1, forward strand.
AATTGTCTAGAAGGATCTCCAAACCACTATGTCTATGATCAGCTAAGAGAGGACACTCGACGGAAGCGATGAAGCATCTTGACAGTTTGTTGTATCGATCCAGTAATTGTTTATTTCTATGGTTAAAGAACCGGCACTACCAAATTGTCTAGAAGAATCTCCGAATCACAGAATATATCTAAGATCGAATAACGAGCGAATTGTCTAGAAGGATCTCCGAACCACTATGTCTATGATCAGCTTAGGTCCAGCTAAGAAAGGACACTCGACGGAAGCGATGAAGCATCTTGACAGTTTGTCGTATCGATCCAGTAATTGTTTATTTCACTGGTTAAAGAACCGGCACTATCAAATTGTCTAGAAGGATCTCCGAATCACAGAATATATCTAAGATCAGCTTATGTCTAAGTTCCATAGGTCTAACTCCCTGTTGGTAGACTAAATCCAGAATTTCAAGCCTGAGATTTGAAGTCCGGAAGTTGAGTAGCTTCTAGATCATTCCCGAGAGGCAAGCGTGTAGATCCGAGGGCGCCGGTGGATCCCACGCAGGATCAAAACATGTTTCGATCGAGTGAGCAGGCGCGCGCGAGGGCCCGCGCGTTTTCGAGCGTGTCTCGATCGACCGCATGAATCGATCTCGGGTTGGCGAACGAGGAAAACTTCTAGGTACCGAAGCACATGGTACCCTGAGTGATTGGTGGTGGTTGACGGTTTCGATGACGAAAGCACGATCCAGCGGATGATCGCGGACGGATCTCGGAAGCTCATCGAAGTGTAAACCGAGCGCACGGCACAGGTAAGAGAGGTTTTCGAGCAACTACGAGCCGGCCAGAAGGCAGCGTGTCTTTCTCCCCTGCACCATGCATCAGCACAAGGAGAGAGGGCAACGGTGAAACGATGCTCGGAGGTGGGGTGTAGTGCAAAATCCCGGCGGGAGGGGAGACCGTAGGTGATAGATTCGCGATCCTCCGGATCGGGAGCAATGAGGAGTCTATCGCGGGACGCGACGCACAGTGGTCCGGATCGAAAATTTAGGGACATTTGTGTATACCTTCTGTACCGTTTGATATTAACATGAGGTTTGAACTAAAAAATATGATAAAATAATCTCTTATGAATAATATATGTTAGAATATATTTTTTGTTCAATTTGTTAATTAGTTATTTTTATAAGTTTTTATATACATAGTTGTTGAATCAGTTGTTTTACCTTATTAAAACCATTGTATAATAATTGGAAATTCGAATGTTATAGTATTCTTATATATAATGTAATTATACATATGTAGAAAAAGTAATATTAATATTTTATTTATATGTACTAATTAATCTTGCCATTTTGTTGTTGAAAAAGTAGGTATGAGCGACTATTGTTTTCTTTATTTTTTCAATAATTCTGCAGCCTCTGGACTTAATTTGTTTGATTTTCTTCTTAGAAGATCTTATTTTTGTGGATGAAATATGTGGGTCCGATGTTAATAACAATTTCTGAAATGTATTTTCATTTGTAGCGATTCTAGAAATTTGCCAAGTATTTTTGGTCCTAATTTTTTAAAAATCTTTATGCCTTGTTTCTTGAGCCTCTTCAGATAATTGTCGGCTTTAAACAACTATAAATTGTAAAGTTACACGAAGTAGGAAATTATTCTTGTACGGTTATTTAAAGGAAGTTGTATCGAAAATATTTGTCTTTGTTAGAGCCTGGAAGTTTTTGGAAAAAAGATATCCTTTAACAAATATGCAACATTTTTTAAATCTGTCATGTAACATTCAGCATTATTTTTTAAATATATTATTATTAGTTATTACTAAAAAATATATGATTTCTTATTGGGAAGGGATGCACTATATCGTACAAAAACTACTAAGAGAAAACATGGGACTAAACGATCAGGACATCGCAAAGGACTTAAGCAATTTTGCCTGGTGAAATATGCTACTTTATATACGCTCAAATTTAAAATGATCATAGTAACTAAAATAATTATTAAATTTCATTAATTTCTTCATTTTCGTGGTCCATAGACGCTTACAAAGTAATACAAATTCATTAGTTTTCAATTTCGTAGAGTCAACTTTTTGGTCAATTGTCCCTAAATGTTTCGATCCGGACCACTGTGCAACGCACGGTGATCCAAAACACCGAAAAGATGATCGTAGGACGAACAAGCCAAATTCTGTTTAATTTGATGTTCTAGCATTTTTTGGAAAATTTCGTAAGCCATAAATGTAGGTCTCCTACGCATCTAATTGTTAAGCAAGTGAAATACGATTTGAGTCAATCGTAATGCACAGAATAGTCCAATTCTAATAGTCATCTTTTAAGTTCAATAAATGGGTTGCCTCATCTTTCTCAGTTAGCAGGTTAAAAGCAGTGTAAATTTCCTGAACCAACATTTCTTCCCGTTCTCCAGTAACCGACAGTCTCCATTTATCACAGCTCTTCCAATTTCGATTGGTGTCACGTCGATTCGCACCAGTGGATACACAACGCAGCATCCTGTGCACTCGTGTGCGTAATCTTGTCATGTTTCGATGATCTCGTTGAATTCGCACTCGTGTGCGGGATTATGTGTTGCGTTCTAATTATCAATAGTCCATTTCAGTTAGGATACACCAGCCGTGCATCTTTCATCGTCGACGAAGACGACACACAAAACCGCCTTCTGCTCTGGTTTGCTTTAGTTTGCTCTCTTTGAAAGAATCAGAACCTTCTGCCTGATTCGACTTTGGTTCCCCGTGGATCGGAGACTTCTTCTGAGATTCACACATTCTGCTCCGCGATAATTACATACCTGTGTGACTTGGTATAAGTCCGACATTGTTAGAAAGGAAGCCACAGAAGGAATATTTCATTCGTTCTGACTTCCTTTCCGGGTCTCGTGTGCAGCAACCTCCTCGTGGTGAGACCTGGGCAATCGGTACTATCCTCCATTTGTAAGAACTTCTAGTATCTTATGAATAGAGGATAATATAGAGCTAGTAGCTGCACTTTTAATGAATCTGTTATTCTCAATCAATTCTATTCCTATTTCTATCCTCTTTTATAATACGTTTATTATACCGGGTTCACCCCGTGCGTGAACACCCGGTAGTATCTTGTCGGTAGTGGAACTTTTAGCGATGTTGGTATTTCAGTTTACTGTTAGTTCCACGTTATCCCCGCGCCCTCTTGCCTATGTCACTGAATAGCACTGAGGTTGGCAATCTTTAATAGTATCTCTGTGCGCAATAATGCTGTGTGCGAAAGAACTGTGTGCGCAATCGTGCTATGTGCACATTGACATACAGGGTGTCCCGAAATTCCCTCAGCATCCGGAAATGGGAGGATGCTGAGATCATTTCAAGCAAGATTTTCCTTTACGAAAATGTCGTCTGAGGCTTCGTTAAGGAGTTATTAACGAAAAACACGGACCAATCCAGAGCGCGACCTACATGTGTTGATCGCGGCACATCGACAGCCGAGCGTCGTTGAACACCACTTCAACTCGTTGAACTCCATTACTACTATTATTACTACTATATTACATTACTACTATTACATTACTACTATTACATTACTACTATTTACAATGTTTCTTATATTTACTATTTCTAATCGCGATGCACTGTTTAATAAGTGAACATGAAGTTGGTAAAAGTCTTTCGCGCTTGCCACATATTAAATCATTAAGATATTTACAAAAATTGCGAAATGCATACAAAACTAAGTAATCTAAAAGGAAATCAATAATCGAATTTTTGTTGTCGCAGGTAAAACTAAAAACTACATATTTTCTTATAAAATGCTTAATTGTACTTTTTACATTACTTTGTACATTACACCTATTTAAAACCAAGCGCGCTATATTGTAACTTCTACATAAACATCGTAAAAAGTAATCCTTAAGAATAATATTTCTATTTCTACTTATCGCTGGTTTTAATATATGTAATGTACAATTTGTACAATCAAACTTTGGTATTAATTTTTGCAATACAAATCGAAAAATCAATTTCATTACAAAATTCTTCTTGTTATAGGTCCTGTCAGTGGTTTTAATGTTCCATGTTTCCTTCTTTCTCCATTAAGACTGTCGAAAATCTCGTCGAATTCCTTGATAATCATTGCAGACCCACTGCTTTTGCTGTCCATGCAGAATTCTCCTGTAACATTAGTTTCATCTGAAAAAAGAAATACATTCTTTACTTCAAATTAATTATAATAAACAGTGGACTGTAATCGTAATGCCAATACTTACTATGGCGTGCCATAATATTTATAGCTGCAGCCATCGAGTGGCTAAGGACTTGAGCGGCGAACGATACTTTGAAAATTACTGCAGCACAATCAAGGTGTTGCAGTATAGCGTAGTAGAAGTCTGACGGTGTGTCGGGTCTAGCGGACCAACTCGACAGTCTTGTTATAAATGATTAGAATATAATTTATATGTCTTGGAAACTGCTTTTAGTAATATAAATAAAATGTTCTGGTAACGCATTTCGATCAGGAAAATTTCATAGTAGCTAGACTGTGCTGATCTCCTCAAAAGAGCGAATTAATTCGTGTAAAGGAACGCATAGTTTTCCTATAGTTCAAATTTCAATTTAAAACGAACCGCCGAAAGTTGCGCCGCAAGCGGCAATCTTCCGAACTACACTTCCGACCTCCGAACAGCGCCATTCCGCGTAGTGGCGGAACGCTCAAACTGTTAGCTAAATGTTATCGACTATCGATAACCAAGATGTCCGGCTAACAGTTTGAGCGTTCCGCCACTACGCGGAATGGCGCTGTACGGAGGTCGAAATCGTAGTTCGGAAGATCGCCGTTCGCGGCGCAACTGTTCGAATATTTACAATTGTAGATAATTTTAAAAAGTACGAAAGTACAATAAGTTTATTTATTAACAACGTGACCTTTTTATCTTTGTGTGTAGCACTTCCTTCTCCGAAAATCTCATCGAATTCCTTGATAAGCATTGCAGTCCCACTGCTTTTGCTGTCCATGCAGAATTCTCCTGTAACATCAGTTTCATCTGAAAAGAGAAATACATTCTTTACTTCAAATTAATTATAATAAACAGTGGACTGTAATCGTAATGCTAATACTTACTATGGCGTGCCATAATATTTATAACTGCAGCCATCGAGTGGCTAAGGATTTCGGCGGCGTACGATACCACAGCCTACTTTACTCCTAGCCATGCTGAGTCAAGAATGGCAACACTGTGAGAGTCCGGTTGACATATATATATATAAATATACCTAACCCAACCTACTGA
>CM052341.1:16542969-16681797 GCA_028455595.1 Lasioglossum vierecki
TTCCTTCTCCGAAAATCTCGTCGAATTCCTTGATAAGCATTGCAGTCACACTGCTTTTGCTGTCCATGCAGAATTCTCCTGTAACATCAGTTTCATCTGAAAAGAGAAATACATTCTTTACTTCAAATTAATTATAATAAACAGTGGACTGTAATCGTAATGCTAATACTCACTATGGCGTGCCATAATATTTATAACTGCAGCCATCGAGTAGCTAAGGATTTCGGCGGCGTACGATACTTTGAGAATTACTCTTGCACAGTAGTGACATCTTTATTTTGTGTTACAGTACTAAATTCGTGCTAACAGTTCTCCTATTAGAATAAAACTACTCTGCTCTTCCAGTGATGGTGATGGGCGATACAGAAAGATATATCGAATATCGATACTTCTAAATTGAGATATCGATATTTCGTATCGAAACCAATATTGACGATGAATCGATACTTATTGTTAGCTATCGATATGGAAATGACGATATAACCTGCAGCTTTCCATAAAGTTTGTGATTAGTTTGTGATTATTACTGTTATAATTACTGTTATAGTAATTAAGATTGCTGTATGTAAAATATTAAACGTAGTTAAATTCAATTTCTATAAAACGTTTAATTTGGATCAATGATTCACATTTTTGTTACCGAAGTTTACCGCTAATTTAGTTGTATCGGTTTGGTTCAAGTTCGGCTCGAAAGACTTGGGCTGAAGAAAACTTGTCAGCCTAAACCATTTGTTTGTTAACCTTGGTATTTATCCTACGTGCGATTACGATTTCTACAGACGAATTTTAACACATAAAATAGGTGTACGAAAGGATAATCACGTGGCGTGTCAATCTGCCATTATTATTTTGACACAAGTCTGTTGCTAATCCGAAGAAAATGTATGTATATTTAAAATTTCAACAATAGTACCCTAGTTTACGTGTACAATCAATTAAATTATGGATTACAAACAGCATTATTTCATATCGATTATAAATTATATCTAGACGTTTAATTGTTCGATAATGAAAATAAATTTCGTGAAATCGTATGTACATATTTGTAGAAAATCGTTTTAAAACGTGAATACATCTTTTCTCCTTTTTAGCGTGTACGCTTGATAATAAAAATGGATCCGGTATCTAATGTACTTGGTATCGATAAAGTAAATATGGATGGAAAGTTAATTGTAATCGAAGAACGACACAACAGCAACGCGAATTTTGTGTTAAATTCAGTTGTCCTGAATGCGTTAAATAACAATAATGGAATATGTTTTATACTCTTTCATAATACATTCAATCATTACCATAACGTGGGTATGAAATTTGGCTATAATCTGAAAGTCTTAAGGACGGAAGGTAAGGTTCACATTATAGAGCCAATGAAAATTATTGGATCCAATTTGCAAAGTAGAAATAACGAAGAGACCAATGTAGCATCCGATGTCACTAGTGACCTAAGTGACATTTTATTTAGGAGTATAAAAGATGAATATTGTGAAATGAAAAAGTCTGGTAATGTAACCATTGTAATTGATGACCTAAGTCACCTTTACAATTTAGGATTCACATTAAAAGACTCTATGTGCTATTTGAAACTTTTAAGATCACTTATTGAATGCGACAATGCCTCTCTTTGCATTGCGATACATACATATGATAGTAGATTACAGAATTGCAGTGCTAATGTGGCTGTTAATATTTTGAAATATATGGCTCACTTGTTCGTTATGATCGATTCGTTGGAAACAGGATATTCCAACGATATAACTGGTAAAATAACAATTAATTGGAGAACAGATCATATAAGAGCAGAGCATAATTGGCCAGAGGTATCGAAGTACATGTACAAGGTATCAGATCGTCAAGTAAAAATTTACGCACCAGGACAGTAATCGTATCAGTATTAAGTACTTACGTTTAACGTGGTTTTAATTTTCGTTCATATTATTAGTCTTAGACATACCAAATTATGTTCGAAAAAATAAACAAATTAATATCCAACCACACCTGCATATCCATGTTTTCTTTTAACACATGTATTAATAATTTTCTAGTTTTATTATTGTTCTAACGTAGATTGCAGCGAGTTAAACAGGCCCTACACGATCAGTCGGAATGACATTCAAGTCGGAGATTGACATTCTGATTGATCGTGTAAGGTTAATACTGATGGAATTCAGTGTGAAAAGTCAGGAATTACAATCTGACTTTTCAATGAGACTGTCATTCTTGATTGACCGTGTAGGGCTCGCTTTGATATCACATTGTCATCCAGTTTTGAACTATGTTCAAAGTTTCATTCAATTTAATCGAAGAAACAAATTCATATTTGTTTACTGTTTCTTGTTACTAATATCAGACATCCAAAATCTAATGATCTATACTTAAAAAATGATTTTATTCCGGCGGCCCTACGCAAGCCTCAAGTTTAGTTCTTGGTCAATATCTTTGCAGGACACGTGCACAGACAATTCTTTCGCGCGACTTTGCCGTCTCTTCTCCTAGAATCGCTCTGCGCTCGTCTCGACGATCCTAAAAAATGGTCTAGTATAGAAAAACACAGTCCGTCACGCTTTTTAGACCCGGTGAAAAAAATTCCACGTTTTTTTCAGACAGAAAAAAAACACTCTGTGGCTGGCCGGAGCCCGAGCTTTTTCCGCGAAAAAATTGTCGGTGAACGAAAAGGCGGCATTTGTCTAAGAATCTGAACTATTGAATGGGAATCTCAATGGGTATACAGTAATTTCTAGTTCCTGACACGCTCGCGAACTTCTCTCGCAATTAACAATTGCTCTATCGTGGGAAATTAATTGAAGATTAGTTAATTTATAATCCACGCAGATCTACAAAACGTAGTTTTCAAATTTTCAATATAGGTCCACATAAAAAAGTTGTAAAATGCATAAATATAATTGTAATTATATTTATATAAGATATATAAATTATATTTTTTACAATTATTTAGCATTTTTTCTACAATTCCGATGAATTGCAATTTTCAAGAAAATTTTTCTTCACATCCTGTAGCAAACTAATTGCTCTATAATCTCCAGTTATTAACGATCGTAAATTTTGTATATGCACTAAATGATATCGGCGCTACAGGTTCGATCAATTATACAAAAATTAGCAAGTTTGCAGAATTATAATTTCAACGTTTCGGTTCTATTTTGAACCATTATCAAGAAAAGTCCGCGTCTGTAAAAAAATTAATATAATATAAATTGTTATTCAATATACTGACTATTAAATAGTTATGACAAAACGGTAGTTATGCATACTTGCTAATTGTGAGAAACCACCAAAATTAAACGTAAATGAAATGGTACTTGTTTCTATTTTGAACCATTATCAAGAACCGAAACGTAGAAATTATAATTCTTAAAATTTCCAATTTTTCTATAATTGCATATATATGATATTATAATTATAATATCATATATATGCAATTATAGAAAAATTGGAAATTTTAAGAATTATAATTTCTACGTTTCGGTTCTTGATAATGGTTCAAAATAGAAACAAGTACCATTTCATTTACGTTTAATTTTGGTGGTTTCTCACAATTAGCAAGTATGCATAACTACCGTTTTGTCATAACTATTTAATAGTCAGTATATTGAATAACAATTTATATTATATTAATTTTTTTACAGACGCGGACTTTTCTTGATAATGGTTCAAAATAGAACCGAAACGTTGAAATTATAATTTTGCAAAATTGCTAATTTTTGTATAATTGATCGAACCTGTAGCGCCGATATCATTTAGCGCATATAATTGCTCTATACTTTCAAAAAAGTTCAAATCTTACAGTACAATATTAAAAAAGTTATCGTCTTTCTAAGAGTGTCTGAATATTAGTGGGAGTCTGTAGATCTTTTGCACGTTGCTTGAATAGTTTCAAGGAGGATACATATGTGTATCTTTGTTCTATTTACAAGACGTACGCATACATATATCTACGGACTGCTACGGACCTTCGTGTGATGTCATTCTCAGGAGAAGTCGCCTTGGATAGTCAGCTGATGTGGACATCATTTTTAAACAGTTCCTTTAACGGCAGTAAACGAAAGATAAGTAATATGTACCGTAACTATTATCTACTGTCGCGAAGAGGAAATTAGTACAACTTTTTATACACCTCCTTATACAACAGAAATTTGCCTATCCATTAGCTACTTCAATATTTAACTAAATTATTTCGCTAGATCGTTGACGCAGTTGGAAGCAAAAATTGTACTTACTCTTGTTCGTCGGTTATATTACACATAAAAATGAACGGGTATTATGATGTCTAAATGTAACGTGTAATACGATTCTAAATTGATGAAAGAGACCGTGTGACTAGAGAATTAGGTTATGACTTTTCCCATGCATAATAGAAATGTTTGTGCATATATACTTGCATACTAAATGTCGTCGACGAATCAAAAATTGTTGACAAATCCACGACAAATCCGTACCGAACATTGATCTCGAAAAGGCGGTCGATCGCACAGATCTGCCCCTCGTCACGAGAGCAAAGTTTGTCATGGATCTGGTATGGAATTGCGCTGAATTGCGCCTGTAAACGAGCCACCTGTTTCCGCAATACAGCTCGGATTTAGTCGGCAAGTTTTTCCGGCAAATTCATAGCAAATAGAGACCGAATTCTGCTCCGAGCACGATCTTGGCACCAAAATAACTTCGTTCTGCTCGCGAAATACGACTGCAAACATTTATATTGATCGAAATTTGCTCGAAGAAGCGGTTGAAGGATTAGTTGTTTAAATACCTACAATATTATATAGTACAATTTCCTGATTACACACGATATTGAATACGTACAATTTCCTGATTAATTGTAATATGTTTTATAAAATTATTTAACATGATAAAATTTAGTCACGATTTTCTATGTACAATGACACGGTTTATTTTCGTTAGATTTGTTACCATATGAATTTACATGCCACACAGAAATTCCCGAAATTGAATTGTAAATACATTTATCTCCGATACGCGACATTTTGTGAAATGCACACGGTTCGAACGTATTCATCGATAACATATAATATGTACGCATGTGCATCTTCGAAAAATGATGCTTATCGTCGTCTTAAAGTGACCTCGATGCGACATTGCGAGCTTGTAAGATATTCTGGAATAAATGCAATCATTTGCAATATCAAGTCTGTCAAGTGATTTTTAGCCTCGACAAAAAGAGGTGATATTACACGTGGCTATCAGCTGATGCGTGCGCCTTCGTGGTTTCCAGACCCAGTTAAATGATGTGTCGCGTTTCGTCAGTTAGGAACGAAACTTTTCACAAATGTGTTAACTGACCAACAATGATTTGAGCGCGACCGTGCATCGCATCGTGTCCGTAGAATATAGTAAGTTTTATTGTTTCCAATATATTTACATATTTCCCAATTACACATATTCGAAAGTTTATGCACTGCACTTGTCATTATCATTATTTATTATAAATTTCTGTGTAATCGTTTCTTAACAATTCGCTACATTTTTCATTCAAACATTAAGCAAACCATTCTTTCAATTTAATTTTTAATTTATCGTTTCTGCGCAATTTATGTATTACATTTATTTAATAATTTGTTAAAGCTAGTAGGGTGCACTTACATAATGTTGCTCGTACACTTATGCACTGTATACATGTACTTTACATGCATATGTGTATGTTGTACTACTTTGAAAGGCAAGAGCTTTACTGTCAAATCATGATTAAATGTGTTCATTACGAATATATATAACAGTATGTTTTATGTTTTAACAAGCAGTGATTGTTTCACATGAATTCAAGTGTATATATTTTTTTCAGTTTGTTGCAAAGATACATAACATGAAACAATGGCAGACAAAACGAAAAAATTGTCACGTTGGTATTTCGGTGGGCTCTCCTCTGCGGGTGCTGCTTGTGTCACGCATCCCTTGGATTTGTTGAAGGTAGATACGAAGATTCATATTAATTATATTTAGTAACACTCGTGATTGTTTTTAAAGATACACAATATCCTTACATATGTTACAAAAAAAGTATCATTGCAGGTACATTTACAAACGCAACAAGAAGGCAAAGTATCTGTAATAAGATTAACTACCTCTATAATACAGAAACAAGGAGTTTTAGCTTTATACAATGGCCTTAGTGCTTCCTTGCTTCGTCAACTTACATATTCTACCATGAGATTCGGAGCTTACGAAGTAAATTTATTTTACAGACATAGATTTTTATGAGAAATTTAATTTTGTATCCTGAGTAACTCGAGAGAATTTATTTTGTTCACCTTTCGAATGTAGGTAGGTAAACAAACATTTGAAACTCCCGATCGTCCTATGCTATTTTACCAAAAGTTATTACTGGCTGGTTTTTCCGGTGTTATTGGAGGTGTTCTTGGTACACCGGGAGATGTGGTTAATGTACGCATGCAAAATGATATAAAATTATCGCCAGAATTAAGAAGGAAGTAAGAATTTATAGTACCTGAGCTCATACTTTTGATTCGATTGGCTAATGTTAATATTATTTCAGTTATAAGCATGCTCTGGATGGGCTGGTGTGCATAATTCGACAAGAAGGTTTACCTAAACTATTCAGTGGTTGTTCTACTGCAACGTGTAGGGCTGCGTTAATGACTATTGGACAACTAAGTTTCTATGATCAGATAAAAATGATAATGTTGCAGAGCGGTTATTTTATAGATAATCCTCTGACTCACGTGTTATCAAGTGTATTTGCAGTAAGCATATGTTGAACGATAAATTATTCTAAGACTATTTAAAAGATTAAAGTTCTATTATAAAATACAGTGCTAATGAAATATTTGTTGAAATTCAAGGGTGCTATAGCTACAACACTCACACAGCCATTAGATGTATTGAAAACTCGTGCAATGAATGCCAAACCAGGCGAATTTAAGGTAATCTTTAGCACACGTATTCTTAAGCACATTCATAAAAATGCTCTAATTACATAAAACTCTTTTATAGAATCTCGCGGATTTATTTTTTTACACTGCAAAGCATGGACCATTGGCATTCTTCAAGGTAAGTTCACTTATTTATTTATTTATTTCTGTTCTACTAACTTACAATACTAATTATCAGTATACATTTGGAAGTATTGATTCAGAATACTATATAGAATTCTTCGAACAGTTTACGTAGACACACAATTTAGTGCATTCACCTGTAAGAGCTATAAATAGGAATGTTCACGATCAAAGCTACATTGCAATAGTCTCTTTATATTATTACACACTTATTTCTTAATAGTATTTAGCGAAGGAAAATTAAAACAGCACAAAAAATAATACATGTATTTTTTATTTGCATACGAATTTTTACAGTTCATTTAAAAAACTTTTTCAGAAATATTATATTCAAATGTATACTAGACTGTATGAAAAGATCATAGTTTCAACAAATATATTTTTATGACAATCCTTGAAATGTAAAAATAATAAATAAAGAAATCTAAATGTTAATAATTAGTTTTCAGTATTGTGTGAATGATCTAGATCTAGATAATTGAAAAAACGTTCATAATTTATTGTGATATGTAATTATCGTACGATTGTAAAAGTGAATTGATTTTAATTTTTCTTAACAATTTACAAGAAAACATTCAATTCAGAAATTGAGTGTTTTTTATGTTACAAGTTGACTTGCCAGTAACTAATAGAACTAGTATAACTATATTAAATTGTTATGATTTAGCGATAACGTTATATTTTATACAATAGTATGTCCGTTTTAATTAGTAATTTGTAATAAAACATTCATAGAATGCTTTGCCAGTCATAGATGTACCATTTTTTATATAGATTATATCTTAGACACTGTACATTTTTGCCTATAAGTTAGTTTCAGTAATAACGTTTAGGGAGATGCTGTTTTTACATGCAACAATTATCCACAAAATCTTCTTGGATCACTTAAAGCTCATCTGTTGTAATATGTGTTCTTGTATATCACATTCAAGTATATTTTTCGAAAGAAAATAACGAAAGTCCAATAATAATAATTGTGCACACCACTTCTATGTTGCAAATCTTAAGTAATAGGAGTGTAGGTGGACAGCTATTATGGTTTTAGGTATCTCCATTCAGAAAACAGACCATAGCTTCAGGTATTAGACTCGTGTGGTGCTAAATCTCTTTCTTTATTGCATGTTCCTTTCATACTATGCATGTAACATTTAATTCATGAATGCTTAGACAAATTCATTTGGTAGACATTTTTGTTCGTATACTAATGTGCATTTTGCTTCCTTTATATTTTACAGCTTTCAAAGATTTTAGAATAATTTATTACTTGGCCTGCTATATAATCCTAGTAGTTTTGTAATATATATTTTACGTTTTTACATTATGTTACACATATGTATATTGTTGTGTATATATCGTTAATACAGTTAATGCGTTATTTTACGACCAACATTTAAACTATCTCTTGGTGTTATAAATTATAAAACGACAGTAAAATATCACGGTGTCAGAAATACCAATAATTTCGGCTTATGCTTTTCGGTTACACACGTTTAATTACTTTGAACACTCAGTCACTGAAACCGTATCTAAATTCAGCTCTTTACGTAAGTTGCGTACGTGCGTGTTCGAACACGTGATCCATCGTTTATTAGTTTCTTTTGCTTGGGATAGTAGCGTACGCGTACCGACGATTGCCTTATGCATTAAATTTTCGCGCGAGATCGCTGCATAACAAATCGCTTTTAGATTGCCAAACGAAACTTGATGCTAAGTCACACCGCAATTTTAAACATTTAAATGCAATAGATTCTGCATAGTTTCATTTTACAATTAGAAAATATTTTTATATCGCAAAATTATAGAATAATATCAGACGGAATATACATTAAAACTTTGGGATTTTATTTGTTTAAGAAAGTCGAAACTTGCAAAGGGAAAGAGGAAAGATACACCGCTATGATAATGAGCACTGTGAGGTTATCATCCAGTGGTTACTGTGTGTAAAGATATTTAACAATGATAACCGGAAGATTCAACTTGAGCACCGGTCACCGCTTGATAAAAGTGTTGGTTTATTTGTTAATTTCATGCTTCTCGCTTTCAGATTCGTACTCATTGTCAGTCCGGCTTAAATCCTTATCACGAGTCCTTTCAAGTCCGCGCGAATAGAGCCTATCGCCCGCTCTTGTATTCTGTTTAGGGGATAATCCTGCTTCTCTAAGTTTGTTTTCAGGAAAGGTATTTAAAATTTCTCAAGAATACACAGTGTATCCGATTTAAATGTACACACGTGATTATTCTCTTAAGTATCACAAATACAAAAGTGTTGCATGGTGTCAATGGGGGTGATGATTATTATTTGATTATGATTTTTATAACATTATAATATTACTCGATATACATCGCGAAAGGGTTGTGCAGCGGATACTACTAATATGTTATTTAGTTTATTAAACGAAGTCTCAAGATCTACGTAATTTGGAACATTTAGAATCGTATTTGTGGGAACTGTGATCTTTTCATTTTAAACATATATATGTCAATTATATGTGAATTAGTGTGCTTCGAAAAATGTTAATCATTTTCTATTCTAGGGTTATGTACCTGCGTTTATCAGATTAGCTCCGCAAACGATTCTCACTTTTGTCTTTTTGGAACAACTGAGGTCTAATTTTGGATTTTACTCTACTAAAAATTCAACTGATAAACTTTAGTTATTTTCTGGAAGCACAAAATATTTTTGTACGTTAAGTCGTCGAGAGGTTTAAACTCTCTCCACAGAAGCTGGCTTCAACGTTAATATGATCTAGTTATGGGCAATTGAGGAGCTTGAGTAGTTTGAATTTAGAATGGGCTTAGATCGAAACAAACAAAAAATGGCGTTCAACTGCTTCTTCCGATTGCAGACTTCGGATATGTCTGAATATCGAATCGTTCTTCGAACTCCGTTCAAGTTGAATGGACGCGAGAGAGGATATTCAAACGTCGAACCGTGATTCGGTTGAA
The DNA here is from genome assembly GCA_028455595.1 of Lasioglossum vierecki. Lineage (NCBI taxonomy): Eukaryota > Metazoa > Arthropoda > Insecta > Hymenoptera > Halictidae > Lasioglossum > Lasioglossum vierecki. Next base: position 16,552,962 of record CM052341.1, read on the forward strand.
GCAGGGTTCATTTCGGGCTGTTCGAACGCTGCCACAAAATGGTGTCATCTTAAATGATTGATGACCTATCACTGATCATGAGGTATACGCCTTAAAATTATTACAATGCATTGTGTCTGAACATTCGCTTACGTCTCACGTACATTATTTTTATAGAATTTCAATACTTAGTAATTCCATAATTGTTATATATGTGCTACCTTTGAATTTATTTAACAATACGAGTCATCAGAATTCCGATTTTCTTCCCGGTTTTAGATAAACTTCTATCGAGCAATTCATCTTCTTCGTTCGTCTGAACGATTTTCATGAACCACGTGTTCTTTATTTGACGTTTGGTTAAATATCTAAACACACCCTTCCTCCAATCACCCTCCATTTTCTAGATAGTACAATTGCCAAACAGTGAACAAATTGTAGTGAACCTTTCCGAAAACGCGTGAATAAGTAGCCTTTCGACATGTCTGTAAAGTTTACAATTTGTTTTAATAATTGTGGTGCAAAAGCGATCGTTAGTTTAAATTAGATCGATTTGTTTTAATTGTTCTACAAACTCAATTTTGTGGGTTCTCCATAACTTTTGTTTTTTAAACTGATAGGAACTAGAAAGGAGAGAAGTGGATTTTATTAAAAATGAACGCGACACATGATACAAATTTCGTCGGAACAAATGAATTATTTTCACCACGATGATAAATCGGAATTTTTTCTCCTTCCGGTAGATGTTACTAAAGAATTTAAGGACAATAGCTATGACAATATATCGCTACGGTTGAAAGCGTAAACTTTGTACTGCAGTGTGAAATTTTTATTACAGCTAATATCTGCAACTGAGAACTTGACAAAATTTCTTGACATGTATCCGAATAGTTTTATACAGGGTGTTGACAACAAGCGAGAGTAAATTTAGGGGATGGTTCTCTGTCACAATATAAGATGAAAGTTCTTTAGTTATTATCAATGAAAAATCCGCCTGAAGTACTGCAATCCAAACAGCAGAGGTGTACGTTGGGTAGTCTCAGTATTTTTCGTTTTTAATAACTAAAAAACGAAGCCAAAATCGCAATCTTTTTATTCATCATTTTCGTCTTATATTATCGTATTTATCTGTTTGGATAGATGGAGTCACATTGTATATTTATGCTGTTATATTATTTTTATGTTTTGTACAAGCGCATAGGGAAACATTGTCAAAGATATTTATAACTTTTTCCAGACAACCGTCTCCAATCGTAAATAATTATCGATAGCGTTAGAAAATTTGTACCTGAAACAATATGTGCGTTGTAGATGAAAACTTTTGTTTATTTACACAATTTGTTCAACCATTTAGTAATGTATGAAAGTTTAATCAGTGGTTGTTAGTTATTCCGATGTCCCGGAAAATGTTGCGTGTTTTAACACGGAATAATTTTTATTTTAAATCAGAAATTATCATTGAAGGAAAATATTCGACAATTATATATCGTATACGAAATCATTATTAATAGCATTTTTTAATGTTGTATTCTTTAGCTTTTATTTTTCTTCATCGGAGACACATGAAACGCACATATACATGTATTGTGTTAGAGCTTATCGCACACACAAGAACTATCGTTTTATTATTTTGATAACTCCGTATTGTTGAAATATCAAAAATTGATATACTTGTTACTGCCTTTCTATAGGTTGCGCAAACAAATCGTTACCGTACAAAACAATACATTCCATGGAAACGTTGCTATATGTATACTTAAGTACTAGTAATACGCGAATACAAAACTTTCTACTAACCTACTAAATTGAATGACATTCAAAGAAATATTTTTACAGTTTAAGAGACTTTCGACGAGAACATATGGAAAGGTATTTCATGCGTATTTTATTTACCACAAATTATTTTGAAACAAATATATTTATGTGATTTATGGAAATAAACGAAAAAGGATGCTATTGCAAAGAAATTTCTATGCTTTGTTGTTATTATCTGCCTGCAAAGATGATGGATGAAAATTCAAAGATTCCTCGATTTAATATTATGCATAAACCAAGTTCGCAAAACTTTTGGTTCTGTAAGGTGAAGTTCGACCAGAATATGAAATAGATATATTTACGTTAAAAAATATTTATATCCAGATGAAAGACCAATAAAAAATATTGAATATAATGAAAGCAACGGGGAATACAATCCTGCTACGTCTATCAATCCATTGCGCAATTTCTTGTGGTGTCATTGTTGTAAAATTATGTAACTGGGCTAGAGTGGCTCTTCTCGAGAAAGGTTTTGGGGGTGGAGTACTATTCACGGTCACGATGCTTCCAACGGAGCATTCTTGGTCTTTGTCTTCGTCGATCTTCACGGAGGGAATATTGAGTGTGCTTGGGAAACTCTGTGAAAAGAAAATATTTGTTTCCGAGAAACAATATAAACGAATTCTCTTCCAACGAAAAACAATTGAACAATATAAAAATAGTATATTAGCTTACATGTACAGTAAGGTAATTTTGGCTTGTGTAATCTTGTTCCATACTAGCAGCATTATCAAGCGACGACCAAGAACGCGATCGTTCTAGACCGGTAGTATTCTTTTGGAATTGTTTCCTCGCCAACTTTGGCGTTAGCGTTGATTTCAGAATATATTTGCTGTTCACCTTTTTTAAAGGTACATTCTTTCTATAGGTATAAAAATGTATCAATAATTTGTAATCGTTAGATTATTGCAGATGTCCCTCAGAAGATGGCCGTGATTTCGACAGTGGGGCAAAAGGGAATCTACGCTGGACATTCAATTTTAGCGAGAGTCAACTAATCTACCTATTATAAGGTTTAAATATTTTCTTTTTAATTGTTAATCTTTGTTTCTCTTGCATTACTGTCGCATTACATTCCCCCATTACCCCTTTTTCTTTTCTAGTTATTGCTCTTCCGGCGTGCGGCGCACAGTGAGCGAGAAAGCGATCTTTGTGGCCAAAAATCTGCCTACAAGTCAGTTTTCCACCGATTCAATTGAATTTTTTTCAAATGTTCGTGAAGGTCTATATTTTAGATTTACAGTTAAAAATTTTGCGGTTTAGGGTTAAGAAGCGTCGGCAACTCAGCTGGGACATGAAAATTTATGGTATGGGCGGATGAAGTATCGGAGTTATTGAGTTTTGTAGATAAGGATTCTTGATAACGACTTTTGCGCAGCACGCCATCAAAATATAGACCTTCACGAACATTTTTCAAAAAATTTCAATTGAATCGGTGGAAAACTGAGTTGTAGGCAGATTTTTGTCCATAAAGATCGCTTTCTCGCCCACTGTGTCGCGGGCCGTGCCACAATTTTATATTTAAGATCTATATTTTATATTCTCTAATGTGTGTGTGTGTGCACGCGAACGCTTCCTATTCATTTATTTATTTCTACAATACTATTATCAACTTCTAAAAGTCCCTACAAGTTTTTCACTGCCATCTTCTGATGATCAGTACGTGAGATTTAGCAATACGAGTATCGTACTTCCGTCTGTAGATCGTATTGACGAATGCAAACTCAACCATAGCTGCGAATAAAAATATGGTACACCCTAGAAACCAGATTTCGCTGGCTTTTATATAGGAGACCTTCGGTAAGGAATTTTCAAGTTTAGACGCGAGAGTCATAAACGTCAAGATGGTGTTCGTTCCTACAAAATATAAATACGTGTACTTCATTTCACAGTTTGCACCGTTTCTGTGGCTTCGAAACATTCGTTACCTAAAACGATTCGCGGCGGACTCGCGTCCATATGCAGCCAAAAAGACACCCAAGAAATAACGACTATTAATATAGACGGGATGTAATAGTCCATCATGAAGAATCCCATTTCACGAGCAAGCTTGAACGTGATACTAATCGAACTGAAGTTACCAGCTGTAGGAGTAAAAATGTTTACTACAAACAGTTTGGGCGTTATTACACGAGGCCAGTGGTGGCGCAACCAAGTTACTCCACCAGTGGCTCAACACAGTGGTTCCAAAGCCTGAAAACGCGGCCAAAACCTAAACAGTCAACTTTTAGCCAGGTATGTTTTAATTATTGGATTGGGTACCCTAATAGTGTCACCAGTTGTGGATAAACTGAAAAAAGTCGAATTTTTATACCTGAGTAACAGTCGCAGTCCGAACTTCCGATTCTTAAGACCGCGCTATTTTACGCTTGTGAGTCTCAGTGCGAATTTTAAGTGCACAGTATACAAATTGTATTGCATCGTTATATCTTTAATTGTGCATTATGAATGCTTTTTGTGGAGGCAAGTTCAATAGTTTTTAGTGCCAAATGTTTATCTTCCAAAGGACCTTATTACAATTAACAAGGAGAGTGCAAGGACGTTGTCACACCGATTTAGTTGAGACTCGGTATACTTATAGATCTCGATCTACCATTTACGAATATATACCATTATAGACGCTAACACTCAATAGTTTTTGAGATATTCATAAACAAAGTTCTTAAGTGGTATACAACGAGACTTCCACTCGGTGGGCTAGGGTTCGATTCTCGTTTGGTGAAAATTTTTTTTTTCATATTTATTTATACTATTTATTCGCTGTGTAACATTGACTTGTCTATATGAGATTACACATTTATTAAAAGTTGAAGAACAAAAGGATTAATAAATTATAAATAAATTTGCTGTGTAACATTAACTTGTTCGTGAGATATTGCACATTTATTTATATACAAGTTAAAGAACAAACGTATTAATAAATTATAAATAAATTAGCCGAAATTAATTCGTTATATACCTCTAAAATAAATATTCGTTGTATACCTACTCTACAATAGCAAATTTAAGCAGTAATGTAAGAACTTTGTTTATGAATATATCAAAAACTATTGAATGTTAGCATCTATAATGGTATATATTCGTAAATGGGAGATTTAGAAGAACTAAATCGGTGTGACAACGTCCTCGCACTCTCCTTATAAGAAATTTTTATATTATATGATATAATTTTATATAATTTCTGATATTACAAAAATATTCATTTTATAATAAGAAAAAATACTTTTTTTATAATATGAAATAAATATTATCTGTACATTAGGAAAAAATATTCTATTTCTAATATTAAATAAAGATTGATTTTGTGTTTAGAAAAGAATATTTTTCTCGTAATGTGAAATAGATATTTCCTGCATATTTAAAAAGAAATATTTGTTACTTAGTATAAAATAAATATTATATGTATATTTAAATATTAAGAAGATATTGAATCTCTTTTTAACATTATATAAATGTGTATATAATATTTTGTGCTACTAGGGTAAGTTGCGCCACCAGCATCGCAAAAACCAGGACCGGATTAAAATTTTGTAGCAGCCCTGGCTACCGTTAACAGATGTATTTGTTTGTAAAAGTTGCTCTTCTCTCCGCCTCTAGCGAAAACAAACAATTAACGTTCACATATTGGTGGTACCACAAGTTACCGATTCATTAAATGTGCTGAGCCACTGGTGGAGCAATTTGGTTGCGCCACCAGTGACCTCGTGTAATAGCGCCCTTTTAAGGTAGAATCTCTCTCGTGTATAAATGTAAAAAACGATACATGCCAAAATGACCGTAGTGCTGTTCGGACGTGGCGTAGGACACATCCGTTGTATTCACCCACTTGTCGACGAGCTTGTATTCGGTTAAATGTAACTCATCAGCAAGAATTATTGGATCTCGATCCCAAATCAGCATCATGTCGTTCACGTTGTACGTCCCTGTAGGTAAAAATTCCATTCATTCCTACGATCACAGTAGATTAAATAGCTGACATTGTAGTAGTACGACAACAATGACATCCTACAGCTTTCGAAAATGAGCGGACATTCCTGCACGTCGAATGGAAATTTTTCCAAGCGAAGACCACAATTCAGAGTAACTTGTAACCTATAAGACGAACAAAAAAAATAGAACCATCATATTATTTTCACATTATTATATGAGTAACGAGCTATTCAAAGTCGCGTAGAATGAGACTCTCCAAATTTGTTGTATGTCTTTGAGAAATTAAGTTCGGATATAGTGCGATACAACCCAGATAGATTTATCAGTTCAAATTTTTTGGGTGTACCACCGAAAAGCCCATACCTCCAATTTTTTTGTTTATACTCTAGATTCTTACGTATTTTGACGTGCTGATTACGAATATGTGTAGTGAAGAATTGGCGCAAATGTTATTTTTTAACACAACATAAAATGTGTATTTTGAAGAGACCTACAACTTTTATTAGAAGTATTTTTGCAAAATTACCATTATTTACGGAAATAAATGGAAAATACTATGATTTTTATGATTTTTTCGTGGTTTTCGCTATGAAAATAACATTCGGGCCAATTTTCACTATCATGTTCGTAATCAGCACGTTCAAATACGTAAGAATCCAGATTATAAAACAAAATATCCGTTTATCCGAAATTTTGAGAAAGAAAGGTCCGGAGAAGAGAAGAGCCTAACTATAAAATTTCAATGCTTTATTAGTTTTTTTTTAATAGGCGATCTTGAAGCGCGCGAAGATATCAACGGATGTCAGCTTTACAGACCAGGTAAGTCTCAAAGCTCGGAATGGATGAGACTTTTACAAGAATATCTTGTGAAGTCAATTTTACAAACCTGGTATTTAAAGTAACGATTCCTGTTGAGTTTATCGAAACAAGTAGATCTTTAACATTGTTCCCGATTAGAGCTGAACTACGTTCGTTGGAAACATACACCGTTGGAGTCCATATTATATCGTGTGCAGACCGGCCGCCGTATATTTGGTTTAAGTCAGGTGCAATATCTGCGAATTTTAACCTATCATCCAAGTATCTGTACTGCAGTATCATGTAAACGTCAAATTGCTGTAATCACAGTGTTTAACGTGCATATAGAAAAGAAGCCAACTTTCACACATACTAAATTAATCGTAGGGGCACAGCCCTCTAGTACAGGCCGGAATATATGATATGGGAACATCATAATTATGATACAAAACAGAAGATCAGTCCGATCAGCTGGTCCAGTCTTCAAGTCGGACTGAGGCAGCATTTCCAAATTGACCATGTTCCGGCCTGGCACTAGAGACGGCCGTGGTACGTGGTTCCCTATAAAATCGGGAAGTTAATAAAAGACAGCGAAAGTAATGTTGTCTAAGCACATATCGCCATCTGAATGTACCCTAGTAGCACATAAGTATTAGATAAATATTTTTGTTCAAATATTGGAAAAATATGTTTTAAGCCACATTTTTTCATATGAGAAAAATATTGGATCTGACTATTGTACACATGTACAAGAAATATAAATTGAATGTTTAAAAAATATAAGCTAAATATTCAGAGAATATAAATTAGATATTTAAAAAATATAAAGTAAATGTGAATCCAATATTTGAAAAATATAAATTTAATATTTAAATAACATTCAATAAAATTTTCAAATTTAAGAAAAAGTTATAACAAAAATTAGCAACTATGAATATCTATTACTTTCTGTGCACTGCTTGAGGGAATATTCCAATTTACCTTCGAAAGGACCTTATTATAATTAAGAAATTTTTATATTATATTATATAATTTCTGATATTATATAAAGATTTATTTTATAATAAGAAAAAAATATTTTTTTCATGATGTGAAATAAATGTTATCTGTACATTAGGAAAAAATATTCTATTTCGAATATTGAATAAAGATTGATTTTGTATTTAGAAAAAAATATTTTTCTCGTAACATGAAATAGATATTTCCTACATATTTAAAAAGAAATATTTGTTATTTAATACAAAATAAATATTATATGGATGTGTATACAATATTTTGTGCTACTACGGTAAGAACTAGTTAAATTGCAATTTGGACATTTTGAGTTATCTAGTTCGTATTAAAGAAGCAATCAAGTAGAATTTAATGTAAAAACTGGGTGACCTATCAAAGTAATCTACGACATCTAGTGAATCATAATTTAGTTTAATCTTGGTAATGCAAAAAGCAGACAACTACTGTTGTTTTTTGCAAAAAAAAGTTAAAAATTTTTTTAAATCAAAAATTAAGGTTTTTATGTATTGTTCCACTCGAAATAAATAAATATAAGCAGATATTGGCATTAGGTTTAAAATAACGGGCGTCCCTCCCATAATCTTAAAACCTTAAAATACTGTTTCATCAATTTCTCTAAAATAAGGAATTGCAAGTTACCTAGTTCTTACATTCAGACGGTGATATGCAAATAATATATCCAGGGTGTCCCATTTTTAATTCCCCCTGCAAATATCTCGAGAAACGAGTGAAATGAAAAACTGGTTTTGGTAGAAGTTTTCTATGGTTTCAATTTGTTCCTTCTTTCTTTCCAGATTTTACAGGTGAGTTCGAGCAGGTGCACAACTATTGTGCATCACTTACCAATGTTTTAGCCATGTTCGACTTAATCGTGTAAATGTAAGCTCTGATGTACACTTTAACCGGGTCCGTAGCGTTAATTTCTCCAAGCGGTCTAGCCATTTTATCGTAACGACAAGTGCTTGATAACTCTTCTAAAAGCTCCGTCTGTGTCATAGAGTTCCTGCTCATAGAGTTGCTTAACTTTGGACAGCTTCCCAATCTAGAAAATATATATGAGTAAGTTGACAAACATATATACATACATAATTAATTAGTTTATCGATCGTAATTTATCTTTCGGATATTATGAATTTTATTCATTTTTCTTTTATTTTATATATACTTTTTTTATACTAATTTTATATATTATATATACATATAGTATTCTCTCCGTAATTGTCGTATCTTCGAGTCTATCGAGCAACGCTACAGTGGTCCCAATGACCGAAAACGTGGTCAGAATCCAAAAAATGAATTAAGAGTTAGGATCTTTTTACCCGTTTATGTTACCGATAATATATTTGTCGGACAAGAACGGAAAATTATCAACCATGTGGCGCTTTCGTTTCTTTTTATTATTACCACGATTATATTAGCTTGCCGAGTTATCGTTGTCGTCGTTGTATGCGTGAAATTTTGAAATCGAATTTTAAAATCACATTGAGATGAGCTAGAGACTTGATATTTTCAACATAGCTCAGAACTGGATGACAATGCAATATTAAAAAAAAAACTTTTTAAAAAACTGTGCGTTTAGGATTTAAACAATATTTTTAAATATTCCTCTTTGCCCTCGCCGCGTGATGTTCGGCCTACGTCATCGCATGCAGCGATCCCCTCTCCGCACGCTCCCTACTCCACTACGCGTTCCCACTCCGACTCCCACTCCGACTCCATTGGTCCACTTCGCAGCGAAGGAGCTCAGTTTAATTATTGGGTTGGTTTTGATTGGATCGGGCGGAGGAGGGAGCGACAAGGACCCACGGTTCTGTTCGGTAAGCGGGCCTTACTAAATACTCTCGCTAGTAAAGACTAAAAAGTGGAAAATAAAAAAATATATAAAAAAACTTATTATATAAAAACCATGCTTATATTAGAATGCTCTAAAAAGGAGAAAATAATATTTTTAGATGTTAGTGACTATAAATAAAAGCTCCAGGGATGGAAATGGAGCTCCACGCTTTTATTTATAGTCACTTATATCTAAAAATATTATTTTCTCCTTTTTAGTGCACTCTAATGTAAGCGAGGTTTTTAATAAGTTTTTTTATATTTTTTTTTTTTTGACGCGTTCGAGGACCCTTGAGCCACCGGGGAAAAGGCCCTCACTTTCCTCTTACCTGGATTGACCGGGGAGGGGTCGTCGGACGGATGATTCGCGGCAAGAAAGATAGGCCCGCGGACTTTGTTACGAGCATTCGACGAATGCAGTTCGTTTTCTTGCGTAACAAATGAAGACTTTTTCGTGAGTGTTTCTCTGAAGTGCGTGAGTGTTCGCTGTCTTCGATTCCTCGTCCCGATGAATAAATCAGGAGGTGAAAAGGGACTTGAGGGGTCTCTAGGAGAGATATATCGCGTTCTCCGACAGTTTTCCTGCGACGTTCCTTCAGCTTTTTATGAATGATAAAACGAAAAGGTAAAATCTATGTGCGAAAGCCACGAATGTAGCATATAAAGGAAGAAGTTCTTTCGGAAGAAGAGCCTTGAATTAAAATTCTAACGGTTGCCGCGCAGAGTTCATTGTTGTTTTGTATCTATGCAGATGACATAATGTAATGCATGTGACTCCTCGCAGTACGAAAACTAATTTTTCAGCACATGATGTCTATTAAGCTTGAAAAGGTAAGACCATCAATTTACAATTGCAAGTCTTCTTGTTTATTTCCAAAGTTATTCTCGTAATACTTTCACACATCGAGGTAACAAATATTCTATCATACACGAGTAAAACATTCCTCGTCATCGGCATAGTATTGTTTAAAATTTTGCAACATTATTTCTCGTCATCCATCGTATTTCATATTTCAGTCAATGTAAGTACAACCAACGTATACTAAGTGAAGCAAAGTTGGTGCTAATTTAGAATACTATTATTCAGTGCACACTTATTATAATTTTTTGGTAAGAAGAACAAACTTTGAATTTTAAATTGCTTTCCGTGTGAAAATACTATTCGATCAGCTTTCTTAAATATCGAAGCAACTTTCATTTGAAATCTCTGTTGCCCTGTCCACTTCTTTTTTACTTGCTGTCCTCTTCTATATAGTCTGTACAATTTCTTCAAGCCTTTAATTCACAAAATTTCCAAAAGTTACAGGGAATGGAAATATTCTAACTAAGATGAGGCGTTTAATCTTCTAGTTAATTGATTTTGGAACGGTATTAAAGGATGAAATGCAATACGATTCGAATAATACAGAATCTTCGATTTTGTAACGTTCATTCGCAAACCGCAGGAGGAGACTACTAATTTCAACATCTTATCTATCCAAACGCGCATTAATTTACAGGATCAAACATTCGAGTGTTTGTAGAAGTTATCTTTTTCGGAATGTACATTATCATAACTGAAAACAGAATTTTCATTTATTTTCCTACAGTACGTGCACGTACACCTTCAACTTCTTATACTCGAAAAGAAACAGGTAACGCACATTGTTTGAACTTATTTGCATTATTATAATTAGTCACACTTAACTAGCCAGAACAAAAACATTTTATGCGTGTATATTCGCTATAACCACGAATATCTCGTCAGGTATAGCATCTAATTTAGGATGATTTTCGACTAGTCGTGAAAATATGACATTAGAAAATTAGATTCGTGCTTGTTATAATTGAACCAGTTTTCCTATGTGCATCGACATGCTGAGAAATTCGAAACGTTTCGGACGGTTTTAACATTTCTGTTACGCGAAACATATTTCATATTTGCATACATTTAATAGGCGTCGCGTCGAAAGATAATTGCAACCATTCCATGGAAATCGAACGATATATGTATTTAGAAGTGACAATGTCATAGTTAATCGTAAGCAGATGGTAGTTACGGTAAATATAACTTACATGGCGGACGACGTCAAGTGTAATATTTGTATGAAATAAACAAGAATCCCGAAAGCATGATCTTTTCTTCTTAAAAACGTTTTCAGTCCCATCATCACCGCTTCACTAACAAACTCAGACTAATTCGCTGGAAACCAGACGTTACCCAGCTACTTCTCCCACTTGCGATTCGTTTACAATGCTACACTCGGGCGTTTGCATATGATAGGGAACAGAAGATGGTAGCGCAAACAATAAATGCATGGCACACCTACACACACATTAGGATCTTTAATATGTATATCGTTGCGCGGCAAACGAAATTCTTAATCGTATATATTTCACGCGGCGGTGTTATACGATGTGGATTTAACACGTTAAACTACTTTTATTTTTAATATTTCGCACTTCTACGAATTCCTTGCACCGTTTATTTTACGACATCGCGGTTTGTTTAACATTTCTCTGGAAACATGAGAATCGCGAAACACCCCAATAAGATTTCGATGATTCATACCTGGATTCGCGCAGAATTTAAGTCGACTGGTACAGATGGCTTCCGCTTGCGACTAACGTTTAGTATAATTTTCTGGTGAATCATTAGAATTTAAATGCTTTCCCTGGCGTGAGTATCACAGGGGCTCAAGACCTCAATCATATTATACAGGGTGTCCCAAAATTCGTGTACTTCCCGGAAATGGGAGATTCCTTGGGTCATTTGAAGCGACATTTTCCTTTACAAAAATGACGCCAGCGGCTTTGTTTAGGAGTTATTAACAAAAAACACAGACCAATCAGAGCGCGGGTAGAGCAAACTGAGTCCGACTCAGCGACAGGTCCCGCTTAGCGTGGCGGCGCCATTGGCCGAGCCAGAACCAATCCGCTGTAGCCGTGCTCTAATTGATCCGTGTTTTTTGTTAATAACTCCTAAACAAAGCCGCTGGCGTCATTTTTGTAAAGGAAAATGTCACTTCAAATTTTGGGACACCCTGTATAACAATGTCCAGAATATATGATTCAGAACGAGGACACCTGTTTGAACTGCTCCTCAATCGCAAACGCTATCATCCCTACACTATTAATTTTTTTCTGAGCGTACTAGACATTACAGCGGTAATGTTTATTCTTAACTTCCTTAAATAATGTAAGATTAGGTTCTATATATTAAGATAAACTTCATTTTTCTTTTTTGATAAGTGTTACACTGTAAGCTGTAATGTATGCTATATAAACCAAACATCCGATATAAAAATATAAATAATCCGTTTTATTTCCAGTTTCACGTCCAAACATCCCTGGAACGTCTTCGGAATTCAACACTAATCCTACCGAGCACAAAAATTCTATTGATTTATTTTTGATTTTAAATTTTATTTTCTAAAATTTTCATGACAACATGATGTACTTGAGAAAAGAAAATTATCGAATCGATTCTGATATTGTGCTCTCGCCAGATGAATTTTCAAGTCTGATATCAATTTTCTCAGTCTCTCGGTGTTTTATGTTTCTTCTTATGGGATAATCTATAACTATTTGTGAGTGGATCCGATGAGATTAACAACATTGTCAACAAGTCTGTGTTTGTCGCAACTCGTGATAATTTCCGAGATTGTCTTCCCCGAGGTCTTCTTCCAGTTCCTTTCGAAGTCGATGATTATTTCTTCACAATATGTATGCTCGTACGATTCATTGGGACGATTGTCTTTTCAAAAATAATCTCGAACGAGTAAATTCGAAGAATAATGTGTACATAAGAAATTGAATGAAAATTGTCTAAGTTCCCAGTAAAATATACCGCAAGTTCTTCATCGTGCGTTTTTTCTCGTTTTAGTTATTACCCCATTCGTCAAATGACGACGCAGTTAAAGTGAGCATCATCTGCACGTCGTCTACAATGGAGGAACTTTGCAACCCGACTAATCGAAAAACAATAATTCATAGCAAATGGAGTTGTCGCACTTTCATAGTTAACGATTTTGCATGCGGCGTTGCAGCGATTGCGGAAATGATATTGTATAATTGATCATGTGCAATCTATAGGAGCTAAGTAAATATTCATTTTGCTTATTAATAGTTTTCATATGGCGGAAATAGTGTATCGACACTGTTAAACTAATTTTTGTCGTAAATGCAGAAAATGCGCAATACAATTACACGATCCAACAAATTCAAACTGTTTTTGACATTTTGATTTATACTATGCGATACTTATAGAGTTTTCGCGCTGATTCCGAATCTGGTTTTAATTGTTGTCCTAGACGCTCAGTTTTTCAGAAATTTGAGTTTGAAAAAAACATGTTTTTCGATTTTGAACAAATGTTATGATGTTATTATAAAAAATATTGTATTGTTTTTTATAGCAAAAGATTCTCTAGACTTTCCTGAATCTAGTGATGTGCAATACCAATACATTATTATTGTATACATATGTATAAACAATCATTAGAGACGGAGAGGCACTACTTTTACACCGTTTTTTGATGATGTTTTTTAATTTATCTGAAAAAGTAAGGGTCCAGCGGAAAATCGAACTACACCACGCGATAGAGCAGACTATTATCTTGAGAAACCACCCTGTCAAGTTTTGAACGTCGACGTTTTGACCGAACCAGAAAGCAAAATATCATCGTAGAACACGAGTCGCTGCCAGTAGTGCTCTGCCACTATTAGTGCGGTTCACGCCTATTTCACCATTATTTCAAAACTTAAAGACCACATTCAGTAGGTCGCTGGATTCGTCTTGATGTCAGCTATAACATTATTAAATAAAACATATAATGTAATGAATAAACAATCTAGGTGACAATTTTTTATTAAAAAAAATTCTATTTCTTTAAATTTCTTGTATTGAGATTTGTAGAATACAGATTACTGATTACTTTTTTTAGGAAACATTTTTTATCATACCACCGGAAATGCCTGAAAAATCGTGCGAATAATGAATAATAATTGGAAACTGGCTGTTTAGACTTTCAAACATGAGTAATCCATAATTTTTCAATGAATTAAGTTTATTACGTTTAATGAAATAACGAAAATGTTATTACAGTCTTATTTAAAGAATTACAAATATTCATACAAATGTAGGTATTATAAATTAAGGCCAGATACGGAATCAGTGCGAAAAGTTATAAGAATTGCATAGTGAGAATCGAAATCGTTGGACCGTATTATTATTATCATTCATCTTTTGGAAGCAGATTTTTCAATGGATTCAATTTGTGTATTAGTAAGGCTTTCACTGTCCACATCCACTGATACACGTACTTCTTTTATTCACGAAAACGTACAGCAAATTCCGCATGATTACGAGAATGATGAGATTGAAAGTCAACTTGTATGTTGCATTACGAAGTACTTTTGTCAACTATTAAGTAAAATAAGTTAATGACGGAGGACCGCAGTAAGTCGCGCGCGTATTAAGGCTGATAACGGTACTGATAAAGTATCATGTGACCATATTCGTCTGCTACAGTTTTTAATATAATTTCGTGGTGTAAATTACAGAAGACATTATTTAATCACTTAGCTTCTGTTCGATAAATATTTGCGAATGTTTAATCGGATGCAATAATAAGATGCAATAAGAGTTGAAATAAAGTTCTTCAAAAATACAATACTTGCAGAGAACTTGTGAACTATTTATTAAATGAGAACTATTAACTTACACTTTTTTTTATACATACATGTTCTAAGAATCGACCTGTGGGGACAGCAATATGTTGAGAAAGACTTTACTGTGAAAAAATGCTAATAATCATTGTCAAAAATATATTCACCGAATTTAGATGGTAAACCATAGATTGTTTAAACCATCTCCAGGGTGATCCTCGCGGATACATTTCCTACTAACTCTGAAAGAATCTTCGCAGAGAAACACCAACTATTATTTTTTTTGCTATAACAATTGTTATTAACAATAATAACAAATTATATAAATTTTTGCACGTGGGAGCGTCGCGGCATTATCTCCTACTAAATTAAATCGCGATCGGTACAATCTTTCCAGAGAAACACCAACTAATATTTTTTTTGCTATAACAATATTTATTAACAGTAACAAATGTGAAAGGTTTCGTACTGATTGGTCCATCCATCTCGGCGTAATGGGTGAACATACATAGAAAAATAAAATGAAAAAAAGGCACATACAGGTCGAATTCAGTAACCTCCTTCTTTTTCGAAGTCGGTTAAAAAATTAGAATTACTCGACGTACTTGCGTAACTTAGTATAAGTTCGTCGTCGTAAGAAAGGGAGCCAGAAGGAATATCGCATTCGTTCTGACTTCTTTTCCGGGTCTTTTGTGCTGCAAACTCCTCGTGGTGAGACCTGGCCAATCGGTATTATCCTCCATTTGTAAAAACTTCCAGTATCTTACGAATAAAGGATAATACCGAGCTAATAGCTGCACACTTTGAATTTTCGTTAATAGTGCATACTAAAGTATAAATTAATATCCACATTTATTTCAAACCTTTCCATAGCATTTTGCAATGTCTACGTTCTCTCAGAACAAAATATATTATTCAAGCTTGTTCATTTGCTTTTTGTATCAACGCGAATAATATCGCTTTGAACCTTGAGCTACTATTAACGTCCTATCACTTTGCCCAATGCCTATGTAACTATCCTGTACTTATAGTGTTCCTTTCTGTTCCTAGCACTTCAGTACGCAGTATGTTACACTCGTCTCTGATGTAAGATTTCACGGGGATTATGCTGATACGAATAAAAATTGGCTGCCGCTGTCTGGGCAGTAGCTACCTTTTTTCTAAACAGTAACTCCCAATGTTTTTCCAAACATTCCCCCATGTTTAATCCGAGGACAACCACACATGTTCTTAGCTATTAATCAATATAAACTTACAGTGTAGGTTAAACATAAATGTATTAAATGTAGGTCAGTATTAAACGTAGGTAAGTATTACAGACATATAAATTTAGTTCATAATAGAAATTTTCTCTGTCAAATAATGTTTTTTTTTCTTTTTCTTTTCATATTCTTCTTTTAGGTTAAGGTAATGGTAAGGTGTAGGTTATTGGACGTATACATATAGATTATAGATTATAGGTAAGTATAGAAACATTAAATAAGTAAGTATATAAAAATATTATAAATTTCTTTCCTTTTCAGATTTTTCTTCTTTCCTGTTACAGGCAGTAGCTACCTACATTCGTATTAACATCGACATTCGTACCTACGTCACCGCAGTCCTGCTAGATACCTTCGTTTCATCTCGTCACGAGACACATTTAATATTGTAATATTTTGGTGAAAAATAAAGAATATTTATTACAATTGATAATGTGTTCTTTCCTCCATATCCTGTACGTGAAGATACGGTAGTAGAATTAAATTAACATCTTTGAAAATTTGAGGTAAACCAAGATTATTTAAATTCGGTAAAACTTAAGTTTTGTAATGAGAGAAAGATTTACGATTTTTGGCCGTCTGTCTTGTCATTGATTTGTACTACTGAATTTTGAAAAATTTTGACCGTCTGACTTATGGTTGACTGGTACTACTTCCCGGAAATTTTTGTGATTTTTCGGACGTCTGACTTGCCGTTGATTTGTACTACTGAATTTTGAAAATTTTCTGGCGTCTGACTTATGGTTGACTTGTACTACTTTTCGGAAAAATTTTCTAATTTTATGTTTCAGTGGTACAAGTCAATCATAAGTCAGACGGCCGAAAATTTTCGAAATTCAGTAGTAAAAGTCAACGGCAAGTCAGACGTCCGAAAAATTGCGAAAATTTCCGAAAAGTAGTAACAGTGAACCATGATTCAGACGGCCGAAAATTTTCGAAATTCAGTAGTACAAGTCAACGGCAAGTCAGACGTCCAAAAGATTTTTGTTTTCCAAAATTTCGCTGTTTTTTGGTTAAAAAATTGTTGGTTAAATAAATTAATACGTGTATACGTAGTTCTATCATATTCTCTTTATTTATTCATTGTGGATGGATACATAAAATGTTTGTATTTTACATGTGGATAAGTTATATTGTAATCTTCTGTAATAAGCATGTAGACTATCACAGGGAGACTCATCAAACTTCCACTGCCAGTACTGCGGGTTGCGTTCACAGGCGAGATTGTATGTGACTCCGGCGCGCCTGTATGAAGTACAGAATGTACACTTCTGTTGGACGTGTTGCCGGGTATCTGGGTAATGTTGTTTACCCGAGCACCCGAGTAACCCAGGTAACCGGGTATCTCATAAGTCACAGCTCTAATCTGTAGTCGAACACTTTGTATACAAAAAGAATACCAGTTAGTTTCAAATCAATTGCAAGATTTGTACCGAGCAAAGAAACCAGACAAACAAAAAAGCGAGCTAATAAAAACGTGGTAAAATAATAGGTTGTATTTTCCAATAAAAATGATATAAGTACCTGATTTCCTGAAGCATATGAACCTTTTTTCTTCACCCAGCAGCTCATGTTTCACGCTAGTGATTTTGTTCAAAGGGGCAACTCGAATTCTACTCGTAAGCATTACAAGTTCCTATTATACAGAAACGTATGTTGCGAAACGTGTCGGCGATTTTCAACTCGATGCGGTGTTCAGTAAGCAATATTGTACACGTATTCGTACATATACACTGCAAGAAAGGGCCAGTTAATTAGATACACACTAGATTCGAAGTAACTTTCTCAGATTCCTTGGCCGTGCTGATACGTCTAAAACGAAGAACTGGCGGCTACATTGGCCGCGACGGTTATTATATTTGTGTTTCGTTGAACAAACTCTAAATGCGAGAGAGAGAGAGAGAGAGAGAGAGAGAGAGAGAGAGAGAGAGAGAGAGAAATTCTCTAAACATTTAATTCACAAATATACAATATCAATGTACAATGTACAGATATTAATATTAACACACAGAAAAGTAATCGGTTGGAAAAACTGTTAAGGGATCGTACAATGTTAATGGAATGTTTAATAAAGAATTGATTTATATATGACTAGAATTTGTCCACTTGCAGTACGATCATGTTTCTCATAGTGGAGCCGCTGATGGTGAGGCGTTTGGAATCCGAGGATTTTTGACACTGTCGTACCAGTTGTCTCTTCCTCGACACTCTGCACAGAGAGTGACAAATGGCATTCTTGGACCATCTGGCTCTCCAGGCTAGTTTGATCTCGGAACGTACCTCCGCATTTAGAAGACAGTAGAGTAGGGCTACGAAGGTACCCTAGAAATATTTTAAATGTCGCAATTGATGGTTCTCTGATCAAGTACACTGTCCAACAACAAAAATGTTTCCATATAACTGTTCGGTGCAACTTATAGTTTTTTCCCACTGATTCCGAATCTGGACTTAATTTTTCTCCTAAGCGAATTGTTCTTTGCAGCGAAAAATTCTGTAGACATTCCTGAATTCAGTGGTATCCATCATTAATACGTTGCGATCGTTTAAACATGTTTGATGAAACATGAAAAAAGTTGAAATTTGTTGGACAGTGGTATTATTTTGTGGAAACTGCGAGGGGATTGTGTTTACCTGAAAAGAGGCGAAGAACTGGTCGCAGAAGAGCCAAATCAGCTCGACACGGTGATCTTTGTGATAAGAGAAGCCCAAGAACAGCGCATAGTGAGCTCCGAAAAGTGGAACGAGAACTAACGTGGACTTGGCCCACCTACTGTTCAATTCAAATATTTCATTTTAGTCTTCAATAACAATTATATTATAGAGCAGAGAATTTGACGATCGTTAATAGACACCTGTACTGCATCTTCTTGCGCTGCAGGTATACAGAGGTCTTCAGCTTGACGAAGAGCACGCGGACTATGTTGATGAACAGCAGGAAGTTGAACTGCCAAGAGGTTTATTGTATATGTTATAGGATTGAAGTATGGACGATGTATGTATGTACGTGTGTGTATTAACAGGCAATTCTATATGGGTCCCATGAAAATCACCGATACAGATTTCCCTGACACAGTTTTCACCGACAACATTTCATCGACTCCAGATTTGACCGACAACGAATTTAACCGACAAAGCCTTTAACCGACAGCGGATTTGATCGACAACAAATTTGACCGCCAACGAGTCTACAATCGTTGTCGCCCAAATTCATGTCGGTTAAAGGTGTCGTCGGTTAATTCGTTGTCGGTCAAATCTGGAGTCGAGGAAATGTTGTCGATGAAAACTGTGTAGGTGATTTCCATGGGACCCATCCTGTATAGTGAGCCAAGAACAGGCTTAGACAGGACCGGGAAAGACCGCTGAATGCGGAGGTGAATGCGGGGTGATTAGTCCCGTCATAAAAGACGTGGAAAAGGTCCCTAAGATCCTGGGCGGTGGGGGTTTAGTGAGTATAGGCATTAGACTACTTTAGGTAATTACAATCCCCCCAATTACATCCGAGGGGGGAGCCGAGTCCCACACTACCCTCTCCAATCAGCATCGGATGAGAGGGTGTGCGTAAGACCATTCCCCCACCGCCCTTAAACAAAAAAAGGCAACCCTATATAGAACTGAATTCACAAAAGAATCGTAAATAACATAAGAATTGTAAAATTACGGTCGCCAACGAATCACGTGAAAGAAGGCAGATTGAAACATGTGCCCAAATGTAAACCTGCTTTTCCTTGAAATGTTTAAAAGCGTAAAATGATTTTAATTATAAAATATACAGTGTCCTAACATCAAATGTTAACAGCCCAACAGGTCATCGCGGAATTTGGTAAACTACTCACTATGATCGAGATCATGATGGGTATTCTGATGACCAGGAACAAAGAGGGATTCTCGTGAGTGGTCCAGCAGAGCGTGTCCTCGATCGTAGCTCGGATTATGATCCACGGAGCCACCACGAACACGGGCAAACCTTCCACCCCGAAAAGGAACGTGTTGTGTAAATAATAATAAACTCTTTAACGGTTTCAACTGGAAGCTAATTCATAGAAAATTAATTACCCCATCCCATCAGAATATAAAGATTAGTCGCTGCGCTGTCAGCGCAAAACGCCAGAACAACCAGATTATGAAGATACAGCCCCTCCATCAGTATCCACGAGTAGTTCGCAACGATGAAGAACTGCCACATGCTTGTAATCGTCTTGCACACCAAGATCTGGAACTGGTCATTCAATTCCAAAGTTATTTGATTCGCCATCGAAGCTTCGCTTCGTTGCTGAAGCTGCTCATCACGATTAGAGCTCAGACTTTTACCCGGGTATATGAGATACCTTGGTACCCGAGTACTCATGAGATAGCCGAGTATTCCGGTACCCGGGTATCTCATAAGACATAAGTCATAAATGATTTTGTGCAATCTAAAACAATAATGAAATTAAAAGGACGTTAATATATTAATTTAAATTTATTAAAATCGTTCAAAAGAATAAGTAATCGTAATATATCGTCTGCTTTTTCCTATTGATGCAAACGATTTTTATTTTCCATAAAGATCCACAGTGTGTTCATGAGATACCCGGGTACTCGGGTAATATTTGTTTACACGAATACCCGGGTATCCGGGTAATGCTGTTTACCCGAGTACCCGGGTAGTTTTTGTTTACACGGGTATCTCACGGATAACCCGGGTACCCGGGTATCTCATAAGTCACAGCTCTAATCACGATGCCTACGTTTCGCTGTTTGATGAACGCGTCCTCCCCATCGACGTAGATCACGTCCACAGCTAAACCGATCCCATCATCGAAGATCCAGTCCCTGATCAGTGCCATAAACGCCCTCATTATAAACGAGGCGAACAGGTGCATGTGCAACCTGTTCCTGGGATTCCGTAGTTTCCTAGAGTGCGGACATATTTCAGGTTTCAATTTCACTTGTCACAGGATCAAAGGTATTTGGTACCTTAGCAGAGAGAAGATGATCATTGCGATGACGAGCATGGTGAACGAAGTTGTGTAACCGATCTGCGAGACGATCCTGACGATCGGCAGCCATTTCTGCGGACGTAACAATCAAGATCAGTCACGTTTCTGAACAACGAGACGCTTCGAGGATAATATTCCTTAGTAGCACAAAAATATTGAAAAAATATTTTTTAAGCCACATTTTTTAATATGAGAAAAACATTGGATCTGAATGTTGTATACATGTACAAAAATAAAGATTATCTGTATATTAGGAAAAAATATTCTATTCCTACTATGAAATAAAGATTCATTTAATATTTAGCAAAAAAATATTTTCCTCGTAACATGAAATAGATATTTCCTGTACATTTAAAAAGAAATATTTGTTACTTACTATAAAATAAATATTCTATGTATATTTGAATATTAAAAAAAGATTGAATCTCTTTTTAATATTATATGGATGCGTATACAATATTTTGTGCTATTAGGGTTTGGACATCGAATGCGTGAAATCCGCTGTTCACGGGTTTTGCACTCCAAATTCACCCTTTCCATAGTATGGCTGCTCTTTACCTTGACCAGTGGCACACCCAGAATTTAATCTTGAGAGAGGGGGGGGGGGCGAATTGAACAAGATCTTTTTGTTTTAGCAAAAATATTTGTCAACGGTAGCCACACATGTTTGCTTATATAGATTGAAATTTCAACTGCATCTGCGCTGGGTACAAATCTACTGAATTACATACCAAGTACATTATAACTCATTGGGAATGGCCGAAATTTTGAGTCCGTCAAGGTAAAGTTTAGCCAAATAAAGTATTATTAAAAATTTGGAGTATAAAAGCTATAATAATATTTTATTCTTACGCCCAGCAAAAAGGTATCGGAGCGACCATACTCGCTCGAATGCGCCATCTCGAACCGCCTCAGACCGCCGATCTCCACAGCAGTCTGAGTCGTAAACTCGTCAGAAAAATCGCAGAGGCTGTAATTGCCCCACGAGATCCTGTCAGAATTTTTGTACCATTCGCTGTTTGGAAGACAGGCTTTAGTAGCGACCGACGTCGCATTGTTCATTTCCATTATAGTTCTTGGTTCCGTATTTGTTTCGAAGCTTGTACCAAGTGGACAAGGTAGAATCGCTGTTGTCGAGGCCCTCGTTGATGGCCAGCAGAGGATCCCGTCGAAAAATGGGGGACAGCTCGATGACGATTCATCATCTATTCGCGAGAATCGGATTAACTCTTCACTGACTTTGGTTCGCGAGATAAAAATTCATTCGAGTCGTATGAAATCATTCAAGATAGAATTGAATCATCCGTTCCTCATTTCACGAACTGAATATCTGTCACTCGGTGTCAAATTGACACAGTGACACAAAATAAAAAAATTTAATGTTTTCGAATGTTTGTCAAATTGATGAGTTAACATCTACTACTTAGGTTTTTCGGTTATATGTTCCGCATTAAATAAATAAAAAAAAATATATAGAAAAGTTTTTAAAAACCACACTTATATTAGAATGGTCTAAAAAGGAGAAAATTATATTTTTAGATATTAGTGACTATAAATAAAAGCGTGGAGCGCGCCAAACTATATTAACGTAATCTTCGTGGGCGCTCCACGCTTTTATTTATAGTCACTAATATCTAAAAATATTATTTTCTCCTTTTTAGAGCATTTTAATATAAGCGTGGTTTTTAAAAAGTTTTTTATATATTTTTTTAGTTTCTACTTTTTAGTCTTTACTACTGAACGTATTTAAGTAAGGCTCGATCTAATCAAAACCAACCCAGTAAGTAAACTGAGCTCCTTCGGTGCGAAGTGGGCCAGTGGAGTCGGAGTGGGAACGCGTAGTGGAGTAGGAAGCGCGCGGAGTGGGGATCGCTGCTCGCGATGACGTACTACCGAACCTCGGGCGGCGAGGGGCGAAGGGGAATATTTAAAAATATTGTTTAAATTCTAAACGCACAGTTTTTTTTAAATTTTTGTTTGAATATTACATTGTCATCCAGTTCTGAGCTATGTTTAAAGTTTCAAGTCTCTAGCTCATCGGAAAGTGGTTCAAAATTCGATTTCAAAATTTGACGCATGCAACAGCAACGACAACGATAACTCGGCAATCTAATATAAGCGTGGTAAAAAGTCAAACGTAGTTATGGGAAAATTGTCCTACAAATAACACAGAACAGTATAACTCATTTCGACAAAACTGTGTCAGATTGACACGAGGGGCGGATGAGAGTTAAGAATCAAATTGTGCTATGCGTACGCGTTTCTGACGCGTGCATCGTGTACAAAAGGTCTTTATTATTACTTGTTTAATAATTTCAAAGGACTCACGCTGCGACCGCAGACGTTCGCACTTCAGCCGCTCCTCTCTGTAGAAGCTGTCCATCGTCGCTGTGACATTGGCCGTCATGATCCTTCGGAAGTGGCGGGGAATTCTTCACGGAGATTCAACGTTCCGCGAACTTCACGGATTGGACGAACTTGAATTTAGTAATTGAGAGACTCCGGTGTAGCTGATGAGGAATTTGCATTCCTTGTAGCGCGAGGAGACGATGCGAGGTATTTGAAATCTGGGATCGAAGTGAGCCACGAGTGGACGGCAATCGGCCTGTTTGCTGTCCTGCCTCGCCCTCCATTTTCTTTCTTGACAAGTAAACTCCAGGTGAAAGGTAGACGGATAAGGGTAGCTCAGCTTCCATCGCATAATTTTGCGAAAATATTATTATGAAAAGAAATGTTTTTCAAAAATTCCAATTGGTCGGAATCGCAGGGAAAATACTAAAAGCCAAATTTTACGAACTTTCGTTGTGCGGGCCTATATTGAAAATTAAAAAAATACGTTTTGTAATTTTTTTTACATTGTAGTGAATCAGTTGTTCTAACTCTTCAAAAAAGTTCAAATCGTATGTTTCAATGTTTAAAAAGTTATCGTTTTTTTATGTGTCCGAATATTAGTGGGAGTCACCGTATGTTGATACAGAGAATGATGAAACACCACTACTGGTGGATGAAACGGGCAAATGCAATAAATCAAATCGATTTACTGCCACGTGTGCCATCCATCAAAATCGTGACTGGTAAAGTGTTCCGTCGAGTACATTTATACCAGGCTCGATAAGATTATAACGCAATGATCAGTTTACCCAATTTTACTATAATTAAAACGAAGGTGAAATCTTCAGGAAACGCGTATTTGACAAAATTAAAAGGAATTACACGGAAAAATATCATAACGAAGGTGCGGATCCTTGAGTGGCAAAAGTTTCCACGTCAAGTAGATTGTCTGATTCACATTTCAATTTCTAGAATCAAAATTGGGCACTCCGCAATAACCCATTCATTTCTGTTAAATAAAAAGCACGATCTGCGATATATGTATGTGAAGTAACAATTAACATGAATCGTCTAATAATAGAGTGAAAAAAATATGAAAATGAAAGGAAAAATTATAAACTGCCTGGATCCTTCCAAAGTCTTGTCCAGTGTATCAAGGATACAAATATGTATCAAATATTGTAATATTGTAAGAAAATGTACAGTTATTCCAATAACATTTGATGTTCTGAAGCAACATTAAATAACGAAAAACGAAGGGTGAGGGAAATGAAGTACCTACAAACGCGCGTTGTATTCAAAATTTCTTTTATGTTAAACTTACACCAACCACAGTTTACAACGGATTGTATTGCTCCCTGAATCGATTCGCAAAATCATCCGCATGCTCTCTAATCGCAATGTACCATAATCTCCACACGTGGCCGATTAACGCTCATACGCTCCTAAAAAATAGCTGCATAAAAGAGACTAGGATAACAATTCACCCATCTTTATTTTACACGTTTAATCAACAGATTATGTTTCATTTATAGTGTCAGATTTTAAAGAAATACATCTCACGTCGTAGTCATAAAAGAATGATTAATTTTACAGGATGTGAAAACATTGAATGTGTGAATTTTCATCCTGAGGAACGAATGAGGGTTATAAAACAGTGACAAAACGATTAGACAGATGATCGGCGAAGCACGGCGGATGATCTAACGCATCGGATTCAGGAGAACGTGCTTAAAAATCACACTTCCTTTTTACAGCCATCAATGTCGGTAAGTGTCGGTAAGTACAGACGATTGTTTTTTCGTCAACCCGCTAGCGTCTTCGATTTCGTTAATTAACTACAATATGTTAATCGTTCGGTCGCCGCTGCTCCCGCTCGTCCGAAGAGTGATCGCGTATTTACAGATCTGTCGATCGTGCTAGGCCATATTGTTTATTCCACGTTGTTTTTCATGTATCTCGATCCGATAACCCGCGGATTAACGCCACGAAATTCGAACGTGCAAGCTGCATCAAACCGTTTTTATACTTTTAAAAATTGACGTCGGTTTGTTTCAACGTATGTGTGTGTGTGTCACGTATTTAATACAAGCAACAACAACAACCAAAAATAATGATACAATCGCTTGCAATTATTCAATCGTCACGCGAATCCGAACGTTATGGCATTTCGTTCTACGACCTATCATTAGAATAGACAATCGGTGCTGAATTACGCTGATCCGCGACAAATGACTCTCTCCGACGATTATTCTCTCCTATTAACATACTAAGTGGGCTTCGCAACAATTACGAGTACAAACGTGAGCGAATCTGCCGCGTTACCATTCCTCGTCGCCCTCTAATAAAACCTCTGCGATGCTTTCTTTCGTTTATTTTTTTTTTTTTTAGAACACACGTGACCAAAGATTAATCACTTAGGACCGAAATCTAGCAGTTTAAAAAGAAGTCTAGGCGAACAGCCGCCATTTTCTTAACCCATGCTCGACGAAATGGTACCTACATGGCGGAAACAAGGATCGGAGGAGATTCTCCGTCACCTCTGATACGTTCTTCCACGTGATTTCTCGAACTGAAGTTTAGGATTTAGGACCTTCGATAAATTTCCTAAGGCCATTATACAACTTTCTCCTTCCTCGTCAGACGGATTTTCTTTCCTCGTAAAAGGTAGTCCAACAAATCTTAACAACTATCATCGAACCGTTCACTCGATAATCATAACTCGTCCGGCGATTTTCCTCGGTCTCCGGAATCAAAAAAATCTCTTCAAATAGGTTCATCTAAAAATCTTTAAAATTCTCAATAAAGTTCGACCATGTCGTTCTAGGTACAATAAAACATCTGAAACTTAATTCGGACGCCCTTTACGAAGGGGACCCGTTTATCCTGCCTTCTGAAAGAGGATCCAGAGGGGCATAGAGAGCTCAGCTAAAGAGACGATCCTGTTCGTTCATTTTCTTTTCGTGTTCTTCTAAATACAAGGACGTCAACGCGCGGTCTCGGCTGTGGCCATTCCCGAGAACTGTTTTCTTTTTTTTTCTTTTTAGGAACGGTTATGGTGTTTTTCATTCGTGCGACGACTAGAAGTGTCTTCTTCGTCGTGCGCGTGTTAGATTACAATTGGAAAGGCACTTCAAACGAAAAGTATGGCATCGAGCTACGGCAAAAGGCGTTCCGCGAGGCTCTCTCGCGAATCCTCGAATTGACGTTAATTCGTATCGTAGTTGTCCCTCGAAGTATCGTTCGTTTCTTCGAACAGAGACAGAGAGAAATAAAAATCGTGTTTTGGAACAGAGAAACGCTCGATTAATTCCTTCCCGCCGTCATTTTTTTTTTTAAATTATTTTTCTCATTTTTTAAGTAAACTGCTAAACGATCTCTAGACGTCGCTCCAACTCTTTCGCTACCAAGGGATCAGTCTGACTGGTAGCCGGTGCCTACTGGTGCCACCTGGACTGGCTCTTGGCTTCTCTGCATCTATAGCTCTTATTGTTCTACACAACAATTTTGGTATTGGATGACGAATTATGTGGGATGATGAAATCGGAGCTGCAGAAGGAGCTGCAAAAGGTGACGACGTCGAGGAACACAGTCTATATGAACACCATAATGTTTTCGGTTAAGTGAATGAGTGTAGGTATCTAGGTAGAAACTAATGACGACCGGTATCACAACTATCATTAATCTGGCTTGGATCTGATTCGTTCAGTGTAAGTAGCTTCCATTATTGTACAGGGTTATCGCAGGATAGTACATATTCTGATCGACGTACAGAAGGTGCAGAGAGTATTCATACACCTTTTAAAAACGAATAACGTTTTCAAAATTGGACCCAACCGCTTGAGTCTTTTTGAGACGTTAGAAGGATTAGTTCATCAGCAATTATGTAAATAATATTCTTTTTTAGTTGTTATTGGTCGCGATTGCGGAGGCAAAAGTAAAGATCACAATTATTAAATTTTTTATCTGTGCCTGTAATGAAAATTCCAAATATGTATTTTGTAAATCTAAGTCAGTTATATACATGTACAAAGTTTTATCGAAATCGATCAAAATTCTTATAAAATAAGGAGCGCTAAACTATACATATTAACGTAATATCTCAAACACTAATATCTAAAAAAAATTATTTTCTATTTACTGCATTTTAATATAAGCGTGGTTTTTAAAAAGTTTTTTAATAGATAGATAAATACTTGGTCCCCGCAGGGTTTCAAGTTCATACACCAATATCCTCCTCTTTCCACTCTCACCTAATTGCAGCCTATTTCAGCCAATTCCAGGGGGACTTACTGTATTTATGGTGGGTTACGACCACCTTGGGCATCATAGTATTTAAATAGCACATCGAATATTTCATAGAATATTCACTGCGCGCCCTTAAAAGTTTTTTATATATACTTTTTTTTCTACTTTTTAGTCTTTACTACCGAGCGTATTTGGTAAGGCCCGAGTTCGATTCCCGCTGAGATACTCTGCTGAGATTTTTTTTATTTCCTAAACACAGTTTAAAAAATTTTTTTGTAATATTGTATTGTCATCCAGTCCTGAGCTATGTTTAAAGTTTCAAGTCTCTAGCTCATCGGAAAGTGATTTAAATTTCTCCTACAAGATTTGACGCATAATACCTAATGATATGATATGTAAATAATAATACATAATGAATGATGTATAAATTGAAATAATACATAATGATATGACGTTTAAATTGTAAAAATCTGCGATTTGAACCCTAAATTCAATGATTTCGACATCCTACAATGCCCATAGCGTTTTCATGCGTCAACCGATTTCAATGAAACTTTGTATATGTGTATAACTCGCTTAGATTGACGAAATATACGTTTTCAAATTTAATTGCAGGAACAGATGCAAAAATTTAAAAATCGTGACCTTTACTTTTTCCTCCAAAATCGCGGTCAATAACCATTCAAGAAGAAAATTATTTACATATTAGTTAGTAAACTAATCCTTCCAACGTCTCGAAAAGACTCAAGCTGTTGAGTCAAATTTTGAAAGAGTTACTCGTTTTTCAAACGTGTACGAATACTTTGTACACCGTTTGTAGCTTCGGAGAATGTGGTATTACACTAGGGTTCTAAGTACTGATCTCTTCCAGTAGGTCATCCTCTTGAAAATTCCTTGTCCATGATGGTGAACGATAGTTTGGGGATGACCTGATCGGACTAGCAAAGGATCTTTCGGGTTTAAGCTGCGCTGTTTTCTTCTATTGTCCATTGGATCATGTATTCCTCGACGGTATGATCGCCTTCTTCGATGAAATCTTGTATCATTTTATCAACGACCAGGTGGCACTCCCAGAATCGATGCAATCTGTGACGAATACGACACGGTCCAGCTTGCGAGGACATCATCTACAGTGCTGCGCGCACGCCATGGGCTCGGTAGCCTCGAGACGGCGCCGCTCTTGTCAGGGCGTTTCGTGTATACTGTTCACAGTGCCTGGTGACCTCAAACGGGCCCAGGTGAACTCGCCATAGCCGCCTCATTGGGCCTCATAGCAGCCACGCATACGATACCAACTGAACTCGGTCATCAGATTCGGACTGACGAACGGTCAGAGACATTTCCCCGGGTTCTGGGAGCACCATTGCGGCCACATCGCTTCCGTTTTCAATCCTCGGCTGGTCAGAAGCTCCACATGGCTGGCTAGTCTCGTGTACACGCTCTCGTCCGTTGAGAAACCGTTTGTTGGCAGGTCGCTCCTGTGTGCAAAGATCTCGTGTTAATTCTCATCGTACAGGTCAGTTTATGTCAAATCGATTATTATGAAATTTTATCGAAGGAACTGTCTGTCCGATCGAGTCATATTCTTTTTGTCCATATCCACCCCTACTAATTTCATATGGACTGCAACATACAGTAATGTCTCTATTAGAGCGACAGCCTCGGGGGAATTTAGTCGCATAAACCGTGCGCAGACATTTTTTATCTACAACTGGGCGAGCCGAACATATAGAAGAACAGCGCGTGTAAAGATACCACGCGCAGGGCTTTGGACTGTGCCGGCGACTGTGTAATCAGGAGATAAGTTTAAAACTTTCGAAACATAATTAATATCTCATTTGATACCTCAACCGATAGACACTACACGATACGCCGATAAGAAAACCATTCGCTAGATAATTCATCTGAGACCGGGTCTGAGGTAAGAATGCTAATAAAAAGTTGTCTTTAAGACACGAGCTCGTCTCATTTTCGCTCCACCTCGCCTTATTAGTCATAAGATATATCTCTTCGCGAGTTAATCTGTCTTTTATTTCGTTTACCGTGAAGTACGAGTTAGTTTTTCCTTGTGCCGCGTGAGATCTGCAACTCTCTGCGTCACGTCGCGTTTGTAGTGGTTCACACTGATATACCGAGCCGAAATTAGATCACTAAGTTGAGGAGGGAGGGTAACTTGGTCGCATCAATATTGCGCAGCATTGTCGCTCAAATAGGAACATTACTGTATCTCATCCAGAAGAAAATCGTCGACGGTGACGTGAGAAAGCGATCGATTTGCCGTGTAACGTCCCAAAAGACGAAATCTAGGAAACCGGAACGTTACCTACCACAATCGTTCAGCGAGAGCCGAAGCCCTAGGCCATAGTCGAGGTCCTAAGGAAGCGTCGCCGGTCTGCTCGCTCCAGATGGCAGCCTCGCCGCCGAGAACAAGATTCAGGTGCTGTTGAGGATAGTCCCTCCAAGGACGATGATTGTAAACCGTCTGCCAGGTGCGATACTCTCCGCAAGCAGCCTCGCCGGTTTCCCGCCATTTTCCAAAACCGCAGTCCAGGTACCAGGCATCGACATGCGAAACAATCACGCGGAACCCATCCTCCAGTAGATCCGGTGTTTCTGGCCAGTTGCTGCCGCCCCACGATTGGATCACGTGGATCTTCGGATCGAAGTACATGGTGATGTAAGGCCTCTTGGTCAACGGAGAGCTCCAGAGTATCACCGCTTTCGGTGTCTCGTCCCGATTCGCCTTGACCAACCTCTGCAACATCTTCGTCTCGAACTCGGCCCACATCGCGTGATGATCGGTCATGTTCTGCGCCTGCATCGCGGCAGTGATGTTCCCGTACTGGGCCCAGCAGTCGAGGTTCACCTCGTCGCCACCCAAGTGAACGATATCCCGGATCTCTGTCAAGTCGAGCAGTTCGCGATATAGACCCTCGAGGATCCTGTAGGAGTGCTCGTTGATGGGATTCAATTGGCCACAGTTCGGTTCCCCGCAGTACGAAGACCATGGTTGCTGATCGACACACAATGCTAGCTCCCCGTACCCGTACTCCGTCCCTGAAGCAAACGGATCGAGAAATCCAGTTAATATTACTCCGCTTCGAAATTAAAACTATAACTTTTGTGGGCGACTGCGGCCTAGATTGATCTTTCACCTAGCGCTTTTCATGACTGAAAACACCCATCGCACATGCATTATTGGAAAACGAAAAGAAAACGAGTTTACCCCCTTAACACGGATAATTATACTCTTCAGACAGTGCCGGATTGAGCCAGGATAATATAATAACACACGATGAATGACCTTTTTTCTAGCAGAAATATCTGGGAACGGTATCCACCAAATTTTAGGTCAATTTTCTGCATGCAAGCGAGGGGCCCGTAGCATTTGCTACTCCTCCTGCTACGGGGCTTAATCCGGAACTGTCTTCAAGGTCGTAAATTCTTAGGTGTGCGTTTTCTCACTCACCCCACTGCCATCCGGCGCCAGCATGGGCAGGCGAATCGATCTCGACGAGCACTCTGACGCCACGGATTCTCGCGTAATCCGCGAGATCTTTCACGTCGTCGGGTGTGTAGATCTGATCGCCGCTGAACGCGCCCCACCTGGCCATCTCTGGGAACTGGACCGAGTCGAACGGGAAACTCTGCGAGTCGGTCAGGTGCCAGTGGAATGTGTTCAGCTTGGTGGCAGCCATACCGTCGATCACCCTCTTCAGCCTTTCGATAGGGAAGTACTGTCTTCCGGTATCGACCAGCAATCCACGGTAAGGGAATGCAGGCTTGTCCTCGACAGAGGCGCGAGATAACACTCGAAGTGCACCCTCCCTTCCAGCGATCTCATCCCACCAGATCATCTGTCCGAGAGTCTCCAAGCCGTGTCTAACGCCGAAGTAACTGTTTCCGGTGATCTTCGCCTCCAGGACTTTTCCTTTCTGCACTATCACCAGACTGTAGGACTCGTCGGTGTCCAAGCCTGGCCCGACTGCTCGTCCATTCCCCGCGCTCAGATAGATTACGAAGGTGTCCACACCGGACCGACTCTTCGCGTTCGCCACCTTCACCAGGCTCCTCACGTTGCCTGAAAGAGGATAATTCAGTTTTCGACTGCACGAAGCGGTTCAAGCGGCTAGCCTCGTTTCCAGGGTTGTTTCTCATTGCTCGATTATGCACGCTATGGGGTTTCTCAGTAGTAAAAGGGTTTGTTAAAAGATCAATATACTGATGCTATAATTGATATTATCATACATTTTTACGTTAGGAGGCGTAATTTTGACATTATTGGCAGCATTTAACAGTCGCGGCTTTAGGATAATTGTTCGGATGACGAAATTAAATATACACCTTATACTTATTTGATCTCCACCGCACTATGGAATAAACGTTTCTCAGTGGTGAATTAAAATTGTTTACATGTAACACAATGTGACACTTTATTACTGGTACATTGAAGTTAAACTATTACACACCAAAAAGTAAAATCAAGAGAGAAGTGAGCTATGACTGGCTCGAACTGACTACACTGTCCAACAAATTTCAACTTTTTTATGTTTTCAAATAATTTTTGGCTGTATCTTATAGAGTTTTTGGTGCTGATTTCGAATCTGACCTTAATTTTTCTCATACACGCACAGTTTCTGAGAGATTTGAGTTTGAAAAATAGTTATATTTCTCTACTTTGAACAAATATTGTGATGTTATTATAATCGCATACTTTATTGTCCTTTACAGCAAAAGAATATGTAAATTTTTCCAAATCCAGCAATGTGCAATAGTAATAAATTATGATTGTTTAAACATGTTTAGTCTCTTCGTCTTTAATGAATGTTTAAACATGTTGAAACAATCACAACGTATTACTATTGCACATCGCTAGATTCGAGAGAGTCTACAGAATTTTTTGCTGTAAAGAACAATAAAATATGTTATATAATAATATAAAAATATTTGTTTAAAGTAGAGAAATATGACTTTTTTCAAACTCAAATTCCTCAAAAACTGTGCACGCAGGAGAAAAATTAAGGACAGAATCGGAATCAGCGCCAAAAACTCTATAAAACTCTATGGCCAACAATTATATGGAAACATTTTTGTTGTTGGACAGTGCTATCTGATTTCTTCTGGATAAAGAAATAGCGACGCTTGAAGCATAATAAATTTCACGTAAAAAAAACCTTTCCTCGTGTGTTTCGTGCATTTCATTGTACACTCCAACGAAAATAAATAATGTAAATTACGCTGCCGAATAATGCAAATTAGAACTTTTATCTAACGCTTTTGACTACTGAAACCCCCACCTTTACTCTATCGAGAAATGAGAAGACGCATATCTCGCACCCTTGCAATCCCGGAAACGAGTCTAGTTCCTTCGCGCTGGGTTCAGAATACATTGGTAATAATAATGCATTCAAATTTTATCTCGACCGTTGCGCGGTGTCTTATTATTCAGGTAAATGAACAGAAGAGAAATGACAGCGATCCTCACTGATGAAAATATCCTTCGCGTGCTCCAGCAGGTTCTTCGTCTCCTGGTCGCTGGTGTTGACGGTGGCGAACTCAATTTGCTGATAGTGTATGACCACGCTGTCCTCGCCTAGGAAAACGTTGCCAGTCGGTCTGGGCCAAAGTAGTCGGGAGTTTCCACCGCAGAGAGCGATGCAGCTCGCTAGAGATGTACGGGACGACCTCACAGCTCTCCTCTCGCATCGTCCAGCCACGCATGCCCATGACCATGGGCTCTGGAATGTCCTGTACCCACAACCCCATCGAAACAGACACGTCTTAAGATTCACGTTCGTTAATCGACTTTCATAGATTCCTTTATACAGAATAGCTTACACGCTAAAGAACGGTAGGAAAGCACAGAGGACGATATCCAAAAAGCTGCAGACATTTGTTAGAAGTATTGGGTGGACAAAGAAAGTGATTTCGGTATTTCAACCTTCACAAGGTAAGGTCTGATAACACGTAAATAAAATAACACAGAGTTCTCTCAGACTCCGACAAATAAATTTCATAAATGGCCTCGATTTTAATGAATTTTGGACAAAGAATAACGCAGGATGAAACGTAAACACGCGGATTTAATTTCATTGATATCAAAATTTTTCAGAAATCTCAAGCTGGGGACTCTGGGACCCCACATTACCTGCGAAGGTTAAAGTGAAATAAAACCCAATTTTTTATCAGTTTTTGGCCGATTAGGATTGGAAATTTTATGACCGCAGAATTGTGAAACTACCGGAAAACAAAATTAGGTTTTATTGCACCTTGAAATACCGAAATTAATGTCTTGCCAAGCCAATGTATCTATATAAATATGCAGGGTGTTTCGTTTAAAACAGAACACCTAAATATCTCCTTCAATTGTGGGGGTACAAGAAATATTTTGTGTTTTATTTGAACGGTTTGAAGGAACCGTTATATTGCAAATAATATTTTCTTCCAGAGGTCAGTTTTTTCGAAGTTAGCAAGGTCATCGGTGTATTTTGATGCATAACTACATTATTTTTTAATTGCATCGTGTAGCTGATTGAAAAATACATTTAGAAATGTATAATAACATGACCCAGCTAAACCAAACATCAAAGCTTGTCATTACATGTTATCATTTTTTAAGAGCTGTAGTCTTAAAGTATAAGTTTTGTCTATACTGTTCCAACTAATGTATTGAAATATCTGTGTATCTCTAATATACCACATTCTATTTTGTAATTATGTAATTATTATTAATTATAAAATTTAATAAATTATAGAAAAAATATATATTCTGTTTTGTATGTGGTGTATTTCGTTTTTGTTTGTAATTATGTTGAAATAAATCTCATATGAGATTTTCTAATTAAAAAAAATGGCTTTGATATTAGTTGGCTCGGAGAAACGAGATGAATCATTTCAAGGTCATGTTACAATACACATCTGAATGTATTTTTGATCAGCTACCCGATGAAATTAAAAAATAATGTAGTTATGCATCAAAAAACACCGATGACCTTCGGGAAAAATATTGTTTGCAATATAACGGTTCCTTCAAACCGTTTAAATAGTACAAAAAATATTTTTGTACCCCCACAATTGGAGGAGATATTTAGGTGTCCTGTTTTAGACGAAACACCGTGTACATACGTATAAATGAATAATATATTCACAGAGGATAGGGAACTTGCGCAAGCTAAACAGTTTGGAAGAGGTTTATTCAGAAAGTGATAAAAATTCGGATACCAACGTGGTATCTCGATTACTATCAACGTCAACGTCTCCGGAACAGAGATTAGATACAGCATGCAAACTTTCTGATCATTGTGCACACTGCGGAGGCTCGTTCTGGGAAGTTGGAAAGTGAGAATCAGAATAGTAAAGCGTCGGGCTAATGAATCGCTCGCGACGATTCTTTTGCGCGTACACACACGTGTCCGCCGCCGTTGCTCGGATAAAACGGTGCCAATAAATATTCACGAGACTGCGCAATCCTCGACTGCGGTTTTATTTATGAGAATTCATTTCTCCTCGAGGTCGTTCCAGATAGCGGCGGATTAAACGAATCAATTAAAGCGACGACGTTACCGGTCAAAAACGCAACAAATCTTGAACATTCCCTACCCCCTGGATACATTCATCCCTGATAAGACAATCATATTTGACGGACGACTCACAAACATAACAGAAAAGATAAGCTAACGATATTTTGATTATTAGGTTGAACGGAAAATTCTTCGTGTTTCGGATAAGCAGTAAATCTTCCATGTAAATCAAAAACACATGTTGCCACAAAGATTTTGTCACAAAGATGGGTAGATGTAATTTATAACAATGAAAACATTTGAACGATTTGAAAATATATCCTTATCTCGCTCGAGTTTGTTGCAATTTAGATTGAAATTGTATCATTGAATAATATTAAGCATGTATTTTTATAATTTCACTCGAACCTAATGCATTCGTGGAAAAATATTTCCGTCGCGTGCCCGATTCCATTAGCATTATCGATTCATTAACAGCGCGAACGTTCGCAGATATTTTGTCCAAGATTTATTTAATCGTACTTTCCTTCGCCTTCGGTGAAATATTTACTAACTTTTGGCGAACATACAACGAACGAAGACGAAGAGACAATCGGACAAACGAGACAAGAGTCAGACATTTCGAGAGAGAGAGAAAGAGAGAGAGAGAGAGATTCTAGAACAAAGAAGATTCTAAGATCAGCGTTGTACATACATGCAAGGGAGGAAACGGACTCGACCAAAAAGCTTATATCTTCAGCTTCGAGATGATCCGAAGATCGCGAGGACTTTCCATGGTGCGTGTGCGCGTGTTTTCAAGGGACAAGGGAAGCTTTAGCAAGTACTGGTTGTTCAACCCCCTCCAGGCGGAGGGAGATGTTACCTAGGCTCTTCCAGATACTCGTAGA
Source organism: Lasioglossum vierecki (assembly GCA_028455595.1). Lineage (NCBI taxonomy): Eukaryota > Metazoa > Arthropoda > Insecta > Hymenoptera > Halictidae > Lasioglossum > Lasioglossum vierecki. The sequence goes on from CM052341.1 coordinate 16,589,204, forward strand.
GCCGTTCCTCGGGTCTGCTCGTGCTTTCATTACCGACCAGGAATGTAACCAAGCCTCGTTGTAACTCCTTCAGTCTTTGACGCGCGCCGAGTCGCCGGGGAATGCGAGGTAATTAACGAAAAAATAAAAAAAAGAAACAGAGAGAGAGATGATGGCGTGTAACCAAAGTAAACGGGGTTGGGTGAGAATGATCTCGCTGGGAGGAGAAAGAGAGAGAAAGAGAGAGAGAGGGGGGGAAGATGGTGGCCGGTCTTCGGGACCTTTTTCGTTGCTCCGGTTGCAATTCTTACTGGTTATCTTTTCGTTCTTTTCTTTTCGATAATTCTTTCGTGTGGAATTCTCAGATTGTAGGATCGAGAGGAGCGAGTTTCGATTATGCTTACCGACGAGACGAAAACGGCTGCAGAGAGACAAGCGGTGGCGCGTGTGCGTACATCGCTATCAGCAACACCCCAGTCATCAGGACCAGGAAGAGGAGAGCCTTCCTCATCCATCCGCTCGGCACGCTACCCATCATTCTGGCGAGTCTGAAACCCCGAAAACTCGAAATTACAATGTTGACAGGCGAACATTTTCAGAGTACAACTTTTTCATTGTCAAACATCTGTTGTATACCCGATAACCTGTGTAAACGCCGACTCATCGCGATAACCAAGTCACTAGCACTTTGTAGGTGGGACTTTGCAACCCTTAAGGCGGCAAGGTATAGGCAGAATATTACTAGAAAAACCAGTAAGACAATGTTCGCGGGATCGAGTTGTTTGTCCTTATACGAGCATAATAGGAGCTTTGTGAAGGCTCATTGTAAAGAGGAAGGTTGATTGTAGCTTATTTCCATCATGATTTAACGAGATTATGTTTATAATTAATAATATGAGCGTCTAAAGTAGGGGGAAAAATCGAGACAATCACCATCAGGTTCTCATGTATTTTTCTAATACAAAACGATTCTTTTTACTGAAATCATGAGTGTACCTTACAACAATCAACCCTCCTCTTTATAATGAGCCCTCACACAGCTCCTATTATGTTCGTATAAGGTCAAACAACTGTTTCCCGCAAACGCTGTTTTGCTGATGAAAACAGTGTCTTTTTCTCACTTTTTTTCTAGTAATATTCTAGTAATATTCTGCCTATCACTTACCTCCTTAACCTTGTCCTTTGCGCGTCGTACTTTCGACAATGCATCTTTCCACATTCCCTTCCATATTTTCCTTTCCAAAATAGGATGTCTCGAAATTCCTTCAACGTCCGGAAATTGGAGGTTCTTGAGTTAATTTGAAGAGTTCGGTAAAAATTGAATCAAAGATTGACGATTAAAGTCGAATCAATTTCCATGTAAGCAACTTCATAGTTCAGTAGTTGCAAGATGCAAAGTGTGTGTGTGTGTGTGTGTATGTGTGTGTAGAAAAACCGGTCATTCGACCAGCAGTGGTAGGTTTAGGTGCTGATGTTACTGTTAAATTATTTTCAAGCTGTTAAGCATTTTAAGAAAGAAATTACATTTCTATTTCAATCCAGTTTGTTGCTATTCCGGTAGAAAGTTTTTATTTTGCATAAATATATCCGGAGTTTAGTGATCTCTTTTGTATCTTTATACAGGATGTCTCAAAATTCCTTCAACATCCGGAAATTGGAGGTTTTTGAGTTCGTTTAAAGCAACAGTTCCCTTTGCAACAATGGCGTCCGCGGCTTTGTGAAAGAGTTATTAACGAAAAACACAGACTAATCACAGTCAGCCCAGCGCGTCAACTGTCAATTGGCCGACTGTGCCAACACGCGTCTAGGTCGCGCTCTGATTGGTCTGTGTTTTTCGTGAATAATTCTTTAACACAGCCGCGGACGCCATTTTTGCAAATGAAAATGTTGCTTCGAATGATCCCAAGAATCTCCAATTTCCGAATGTTGAAGTAATTTTGAGACACCCTGTATATAGAGCTGCCGAAACAGCAGTAAGACACTTTTACGCTTACGGATTCTTGACCAACAAATCACAATTTGTACTTCATTCCACTACCGTTCGCTTCCTTAAATAAAACTTCTTTTCAATTTGTAAAAAGTGTCGTACTCGATTTCTGAACACGGAACCCAACACACGCTGTAACTCTCTGGGCAGACGTAAGACGTGTTGTTTACTTTGTCGCATCTCGCGTGCACATAAACGGCCATTCACGCGCAAAATCCGCATACTCATCGGCGAAGCTTCTTTTCCACTCTACTTTTACAGTAACATCGAGCATTACGGTTGAGCCCGTCGTATTTAAGATTCGCGGAGGCATTAATACTGTTTGATGCACAGGGAAACCATCGAGTTCGATTCAAAGCTGGGTTTAGACTGTTCGACGTCTAAACAGATTTAGTATGGTTACTATGGCTTCGTTCTCGCCTGCTGCTTCGCAAATCGAATCATTCGCACGGTATATTGCACCGCTCCTTCAACGTGAAATTTATTTACTCAAAGTTGGTATGTTCGTATCTTTAATTAATAATATTTTTTTATACCCACACCTTGTATTTTTCTTAGATGTTCTTGTGGAGCATGAAAAGGCAAACCCAACGAGTACAAACACCGTATTCTTAAGATCAATCGATCTCAAGATATATATGTATTTGTGTTCAACAAATCCAATCGAACATTAACCTATCACACAAGAATATCTCGAGATTGAATGATCGTAAGGGTGTGGTGTTTGTACTTGTTGGACTCGTATTTTCAAACTATACAAAAATATGGAAAAAAATACATAAGGTATCGGCAGAAAGTATTATTGATTAAAGGTATCTTGTATATTTCAGGATTTAAGAACATGATGCATCTCTAAGACAGACTCGACTTGTTTGATCGAATAATTTTTTCAACTACCTGCCAACCGTAACTAGATTTTTACGGGCACGCTCGACATTCTCGTTTCGCAATGCAGCTCGAGAATCTCGGAAATCGGACAGGATGATTGCCCGAAATGACACTAACAGACATCTGCCTTTTATCGCGCGATTCTTCGAAAAGTAATTCCCGCTATCACTCAGAACCTGCCGGAAACTGACTTTCCGATCCTCGAGAAACCGACAATATTTAACCTGCTGTAATTCCACAAAAAAAAACGATTGTACATCACTAATCTTGGTCACACTTCAAACCTTGAACATTATACTTTCGCTCCTCGTTCTTTATTTTACTCTGAAATATTTTTATATGTTACGATAGTTGAAGTATTTTTCGTACATAATGTTACGAATTCAAACCTCTGTCAAAGCAATGAAAAATGTGTAACGTGAATAAATTCACTGCACATTTAAAGATAGGATTTTCCTCTTTACAACGAGACCTTGAAAATTGATCTATGACTTTTCTTGGTATTGGTTCGAACTAGTTCCTCGTTTTTGTTTTATAAAACAATGAAAAAAATCGTACATCATTTTTTAAAGTTTCTTTGTAAACAGGAAAGCTCAATCTTGATATTCGTGGAAGATTTATTTAAGAGACAATTTTTTTAATGCTTTTACAAAAGTTTCAATTTGTAACATATCCGTTAGTCACATTCGTTGGAAAAAGATCGTACGTCATTTTTTAAAGTCTCGTTGTAAACAGGAAAGCTCAATCTTGAAATCCGTGGACGATTTATTTAAGAGACAATTTTTTTAATGCTTTTACAAAAGTTTCAATTTGTAACGTATCCATGAGTCACGTTCGTCGGAGGATTAAGTAATCGTTCACCGAACAGGCCACTGCTTGTTTCACTGTTGTTCCGGTATGATAGATACCTTTTGGCACAATTCGCGAGGAAGACGTCGAGTTCGATGGAGTGTCTCGGTTGCATGGCGAGTGGGTCGCCATGTCTCAATACTGCACACATCGACCACCAAGTTGTTCCGCAGTTCGGCTGAAACAGACCGAGACTAACTCGCCACCGGCGGTATTGCGTATCGAAAGACTAAAGTTTTCGTGTTAACGAACAACTGGCGGCCGCGAATCGATTCAGACAAGCTGCACGATAAATTGACCCGAAGGACAAGCGGAAGTTTCACGGTAATTTTATGCAGACACGGCCGTCGCGACGCGTACCGTGTTATACACTCGTCAAGAGAAGGGGTGGAAAACTGAACTGTGTATTTAATTGAACTCTAGACAGCCGCCTGACTAATTAATAACATTATCTAGCACAACCAAACCCGTCCCCTTTCGCCAGCACATTTTCTAACGAACTTAACTCTATTACATTCTTCGGGGTGAAAATTCACCCGTTCAATATTTTCACATTCTGTAAAATTAGCCATCCTTTTACGTCTACGGCGTGAGATGTATTTCTTAAAATTGTGACGTTATTAATGAAACGTAATGTGTTGATTTAACGTGTAAAATAAAAATGGATGAATTGTTATCCTAGTCTCTTTTACGCAGCTATTTTTTTAAGAAAGTATGATAATTACTCATTTGTAATTGCAATAATTGATTTAATTTAATATCATTTAATATGACAAATTGAGTTTTAAGGGTTGTAAAAAGAAAACCGTTAGTTAAAAATGTTTCCAAGCTTCTGCTAAAGCCGGTATCGATCCGAACATTAAGATGGACGTATAACTTATAGTCGTGAAGCATATTATATGAAAACGTAGGTGTACTTATCGATCATTTCGCTGCTCGTGGTCAATGTAATCTGAAATTATCTTTCAACGATCAATCCCTGTGTACAGTGAAAGCTGGCTGATACAACTGCGAGCACAGTTCCAAATGAAATTCCTCTGTACTTGTCTCTCGATAGGACAACGTAATGAATAAGTTCCAGAGAGGATTTGAGCGGATGAATTAATAAGTGGAACACCCGGTATAAACTTAGGCGTTTATCTTTATCCCCGGTCGGCCGAAAACCACGAATTATTTCCGCGAGCACGACACATTGTGTGGCACACGCCTCGGGGGGTCGCGAGACCTAATTGCACAAAAGTGTCGCAACCCGTCCGTGAGTCACGTTACGTGTGTCTCGCGAGCACACGTGTACGAGTAATAATAGTCCTCCAGCATGCACCAGACAATGTCTTTGTGGCGGTCGTTTGCTCCGACAAAATTTCCTCTTTTTTTTGCGAAGAGTGCACGAACACAACGACAAGTTCCAAACATTAACGTTTCCAAGTTGGTGATATACGATTTAAAAAAAATAGGAAATATACAGTAAAAGGGTACGACGAACTTGTCAATATTATTATGGACACCTTATGTATTTTCTTAGATGTTCTTGTAGAGCACGCGAGGACGAGTACAACGAGTACAAACACCATAATCTTACGATCATTCGTTCTCGAGATATATACGTGTGTTCGGAAGGAATAAACCTAATTGAATCTGTTGGAATATCTGGCTTCAAAAATACGTTGAGTTAAGGATACTGAAAGTGTTCTTTGTTTCTTTGTTTTAACGACCCACATGTTAGAAACCGATAAGGTGTAATTTATCATTTCTAAGAATTCCTGAGTACTGAAACTTTGGACAGTTCTATTTTAAAATGTCTCTCCTATTATACTTTATACTTCACTTTAGTTCTGGTTTACGAACCGTACAGACGTCTTCCGTGTGTTTCTTTAATTCTAGTTTTTTAGTAAAGAAATCGCGTATTAACATTCTTGTGTTAGTCAATTTTCAATACTCATTACCATTAGAATCCTTACCTTTCATACAGGAATATCTAGAGATAGAGTTATCGTAAAAGAGTGCCGTGTTTGTACTCGTTGGACTCGTCTTTTCAGGCTCAACATGAATACGATTGATTAACCCCTTGCCCTACGATATATTTTACAGTTTCAGTGATTGGAACTTTTTTGTACTTCGTATAATGTCCTGAAAAAGAAGATAATTTATATTTAATCTATGCTTATACATTCTCCAATAGCTTTACATTAACAAAACCAAAGTAGGATTTTATTTCGGTTTAAAGGAAATTAGTTGCATGCGTATTTATTAGACTATGTTCAGAATCTTCATCACGAGTCAGACACGACATTGTAGGGGAAGGGGTTAATTAAAAAGAAATGTATAATTATAGAATGCGAACGTTTCTCTACTTATGAAAATCGGTTCTTCTAATTTAAGGCATTTTGAACTTTGGTGACCGAACAAAATCGCAAAGGTTCGTCGTTGTCCTAGATTGATACGGTCTTGAAAGGATAAATGGTGGTGGGGGTAGGGCTAAGTAAGGGAAGATATCGAAGGCTGATCCTCTATGGCTGGTCGGCGTGCACACCTTGGCCCTGTTTGTCCCTGCTTTCGTCCTAGTTCCACGTCAGTGGTCGGCTATCCCGCTTCGTCCTGGCTTAGCAAAGCGTCGCGACGCCTCGCGGCGTGCGCCGGGTCTCGGCAACGGCGTCGCGACGCCTGGAATCGCGTGTGGCGTAGCCAAGCAACGCGCATAATATGACCAACGGTAATAGTGCGAAACGAAACGGTTGTCGGAGCGGATCGGCCGAATTCGAAACGATTTTCCAACGTAGTCCGACGCGATCGAGAATTATTCGCGAGTCCGATCGAAATTCCGCGGCGATGGAGACCGCGCGGATCTACCGGTAAACGCCGATCGGAAAAACTCGCTGAAATCGTGAAAAACCCGCGTACGTATTCTGCATGATCGTTCCGCACGATCTCCGATCAGCTCGATCAATGGACCGGAACAGGATTTTTCCAACGGTCTATAGACGTGGAGATCGTTCGTGAATTAGTATTATTTGCTGAGCAATTCATTGTAACGTGTATGAATGCACGCCGGTTGATCGGGTTCCAAGTGATCGAGAGGATCGAGAGGATTTACAGTTACGGACGGCAAAGTGGATTGTCTTCATAGTGATCGGTTGTTCGGACAAGCAATGTTATGTTGTAAAACGAATGAACATATTCGTATATATTTGCAATAACAGAATTGAATTTTTATGGTGATAAATTCAATAATCGAACGAAGAAATATCAGAAGAAAATATTACGTGTTAATGCTCGGACGACTGTTCCGACACGCTCGTAAATATTGCAGATTCACGAACGATCGATACTTGTCTAACATTTATACGTCACGAATTTATCCGACATTTGCCTGATAGACTAAAAGTTTCGTGAATCGAGTAGGCTGGGTGGAAATCGATGGTATACCCGCGAAGGCCGAAACGAATCGCACAAGAACTGTAGAGAGAGGCTCTCTGTTTTCGTTCGACTAACCCAGCTTATGTGTGCGACGGACACATAAAATATTTTTGCTCGTTCGCCGATCGATGCGTCCTGAACCTCCTATCGATTTATAGTCGGCATTACCGTGAGAAAACAGTGCACTGTCGTAAAAATGCACTATCGATTCGGAGAAAAGAAAATATTGATTGCAATTAAACAAGCGTGTACATACAGAGAGTCTCTGTTACAGCAAACACACACACACACACACACACACACACACAAACCATTCTTTAACGAGATTTTGTTTTCCCCGATATTCTTGTAGATCACGAAAAGACGAGTCCAACGAGAACAAACACCGTACTCTTAAGATCATTCGACCTCTCTCTCGAGATATCTGTGTTTGAAAAGAACCCCCTCTGATCCACCCCCTATCTTTCAAACACAAATATCTCAAGATAGCATGAAAGGGTACGGTGTTTATACTCGTTGGACTCGTCTTATCAGGCTCTACAAGAATACCGAACAATCTACATAAGGTGCTAGTAAAAAATATCGAAGACCTTGAAAAACTGACTAATTATCCACCAATGTACATAATGAGATATACAATTCCATGGACTCCCGTTGAAATCTTGATAGGCTACTGTCGCTGATATTTGAATACTATGTCAAGGCATTAATTATGTATGCTAGTATCCAGGATCGTTCCTCGTTGAAGACATGCAAGCGAAACTAGGACGTGCGGCGTGTTTTCATATCCATAAAATTCTTTCAGTCGAGATTCCCATTCACTGATAGTCGTATTCATACTGTTCGTATCGGTTCAGCTGTGTCAAGAAGCGGTTGCTGCAACGCAGATATATATGATATAATAAAGTGATAAAATATATATATATATATATATATATGATTTTATATAATAATATATATATATATATATATATATATATATTAATCCTAATATATTACTCCTTAATAAAACATTTAAGAGCACATGTACATATAACATTTTTTTCTCACTTTTGCGTGTAGGAAACGCTGGCATAGTTTGGTCAGAAAAAACTGGGACACCCTGTATATATTGTATATCTACGTAGATTATTTTAAAACACCCAAAAAAGGAATGAGAAATGAAAATGGCACGCGCAAAGAAACGTACCAATTTTTCACACTAACGAGATGTGCTCGCGTATACATGTTCGCTTTTCACCGAATTGTCGAGCGAAAGACAAATTTGAATGGCAAACAAACTTTCGAATAAATCAAGAAAAATGTGAATTGCACAGGCAGAGGGATGCGAAAGAGACGAGCGTTTCGACCGAGGCTACCCAGGAGGATTGAATGTCGAATAATTCGATGCAAACTCGCCGGGGATGCATCGTGGACGGTATCGATATAAGAGCATCATGTCACGGTTCTCGCAACTTTCGGATATGTCCCAGGGCGCGAATCCACGGACGAAAAGGTAAGGGGTGGCTCGCGCTAGCTTCGGGGGTGAGTTTCGTGTAAAGGACATGATCGATAAAATCGCAGGTGAACGATGGAGAAAGGTCTCCCCTAAAACTGTTTTAGGTAATTATATAGACAAGGTCTGCGTACTCCGATTTTGTTGAAATTTTAGTATGTTATAGATTTCGACATTTTGAACAACTTTTCCTGTTCCACTATAGGGGGCCGCTTATAGTTTTCGAGATATTTTTAAAACACTATCGCTAATACTGTATTGAATTTTTCATATTCCTGCATGCTCCGCGGCAACGTAAACCTATTCCGGGGCCGCATCTGTTTATTTTTTAATCGACTTCGAAAAAGAAGGACGTTACTCAATTCGACCTGTATGTTTGTTTGTAAACACGTTGCGGAGATGAGAAGCCACAATACCACACACACCCACCCAGTGCTTAGCACGCACTCAGTGTTTCTAAAAAGAAGGTTCTCACATTATACAACATAAAATCAACTGAGACCAATACAGCATACATGTATTACTCAATACACGATACCACATACACTCAACCAGTGTTTCACACGCACCCGGTGTTTCTAAAAAGGTTTCCATTATGAAATTAACATTTGCGCCAATTGTCAGTATCATATTCGTAATCAGCACGTCAAAATACGTAAGAATCTAGAGTATAATTTAGAAACGCTGGGTGGGTGTTTGTGGTTTGTTGTTTTCTCTTTCATCTTTACAGCGTCAAAATGTGAACAAACGCCGCACCGGAAAAATTTCAATCCAGTATTCGCGATAGTTTTTTGCAAATATCTCAAAAACTAAAAGCTGCCCCCCCCCCCTATATTGGAACAGGAAAAAGTTGTTCAGAATGTGTTGCTGCATAACATATTAAAATTTCATCGAAATCGGAGTACGCAGACCTTTTCTATATAATCATCTTGTTTTACTCGCCCCATCTTCATCGTGAACCGATCAATTCCGAAAATTAAGGAAAAATATCCAAGACAAACGCGAGCGGTTGCGTGAACGAACAGCGGACGGTTGAAATTGCTTCTCTTTTACCTCCATGTACGAAAATATACTGAGCTGCTGAGGTCCGAAGTGAGTGTGTAGAGTGGGAACGCGTAGTGTACTAAAAATATTGTTACAAATCATAACGCACGATCTGTTTTAAACAAATTTTTGGAATACTGTTTTGTCATTCAGTTCCGAGCTATGTTTAAAGTTTCAAGTCTCTAGCTCATCGAGAAGTTAGTTTAAAAATCAATTGCAAGATTTGTACCGAACAGAGAAACAGACAGGAAAGCGAGCTAATAAAAACGTGGTAAACAATGAATGAACGGGACGGAACCAAAAATTTCAGGATGACGTATGGTCGAAGGATGACGGTGTTGACTGCAACGGAGCTCGGCATGCACAAACGGAACAACACGAACGTGAACGAGGAGGTGGCCATCTTGCCGGGGTACAATGTAACCACATCTTCGAGCGGCGCGGCCAGCAAGACGAGCCACTTCGAGACCGATTTGCATGGGAATGTGAACATTCTTTTGGGCGGGTGAGTAGATACTCTAATCCCCATCGTCGATCCCGGGGATCTATCGATTGTACACCCAACTTCTCCGCTCTCGCTGTGCGGTGGCAACGGCTCCGACTCATCGGAACCGGTTTCTTTTTCTGACTCGATCGCGATCCGCGGAATTTCTGCAACGACCTTCCCGCAAATCGACGCGAAACGAACGAAAGAACCGATAAGATCCGAGTCTCTGTTATCATGAGCACGTTCGGGAGACTCGATTAGCCTAAGTGCTTCTCGTTCAGAATTTCTCGAACTTCCCAAATTCGAAACTCAGACTTTCCTATATAGGATAACCTCTTTGGGTATCGATCTTGTCGAAATAAGTTCGAGTATTCTAATCAGCGGAGACGATCGAGGAGCTTCGCGGTTAGAAAAATGGCAAAGCCGACGAAAGAAAAGAAAAACGGTACGCGTCACCGCGATCCATCGCGAGAAACAATTGCGTTTACGGTAAAGGTAATCGGTGGATACGCGGAAATAACGGGACGAATGGTTGGTTCGCCTGGCTCTCTAGGCTAATTTAGAAGCGCAAGAATTACCTGGATAAACGAGAGATCCGTGAGCACGTTCTGCCGTTCCTCGGTAGCATCCCGTGCCAGCGATTTCGTACAGTCTAGTTCAAAGTAAACGGCGTTAGGTTCTCCTCGAGGCTGTGTGCGCGGCTTCGGAAGTGATTTTAGGGGGAGGGGATTCGGATAGCAATTAGACGCGATAATTGAATCACTAGTGTTTACACCACGGTGAATATGGATAACGAAATTTTCAAGAAAGTGTATCTGCTCAGAAACATATTTCCAGGATTCGTCTCGAGCATCGCGAGAGGGAATTCACTTAGGGGAAACACCGAATAAGGTTAACGAGGAAAGATCGTGCGCGCGAATCACCCCGGGCGTGTCGGTAGAAAAGCCGTAGGTTTATAGGCCGATATCACGGCAGACTGAGCCTCGATAATATTATGTGGAGCGTCTTGGGTCTCGCGGTTGGTTGACGCGCGCTAAATATACGCCCGGTCTCTCACCTATGCTCTGGATCGCGTGGCTCGTCGTGTTTTTCAGAGCAATGCTAAGCGCCGTGATTATAGTCGTCGCATTGATGTGCTACTGCTGTCACAAGAGCATCAGGAAGAGCCGGCCGCAGGAGTACTCGCAATACTGGAGGACAGAGCCCGACGTCCACAGTCTGGAAGTATTTACCACGGAAGCGCACACCGCGGTGAGTCATCCTTTCTGCGAGAGCTATAATTTCCGTCTATGCATACATCTGATCTGCTCGATCAACTTTCTGCCGATCTACTGCTAAATCAAATCCCCCCACCCCTGTTTGCCTAGAAACAAGTATTTATTCGTAACTGTCCTCTAATTGTATTCTCCGTAACTGCCGCGAGGATCTTCACCGTAATTCGAAAAACAAGCAGTTTCAAAGTTTCCTCAACTGGTTTCTTTAAATAAAAGCCCCCTTGTTCGAGTCGGAAAAGCATATTTTTCTAGTCCCTCTCTACAGTGTCCTCTCCGCAACTGGGAAAACCCATGCTACCCTAGTAGCACAAAAATATTGGAAAAATATTTTTTAAGCCACATTTTTTCATATGAGAAAAATATTGGATCTGAATATTGTATACATGTACAAGAAATATAAATTGAATGTTTAAAAAATATAAGCTAAATATTCAGAGAACATAAACTAGATATTAAAAAATATAAAGTAAACGTGAATCCAATATTTGAAAAACATAAATTCAATATTTAAATAACATTCAATAAAATTTTCACATGTAAGAAAAAGTTATAACAAAAATTAGAAACTATGAATATCTATTACTTTCTGCGCACTGCTTGAGGGAATATTCCATTTTATCTTCCAAAGGACCTTATCACAATTAAGAAATTTTTATATTATATTATATAATTTTATATAATTTCTGATATTACATAAAAATATTGTTTTATAATATGAAATAAATATTATTTGTACATTAGGAAAAAATATTCTATTTCTAATATTAAATAAAGATTCATTTTGTATTTAGAAAAAAATATTTTTCTCGCAATATGAAATAGATATTTTCTGCATATTTAAAAAGAAATATTTGTTACTTAATACTATATGAATGTGTATATAACAGTTTGTGCTACTAGGGTATAGAGAGAGAGAGAGAGAGAGAGTGTTTATGGTTACATGCACCTAACTTCGGTTACCAGTGAACCCTTTCAGGAAGTTTAGTATTTTTTTTTGCAGGAGTCCTCCGCTTGTCTTGAAGATTGATTATGTAAATTACCTGCGAGAATTGATTGGTTCTGCAATCTATTACTAAACGGCGGAAGCTCACTCGAGTACATAATATTTCATACCCACTCGATCATCGGTAATCGACAACCGGTTTGGACATGGTTCTTCTCCAACCGGGTCGTTTTGCCATGTTACATTGGACTGATGCAAAAATAATCGCGGTTATCATCAGTTCTTCTATTTATACGAAACTGCGGGAATCGAATTACCGTCACGATCGAATCTCTCGATGCGTATCGGGCCAAAGCCGATACATAAGTTCATTAAGATTCGTTAAGCGGAAGCTCTAAAAAGCCGGCGATAGAACGCGCGAAGTTCTAGTATGACAGTTCCGCCATTTTTTTTCGCGGACAGGAGACGGAAGCGCAAAGCTGTTTAACATGATCGGGCACAGAACCAGTTTGGGAACGGTTCTGGCATATATAATTTCAATACCACCGTTCATCCCGTATCGAATGTAAAATACTACCGGTGCTTCGACTTACTGTCAACTGGCTCTCTATATGTAGGCACTACTATCAATTGCGGTGAAATCGTTTGCGGTTATCTGGAAAATTAGTATGACCGATCGAGAAGTTCCAGGACCTGAAATATCGCTTCATTCTCGACCCGTAATAACTAGACAGCTGGTTCGACGCATTTACGACAAAGATAAATAGGTGTAATTTAACCCTCGTCCATTTTCGCTCTACACTTCAATGAATGTTATATATTACAATATATTTCATTGAAAGTTAATTAATTTGTGAATTTATATATTATATCTTGGAGTCACTACATGTGTAAATAGCATTTTTATTCTCGCCACATACCTTTTCCTACGCATAATTGGCATCGACTTCTTGCAATTTTTCTTTCCGTTTTTGCATTTGGTAAATTTGATGGGCCGCAATGACCTGTAACGTATTTACTACAGCGAGTGATGCTTCGCCTCTGGGTAGTACTGAGTCTTTTATGTATTTATTATTATTATTATTATAGTATTCGGGTGAAATTTCACCCGAGGGACACTTCTAGCACTTGTTTTTTTTAACGATGTTACTATCGTAAAGGAAATGTCGTCGACTTGTGTTTTACATTTAATATGATATTTTCGACAAATACTCCAAGTTATAATATATTTAGAAGGAAATCAAACATAATACAGTATCTGGAAACAAAAAATGGGTGAATTTTCACCCGAGGACCATACGAGGGGGGTTAATACATTAAAAATATTATAACTTATTAAACATACTAAGAAAGAGAATATATTTCTATTTTGCTCCAGTCCGTTGCGATTCAGGTGGAAAATTTTACGTTCTCATAAAGACCCGCTGTCGAGCGATAGTACTTGGATCTAGGTTCTCAATAATGTTTAACAAGCGCTGTTCCGCTGATCAGGCCACGGATAATTAAATTTATCACCTGCACCGAGATCCTGTTAGACCAGTGGCAAGTGAACGGCCGAGTGCCAAGCTACTATTAGCCTCGTCTCGGAATTCCACGGCTACTTTTATGCCTTTTATTCCTTCAACATCACGTCCTACACCAAACTTCTCGAGATTCTATTGATGCAACTAACTCTGTCTCCTAATCAAGTACCCTTTATTTTCCAGTGCTGCGAGAGACAATCAACCACGGATGGACACCACGAGGACAGCATATACGGTGTTCAATCATGCCCGGTGACGCCTAATTCTGGTCCAGGACCGCCACCGACCTACGACAGTCTAATCTTCGATCATCGCAGCTTGCCAACTAGCATCGAGAAGAAGTCTGAAGGTCCGGAAACACCTGGCACCATTATCCCATCGATGATGTCCAGTATCCTCGGGCTGACCACCGCTACACCCGTCAGATCCTCCGAACGAAATCAGTCCACCGAACAAGATGGCGTCGACGAGGGTCTGCCTTCTTACGAGACCGCGTTGAAACTAGACGCGAACGGCTACGTCTAGATTGCGAGATTTTATGCATCCATGATCGAAACTGTACTATTGTTTCCAACCAGTCAAGATCATTCATAAAAGAAGCTTCCGTATCTTGCAACTCATTCAGACGATTTTTCCATTAAACATCCGATCAGTTCGGATTAACCTTCCATACGTTCTCCTCAGGGTTAAACTTCACCCATTCAATATTTTCAAATAATTTAGTACCCAAATTTGTATTTAACTAAAAAAAAATCAAATTTTAATCATTATTTCTTTCATTTATTATATATTATTGTCAAAAGAAACACGAGAACCCATTTTACATTTTTCTTTTTTCTTATTTTCGGGTGTTTAAAAACAAGAAAGGTACTTCTAAGTACCGTCAGTAATTAAAAACAAATAAAAACAGTTTAATCTGAAAATTTAAACTAAATAAAGTACATAATTAAAAAAAAATAACGACAAGACTTTTAAGTACCTTTAAGCGCTAAAGGGTTAAAACGTGACGCTATAAATGAAACACGATTTGTTGATTTAACGTGTAAAATAACATTGGGTGAATTGTTATCGTAGTCTCTTTTATGCAGCTACTTTTGAGGAGCGTACGAGGGTTAAACGAGTTTCTGTACTCCAAATTGCGTCATGCTTGGACTCGTTCGAATCGAAAAACCGTGACGAACTCGTTGGTAAAAGATTCATTTAAATACAATTAAGAACGGAAGACTTGCATAGTAATATTTTGTCAACGTGTACAGGAGCCGTGGAAATACTATTGTTTTTCCAATGAATTCTATTGTTTTATAATGGAAGTGTTTATTGGATGTGTAATTGTGCTATTATCACCGTTCTCACCATCGAACACTGTTGTATTCCGGATACTTAATTAACTACAATTTCTGAGCGAAATACAAACTGAAGACGTTATACGAAAAGATCTTACAAGGAGAGTGCAAGGACGTTATCACACCGATTTAGTTGAGACTCTGAATACTTATAGATCTCGATCTCCCATTTACGAATGTATACCATTATAGACGCTAACACTCAATAGTTTTTGAGATATTCATAAACAAAGTTCTTAAGTGGTATACAACTAGACTTCCACCCGGTGGGCTAGGGTTCGATTCTCGTTTGGTGAAAATTTTTTTTTCATATTTATTTATATTATTTATTCGCTGTGTAACATTGACTTGTCTATATGAGATTGCACATTTATTACAAGTTGAAGAACAAAAAGATTAAAAAATTATAAATAAATTCGCTGGGTAACATTAACTTGTTCGTGAGATATTGCACATGTATTTATATACAAGTTAAAGAACAAACGTATTAATAAATTATCAATAAATAAGCCGAAATTAATTCGTTATATACCACTAAAATAAATATTCCTTGTAAACCTCCTCTACAATAGCAGATTTAAGCAGTAATGTAAGAACTTTGTTTATGAATATCTCAAAAACTATTGAGTCTCAACTAAATCGGTGTGACAAAGTCCTTGCACTCTCCTTGTTAGTAGTCTAGGCAAGGCTCGGTAAGATTGATCAGAAGCGAAATGAGACTGAGAAAAGAATGCTCGCGAGAAGAAGAAATCAGAAGAAGATATAGGTTTTTGGTTGTGTAAAGTGTGGTTTGTTTTAAATCTAATGGTCAGTAAGGGATGTATCATGGGAATGAAGTTCAAGGATGAGTAATAGTAGATAGAATATCGAATTGATGATGGACAGACGAACCGAAACGCTTAGATTACATGAATGATTACTAATGCTAGAGAGAATCTTATCGTTGGTAATCAACAATACGTTATTGTACGAATAATAGGATGAACGCATATTCATGAGCGAAGTGTTTATTAGATCTGCATTATCAGATCGGAAAAAATGCTTGTAACCATGACAGATATGTTACGGGGCGCGTTCGTAAACGTGGAATTCATCACAGGTCTAACGAACTGCGTAACCGAGAATATTTTAGCGCTTCTACTCGAGTGAGAATAAAAATTGTAAAATAGCTACGAAAACTTGTTTAGATAATTTCAACGACTGCAGCACTGTTATAGTGAGAATTTTGCGGAACAGTGAGTTGTTTAACTTGACGTGCAGACAGATTCGAATAATTGCATTTATTAGCACGTAGAGAAATGAACAAATACGGTAAAGGTATCTAGCACCAAATTCAAGTAGTATCAGAGAAAATTTGAAAATGCTGCCGGATTCTCTGCACGAGGGTTGAAATCACGAAACGTTCGTAATCTGCTCGGAGAAGCTTATCGAGCGTTTCTCTGTATTTTTTATCAATTATGGTTCCCAAATAATTTTTCATACAGGGGAGCAGTAGGAATTTCTCGAAACTGCTTATTCCGAATTGGGAATCGTGGTTTCGCGAATTAAACCGGCTCTCTATCGAATAACAGAAGGATTCGATTAATACTGTAGGAAATACGAAGAATTTTTAAACTAAATATTTCGTTTTGTCGATCGTAGATCATGAACAGAATTTAGGTAACGCTCTCGCCGCACAGATTCGATCAAACATCAATGAAAAGCAATTATCCAATTTAAAAAATTCTCAATGTTTCGATCCAGGGTATGGACCATTTTCAAGAGATTGATATTTCATCGAACCTGTGCGCGGAGAACATTACCTAAGTTCTATGAATTTGTAAAATATCTGTCGAACATTTTCGAGAAACACCATTGTACATTTCTGTAAATAAAGTGTCGACGAAAATTAGTGTTTCTGGCGACCGATGCGAGACCACGTTTCGAGGCAATATGGGGCACAAGCAACGTTAACAACCGAGCAAAGTGCGCAGCGTGGGGCTTATTACATGAAATAGGGCGCACGCGACCTTAAACAGATCGTTACGTTAATTTCAATGGCTCCCCCTTGAATCAGAGAGCTCGTCTGGTAGGCGAGAGAATATAACAGTTTGTTTATAACCTTCGGCCGTACAACTATCAAGACTCGAGCAGAACGCCACACGCTCTCGTGATCGAAGAAAAACAATGTAACCGATTAGACAAGATAATTGTACTATTCATTCTGACCGGAGACGACGACGTTTAGCAACAAATTGGCTGAGATACGTCGAACGTGCTTAATGGCTCGTTAAAATTACAGTAACGACGATGTAAATTGCCTTATTTAATAACGTCGATTACTAATCGGCCGACTGAGAATGTTTTTCCTTTTTCTTCGGGATGTTCGCTCGCTGTCCGCCCCCGATAGCCGCGACAAACTTTTATCTCAAAACACGACGACAACAGTGTTATCGTTATCCATAGTCTTACAAACATTTTATCGCTGTGCGCAGTATCTATGACTACAGAATTAATCGTCTGGTTCGCCGTTGTGATATATACGCGTTTTTGGCAAAAAAGAATCGTTTAAAAAACAATGGAGATTATTCGAAAAAAATTAAGATTTCTTCAGATGATATTAAGAATATCGTTTTGTTTAACTTCAGTCGCACAAACTCGATCGAGTCGGTAGCGAAACATGCTGTTCATTTTTCGAGATCAAGAGACAAGGTTCAGCAGCGGCCATTTCGGTTCCGAGCCCTCGTCGAAACTTTCCGAGAGAAGTTATGATAATTTTCCACCTGCTCTGACGGAAAAAAGGGGGTCGAAAAGTTTTCGAACGACCCTCGTAAATAGGGTTTAAGGATCCGCGAACGAACTCCCGGCGAAAGTGGATCACGAGCGATCCACCCGTGCTAACAAGCTGTAAGTATTTCATGCGTGCCGAGTTACGAAACAATAAAAGAAGATGCACGCTGCTTAGCCTCCTCAAGGTTGAACGTTCCAAGCACGGATCACGATCATTTTTAATGCCCGAATCGTTACGCCAGTAAACTCTCGCGTAACGCGATCAAAAAATCGTTTTAGAACACGTCGCGCGCGTCGTATGTATAGTGTATACAGCTTAGACCATATACACTTATAGACACGGCGCAGATAATTTGCCCTATGGTAAAGATCATGGTAATGCGTGACGTCGCAATTTCGAAAGATGTACAAGCTTTGCTCATCGACAGCACCTACGTACGCTTGGCTTATGAGGGTGAGGGGGTATATTTATAATATATATAAATATATTATATTTAAATATAAGAAATATAAAGTATATTTCAGATACAAATGTTTATTCTATGTGTTTTATTAAGGTATTACAATGAAGTATGTATTAATAATATAGTCCAGTAGGCAGGTCGAAAAAAGGCGTCTACCTGGAAAGTATTCTGAACTTAATGAAATTTTGACACGTCATTTAGGGGTACTCGAGGACCCTGTGCTAACTTGGGAAGGAGAAAAAACCACGACTTTTATTACCTTGTCCCAAGAACTTTTGTTCTTCATTTTTGGAAAGAACATTAAATTTGCTTCAAATTTCACTGTCAAACGTATTTTTTGACCCAATAGGCACCGAGAGACAGGCGTTCAAAATTGGGTAATTAAGTGGCAACTAACGAATATAGGAAAAGACTGAGCAAATTACACTGTCCAACAACAAAAATATTTCCAATACACAATACAAAATACCAAAACAAAAAAGGTAATACAAATCGTGGTTTTCCCCCTCCCCAAGTTAGCACAGGGTCCTCGAGGTCGAAAATTCGGATTCGACACCCCAGAGCACTCCTAAATGACGTGTCAAAATTTCATTAAGTTGGGAATACTTTCCAGGTAAAAACTCCTGGCGACTTGACTAATAGTATTATATAAACTGTTTTACGAATCGATATTTGATTCGGAAGATTAACAACTGAAAACAAAATTCACACGGAGTAAAATGACTTGTTTAGATTATGGTATGTGTAATAGGTAGTGTCGGCGTCGGTCTGCCGTGTCAGCCATTTTGAAATTATCTTAAGAACTATCTATTGACGTCACATTTTACCACGATCTTTGCCACACTCAACTCTCGGCTTTCTTATATACATACTATATAAGCCGTGACTATAAGTATATATGGTCTAAGGTATACAGGGTGGTACGATACCGCGGGACTTTTGTATAAATCTTTCGGCTCGAATTGTTACAACAAACAACGAAAACATTCGAGGCACATGTACACACATGTGCACGCGTGGATCATGCTGTCGGCTTTACATAATCCTGCCCCAGTTAATTGCTTTGACCGAAGTAATTCTACGCGTGGCAAGTTTCGCAAATGAGAAGGAGGAGGAGGAGGAAAATAAGAGAAAGAGAACGATCCAAGATAAACACGTGCATAGATCAACGTGTGGATCGAGCAAGGTCTGTGCGTGGACGTGCCGCCCGCGTTTATTACGACGGGCTGAAACTGATCCGATCAACTTCTTTATCCAAACACATATATCGTGCGATGGAAAATCGCGCGAAATCGAAATGGAATAGAGCGTTGTTATCTTTCTTAGTTTCTTTTTCTAAGTTGAAACGTTTCAATCGCTTTTAGTGCTCGGTAGATCAAACCATTGGATAACGAGTAGCGAATTTTTTTGTCCGACAGAGCGATCGCAACAGCGGTTCGGGTCAGAATGATCCGCCGTTCGCGAAGGCGAGGGTTAATTGACCTTGCGCAAATGGTGCCACCGGTCGAGTTATTATCCACGTTGACAAGACCCATCGACAGGATGATCGTGTGTTTTCACAGCGTCATCGGATTTAAGGCCGATCCGTAAGAGGAGAGTGTCTCGTCGCGTGTGCACGCTTCAAAGACTTCTGCGTCCCGTTACCCCCGATTCGCCCCCTTTTCACCATTAATAGGATATTTTCGATCGAGCCGACTTGGCTTCCCGTGGCCTGCTACTTGCACTTTTCACCTGTCGCCGCGACAAAACACCGCGCGCACCCGTGTCAACGAGAATCATTACAACGAGAAATTCATTCGTCAGCCTTCTTTATCATTTACAAGACACAGCGGAGTTACGAGCTACGAGAAACCATCGGTCGCTGTTTCTTTACACTACTTCTTCACTGTACACGCCAGGGCAACCGACCTGTTGTAGTTTTGTTCGAGGGAGTCACTTAAATTTTCATGGAAAAAGAAATTTTCGCATAAACTTCCGAAAAGCTCATACCTCCGATTTTTTTTTCAAAATTGCCATTATTTACGGAAACAAATGGAAAATATTTTTATGGTTTTTTCATGGTTTTCGCTATGAAAATAACATTTGCGCCAATTTTCACTATGATATTCGTAATGAGCACGTCAAAATACGCAAGAATCCAGAGTGTTGTGGAATGACGAGTTTGGGAGATCAAATCTGGACCTTATATTTATTAAATGTTTATTTAATCTCCACCGCACTCATAGAGTGAGGGTATATCAGTCATGAATTAAAATTGTTCACACATGACACAATATTGTACTTTATTAACTAATTGTTTTTGGTTTTCGATCGTTATATTATAGAACTATTTATTTATTCGCGGCGCGGCTCGATTATTGCTACAATGGGAAAGAAAAGGAAAGAGGTGTTTCGTCCTGGACCCGCTAGAGGACTCATCAGTAAGGCTATCTAGCGGGCCTTGCCTTATACACGACGGGATGCTAGAAGACAATTTGGAAATCGTATTTATACTGAAAGGTGACATATCAGTAACTAGCGAGAAAGACTTTCTGATTATGTTGTCCATCTTGAGGACATTGTACTTTATTATTGCTACATTGAATTTAAACTACACCAAATGATCTAAAGAAGAGAGGAAGTGTGTGAGCTGTGACTGACTTGGTAGACTGGCAAGGACTGAGCTACCTGATTTCTTCTGGGTAAGGGAATCGCAATGCTTCAAGTGTAATAAACTTCAGATCAAGAAAGACCTTTCTCCTCCGTGTGTTTCGTGCATTTCTTTGTACAAAGATAGTATAAATATTTATTTGCGGCGCGTTGATTCGATCATTTATAATAATAGAAAAGAAAAGGAAGGAGGTGTTTCGTCCTGGACCCACTAGAGGTCCATAAATACGTTTTCCAAATTGCCTTCTAGCATCCCGTGTCTAAAGCAAAGGTCCGCTAGACAGCCTTACTGATGAGTCCTCTAGTGGGTTCAGGACGAAACACCTTCTTCCTTTTCTTTTCCATTGTTATAAATGATAGTATAAATATTTATACTATCTCTTTAGATAAAAGTCGATCGAAAACCAAATTAATTACTTCTTTGTACAGTCTAACACAGAGTATAAAAAATGATCGGAGGTATGGGTTTTTCGGAAGTACACCCAGAAGGAGGAAACTCCGTTTTCCCGGAAGCATTCGCGGTATCGTAGAAAACAATAGGCAAATGTTTCAACGCGTCGAGCTGGTGCACGTATCGCTGGAGGGGAGGGGGGGCAGGGACAAGGAATGACAAGCAGAAAACGCACTGCCGTAATTATTTTAATATTCCACCGTGGTCGGAAGAAACCGTGCCGGAATTACAGAAATTAAAGGAAGCGACGCGCTGCCATCGGAGTAGCTCCGCAACCTTGACTCTCTCTGTGACTCCGCGGAGCGAAACTAAGCTGAATAAATTCGAGGATCCGTTGTTTAAGACTCGAGCGAACGGGAAAAAGAAATCATGTTGACATCGCACGATCATTTCCGAGTGGTTGAGCGTCGATCGAAAAATCCATTAAACCTTCGTCGAGATGATCTATCGCATTGACAGACACGCGCTTCCGTTTGCCGACGCGTAACAGCTTCATCCTTGAGGAGCATACGAGATGATGTCGTGCGGCATGATGGCGTGAAAAAAAATAATGCAGTAGAGGCAGACGAGTAAAAAATATATAAAAAAACTTTTTAAAAATCACGCTTATATTAGAATGCACTGAAAAGGAGAAAATAATATTTTTAGATATTAGTGTCTATAAATAAAAGCGTGGAGCGCCAAACTATGTTAACGTAATCTTCGTGGGTGCTCCACGCTTTTATTTACAGTATAACTAATATCTAAAAATATTATTTTCGCCTTTTCAGTGCATTCTAATATAAGCGTAGTTTTTAAAAAGTTTTTTTTAATACTTTTTAGTCTTTACTACCGAGCGTATTTATTTAAAAATTTTTTTACTATTGCGTTGTGATCCAGTTCTGAGCTATGTTTAAAGTTTCAAGTCTCTGGTTCATCGGAAAGTGGTTTAAAATTCGATTACAAGATTTTGAGTCAACAGGGCAAGCTAATATAAGCGTGGTAATGAAACATAAGGTGCCTTAATCAGATATGTAGAGCAATCTGCAGCGATTTGACAGGTAAGGGCACCGACAACGACAACCAAGCTAATATAAGCGTGGTAAACAGCGATCAATATTCACTGAATTGAATAAATATAAATTGCTGAAAATCAAAGGAACATTAAGTATCGGAGCAGGAACGGATCGCTTCGATAAATCATCGACGAGGAGACAACAAAAGCTTGCGGAGCCGTTTATGCTCGTCGTCGAAACGATGCGCTGTCGCGACGATAAGCTCATTGTCTCTCGTCTTTCCTCTCGTTTTCGCTTCTGCTTACTTCACGTTCTTCGTTGGCCCGGGCTGGCTGCTCCAGACGAACGCCGATGATTTTATCGCGTTTACGTAATTGCGATAATAAACAACAGGACGTCGTTCCGCGACGCTGTTCTTCGAGCTGCTCTATTATTCACGGACACGTTCAATGGATACAGGCAAGTGCGTTCTTCCGATATTACACGCTCCATTTCATTGCCCTCGAAACCTTGAACGACCGGCAAGAATCCGTTAATTCCGTCGGTCGTCGCCGGCCACCTTCGCACTTTAAAATAACAATACACCGAACTAGAGTTTTTTCACACTTTGTAAAGATCCTCCTTCCTATCAAGCCGCTACTTATGTAATTTGAAAGCAGCATATCTTTCGGAGAAATGAAAAGGAAGTGACGCGTGTGAAAGAATAATCGAGAATTCCACGTTTACGTACACCCCCGTCCACACAAATCACCGGACACTTATCTTCAACAAAACATGGTAATTAAAGAGTACAAGCTCCGTTAAGATTCATTAGATGCAGCTATTGTACGACGATGTTCGAATGGAAAACTAAATATAGGTGTACCGTAAGTTTCCACAAGGATACGACGGCTTTCGCTACCGTTCTTCTTTTGAACAAACAACAAAATCAGTACCTTCCGCGAATGCTTTTGTTTATTTGGTTCCAAACTAGACATCTTTACCACGAAAAAATATATGACGCTAATTCAAAATCATTTGGTCATCGATGGCGTTTCGAAAGGTATTGTCGTGGCGACGAGATACATATACTATTTGAATAAATGTTGGAAAAAGGAATAAATTCGGAATAATATTAGAATAAAGTACGATCGAAGCACGATACCGCGGTAACCGGTACAGCTGCCCTATTCTGTTGATTGTGCACTCGGATGAAGATTTACGCACGCCGATCGATTCCACGAAAGGAATCCTCCTCTCCCAGTGAACTGGGCCTCGGTTCTTCGAGTTTCACAGCACCTCCCATTCACCTGTACTCCACAGAGATACACGCTCGCGAGCACAACGGCTCTCGTCGTGTCGGTGTGCCGTGTTCCATTTATTAGAGACAGACCTTCTATTTTTCTGCGATTATCGTGCAAGTAAGTGAGAAAGTATTCGCTACCGTACACCTACAAGAAGATTTTCTTTGACACGATGTCTTTCAGCAGATTTTGAGAAAATCAATCTTTACTACCCTAAAAAGAGGAATCCCGAAGTGACCGAGAAAAACCGCATGCCAAAGAACCCAGCATTAATCATATGGAAAATCTATCCCGGTAAAATCATAGTTGGATTTTTCATATGTTGTAGCATATATGAATTAATTAGTTATCGATCGTAATTTATCTTTAGGATATTATGAATTTTTATTCTCGGCGCAAAGGTTCGACCATTTTTCTACACAACAAATATCTATTTTTTGTTAGGAATACTAAACACTGGATTCGGATTTGAATCTTCCGGTTCAAGAACCACGTTAGCTATTAAAATGTTTTAATACGAGGAGAAGAAAGTAGGTGTTTCGTCCTAGTTGTGGCTTATGATCTACTGAACAAAAGATGTAATGGGCACGAAGCTCAGTAATGGACGGTTATCGAGGTATAATCAGTTAAACCTGACAAATTCGAGCTACCGAATACTCAAAATACAGAATCCAAATGAGTAATACATAATAAGATCATTTTTTATTAATCCACACACACGCAAACACAAACACATACAGCAGAGAGGGTTTGGAATGCAAAAATACTACGGGAGTGACGAACCGTGGAGGTCCTTATCTCTGCTGTGACACGCGAAGATTTTTGTGAAAGATTCTGTTCACATACCTATTCAAGGTCATTCTAAATTCAATTACAGTAACTTCCCTATAATATCGGGAAGTTAAAAATAACGACACCACCTAACAGATTTTGGGAAATCCTACTATTTTTGTTTTAAACATTTTTCCAAAACATAAATACTTCTCGATGATAATTTCTCATGTTTCACTGATTATAACTCGATAACTGTACATTCTTGAGCCTTGTGCCCATTACATTTTTTCTTCAGTAGATTATAAAGTATAACATGTGAAAAATCCAACTGATTTTACCGGGATAGATTTTCCATGTGATTATTATTCTTCTTTGCAGGACCAGAAAATTCAATGGAAACAGTTCCAGGGTACGTAGAATTTCCGAAAATGTTCCCCATCAGTAGTTAATAACAAAACAAACAACAACATCCTACTTTCTAGATACATAATTGCGACACAGAATGGTTCTCTCGCTAGGAAGTCTTAAAAGCATTAGTCACAACATAATGACAATCCCGCCTGTGTCATCGGAGTTATCGTCATACTAATGGCAGTTATTTTAATAAAAACACGCCATTCGAACGACGCGGGATAATGACAACCTCAATCATCCATCAAAACCTCTCTCCCGTACATAAATTAATAAAAAAAATCGCCCTTTAAGTACAAGAGTGCCTAAAACCCGGGCCCCAAGCCTAATAAATATGGAAAGAACCTAAACCTCAAGTTGGTCACGAATACTCTTTCCCTTTAGTTCGCGAGCAGGAACAGCCGAATTCGCAAGATAGCTTTTATAATAAATGAACAAAACCACCCTTGATGCAAATGCCGAACACTCGGCCCCCAAAACCGAACAAATATGAAAAGAGCCTGAGCCTCGATTCTCTAAATTGACAGCAGTAATAGCTGCACTTTCTATCAGTTCGTCAGCAAAGTAAACAGACGAATAAAAAAGAAATCGCTAACGAAACGAGAAGATTGTAAGCGTGGCTCCGAGAAACGCGATCCGGGGCGGTGAGATTCTCGCGAGCAAGCAGCCCGGTGTATCGCCTCCTTTCTCCGCATTGTGAATTCAGTGGAGTTTAACCGAGCCACTGGTACAGGTTAAAAACGTGCGGTTATCTGTCTAGCAAGTATGCGGTGAACGGGTTCTCGGTAAACCGTGCGGAAAAGCGCGTCGTCGGAAATCAATGGAGCCGCTCGAACTTGTCCGCAGGACTGGTGCGTGCGTGTTTGCGAAGAAGAGGAGCATAATGGGAGCTTGGCTCGTGTTTGTCGGACTCACCTAACCTTGCAGCAGGACTGCTGTTGGTTCGCTGGCCAGTTCCGCGTAGCCCGGTGCCCGACGAAACTTTTCCATGTAGCCGTCGCGCGGCGATTGATTCAATCCTGATTCACCCCTTTCTGTCGAGCCTTCATCGAGGAGATAGAGAGACAGGTCTGGCGGGGGGACGGTACGGAGGGGGATGAAACGCGAGAAGAAAATCGTGGAAAATACGTGGGGGTGGGGAGAGGAGTACGGTGATATATATCAAGGAAAAAAATTGTTCACGGGTAACGGTATATCCGAGCCATGTCGAAAACACCAAACCAGGCACAATTTGCGCGCGCGCGCTCACACGCTTTCTCTCTCTCTCTCTCTCTCTCTCTTTCTCTCTTTCTCTCCCTCCCTCTCTCTCTCTCTTTCTCCCGATGTGGGTCTTCTTTCACTGACACACACCGAAAGACCTGGCCCGGTATAGCGTCCCTAACACCTTCAGCATTATTACTGTTCGTTACTCTACTCTGTTCCCCTCGCCCTTCTACGTTTCAGATTGAAAACAACCACGCACTGACCCAGCTCTCCCGCGTTTCTTCTACATCACGGTTACGCCAGACAGCATCTACTTCGCTATTACGGCGAATACTACGAGAGAACACACACTCCCGACACCCGCTCGCCGACTGAACGTGTTGCTCGCGAGGGGAACACCGCATTGATGCGAAGAACCAGAGTCTGGGGACACCTGACGGTGCACCCTGGAACCGAGGTGGAAGGGAGGAGGTGTGCCAAGTTTTTCAATTGACAGTATTGCTTGTCAAGTGCGTGCTGGGTTTAATTATTAAATACATGCGTGCACGTTATCGTGGTTTCGTTGGGTTTCTTATCGGAGCCCTACTTTTCGCGTGGACACAATATCCGTGCCTTTGGATACGCGCTCGTTTCTAAGAGCGACTGAAATCCTTTGGTCTTTGAGGTTATGTGTTGCGTTTGCATGGTAATGAAGTTGGGCGATGTAAATCTGATATATTTTCTTTGTTTCATTTGTTATTTTATATCGCTTTCAACTCTTTTGTTTTGTTTCGCGGAGGGACCTAAACTGTACCTCAGGGTGAAAATTCTCCCATTCAATATTTTCAAATGCAGTAAAATTATTCATCCTTTTATGTCTATTTACGTCGTGACATATGAAATTGAATATGTTGATGTAACGTGTAAAATAAAAATGGGTGAATTGTTATCCTCTAGTCTCTTTTATGTAGTTTTTTTGAGGAGCGTGTGAGGGTTTCGAACCACCTTGGGCACCACAGTATTAGATGACACATGGAATATGATATTGTTTTAATTTTGTTATGTCATTCTTATTTTTAATTTATTTATTTTTCCAAAGGAGAGGACTTTAGATACGTGCCTGGTTTCTATGAGCATCTGGAATCCTTTGCTCTTTGATGTTACGTGGTCGTTTGCATGGTAATGAGGTTGGAGCAATGTAAATATGGTATATTTAAAGCAAACGTTGTAATTATTGTTGCTTTTCAAGGGCATCTTAAAAAGTTTAAAGTCTAGTGATAACGAATCTAGCGGTAAGGTAAACTTCATTGTATATGCGAGGACATATTTTATCATTACACATATGTACATTGCAAGTAGAAGGAAATATCAGCCAGGATAATATATGTTGATGCTAATACTAAAAATGCTACTACTCAATTGCAATTTTAATTTACAGGTTTGAGAAATCATAAAGGCTGAATCATTGGATAATGTTTGGGTAAGTCGATTCTTTTCGTATGGATCTAAGTTACTTGTATTTGATAAGAATTTGTTATGCCACCGATCGTGTTGCAGTGGGAGAAGCAAGAAAATAAGGCGCAGAAATCTTCTACACGGATCTGGGTAATTATCTGAAAATATAATCAGAAACTTCATTGAACCATTGAAATATGTAGTTGTATTAGATTGAAGGGAAAGTACTGTCGTATTTTAAAGAAAACATTTGAATCAATTTATAAAAATATATGTTTACTATTATTCAACATTAGTTAGTTCAACATTTTATGAATCTACCTTTCTTTCCCCACTCTCACTATCGCCTAATTTCAGCCTATTTCAGCCTGATTTCCAGTGGGACCTACTGTTTATTATGGTGGGTTTCTGAACCACCTTTTGCGCACAACACGTGGCCCGTACCCAGGCGGGCCACCTCCAGTATACACTGTATACCCAAGCAGGGTTACCCATCCAAGTACTGCTCATGCTCGAACACTGTTTAATTTCGGTGATCGTACGAGAAATAGTTTGCAGCGAGGCAATGGTCGTTGGCTAGTATTATGTAACAAGCGAAATCACCTGCTTGTTTAAGATACGACAAAACTTTAGGAATTGTGTGGTTTGAAAATGACGAACGCAATAAAAAACTACCGACGGTCGAATCATTACAGGATTAAGCATTCGCTTTTTCCAAACGAAATCGTAAAACAGTGATAACACAAGTATTATTAACAATACACGGGCACGTTGCGATAAGACGTAGTTACCGCTACATTTTCATACATTCAAAAAAGCTAATTGCGACGTAAATGTCTATAAGTCATCAGTGGAGTATTTGCGTCGAGAGATATTGATCGACATTTCGGAATATTAAACTTGCACAGCAATAAATCATTTTTTGAGAATTTTGTAATAAGCAATTTGTGTAGATTTTTTTCCAGCTATGATTTCATAATTCTGAAAAATCAACGTCACCATTTTCAGGCCCGCGGTTTCATCACTCTCGCGACTATACCGTAATCGTTTACACCGAATGAACGAACTTCTGACTGAAATTTAACTATGGGAACATCGAGAACCATGCAGTATGGGAGTCATCACGCATGTTATTATATATGGATCATGGCTGGTTATTATATATGAAATTATTAATACTTTCCTTCAATACCATACACTCACGTTCAATACATCAATAATTTAAGTTCCATATTTCGCGAGGAACGCCGCTGTTATTTCCAGAATTTGTAAGCATAGCTTTGCAAGTTTAAAATGCTTTGTATCAGTTGAATCGCGGAACGCCTGAAATTAATTGAATTCGAGTCGTTAACCTGTCATAGTGATTGACAAGCATACAACTTTCCGAATAAGTCCCTTACGGTTTTGTTTTACAATCCCTGAGCTTCTCGTTGGAATTATTTCAAAGTTGTAGAACACATTCACAGCTGCGCTGGAAAAAAAATCATATTCACAAGTCACTAATCTTGGAAAAATAATAATATAAAATACTAGGTTGCTCCGCCTCCTGCTCGTTTCTCTTTCTCTCTCTCTATGAAAAATAAACACTGTCACGTCGCTCAATTTTCGGTTCCCCTTCAGAAGGCAACCCGCTCCTCAATTTTCGGTTCCCCTTTCAGAAGGCAACCCGCTCGGCGTTTTAGCGTGACAGAAACTATAAAAATATTTTATATAGTAGATAACAGAAAGAAAAGATAAATGTAAGAATATTCGCGGAAAGGTCGAATCGCGAGAGGAGCAAAAGAAAAATAATTCAGACCACGGTTGCCTTACTCGTGTGTCCGAGGAATTTAACGTCTCATATTGTTTCTGACATTTCCTTGAGCATACCAATCAAACCGATCGATCACAGATGGAGGTTTGTAATGGGAACGAATTACGGTCAATTTTGTCAGAACAATTTCGATCGTAAGAAAATTGAAACCAAAAGAGCATAGCATGAATAAAGTATGGTTCCCGAGGTGTAGTCGGATAATGCATGTATAATCTTCGTGCAGACGTTCTTCGGTAGCAGGGAAAATGGAAGTGTTCGAGGGGAACCTTAAGCTCTATCATACTTTAACGTGCTACACAGGCCTCTGGCCCTACGACAAGTCCATTTTGACGAATATACAAAGATTCGTATACGTTGTGATGTCTTTCACTTGTATTTTAAACCAGGTGATAAGTAAATCTGTATTTTTCCATTAAAATTCTCCGAGATCTATTATTTATTTGTATGTGAAATTCTACTGCTTTCGCGTGTACCGTACGATGTAAATCATGCTTCCTCGATCCTGGATCCTCCCCCACGAAACTTCTATGGACTGTCACCGGTAGTGGGGGTAGTTCCCGGGTCCGACGTACATGATAAAATTCGAAACGAAGGAAAAGAGAAGAAAATTCTTAGTAGGATACGCTTGAAACATTTTTCAGGTAATGACTGCAAGATATATAAAATTATCACTGGAGGACATAATCGTGCTGATATCATTCGCTTGTACGTTGCTCTTGTATTTTTCACGGTACTCTACCTCCCTTATGATATTTCCATTGGTAAGTGAGAGAACGCTCTTACAATTTCTTTTGTTAAGTGTAATTTTTAATATGGTTCTAGATGAGATTTGTTTTCGAAAGCATGCAAAAAGATTACGCCGCGATGAAAAAGAATCCTGTCGAAGTGCAGATACTAATGGAAGATACGATAGTGGCTAAACGCATTGTCCAAGCATACTTCTGTAATGTCTTTACCGATGATTCAATTCAATCTTTCACAAACCACATCTCGCACAAACTTGATCTCTATTTCGCGACCTTCGTGTAGAAGGGTAGTCGGTAAACGAAATATCGGTGAGACAATACTAATCCAGTGAAAAAACTTTTTTTAATGAAACGTCCTTCGCCAACATGTTTGCGAGATCTCTCCGATTAAAATGAGTCGAAACACGATGCATTTTCGATTATGCGCACTTGTTTAAACCACGATTCCACGAGACTTCGATTACACGGTCCAACAGCCAAAGATCTTTTCGATTCTCACTGTGCGACTCTTATAGAGCTTTTTAATTTGAGTTTGAAAAATAAACATATTTTTCGCCTTTGAACGAATATTGTGATGTTATTATAAAATATATTGTATTGTTTTTTACATCAGAAGATTCTCTAGACTTTCCTGAATCCAGCGATGTTTAATATTATGATTGTTTACACATGTTTAAACAATCATTAAAGACGGAGAGACACAACTTTTGCACCGTTTTTTACTGATATTTTTTAATGTATCAGAAAAAATAAGGGTCCAGCGGAAAATTGAACTCCGCCGCGCGATAGAGCAGACTTTTATCTTGAGAAACCGCCCTGTCAAGTTACGAACGTCGACGTTTTTACCGAACCAGAAAGAAAAATATCATCGCAGAATACGAGTCACCGCCAATGACGCTCACCACTAGAACGGGCGTCCACCGCGCCGTATTTTGTAGAATGCTCGCTTTAGTGGTGAGCGTCACTGGCGGCGACTCATGTTCCACGATGATATTTTGCTGTCTGTTTCGGTAAAAACGTCGACATTCGCAAGTTGACAGGGCGGTTTCTCAAGATAAAAGTCTGCTCTATCGCGCGGCGGAGTTCAATTTTCTGCTGGACCCTTATTTTTTCTGATACATTAAAAATATCAGTAAAAAACGGAGCAAAAGTTGTGCCTCTCCGTCTTTAATGTTTAAACATGTTTAAACAATCATAATATTACACATCGCTAGATTCGGGAAAGTCTAGAGAATCTTCTGATGTAAAGAACAATACAATATCTTTTATATCTTTACATCACAATATTCGTTCAAAGTCGAAAAATATGTTTATTAAGACCAGAAAAGTAAATTAAGACCAGATTCGGAATCAGGGCGAAAAACTATAAGAATCACATTGTGGGAATCCAAAGGTTAAAAAAAAGTTTGAATTTGTTGGACAGTGTTATCCAAACGGTTCGGTGTTTCGCAGTGCTTGAAAATCGGAATGACGTCGTGTTTGGTATCGTTTCGATCGAAAAATTGTCAGGGATACGATGGCGAAGGGTTCGCCGAGTGATGATTATTAAAAAAACAGAACAGTTTTATTATTTGGATTACTATTGTCTCGCCGATACATATCATCAGAAATGAACGAAATCATTTCCCATTTGGGTTCCAGCTATGGTGTGCACAGGCGGATTATGTCTCCTTGTAACGTTAGGCGTGTCCACACTGGTGGACTCGGATGTGCAGCTTCACTTCCTGAACCTGTTGGGATTTTTTTACACAGAGAGAAGTCTGCTAAGCTCCATATCCTGTTGGCATATAGTGCTGACAACGACGTATGGTTTATTAATACTAACAGTCACCGAAGGGGGGATTACTGTTTTTGCCACCTACATTAGTGGTTTGTTGAAAATCGCCTCGTACGTTTCGATTTCTTTCTCTGCAATTCTGTGTGTCACGTAAATGTCTCTTATCGTTTGAATCTCTCTCCTCTTATTCGGAATACCGATGAATAGACAGCGGATTATATGCATTTAATTTGCAATTTGATTATTTCAATTCAAGTAGCGAATTCCTATTTTGCGTAGAAATCCGCTGTCTAGTAATGAAATTGGATAATTCGGGAGCATAATAGGAGACACCGTGTTATAACTTTAACCTTCTTCAGCTACCGATTGAAAAACGCGATTAACACAGTGGCGAACTCGGACACGATTAAAGAAATTGACATTCGGGGGGCAATGGACGCGTATTGTCGTGCAATGCTGTTGGTAACTTCATCGAAATATTATATTCGGACAGACGATAATTATTGGCGCGCGTTTCATTGGATTTTTCTTACATGTTCTATTTGACATTTCTCGACGTTCCATTTCTCTCTCGGATTAAGCTATACTAAAAAGTACTTGGCAGATCTCTCGCTGTTCGCTTTGTTCCTTGCGGTACTAGTCACCGTCTCGTACGCCATAAATATATATCGGGTGAGTGATTAATATCCAGCGGATTACATTATTTTCAATTAGGAAAGAAAGGAAAACTTGTTCGCATTTCACAGTTTTTCATAAGCATCACGGAATTCAGTGACAAGGACGCGGTGCTGCTTAGTATACACTTTGTCGTGACGTATACCACATTTATTTGCGGGAATAATTATAGCGGACAAATATTGCTGGATACAAGCGCCGAGCTTTTCAATGACACGTGAGTTCCTGTTCTTCTATTTGAAAACAATCTTCAATGAGACGGTCATCGGTATTTTTTTTATACGACCCCCTATATGTTTTATTCGGTGTCCTTGTAGATCATGAAAAGACGAATCCAACAAGTACCATCACCACACCCTTACGATCATTCAATCTCGAGATATTCCTGTCTGAAAATTGAGGGTTTGATTACGGTGTGTCCCTTTCGAACACAAGTATCTCGAGACGGAACGATGTTTGTACTTTGTTTCTCGATCGGAAAGTGAATATGAATTTATGATTTCGGCGCCAGGTTCGATCAATTTAACACAAACAGCAAATGTGCAATTATTTAAACATGTATCTTGACGTTTCGATACCTATGTGGATCATTTTCATAAAGAACATATATTGCGTCTAAAAAAAGCAAAAGAATTATAATAATAATAATTATTATTTATTTATTATGAACGGACCGAGGTCCATTTAATCAAATGTTTACGATATAACAAAGACTTAACATAAATTACTATGAAAGGACATACATAAAAAAAACTGTTGGTATAGAGGTATTGATATTATAAGTTAATTTTTTTTGAAGGTGTGAAACGACCTATTAAAATAATCAATACTATTATATAGAGTGTTGGAGTTCGTAATAGTTCGATTTATAGGATTTATTTGTGGATTTGCATTTAAGTGTTTGAAAACCTGCTCGAGATCTCAAAGCACGTTCAGGTGCATAAAAATTGATCTGCATAAGGAGAGAGGGACAATCTATATGGTTATAATATGGCAAATAAAATTAAAAACACAGCCAGGTCAATAAACAGAATCGACAAAATTAATGTACTTACATGCTGCGTAACAAAAAGAGAAGAAGGAAAAAACATATACAACAAACAATGAGCATGAACAAACGAAACTACACGAAACGTCAAGATACATGTTTAAATAATTGCACGTTTGCTGTTTGTGTTAAATTGATCGAACCTGGCGCCGAAATCATAAATTCATATAGATCTTTGTACTTGTTGGATGCGTCTTTTCGTGCTCTAAAGGGACACATCGAAGAAAAAATATGTCGTAAAAAATATATCAATGGCTTTGAAATCTCTATTTATCAGTTGTTAAATCGAAACAGATACAATTCGTTATGGTACCGTATACCGCCGAGGATGCAGAAGATGGTACTGTTCACGATGATGAAAACTCAGACGGCGGTCGAGTTGAATTGTGCCGGTTTGTTCACACCGTGTTACGAAGGCTTCGCGACGGTAACCGATACGATCTGCCAAATTACATGTTGTTCAAAATGATCGCTCTATCCTGAATCAACACGTGTTTCTTCTGTCTTGCTTCAGATGATGAGCTCCTCATTCTCGTACTTCACTCTTCTTTGTTCGGTGTAGTAGAACAATTGTTGTGGCGATAGTGATCACGGCAGTGATCGGCTTGTAGTAGACGACATGTAGCACAGGTTGCAAACTACAAGCTCCAAACTCTGTTTCTTCGCAGTGACTCGAACCACGCGCTAGTCCAGGTAGCATTGTCATTCTTACGTTGGCATCAACTAATTTTACTGTAATTATTCAGTTTTCTTTAATGTTTTTTTTTCAATTTCCATGATCCAATTTGTGAATTAGTGTTACAGTTCTTCTCCATCCATCCCCCCATTTCTACGTTTGACGAGTCCGAAAATGAACGTTCCAGTATTGTAAAAACATTTGTTATTTAGTAAATACATGACTATTATCCTTCTGAATTTTCTCTTTTTCTTAATTGATATACAAGAAAGAAGGTACTACGGAACCCACCTTACTAAACTGTAGGTCCCGTCGTGAAATGACCTTGGCAAAGAGTTGAAAGCGACGTTAAATAAATATACCCGGTGTCAAAAACCACCCGTCTAGGGGTGTTAACTTCCCAAATAAGCGTATTCGGTAAAAACGAGTGTTTGGAACAAAAGTTGCAGGGATTAATAGAGGACATATGTCCGTGACCTTGTATTTGACCTACGGATCCATTTTCATGGTTATTTGGATTGAGATTTGACCTCTGAATGGTCTCTAGCACTAATTTTAATCTAGGACATAAGTAAATATCTGAACGTGAAATTTCGAGCTTTTTCAGAACTGACCTCCAAATAACTTTAAAAATGGATCCGAAGGTCAAATACAAGGTCATGGACATATGTCCTTCATTAATCCCTGAAACTTTTATTCCAAAGAATCCTTTTTACCAAATATGCTTATCTGGGAAGTTAACACACCTGGACGAGTGGTTTGGACAGCAGGTATAAGAAAGAAAAGATATACAAGCAAGTACAAGTCGTGTAGATCGGTCGCGTTAATTATTACTAGTTTCGATGCAGAAACTCCTGCAACAAGAACGAAGACACTAATCGAAAGGCAGCGTTTGCAGTGGTGTATGTGCGATAGCTCGACCCGGTTACGAAATTCGGTGAGTCGAGTTCGAAAACACCATATTGTATGTAAATAACAGCCGGAAGATAATGGCTCACACATTATGATTGTGGTCTTGCGGGCGACATTTATACACGATGATGCTCAGTGAGTTGTCCACGCGGTTGACGAACACCCGTGGCTCTTCGGTTTTTAAATTGTGGAACGGATATGTGCGACGCAAGAATGCTCGGTCCATACATTTCACTTATTACACGGATAAGAATACGTTCGATGGCGGTGAGTGAAAATGAAAATATTCATTATGATCAAATAACGAGTTCCAATTCCGAATTACACACCTGGATCCCATGATAGCATTTTTATTCTACACTGAAATCCGCAGTGTTCATATTTTTCGTAAATTCTATATTATTTAAGTAGTCAGACGACGCGATACAATTTTTATTTTACATACAAATCTGCTGAGTTCGTGTTTCCAGTAATAATAAAAATGTTCATTAGATCAAACAAAAATAGCAAATCGTGAGATTATTTACTTATCGTTTCTGACATTGTCGATGCAAGGTGCCGAGGTGTAGGAAACAGCGGATTTTGTGCACTTATGACAAAAATGATTAGATGAAATTTAAAACACTAAAAACGAGTTAGTTGCAATTTAGCTTGAAAATTTGTACTTTGCTGCAGGGCAAACCGAAAAGATGAACATGTACCAAGCTATTAATCACGGACTTCGACTGGTGTTGGCGAAAGATCCCACTGCAGGTAACATTAATTAATTTTTCCCTCTTTTTCTTTAACCAGAGAAATATGAAATCTATAAGAAACATTTGCTTCTGTTTTACTCGGACGTTATGAGAACGTTTTGAACTTGTTTTATCTTATCGTTGGAGACTCGTGAGATAATAACTGCGCTTGCACATGTATAGACTTATTCAAATCGTGTAAAGTATACTTATAGTCGTAGATAGCCACGTATATTATGTCACTCGACTAGCGATTCGTTCTGTGAATTATAAGAGAGAACCGAGAATAAACGCGATGAAAGTTTTACGAAATTACAGGAACGAAAATCGAAGAAGAACAAACGAATTTTAAATGCAAATGGAAGCATAAGTATTGTTAGCGCGAGGCTACAATGGTCACAGTCGTGATCAAGCAATCAATGAATAAATCATTTCTGCATTATTGTTATTTAAAATTGAGGGCGGTGCTGTTACGCTTTCTTGCTTCAAAATTTTTTAATGTTGCGATCCTCGCGAAGGCTTAATCGTTTATAACTCGTAAACAATATTAATCTCAATTGTTTCTCTTCGAGATTAGTAATATTTGGAGAGGACGTGGCTTTCGGTGGCGTTTTCCGATGCACGATGGACCTTCAGAAGGAATTTGGCAAAGAACGCGTTTTCAACACGCCTCTCTGCGAGCAAGGTATCGCTGGATTTGGCATCGGTTTAGCTACCCTCGGCGTGACCGCGATCGCAGAAATTCAATTCGCTGATTACATATATCCCGCTTTCGATCAGGTACTTATTCCTAGATTCTAGATGTATAAAATAAGTAAAGATACAGCTGTCGACAAGTTTCACCTGGAAAATTCATAACAATTAGGGTGCTGATTCTGCTCCGAGCGTGATCTTGCCTAAAACGACCGTCTTTTTTGATTGTAACGTACTCGATCTATTTATTAATTATTGTTGCTTCGTTTGTTAGTTAGTGAACGAGGCTGCCAAAGTAAGATACCGCAGTGGTGGAGAGTTCGACTGTGGAAAATTAACGCTTCGAGCACCTTGTGGGGCCGTTGGTCATGGCGGACTCTATCATTCGCAGAGTCCGGAAGCATACTTTGCACATACCCCAGGTTTAAAGGTGTGAAATATTATATCATTATAATCATTATAATGTTATAATGATTATTATCACTATGATATAATGATAATAACCATTATATCATTGATATAATAATCAATGTTATAATAAATGATTTATTATAACATTTATATATTAATTTATTTATATATTAATATCATTATTCATATAATAATGAATAATAATTATTCATTGTTCATTAATAATGAATAATTATAATTATTCATTATAATTAGTCCGCGGGCTTGATGCATTCATAATGCATCTAAATAAATGGGAAATATTAATAATTTCCTATAGCACAAATGATTCTTGCCGGATCCCTCGTAAGGGGGCTATGCAATCAGCGGCACGAATGATTTGAGTCGTAAAGATGGCGCCAGCGATGGCTTCGACGGGGCTTCCCGTCTGCGTTAATATTTTCCATTGTACTTACTGTATCCGTCGTTAGATGGATGCACTCTCATGTTTTCGAATGGAAATGTTTAAATATGTATCGGCGGTCCTTGCGATAATTAATCATACGTAAAAGAAATGCTTTCGTAATTTATTACGTGATTTCATTTTAAAACCAAAGCCATAGCCATTCTAAACGGGTAGAACTTTGAGACGGTAATAAACACCAGCAGAATGTGAAACTATTTTCGTTACATTACTCTTGATCTATAAGAAATTGAAATTGTAGCCATCGCAGGGATAAAACAAGAAATTCTGGACAGACGGATTTGTTTCGGAAATTAGAATTATGGTACAGGATGTGCGAAGGGAATGTATCAATAAAAATATTCAATATACAAGGCGTGAAATACAAATACAATTCTCTAAAACGTTGACACGTGTACTCTAGCTAGGTTCCGTGATTTAAAACAACCAGGAGGAGTTCTGTCCTCTTTCGCTTGATGAGGCATCCTGGTATTATCTCCGTACTCACCTCGTTAAAACAAGCGGCTAGGAACTGTCTCCGGTACTCGCCCGGACCCTAGTAGCACAGAAATATTAGATAAATATTTTTTTCAAATATTGGAAAAATATTTTTTAAGCCACATTTTTTCATATGAGAAAAATATTGGATCTGAATATTGTATACATGTACAAGAAATATAAATTGAATGTTTAAAAAATATAAGCTAAATATTCAGAGAATATAAACTAGATATTTAAAAGATATAAAGTAAATGTGAATCCAATATTTGAAAAATACAAATTCAATATTTAAATAATATTCAATAAAATTTTCAAATTTAATTAAAAGTTTCAACAAAAATTAGAAACTTGAATATCTATTACTTTCCATTTTATCTTCGAAAGGGCCTTATTGCACTTAAGAAATTTTTATATTATGTTATATAATTTTATATAATTTCTGATATTATATAAAGATTTGTTTTATAATGAGAAAAAAAATATTTTTTTCATAATATGAAATAAATATTGTCTGTGCGTTCGGAAAAAATATTTTATTTCTAATATTAAATAAAGATTCATTTTGTATTTAGAAAAAAATATTTTTCTCATAATATGAAATAGATATTTCCTGCATATTTGAATAGAAATATTTGTTACTTAATATAAAATAAATATTGTATGTATATTTAAATATTAAGAAGAGATTGAATCTCTTTTTAATATTATATGAATGTGTATATAATATTTTGTGCTACTAGGGGAAGGTGCTCTATCCTTTCTCGTTCGACATGGCGTCTAGGTATTTTCGCCAAACTCTCCATGCCCAACGAGCGACCAGGAACAGACTCCCGTCCTCTCCCGATTCTCCCGACAGGCGTCCAGGTATTATTGCCGTAGTCTCCTGCCGGGGTGCTGGAGCTAACCAAGAGCGGCCGTGGTTCTTACCTCGTCCTTTCTCTCAGAATAGCAAATAGACCGTGTACCTTTTTTTTAGTCAGGTTGAAACCTGGGGCTTGAACATGGAGAATACAAAGTTTCCTAAGGCTGAGTGCCCTCTACACTTTGGTTTTTATTCCGTTAGGATTTTGATGGTTTGATCGCGTTAGCAGACTTGAAGTTCGTGAGCAAGAAAATTTTCAAACGACTTGCTGAGTTTTCTAGAACTGAGTCAGTTCTATCTTGATATAGGATGAGTGATGCTATTTAAATAGCAAATAGACCGTGTACCTCTACGAACCCTCTATTTACATGCGTTCGTTGCTACCCGCGAACGTGAAAATCAACAACTCGGTTGTTAGGTGCAATTCCGTTACGTCGCTACCTCACGTCGGCTATCTACAAACTATAATTCTCGAAGATTTTAGAATTTTGCGGTCTGACTTCATTCTGGAATTTTCTGTACATGTTGCAAAATGAGTTTCTATTTTTTTCTTACACATAGTGAGATAGAAGAAACTTGGCGAGCCAATGGCGAACGAATTTCTATGTCCAAGGATACACAGTTCTGCGGGGCACTACATTACGCGTCGTCTATAGTCGTCGTCGGCTTCTCAACTTTCTTGAGGAGATTCCATGAATATTGCACGACACATGTACTTTGCGTATGCATGAAGAAAGTTTTCCTCGCGAGCACACACACACACACACACACACTCACACACAAAGCACCGCTGCACGGCTACTATACATCCCGATTACGCGACCTACGTAGCGCAACATCGCGCCGACATTTCCTGAAGCTGAAAAGATCGCACGGTCCTCTTCCATAGAGCACACTCGCCGCGTAAACAAAAATGTTTAGGTTTATTTATCAGCCGCGCAAAAAACATTTATCATAATCGCACAGATAATCTTATTTTTCTGAACGAAACAGTATGTAGCGATCTTGAACGATTTCGATTGATTCTTTTCTCAGGTGGTGATTCCCCGCGGTGCGAGCCAGGCCAAGGGTCTTCTGTTGAGCTGCATAGAGGAACCGGATCCCTGCATCATGTTCGAGCCGAAAATATTATATCGCACGGCGATCGACCAGGTGCCGACAGCTCATTACAAGATAGAGATTGGCAAAGCTGAGATCGTGAGAGAAGGTGGGCGTTCCGCTCTTTTAATATTCAAAATAACCGAACAACTTTTTATTAAAATAGTTCAATGGGGTTTGTAAAGCAGCGCGCAATATCACCGGTATCACATATAGATATTTACATATTTCTGAGAGAGAGAGAGAGAGAGAGAGCTCGTCGATAGTTGCTTTCGAAAGTAGGAGAGACCGGAGCTATTCGAATAATTTTTATCGTATTTTCCTAACTTCTTGCAAAAGTTCTGCGTGTTTGCTTAGCCGTACAAGAATTTTCATTTATTTAATTAATAAAGTCGTGGATACTTTTCAGACCGAGTGCAATCGGCAACATGGCCGCCGCGAGACTAACGAGCCGTCATTCTAGAATATAATATTTATCGGTCGCAATCGTCCTTTCATTATCCAATCGTGTTGCACGCGATGTAGTCCTGAAACAGGATACTCAACCTGGGGAATAACCGACACGGCCGCGCACACAGTCGTCGTCCAAGTAACACGCTTCGAACGCGAGCGTGTAAGGTGAAACGCTCCCGCGTATAATAACAGTGTGCGTATGTACGTGTGTTACACGTGTGCAATTCATGCACGTAGGTGATGCAGTGACACTCGTGGGTTGGGGTACTCAGGTGCATGTGCTGTTGGAGGTGGCCGATCTCGTCCAGGAGAAGCTCAACGTGTCCTGCGAGGTGATAGACCTCGTTTCTATCCTACCTTGGGACGCGGAACTCGTTTGCAAGGTAATTTCGTCATTATAATTTGCTCTGTTTTCTTCGCGCGCTCGCGTTAATGCAATCGGATCGTTTGCGTGGCATTACGCGTTAAACCGCGTGCGTTACGTTCGCCAGAGTATATATGTATTACGTGGGCCTCCGCGTGTCCTTCGCTGTAACAAAGAGGGTGAGAGGCAACCAGCACCCGTGGCATTTCGCGTCGACCAGACACGATTTATTCAGGAAGAACCGTTTCATTCACAAATAGAATTTTTAACGTGTGTTTTTTTTTTAGTCAATTTTATTCTCCAACATTTTCCAACCGTGTATTTGCGACACACACTATTTGTCGATTTCGAATGCAATCTAGGAAATTGACCGAAAGGACTTCTCTGAAATACTTTTCACATTTTTTAAAATGTTGCTACATTTAATAATTCGGATAAACGATTACTAGATTATTGATCTTCCAGTGCCACGAATTAGGCTTAAAATAATTAGTCCTTCGAGTGGCATGAATTATGCTCGAAATGGTAGCGTAATTGTTTCTGAAACTAATAGGTCACTTTCAATTTACAAAATAGACCAAATGGACATTTCTAGGAAGTATCGTTTTAGTGATTGGGAAAAATGATTATCAAATTATTGATCTTCCAGTGCCACGAATTAGGCTTAAAATGGTAGCTAATTGTTTCCGAAACAAGTAAAATAAGAAGTAAAATTTCAAAATTTGGAATAATGATTATACTAAATTAATTAGTCTTTCGAGTGGCGTGAATTATGTCCGAAATGGTAGCCTAATTTTTTCTGAAACAAATATGTTCCTTTCAATTTACAAAATGGACCAAATGGACATTTCTAGGAATTATCATTTTAGTGATTGGGAAAAATGATTATCAGATTATTGATCTTCCAGTGCCATCAATTACGCTTAAAATGGTAGCTAATTGTTTCCGAAACAAACATGTCCCTTTCGATTCAATTGATGAAAAGGAACTTTTCTAAGAAGCAAAATTTCAATATTTGGAAACATGATTATACTAGATTAATTAGTCCTTCGAGTGGCATGAATTATGCTCGAAATGGTAGCGTAATTGTTTCTGAAACAAATATGTCCCTTTCAAATTACAAAATGGACCAAATGGACATTTCTAGGAATTATCATTTTAGTGATTGGGAAAAATGTTTATCAGATTATTGATCTTCCAGTGGCACACAAAAATGCCCCTTCATCTCGGTACTCTCTAGTTTGGCAATCTCTCTTGGTGAAACTGTTGATTCTAAAAGCGTTGAAAGAAGCCAACCACGATTATTATAAATCGCGTGAAAAAAGATTGCACTATGATTACACGCGGACCGTTTTTGCGGGAATGCATTTCCGCGAGCATTATTTCGTCACCGTGATTTACGCCGGAATATTGTATATTGTGCATCGTTTCTATGCACCAGCCGTAAAAAAGCGTTATTCAGTCAGTAGCCGATTGTTCGACGTTGTCGTACAAAGAATATTATTGTAAAAAAGTCGTAAAATTGTTGATGTCCTTTCACGCGATCGTATTATTCCGTATGAAAGTACACCTTTCGGAATGGCGCCGACGGAACAGAGTTGTTACATGCATATAAACATTCGTTTTCTTTTCTTTTTCCTCCTTTTTTTCGCCGTAATCGATATACACCGCTTTATTGTCCTGTAACTGAGTTGACCTCAGGCTACGAAATTACTTCATCGTTGCGACACCAACAAATTGTTGGTGTTTTCACGAGCAACTTTCTTGCGGCGAATGTCTCACCCGACGACGACGTTTACGCGTTACAGAGACAGACAATACCGGTCGCGTAATACCAACAACCGGGTGCTAGTAGCAACTAGTTTT
This sequence comes from Lasioglossum vierecki, assembly GCA_028455595.1. Classification (NCBI taxonomy): domain Eukaryota; kingdom Metazoa; phylum Arthropoda; class Insecta; order Hymenoptera; family Halictidae; genus Lasioglossum; species Lasioglossum vierecki. The sequence continues at coordinate 16,631,934 of CM052341.1, forward strand.
TGCTTTTACAATTACTTTATTACCGGAGTCTGAAGTTTCATGCATTCGTCAGAGAAATGTGCAATTCATAAGAGTGGAAAGATTCGATGATTTTAACCCTCATACGCTCCTCAGACATAGTTGCATAAAAGATTCTAGAATAAAAATGAAGGATTTTAATAATTTATTTATGTCAAGGTAAGACTTTAGAAACCCCCCCCCCTGAACACAAAATATACTTATCATTTTTGGCTGAAATGAATAGTTTTCGAGATATTTGTGAAAAACTGTAGTTACTATACATTGAATTTTGTGTATACGTGCACGTCCGTTCTGTACCTGCGCGTCAACACGATGCGACCGCTCGTCAACTGTTTACATAAAAAAACATTATAAATTAGTGATTTAATAACTTCCCGGAAATTCCTTGGGTCATTTGAAGCGACATTTTCCTTTACAAAAATGACGCCAGCGGCTTTGTTTAGGAGTTATTAACAAAAAACAAGGACCAATCATAGCGCGGCTACAGCGGATTGATTCTGGCTCGGCCAATGGCGCCGCCACGCTTAGCGGGACCTGTCGCTGAGTCGGACTCCGTTTGCTCTAGCCGCGCTCTGATTGGTCTGTGTTTTTTGTTAATAACTCCTAAACAAAGCCGCTGGCGTCATTTTTGTAAAGGAAAATGTCGCTTCAAATGACCCAAGGAACCTCCCATTTCCGGGAAGTACACGAATTTTGGGACACCCTGTATAGGATAAGCATTCAATTTTGAAAGACTACTCCTGGATTTTCATATGCGTGGACGGGCTGGCCTGACGATCAGCCCTCTCCGCCCCCTCCACGACCTAACCACAACTCATTCTATTCGCACGATTTTTCCAACCGAACCTTCTTCTCAGAAACACTGGGTGGGTGTGTGTGGTATTGTTGTAATATGTACTCACTCTTCATCATCATATGTTTTAAAAAGTTCTCTCGGTATATATACCTTCAACGATTGTAGTGATATATCTGTAGAAACAGTTGACGAGCGGTCGCATCGTGTTGACGCAAAATTCAATGTATAGTAACTACAGTTTTTCACGAATATGTCGAAAACTATTCATTTCAGCCAAAAATGACACGTACATTTTGTGTTCAGCATGTCAAAACGAATAGAATGACGTATGTCACATAACGAAAGGAAGGCGGGTTTTCTAAAGTTCAGCCTGTGTCAATTCTCTTTGACGTACAGAAGACAACTGATAGTTTTCAATTGTTTTCAATACATCATACGAAAGACAGCAGACAATCAACTCTAACGCACATTCTCACATCTTCGCACACACTCACACTCAGAAATGCTGTTTCGATTCTCGATTTCTCGATATTCCTACAATATTTCATCCCTTTTTACTTCACACTTCGAATCTACGTGTTACGTATTACACCAGTTATGGTGTGACATTTACAAGACATACATTTTGCGACACAGACGAAAAAGAAATCAATCGTTTCGCAATATGTGAGAAAAACGAAATGGGTAAATTCTCACTCTGAGGAACGTATGAGGGTTAGGAGTGTTAATATTTCACCACATTGGAAACGATCGCGTCTATCAAACTGTGTAAAAACAATGATTAAATTTACATTCTGACGGTGTGCTTCGAGACAAGTATAATAGCCTATGAATTATGAAGATCGTTGGAGGTCACTCAAGGTAAAAAGCAGTTATTCGGTTGACCGAATATACTGAATTTGATCGTTTCGAAGTGGAAGGGTCTCTCGCGTGCGTCATTTGGCGAGGATCGTCGTGCTCGGAGAATCCGTGAACGTATCGAAATTACGCGAAACGGGTTTCCAATTACGGTCGCCACCTCTCGCGCTTGTTCCATGGCTCGGTTGTGTGCACGCGCGAGAATAATGTTACGGCGTGTAAGCCGCGAGTGCATACCGTACAATCGGCATATCATTAAGCGACTAAAGATCGATTAGCATAAATCAGCGCGATATTTAGTGTCCGCGCGGAGCTGTATCCCTGGGTATCGTAATTCGGACGAGTGAATGCCGCCGCCACGTCCCGTTTGCGTTTTCGCCGACCAGAACGAAAAGACTCCGGCCTCTAACATTTAGCTAACAGATCTTCAAATCGATCGACTACTGCCATAAAGAGTCGCAGTCCATTTATTATTGTTTTGGCATGAAAGTAATTTCGGTGTTTTAAGGTGAAACAGAGAGTTCAATTCTTTTTATCCAACCAATGAATTTTGAGAATATTTAAGTAAGTAAGAGAATACTTAAACAAGAAAATATTTGATTGAATAAATTTATTCGGCTTTTCAATAAATTCCTTATTGCCAAACCAATATTTCTATAGCCACCGTATTGTTGTGACTAATATAAATAAAAAATAAGAAAATATTTCAGTTTTATTTAAAAAAAAAACGATAGTTAATGGACCTTTTTACATTATCCGAAATTTAAGTTCTAACAATATTCGGTAATTCATATTTGCCACCATTTACCGAATTGGCCAATACAGAGATCTGAGGTTTACAATTCGTTCTCAATTAATACCTTTTCTTATAAGCATGTGAGTCTTCACACATTTTTTAAGTCCAAATCCTTTTTTATTTTCTATTTATGTGAAAACACGTTTGTCTAACCGTTCTATAATTTATACAAAATAATATCTTTGATTAATTCTTACAGACCCAATAATGAAATTTTCTATTCTTGAAAATGGTATAGATTGAGACCGAAACGTTGAATTAAATTTCATGTGATATTTTTGTAAATTTGCTTATGCTCCAATGGAATGAACCAGTGCGCCGATAACATTAATTGTAATTTAAAATAATTGTCGATCGAGATTCAGAGAACTGTTAATATTCGATAATATCCAAAAGTTTAAGTCCTAAGGACATGTATAAAACCTAAAAAATATTCCGAGAACATCCAAAATTTAAGACCTAAGGACGTCCTTCGAATGTTCAGAATGGACGTAGGACGTTCGGACATAAATTGGATGTAAAACGTACGTACTAAAGACGTATGGTGCTATCTGGGATATTCGCTGCAATCGATGCAGACTATTTTTATTTTGCACCAAGATCCGCAGTCTGGTGATTAGTTTTAATATGGCGTCCCATTTAATTTTGTTCAGTGGCTGTCACTAAGGTCCCCTGAAATCTGAAATGGCACGGTAACTATGTGTATAGAAGCCACGAGAGTACTATTGAGTTTACCGTTCCTAATGATTTGCAACGTTACACGGACGCAGGCTCGCCTACGTGTCTTAATTACGGAGCACCGATCAGTTTGTTCCTAACGTCGATCACCGCGCCCATGAAATCGACGCTCGCCAACAAAACTATTCGTTCGGCCCGTTGTATTAATGCATCGCTTAGCGTCAAGTCGCGTATAAATTATTGTTGTGCCGGCTCGTATGGGACGGCGCATAAATCATTCGTGAATTGATCCGTGAGCCCGTGCCTTCGTTCGCACATGGAATTACCTCCCTTTGACACGTGTTTGAGTATTCAAAGTGTCTCTACCGTGCGCCAACACCGGTTCTTGTCCAATTCCGAAATATGCACCCGATCCCGTCAAACGTTTCTGCTACACCGACAATGTTCAAACTGATATCACTTTTATTCTCCACTAAAATCCACAGCCCTAATAGCACAAAAATATTAAATAAATATTTTTTTCAAATATTGGAAACATATTTTTTAAGCCACATTTTTTCATATGAGAAAAATATTGGATCTGATCGTTGTATACATGTACAAGAAATATAAATTGAATGTTTAAAAAATATAAGCTAAATATTCAGAGAATATAAACTAAATATTTAAAAAATATAAAGTAAATGTGAATACAATATTTGAAACATATAAATTCAATATTTAAGTAACATTTAATAAAATTTTTAATTATAAGCAAAAATTATAACAAAAATTAGAAACTACGAATATCTATTATTTTCTGTGCACTGCTTGAGGGAATATTTTATTTTATCTTCCAAAGGACCTTATCACAATTAAGAAATTTTTATATTATATTATATAATTTTATATAATTTCTGATATTACATAAAAACATTTTTGTTATAATATGAAATAAATATTATTTGTACATTAGGAAAAAATATTCTATTTTTAATATTAAATAAAGATTCATTTTGTATTTAGAAAAAGATATTTTTTTCGTAATATGAAATAGATATTTCCTGCATATTTAAAAAGAAATATTTGTTACTTAATATAAAATAAATATTGTATGTATATTTAAATATTAAGAAGAGATTGAATCTCTTTTCAATATTATATGAATGTGTATATAATATTTTGTGCTACTAGGGAGTGTTCATATTTTTCGTAAATTCTAAATAATTTAAGGAGTCGGATAACGTGATACCATTTTTATTTTACGCACAAATCCGCTGAGTAGTAAATTCGAAATTATCCAACGAATCAGACAACCCGATACAATTTTGTATTTTGCATAAAAGTCTGCAGTGCACTGTTAACAGTTTTAAGAAATTACTTCGAAATTTATTCACCGAGTCGGATAAGGTGATTTCTTATTGTATTTCTTACTTGCCCAACATTTTCGATTACGTAACCTGGAAATGCAGATATCAGCATCTCCTGTAAACATCGTTCAGCCTGTAATCGTGAAATCCACTTAATTCCAGTTTCCCAACGGTTCGTTTTTATTATTCACAATTACCAAATAGTTCGTTTACTTTCGATCCCGTAAAGATATTTTTCCGATACATTTGCCTGTTTCCCTTCGTTCAGCCGTTGCGCAATATATAATGGCCCGTAAAAGTTTCAAGAGGAATCTCATTATGCAAACGCTTTAATGTAACGCATAATGTTGCAGTCGGCGAAGAAAACGGGACGAGTTGTGATCGCACATGAAGCGCCGCTAACGAACGGATTCGGAGCGGAAATAGCGTCGACCATTCAGGTAAATTACTTCTCTGAACGATATAACACAAAATAAAGATTTATATATGTAGAGATCGTTTAATAATTTGCACATATCGAAAGATAAATTTAAATATATTAATAATACCTGGACGCCTGTTTAGAGTTCCGCGGAACCTAGCCAGAGTACAAGTGTGAATTATGAGAAAATGTTTGCGCATTGTAATTTAACCCTTCGCTGTGTAATATATCATATCTGATACAGTTAACAAATCTGGTATATATTAAACTAAGAATGTATTCTTTACTATTCAAAATTAGTTTATTTTTCTATAAATATTGTTTTAATTTTTTCAAATATTTTTCCTTTAAATAAAAACTGACCTTTAAATTTTTTCATCCCAATTAAAAAAACCATGCTAATAAATTAAGAATGTATTCTCTTACTATTCGAAATTAAGTTTATTTTTCAGAAATATTGTTTTAATTTTTTCAAATATTTTTCCTTTAAATAAAAACTGACCTTTAAATTTTTTCATTCCAATTAAAAAAACCATGCGAATAAACTAAGAATGTATTCTCTTACTATTCGAAATTAAGTTTATTTTTCTGGAAATATTGTTTTAATTTTTTCAAATATTTTTCTTTAAATAAAAACTGACCTTTAAATTTTTTCATCCTAATTAAAGAAACCATGCAGCGAAGGGTTAAACGATTTTATCTGACCTCCTGTATCCAAATCCCTAATCCGAAATAAATCTTGTCTGTCCAGCTATTCCCAACATAAAAGTTTTAATAAAAACTCATCCTGAAATATGGCTACAACACTGAATTCTATTCTGTTTGAAATAGGAGGTCTGTTTTTTGAGTCTGGAGGCACCTGTACGGAGGGTGACGGGTTGGGACAGCCCCTTCCCCCACGTGTTCGAGCCATTCTATCTGCCTGATAAGTGGCGATGCTACGCCGCTGTCAGGGACGTCCTGAACTATTGAAACTAAAACCGGGAATGTTCTCTCGAGCTATAGCACAGTGGAATACGTCGGAAACCTGTTGCCTAGCTGGACAGCGTCCACGCGAGATGAACACGACTGTACCTTCGATTTTTTATTTCATTATTCGTGCACCAACATTCCATTTCTCGTAGCGATTACGGAGATTATTTTAATCGCGCATCATTTGCCCCGAAAGTTTCGCAAGAACCGTTAATTGATATTTCATTTTATGCCGAAATTGTCATCGACGTGAGAAATTTTTCCAAGGAATAATTAAGTGTATGGTATTAAAAAAATGCATGGTTCCCTTATAAGTATCCATGGTGATCTTTACGGCGCCTTCTTCACCCGTCCACCTCAACACAAACCAGTCTTGATTATGCATGAAACTCCACGGGGGTCGTTTCAAGGTCGTACTGCGGCGCATCATTGATAAAAGTATATGGTGCCATTTAACCCTCATTCGTCCCTCATTTCAGTGTCAAATTGACACAGTGACAGAAAATAAAAAAATTTCAATGTTTTTTCAGTCAAATTGATGAGTTAACATTTATATCTTAAGTTTCTCGGTCATCTGTTGCACATTAAATAAATAAAAGTCACACTAAATAACAGACCAGTATAACTTATTTCGGCAAAACTTGTGTCAAATTGACAGAAGGGATGAATGAGGGTTATAAATGTCCGATGGCCTTCAAAAACGATAACTAACATTTTCTTCTATCTTGTACCATTCTGAAGAAATTAATCTCTCCCGCACACCTGGAGTTTCTATCTTTTGTTAGAAGGTAGGTTGGGACTGGTCGAAAGTTTTAGATGCGGGAATGCTGTGTTTGTTAATTGGATATATTAATAGTAAGGAAAATGTTTTTCTTAAACTTGTGGAACTTATTTCTCTTTAATTGTAGATCATTTTGCAGGATATTCGACATATGTAGTTCTTTAAAGTAAAAAATTATCGGGTTCCACAAAAAAATTTCAATGTTTTTTCAGTCAAATTGACGAGATAACATTTATATCTTAGGTTTCTCGGTCATCTGTTGCACATTAAATAAACAAAAGTCACACTAAATAACAAACCAGTATAACTTATTTCGGCAAAACTTGTGTCAAATTGACAGGAGGGACGGATGGGGGGTTAAAAATGTCCGATGGCCTTCGAAAACGATAACTAACGTTTTCTTCTATCTTGTACCATTCTAAAGAAATTAATCTCTCCCGCACACCTGGAGTTTCTATCTTTTGTTAGAGGGTAGGTTGGGACTGGTCGAAAGTTGCGGATCACGGTGGTGATCAGTTTTAGGCGTCGCAGGATCATTCTCTCGGCGAGATGAAAGGTGACCCCATCTTTTTATTGCTTGCATTTTGCCGGAGCGGGATTCCGCGTCCTTGGCCCCGTTTTATCTGCGCGACGAATACTTCGCTGCTCAAATTAATCGTGCGAAAGACGATACACATTGTCGTCAGCGTTGGCTGCAACAAGTACTAGGAAACCGACGACGAATCGATAGTGGCAATTAGAATGGATGTGTCCACTGGTTCTTATTATCTGGGTCAAGTCTGTCTTTAGCAGTAAAATCTAGCGAGAGAGGAAGAGAGACACGGGTCATACGTGGCAACGTAATATCTCAATCAAGGCTCCTGTGGCTCAGATGTTGCTCGAGCTAGCTTGTCCCCGCCTATCCTTGGGGAACAAGAGATTCGCCGATGGATACCCGGCTTTAACACGGACCGGTGCGAAGCCTGTCGGCCAATTACCGCGCAAACCGGTGATCCCCCGTCGGCGGGACCTTGTAATCGATGCGGAAATGATCGGCAGCAACAATGAATAATCACGAGAACGAAGAATGTCGCGCTGACGCGATAAACATCGTCCGTCGCGGAAAGGTTAACGATCACCAACGATTCCGCACCGTGCTCGACAAACTATCAGGTATAATAATAACTTTCTCAGAAATACAGTTTTTTTCCAGCCAAACATTGCCAGCGTGTTCTACACGGAAAAGTAAGAAAAACATGTTATGTAAACATATGCTCTTAAATGTTTTATTAATAAATTGTAACTAATATACAGGGTGTCCCAAAATTCGTGTACTTCCCGGAAATGGGAGGTTCCTTGGATCATTTGAAGCGACATTTTCCTTTACAAAAATGACGTCGGCGGCTTTGTTTAGGAGTTATTAACAAAAAACACGGACCAATCAGAGCGCGGCTAGAGAAAACGGAGTCCGACTCAGCGACAGGTCCCGCTCATCGTGGCGGCGCCATTGGCCGAGCCAGAATCAATCCGCTGTAGCCGCACTCTGATTGGTCCGTGTGTTTCGTCAATAACTCCTAAACAAAGCCGCCGACGTCATTTTTGTAAAGGAAAATGTCGCTTCAAATGACCCAAGGAACCTCCCATTTCCGGGAAGTACACGAATTTTGGGACACCCTGTATACAGAACGTATTATGAATATCTCTTATATTCTCTAATATTAAGTATAATGAATATCTCTAATAGTTGACAATAATAGTTTATGTAAACACAAATAGAGATATTCTTTTTATAATCATTTTATTACTACGTTTTTTTTCTTTCTATTGTTAGTTATAACTCTTTAGTAAAACATTTAAGAGCGTATGTTCATATTACATTTTTTTTTACTTGTGTGTAGAATACCCTGGGAAAGTTTGTCTGGAAAAGATTGGAACACTTTGTAAATATAGATTTATTTAACCCTTATTGTAGTCAACGAAACTGGCGCTCCTCCGTAACTGGGAAACACGCGTCGTCGGCAGGACAGTTCTGGACCCTGAAAGGTCCTGTCGACTAGAAAATGGAGGCAGAAGGGACAAAACCAAATAATCGAAGGAAGTGTGCAGTGCCGTAGCGAGCTCACACTGTATTTTGTAATTTGAAAGGGAAACCACATTCTTTCACTGTGTATTATGATACGTGAAAGTTGGCAACGGTGCATACACTGTCGAACCACACGCTGCGAGTTGAAACCGGAGGGGGTGAGTAGAAGTGAGACGAACGGGTTGACCGAGACGGAGAGAGATGAGGGGGAGTGAGAGAGAAAGAGTGAGAGAACAGCACGGAAAGGAACAGAGAGGAAGATACTAAGAGCCAATTGCCACGAAGGTATAGACTATATCGAAGGTCGACGAGTTGCCTTTTTATTAGTCGATTTTTGCGGGAATAGAGCAACGGTTCTGTGCACGCTAACATATGGCACCGACGCGCTTGCAATCCTCGCGAACTCAAAGATTTTCGATCGCTTCAGTCCGATAGCGATGGGGAAACGATGCGCCCAATCGCCTACCGAGGCTTTGCGCAATTTAAAGTTCTCCTAATTTTTGCGTTCGTCAGAACAATCTCTCTGCATTCTCTGAAAGCGGTCTGCGTGAATTTCTGCGAAATTCGAGCTTCAAGAACATGGAATATATATATTTTGAAATATGCAGGTTACGCATGTATCGTCTTTTGTTCGTTGACTCGAACAACGTACATTTTGCATAAAGATCCACAGTCTATTTATCAATTTCAAGAACGCGTTCAAACGGATATTTACGACTCCGCGAAACGCGGAAATGGAACTTTTCGTTGCCTCGAAACCAAACGATGATAAAACGGGGAAATAAAATTGCAATTGTTTCGCTCCGATATGAAGAACTGCTCTTACTTCGGTTAATTAAAAAGAAGAAGATGTCTACAATGTGATGGAAACCATCGGGCCACTGTTAGCAATTTTTATAGACCGAGTGCAGCGAAGTAGATTATCAGTCCGGAAGCATTCCCACGTTTCCTTTTAACGTTGCGGTAATTAAAGAATTAGATTCGTGTAATTACGTTCGCATCCAGTTATGGAATGTCCGATTTGATTTTCTTTTAATTTCACGTGGAATTGTTGCGAAGAGTGGAAAATATTGTTGTAAGCAGAAGCTACGTTTTAAACTGTATTCATAAATAATTCAGTCGTAGATTGTTTAACTGCCGCAAAAAGTGGACACTTTGTATGCTACGTTTGCATAGCAACAGGACTCTTCGGGTTTCGAAATATTTCTTTCAATGTTAAACATTGAATAACTTCTTCGGACATTTCTACATCAATTTGCATACATTCATAGTAGAAATGAAAAAATTGCAGTCGAATGGATTATAGACATTTTATGAAGACACTAGGACTCGTAATACCTGATTAATTTCATGCAGAGTATCTCGCCATCAAATTGAATAATTTATTTTGTATAGGTGAATACAAATTGCACTTTCCGAGTGTAAAGAGTGGATGTCATTTCTATGCTAACTCCTCGATTGCGGATCGCTATGCAAAATGAGCGTCTTTTTACCTGAATTGCACCAACTGCAGTGAAACAGGAATTTACTTTCTGTTGAACGTAATATTATAGTATTTTATAATTCTTCTAATGACTTTGCTTCATTCATTTTTTGTAAAAAATGCATTAAATACGCTGTCTACTAATTACAAACTAATTTTAGGCAATACTATGACTCTAACAAATACTTTCATGTCATCGGCGCACTGGTTTGATCAATTGTTGTTTTAACACATTGACAGCCGGCCCCGCGAAAACGCGGGTTTCTGAGTCTGTCGCTTGAGCGCTGGCACCGCGAAAACGCGGATTTCTGAGTTTGTTGCTTGAGCGCCGCCTCCACGATGATATGGAATATGCAAATAAAATGTTCTATGTTACGAAAATATATAATGTTTCAATATTTTTTTTGGCTATTCAGTGATCAGAAACAAGCGAATAAGGCCGGCGTTTGGTATTTAAGTGGCCGATACGTTGCCGGCGCTCAGACTTTAAATGTCTCTTAGGTCGCCGGCTGTCAATGTGTTAAAACACACTATTTGCAAATTATCACATTAATTTCACCGTTTCGATCTTACGTTAGATTATTCTCAAGAAATAATTCCGTCTGTAAATTATTAAACGTTATTATGTCTTACTGTATGTTAATCTAAAATGAGGAAAACTAATACCTACTTGCTTAGTGGAAAAGAAAAATTTTCTTAGCACTTTAGAACTTAGAACTTGGAACTTAGAACTTAGAACTTAGAAACTTCATAGAATTATCGAAACACGTGTTGATGCCAAGCCGGTATCTGAGAAAGAAACATTTTCTTAGAACTTTAGAACTTAGAACTTAGAAACTTCATAGAATTATCGAAACACGTGTTGATGTCAAGCCGGTATATGAGACAATGAGGCAACGTGAACATTTGGAAAGAACGTATCACATCATCGATCGACGTGCCGTCCAATCAATATTTCGCGCTAAATTCAAAATATAAACTGTCCTTACAACATTCTTTTAACTGCCCACATACCATGTTGGTTATGATAATATTTAATTGACACTCAAATTTATTTTGACCAAATTACGTACAGTCGATTGTACGTGAAACAAAGTAAATGTTTAATGCATTTTCCAAAGGAACATAAGGAATTTATTAGAAAAATTCATCATAGAACATTATTGGTTCAGTAATGTTGTGTAATATTAATCATATGAATTGTTTCTAACCGTATCCTTTGGTGTAAATTAGCTTCTTTGTCAATTACTTTTTTTATTTATTTAATGTTGCTTTAACATCAAATGTCATTAGCAACACGGTACATTTTCTTACAATATTTTGTACATCTTAGTATCTTTGATATATTGGGCAAGACCGACAATGTGTTCCTCAGAACCTAACAGAATGGGTAAAGATCCACTTTTGCATTTTCAAAATCAAAAATCTCTGGTCAAATTCTACCGAATGTTTCGCCAGTGCAGTGTGTTGTGTTGGAGATGAAAAAATATTATGTTTATGTTCTTTAATGCGTGTTTCCAAATGTCTAGACATTTGTCTTTGTTTGCCTGTCCTTGACATAAGGAAATAAATATTATGACTCGTTCAGGTTCCTCGATCTCTCGAGCATCCCCTCCGATGGCTCTTGCATTACCATAAATTTCTTCTTACGAAGAATCTTCGTAATAATCCATCGAACCTGATAACCGCTCGATTCCAATAAAACAATACCTAACAGGAATCCATGAAAGAGCACGGCGACTTTCTCGAAATTCCGTATCGGTGTATTACTTCGAAAGTCGATGCGCTGCGCGTCACGTGGGGTGAGCGTTCGCATTTCCCTCGTTACCGTCCCGGTAGCGCGTCGCCGGTGGCGCTGCACCGTCGTTCCGACGTAGACGACCGGCAGCTTTCGGGCGATTTCGGGCAGACGTGCGGCCAGGCTTGTGAAGTTGGAGGGGGGTATAGTTACGCGGCGTTCAACTCCGCTGGCTCGGGTGGGGCGACATCACGCCGGGTACGGAGCGGCATGAGAATCTCGCAGTGTCGAATCCCGCCGGTCGTCTCGTTGTTCTTTACGCTATCGACCGTTTCCTCGATCATCGTCGCCGACCGTTCGTTCCGTCAGCAATTTACACGCGGTTAATCGACCGTCGATCTCTGATCCGCGTGATACGAACGGTGTTTCCAGTCCTCTTTTCTCTCTGGCCTGTTTAACGGTGTCCCATCCCGTGACCACCACGTGACACTACGCAAAGTGTTGAGGATTTTCACTGTAACCCATTCAAGGACCGGCTTATCTCTGTGTGAACGACACTGTATCACAGTCTGTGCGATATAGAGGATCAATTTTGAAGTAATCATGGAGGAAGTGAAGGTTGCGAATGAAAAATCAGCGGTGCAGGCGAGAAAGGCGGAGCCTAACGAAGGGAATGCGGCAAAGGACGAGCATACAGCGAACAACCAGATGATCAGACCTGTCGATCGAAACCAGGCGCTGCCTTTGATGCAGGTAAGGCTTATGTAACTCAAGAACGGCTGGCCTGCTGGCTCGTGCCTCGTGTGCGCCACGATGCGATGGTGTGCGGCTAGATACTCGCCAGCTCGAGCGTGCGCTGATACTTTGCTCACTCGTGTCATTAACCGAACGGGGTAAAATAAAGCCACGGTTGATTACACTCTCTCCCTCGATAACGCGAGGTATCGTCGACCGATCTTTGATCAGGATAAACCACTGGAAGAATTACTCTTGGGTGGGTAACGATTTTCTTCGGGAGACGTTTCCGGTGGACCAGGTCTCCTCCATGCCGATTGGAACTTTTCGGTCGGTAACCGCCGAGATGAGCCTCCGCGAAATCGATGCATTTCTGCGGTGTATTGCGGAGGGTGTTGGGGGTCTAGAATTGATTAGGGGTGCGCTTGGTGCATGGGTGAAACAACTCCGCACTAATCATATCGAAAATCTATGCAGGTAAAATCAGTTGGATTTTTCATATGTTGTAGCTTATGATCTACTGAAGAAAAGATGTAATGGGCACAAGGCTCAATAATGGACAGTTATCGAGTTGTAATCAGTCAAACATGACAAATTCGAGCTGTCGAATACTCAAAACACAGAATCCAAATGAGTAATACATAATAAGATCATTTTTTTTATTAATTCACACGCGCAAACGCAGGGATGTGTTAAAATACTTCGGGAGTGACGAACTGTGAAAATGTGAAAATTAACTGTAAAACTACTGTGAAAATGTCTGTTCACAGACCTTCCCAAGGTCAGTCAAAATTCAAAAATAATTACACCACCTAACAGATTTTGGGAAACCCTACTATTTTTGTTTTAAACATTTTTCTAAAAAATAAATGCTTCCCGAAATTTGAGTATTCAGCAGCTCGAATTTTTTATGTTTCACTGATTATAACTCGATAACTGTCCATTATTGAGCTTTGTGCCCATTACATCTTTTCTTCAGTAGATCATAAGCTACAACATATGAAAAATCCAATTGATTTTACCGGGATAGATTTTCCATATGATTAGTGCGGGGTTCTTTGCGAAATTTTTTGGCTTCGAATGGGAACCAGTTGGTAGTACACGCAAGGCGAGGTATGCTCTCGCAGTAGTATGTGGCTGCGTTGACCAGACACGTTGCTTTCCTTCGTTTGTTTTGTGGTCGGTACACGTGTCCAGAAAAAGATTGTTTCATTGTAGTTTCGCATACATATTTCCTATAATTTTTAGAAAATAGTTGGAATCGTGGGAGATTGTCGGGTATATCGGAAAGATAATAAACCAATTTCACGCAATCTTGTCTCGCATGTTGTTTCACGTATATGTCCACACGCGCAGTCATCACGTGTCACGGAAAAAACGTGACCTTCCGGTTACGAGTCTGGAACTGGATAGTACATCGACTGTTTTGGTAGAGACAAAATGTTAGCGACGAGAGCTTCTTAAAAACGTCGACCTTGTCAATGATAGCAAAAGAACGTGGCACGTCGCTAAACAATTTCTTCGAGAAATTCGAAAGAGAACACCGAGTCCGTAGACAAGATACTCGTGCTCTGTCAATTTATCGGAATTTCTTTTCGAAAAACTACCGAGCCACTGGCGTTCAAATTTTACACACACGTTCACAGGTATTTGAGGCGCCTCACAGTGCGGAATGTAAATGGACATTCGAGACAAAAATTATAACTCCTAAACTAATCAATTTTTGACCTAAGTACCTTAATAATTTTTTAAAGGGAATACAAAAATGCATCGATTAATGCACCAAAAATATAAGGTTCCATTAGTAAAACAGTTTATTCTAATTTTTTTTAATAAAGAGTTTTTAATGATTAGTTGTTATTGCAATTACTGTACAACTTTTGTTGTAAATATTTTTTAATTATATGGTTAAATTTAATTATATCTACTATACTGCATAATTATTTACTTCAACCAAATCGCGATTACGAATGCATTTCTCTAACAAAAATTAAATGACATCGAGTCTTGCAATTTATCACAGAAAAAAATTTATATAGCAATATACTATAATATCTTGTTGATACGGAACAGCCAAAATTATAGGATGTTCTGAACCGTTTTTTTTTTTTTTTGTAAATTGCATTTTAAGGAAAAAAAGCAATTCCTAAATTGCCAGTTAAAATTATGCATATCTCTGGTCAAATTCTCCATACCTAAGTTGTAGGAAACAGTTTAAAACAAAGACGAACCTAAAAGAGCAATTAGGGCACGAGTAATCTAACTTTTTAGTATTTATACTACAATAAACTCTTGGCTGTTACCGATCCCCTATTGAATTTCTCGGGGATATTGCTTTTTACATATACATTCCTTACTTACTGACTGATGATTTTGTAAGATAATTAGATTAGAATGGAACCATGATTATTTTGATTTTTGTCCATTGCATGCCGCACGGAGCGCCTTCGTGATTTTTTCGAAGTGGACACAATAAAAATTGCACGAGTTATAAATATCTTGATAGAGCGTATGGGTATTTCAAGGACAAGGCTCACTTTTTCCAGTAAAAATCGATTTTTCGAAAATGAAAAACCGGAATACCTGGAGCTGCTGCAACACCCACGTGACATCCGGCGATGTTTCGCCGGGAGTGACGTCAGTATCGAAACTAAAGGATGACTTCCGGCCGCGAGGTACCGATCCGGTCGGGTTCAGACAAAACTTGGATCCTGCGTGGGCAGACGACATTGTTCTCCATAGATATCCTGCAGCAGTAGAGAAACGTCTCTCGGACGTCTCCCGGACGGCGCCGGAGATAAAACGAGAGCGCGGTTAAGCTCGTACGAATTTTAACGTGATCTCTATTATTCGACGGGTATATTGTATACGGGGTGGTGTCGATAAGACGGAGAAACGGTTATCGAAGTTGGATGTTTTTACAGTTGAGCTGTACGAGCACACCGTGCCGGTATATCGCGTATTTATGGCAGTACAAACCAGTCCCTCAGATAATTCGCGTGCGTGACCAGATAACAATGACTCGGAAAAATAATATCGTAATTACATTTCATGCTGTAGCAATAATAACTTTCGCAACAACAATATTAGATCTGCACAGATTTTCCTGAGCCTCGGTGACGATGATCCTGAGGCTATTTGTAAATGAAAGAACGCAGTCGTTTTAAAAAAATTGTTTTTAAATATTGCATTGTCATTCAGTTCTGAGCTACGTGGAAAGTTTAAAGTCTCTAGCTGATCGGGAAGTTAGTTTGAAATCAATTGCAAGATTTGTACCGAACAAACAGACAGACAAGAAATGCGCGAATATAAACGAAGATAAAATTAAAAGGTTCCTCGAGCACTTTGTAAAATGTTCGAAGGTAACGAGCGACCCATCACTACCGTACACGTATATCAACTTTTAACAATTTTCGCTTGCATCCTACTCACTCGAGGTGTTATAAACACTCCTCCGGATTATTAAATCAATTAACTCAGATGTCCCGATGACGCAGGTGTTACGAAAATGTTATGCAATTACTTGGAAATGTTTCTGTTCGTATGCTGCCGGTTATCGTTCGTGACGCGCTCGAACAATATAACCCGTTTATTTTCACTCGAAACGTATGAAACAGTATGAAATGCCTCGAGCACACAGCACTCTGTTCCTTTTCACGAAATTATGATCGGCTCGTGCACACCGATAACTTTTAACGGAGTTTACTTAGTTTGAAAATAGCACAGCCGATCAGTTTACTTTAATTGCACACCGATAATGTTGCGAATAATATAACAGTATTTTTTAACTGTTTCAAACTGCAGCTAACCATTGCGGAGAATCGTGAAGAAATAAAAATTGTTTCTGCGAATAGCAGTAATTTTTCCTTTGATAATTTTAATAGCCAGAGAACGAGATTGATAGTGCTCTGAGAATGTTGGCTCATCGGTCAACTGGTTAAATAAATTAATAGCAGCTGTAAAGTGTTTCAACATTCTAAATGGGAACAGCTACTCTTTCGTACCACGTGTAATCAATCAAAATGATTGAAATACCAATCAAACAATGACAGAAATAGTAATTGCTCGGTTGGTAATATGCGACATGAAAAAAATGTTTTACTTGGAAGGCCTTCTGTCCACAATGCGTCGCGTCAGAGACGCGTACACGTACTTCTTTTATTCACGAAATGTACAGCAAATTTCACATCATTACAAAAAAATAATATATATATGTTTAAAGGGACCCTCGTCGCTAGGTCCGTACCAAGTGATCGTCTTCCCGTCCATTCGGATCATTAAAAAGTTGCAAAATATGGAAGAATACCTTATATACATTTTTATACATAAAAATGTATTAACAATCCTGGGTTATAAAATACTAATTTCAAGTATAGGTACAGCATTTTATCCATAAATGTCCCAAAAATCTGACCTGTAAATGTCCCAGATCTATCCCCACTACTGCGGGGTGTATACCGTTGTGGGGCTGTGAAATATGAGCCCGATTCTATTATTTTTTGATGGGACTTCGATGAGCATATTTGTGGCATTTTTCTAATAAAAACCATACCAAACATGATATAATTCCGATGATATTTACTTGTGTAATAGACAATTAAAATTTCGAGCGCAAAGAAGGACAGTTACCGGCGAGCCTCCCTCGTGCCCGAAATTTTAATGGTCCATTACACAAGTAAATATCATCGAAATTATATCATATTTGGTATGATTTTAATTAGAAAAATGCTACAAATATGGTCAACGTAGTCCCATAAAAAAATAATGAAAAATAAAGAAGCTGGAAATTTGGATTAGCTATGTTTACATTTCTCAAAGAATACTGTTCCTGGCGCATAAATGTCCCTCGGCAGACCCGTGTTGGGGATTTATATACAGGGTGTCCCAAAATTCGTGTACTTCCCGGAAATGGGAGGTTCCTTGGGTCATTTGAAGCGACATTTTCTTTTACAAAAATGACGCCGGTGGCTTTGTTTTATAGGTCCCGCTTAGCATGGCGACGCCATTGGACGAGCCAGAATCAATCCGCTGTAGCCGCGCTCTGATTGGTCCGTGTTTTTCGTTAATAACTCCTAAACAAAGCCACCAGCGTCATTTTTGTAAAGGAAAATGTTGCTTCAAATGACCCAAGGTACCTCCCATTTCCGGGAATTACACGAATTTTGAGATATCCTGTATAGATAAAATACTGTTCTTATAATTTTTTTAGAATCTTATGTTCCTTCATCGGATCAACAGGACACTGGCATTTGTGCGTCTTAATAATTGTGAAGCACAAAACAACACATAATCCAAAATATTGACAACGAACGGGACGAAGTTACTCCGACCACGGTCAAAATAATACTGCCGTTGTCACCTCCGTTTTTCGTGAATAGTTAAGGGTAGATTTGGATGGGGAAATGCTGTGTTTGTTAATTGGACACATTAATAATAAGGAAAATGTTTTTCTTAAACTCGCGGAACTTATTTCTTTTTAATTGTAGATCATTTAGCAGGATATTCCACATATGTGGTTTTTTAAAGTAAAAAATTATCGGGTTTCACTTTTCCGAAGGGTTAATCTTTAATTAACAGGTTTATTTTCCAATTTCGTTATTTAAATGTATCCGTAAAACAGTGGTAGCCGTTTGTCAGTTATTCTGTCTCGAGTTAAAGGTTCCACCGGAACACGGAGACCAGCCTTCACCTTTCGGTTTTCAAGCCGAGGTCAGTTTCGTTAATTTTACTGGGATGTATAATTTATCGCATCACTAAAATTAGTCGTTATCTTTAGTGGCGATCACTTGACTGACTCGTTGGTAAATAATTAACGCAGAAAATTCCACCGAGAGTCCAGAAGTTCGCGTCGGCCATATTCGATCGCGTGCATTCGATTAAAATTCGCGATGGCCGTTGCATACCGGAAACACGACCGCGCATTATAAAGTCAAATGGAACGTCCCACTAAAAAGTGTCACTGTGCTACCGGAAGCCGGCAACAACATCTTTCAGTGAAAGCTTCTCCGGTATTCCTTCGCCGCGTACTATAATTGCCCGCGTGCATACGGTAAGCAGCTGTTGCTTGTGCTCGCCGACATCTTTCTTCTCCACGAAATTTTAATAATACGCGCCGTCGGGAAAGTTCAACTGCGAATCATGGACGCTCCTATCATCACATATCTCCGATTTTTTTTATACACTGGATTCTTACGTATTTCGACGTGCTGATTACGAACATGGTAGTGAAAATTAGCGTAAATGTTATTTTCATAGTGGAAACTATGGAAAAAGATAAAAATCATAGTTTGTTTCATTTATTTCCGTAAATAATGGGAATTTTGAAAAATACTTCGCATAAAAGTTGTAGGTCTCATCGAAATATACATTTTATATTCTATTGATGTTTGTCATAAAGATGATACTTTCTGAGAAAAATGATAGTTATATGGAGCCAGTCTCGATTTCAATGTCCTTTACATGTGTTATGAGGGACATGACCCTGAGTAACTTGTGCGGCAATTTCACTTTATTTTGTTTTGTTTATTGCAAACTATTTTTCATTTTTCACGATATTGTTCTATCCGCTTTGTTTTCGTTCTTTTTAGAACAAACAGAGAGAGAGAGAGGTTTATATTTTAGTTTATATGAGGTGTTTCATCTCTTCTATAACAAACAGTCGTTTAGCTTAATGTTTGAGTATAGGTTTAGGTTAGGTATTTTTAGAACAAATAGGTTTATTCTTTAATTTATATGAGGTTGTTTCATTTCTTCCACAACGAACAGTTGGTTAACTTAATGTTTAGGTTTAGGTTAGGTAAGGATCCAAATACGTAAGAATCCAGAGTATAAAAAAATCGGAGGTACGGGCTTTTCGGATGTTTATCATTGTTAAATTCTGGGAGGACGTTGGGAAAGTCCTCTCAATTTTCCTAATTACGAGGGAAACTGTGCGATCTAAGAAAAACGACTATCCTTTAGTGTATACCAATTTCACAGTGTACAGAGCGTAGAGAGTCTGTGTTTGGAATAGGAAAAATTGAACGACAGAGAGAGGAGATGGAAAAATTAGTGGAAAAACGTTGGTGGACGTTGACATATACCGCGGAGGTATTATAGCGGTCGATCCAGCTGAATTCCATTTAAAGCCCGTTGAATTAGCAATGGCGAGGCGGTCGTTTGGGTAGACCAAAGTGGTTTTACCTTTCGCTTAACCTTTTCTTCATTCACGTTACTTTCACGTACGATCACCGACCCCCCGATGTCGGTGACAAAACGTTATTCTATTTAAAGATCAGTCCGGTTATCGATGTCGACGGCCAACTGTAACGAAGAATGCCTGCGACCACGTGGGCGGCTGAAGAACCTTTTAAACAACCAAGAGAACAAAGTGACGGCGACGAACCTGAACGACAAACATAGAAAATCAAAGGCTGCGATCAAATTCATTCGAAAGTAAATTACGGTGGTATTCGAATAATTTTGTGGAGGTTCGCGCGGTGTTTATTGTTGAAAATTTGAATGGAGAGTGTTCGAATATAATACTTTTGCGAGCCACTGTATCTGGTTCACACTCTCCATTGTTCGAATCTTCGAACGGGTCCGCCTTCATTACCAAGCGGCACCACTTTCATCGACGTCTACAAATATCCTGACCTTAACTAGCGGTGCTCTGCTGTTTCTGACCGCCACTGTTACTATTTTTACCAATGACCGCAAGAAGGTGTCGTATCCTCTTCGTGTTCTCGACCTGTCCGCCACTAATCTCGCAGAACAAATTCGTTTTGGTAAATAAGAATAATTTGTTCGGCTAGAAGAATAGAGCATATTCTTCGAGTACTTCCGTTTACTACTGTATGAGATTTTTAATTGGGATGAAAACAATTGAAAGGTCAGTTTTTTGTGTTTTATTTAAGGGAAAAATATTGACGAAAATTAAAACAATAGTATCAGAAGAATAAACATAAATGAACATAGTAAGAAAACACATTATTAGCTTACTATACAGGTCATGAAAGGAGGTCAGTTATTGTGTTTTATTTAAGGGAAAGATATTGACAAAAATTAAAACAATAGTATCAGAAGAATAAACATAAATAAACATAGTAAGAAAACACATTATTAGTTTACTATACAGGGTGACTTAAAATTCCTCCAACATCCGGAAATTGAAGGTTCTCGAGTTTATTTCAAGCAACATTTCCCTTTGCAAAAATGGCGCCCGCGGCTTTTTAAGGACTTATTAACGAAAAACACAGACCAATCAGAACTCGACCTAGACGCGTGTCGGCACAATTGGCCAATTGATAGTTGGCGCGCCGGGCCGACTGTGCCCAGAAGCGTGTAGGTCGCGCTCTGATTGGTCTGTATTTTTCGTTAGTAACTTCTTAACAAAACCACAGATGACATTTTTGCAAATGAAAATGTTGCTTGAAATGATCCCAAGAATCACAAAGAGGAAACGCAGACGAGAAATAAGACGACAAACGCTAACAAGAATCACATCAGAATCGACATGTTTGGGTTTGCTTACAAAATTGCTAGTGTGTAGAAATTGATCGAACCGTGCGCCGATAAAAATTAATTGTAATTATCTTAATATTACAATCGCAAACTAAAATTACCTAAATATTACGAACCTCTAATTTCCGGATGTTGAAGGAAGTTTGAGACATCCTCTACAGCAGATTTGTTAACTGTATCAGATACGATACGTTATTCAGCGAAGGGTTAATTCAAACATTATTAGAGGGTAAATATTAAATAATATCGATCGTAAATTGCTTTAAGCATAAATTAATGATATCGGCGCATAGGTTCGATCAATTGTCACTCAAAACACTATTTGCAAATTAGCACAATATTATTTTTCAACGTTTCGATGTGCATTTAGATCATTTTCAAGATTTCATTATTAAAGGGTGAAAGAAGTTTTCATTCGGCTGCTGTTTCGTAGCAATCGATGCTTGAAGTAATTGTAGAGAATGTAACACTGTGAAAAACAGTTTGCATAGCTCGGGTCGTGAGTTTTTGTCAAGAATATCGTTGCCCGAGGTTCATTTTGCAGAAAGATGATTTTTCACCGGTCGCGATGGTTCGCATTTCTCGCGTACCAGCGGAATCCTCTCGTAAATTGCCTTCTTCCGTATTGTCGGAGACGGTGCTTAAGCTGCGCGAGCGTGCGCGCACGGGGAAAGTTTTTCCAATCTCCTGCGACGACGACGAGAACGTCGAATCCGCGATGCGGGATTGCTCGATCCGATCGCGGGACACTGTTACATCTTGCCGCGAAGGCCGCGATAAATTTCTCTTGTCTGGTCTAGGACCGTGGAAAAGATGCATCTGTGTATCCAAGTATGCCGTAATTAACCCCTTAACCCCCCTTGAATTTATTTTCTGGTTAAGGCGATTAAGAATTCTCCATCTGTTCAGAATTTAGTGTACTTCGTATACTATAGTATAGTCTAGAGCTATGTCTTATGCGAAACCCGGGTACCCGGGTTACCCGTGAGATATCCGGGTAAACATTAGCATTAGCCGGATACTCCGGTATTCGGGTAAACAAAAATTACCCGAGTACCCGGGTATCTCATGAATACACTGCGGATCTTTATGCAGTGTACTTATTCTCTTTAACGATTTTAATAAATTTAAATTAATATATCAACGTTCTTTTAATTACATTAGTGTTTTAAATTGCACGAAACCATTTATGACTTATGTCTTATGAGATACCCGGATAAAAGTCCGAGCTCTGGTATATAGTCCTTCCCACAAAACTTCTGTGAAATATAGGTGAAAGACGTAAAGAGTTGGAAGTAATCCAATTTTTTGAAATCGACAACATCACCATCGTCATAGAAAATTTAGTTCACACTCCCTCGCTCTCCCCCATTGCGTCATCGTTTCCGCGTGCAACAAGATAAATAATACTTGAGCCGGTGGTGTATTACGAAAATGCAAAACCGCACAAAGAAGTCGATCCTTCAAAAAATCGCGGGTCATGTAATCAATATCCTGCGCACTTTCACTCGGTTCTTATTAACTGCCGCGATACGCACTTCCAGGATATCGAATGGCCACCTGAGAAATGTGTTTCACTGGGTAAGTGAACCAATTATTATCTAATTCCCATGAATACAAGCGTCGAGCGATTATTTAGTCTAATTGTCGAACGGTTCCGCTCGCCATCGGAGCACTTGCGACAGCGAGGGCGCAGCTCCAATTTTCAGACATTTTCGAAAATTTTCTACAGATTTTCACAGAATTTTAACACATGAAAAAAATCGCGTACACAGTGAAATTATTACAGATCGGAAGAAATGTTTAATTGTTCAAGACAGCTCCGACTGCAATGGTTTAAGAAAGCAGCGCTCCAATTTTCACACATTTTCGAAAATTTTCTACAGATTTTCACAGAATTTTGACACATGAAAAAAAATCGCGTACACATTGAAATTATTACAGATCGGAAGAAATGTTTAATTGTTCAAGACAGCTCCGACTGCAAAGGGTTAAGAAAGCAGCGTATTGTTTCGGGGCCGGTGGTCTACGCGTGTACATTGCTACATCCACGCGATCCGTTAATTAGAAAACGCGCGGTGTTAATCGAGGTGTGCAACGCGAAAACCAGAAAATTCTCATATTTCGCGATGCTATCGAGCCTCGGCCAAAGAAACGATTTTTTCTGTGAGAATGGTTTTATTATTTATGTGGGAGAGATAGCGGGGTGTGTATAGGGTGTTGAGAAACACTTTCCATGGTCGCCCTGTTCCGATGCTGCAGTCACGGGGCAATGACCCATTGATCCCATGGGAGAGACATCGTCCCGTTCGCAACTAGAACACGAGACGAACTGTACCGAGTTGTGCGGAGTGTCTCAGGAATTCGTACCTGCATTATTCCCATTACTTGAGCAATCAAGGAAGCACATATCTCCTTCTCAGTTTAAAATTATTCGGTAAAATGAAGAATTCACTCTCTCTCGGTAATTGTTCAATAAAATGAGAAAACATTTTCCACTTTAAATATACATCACAACGTTTGGAAGTTGAAAATAATATTCGGTAAAATGAACAATTACTCGGTAATTGTTCAATAAAATGAGAAAACATTTTCCACAAAATCTTTAAATATACATCACAACGCTTAGAAGTTGAAAATAATATTCGGTAAAATGAACAATTACTCTTCCTCGGTAATTGTTCAATAAAATGAGAAAACATTTTCCACAAAATCTTTAAATATACATCACAACGTTTGGAATTTAAAATTATATTCGGTAAAATGAACAATTACTCTTCCTCGGTAATTGTTTAATAAAATGAGAAAACATTTTCCACAAAATCTTTAAATATACATCACAACAACAAAATACATTAATGTTATCGGCGTGCTGGTTCGATCAAATGTTATTTAAAAAAAACTGCTTGCAAATTACCACATTAATATCAACATTTGGATCTTAATGTACAGACGCAATGATTTCTTGAAAATTATCTAAAGTAAGATCGGAACGTTGAAATTAATGTGGTAATTTGCAAATAGTTTCTCTTAAAATAACATTTAATTGAACCAGTGCGCCGATAACATTAATGTATTTGTTATTAGCAATTCTACGGTCGACGTAAGGAAATATTTATATATCAAAACGTTTGGAATTTATTCGTTTTATGTGAACTTCTAAGATTTTTAATCGAGGTGTGCGCAACATGCATTTTTTGTCCCAGGAGCGCCTTGAATTGCTCCCCAGGGCAACGCTTCGGGCAAATGACGTCAGAGAAAGAGGAGAGGAGGAGGCTCTTCCCTCTCCGTTGTATACAGGGTGGCCGTTGTTTCATGCTTTCGACAATTTCAGATTTTTAGTCAGCAATTTGAGTTTACACGTTTTTGAAGTTGTTCGAGATCGAACTTTTATCGACACTGTAATCTCTAATCAGACGTCTGTGCAATCGAATCACAGAGGTGTGATGGCACAGTTGTGCACGTGTATCATAAATATGGTACTGGTACAGATTTTTACACTTCGGTGAACGTGAATTAAATGTAACACAATGTGTGCAATCAAACAAACCTATAAGGAACACCGCAAGGAAAGCAGTAACCTTCATAATTTCAATAATCATAAAGAAAATTTTGAAACCGGTCATTCCGATAGAATTTTCGCCGAATTGGGCGAACGAGTTGGCTCGGCGTTGGATCGGTTAGTATTACACGAGAGAAAAACACAGGTCTTTGATTTTCGTGCGTTATTATTACCAGACCGGTGCTATTTGTGGATCAAGGCCTCGCGAACGATTCACACGTTCCATAACACCAAGTTGCTATGTGAGGAAAGGTTGTCTCGTCAAAAATTTAGTCTACCAACCGTCTAGAGTCGTGGCAGTTACGCTTACTTCTTAATAAAGTCAAGAAACCGAGCCCGGGATATTAATGATTATTTACAGCGTCGTAAAGGACTTCGGATCCCCTAATACTTTAGCTCTGTCTTCGGCCGACCCGTCTATTTCAAAACCCGTCGCGAAGCGTTAAAAAATCGACTGCGATTACGCAACCTGATTTGCCGGCCTTTCACCGGCAAGTGATGAACCCAGCAGCTTGGAAATTGGCCGGCCGATCAGTCCAGCAGCCGGCAGCGTTACACATTCCCGATGCTCCATCTTTACAGTTATTCTTCATGGAATAATAGTGATTTAGTCGAACATCTTCTGAGTGATCTACCAATCATGGTTCTCCAGGAAAGTTTCACCCGTTTCAAAAATATGGAGCACAACCCGACGAAAACGCTCTCCTGAAGGCAGAAACCTCGGCCGTAACCCTGAGGTGGGGAATAGGGCTCGCACTAGCTGTGGTAGTGGGGGATAGTGCTCCCCATGAGTCGCGGTAGTGGGGAATAGGGCTCCCAAAAGTCACGGTAATGAGATTAGGGCTCGCAAAAGTTGCGATAGTGGGAAATAGTGCTCCCACGCGTCGCGGCAGTGGGAAATAGGGCTTCCACGCGTCGCGGTAGTGGGGAATAGGACTCCCACGCATCCCGGTAGTGGGAGATAGGGCTCCCAAAAGTTGCGGTAATGGGATTAGGGCTCGCAAAAATTGCGATAGTGGGAAATAGTGCTCCCACGCATCGCGGCAGTGGGAAATAGGGCTTCCACGCGTCGCGGTAATGGGGAATAGGGCTCCCACGCGTCCCGGTAGTGGGAAATGGAGCTCTCAAGTTTCGGGGTACTGGGAAATGGAGCTCTCAAGTTTCGGGGTACTGGGAAATGGAGCTCTCAAGTTTCGGGGTACTGGGAAATAGGGCTCCCACGCGTCCCGGTACTGGGAAATATGGCTCTTACGCATTCCGGTAGTGGGGAATAGGGTTCCCAAAAGTCGTGGTAATGGGATTAGGGCTCGCAAAAGTTGCGATAGTATAAAATAGGGCATCCACGCGTTGCATTAAGGGGTAAAGAGCTCTCAAGAGTCGGGGTAGTGGGAAATGGGGCTCCCACGCGTCCCGGTAATTGGGAATAGGGCTTCCAAAAGTCGCGGTAATGGGATTAGGGCTCGCAAAAGTTGCGATAGTGAAAAATAGGGCTTCCACGCGTTGCGGTAGTGGGGAATAGGGCTCCCAAAAGTCGCGGTAATGGTATTAGGGCTCGCAAAAGTTGCGATAGTGGGAAATAGGGCTCCCACGCGTCGTGATAATGGGAAATAGGGCTTCCATGCGTCGTGGTAGTGGAGAATAGGGCTCGAGCGTCGACTGCTCACGCCTCGTCTGCACATTGTCGTCGCAACGAAAGAGGCTCTACCGAAACAACGGATCGTTAATTCGACGTGGTCGCGCTGTATTATCTGTCATGCTAGATTAGCCCGCGTGACCGTGTCGCCGATTGCGCAACGGAGAGAGAAGAAAACGTAGTTGCGTAGTCCGGCACACGATGTACTTTCTTGCGTCCGCTTTTACGTAGTACACGGAGCAACGCGGCGATGCCGAGGATGATTGGAGCTTCGATGAAAGGGACGCGGAATTTCTGCATGGTATTTCACCGTCGAGAAAGCCTCCAGGCGTGTAACGATCGCTGCGATTACTATGATGATTTCCTTTCGCGGCCTACGCGATCTAGCCGATCGATCGGGAGCCCGTTGATTTTTGACTTCGGCAGAATGGAGAAAATAACGCGGTTATCGGAATTTCCTCGACTTCTCATTTTATCTTTTAAAAATGGTTAAAAACGAGGTACCTGTTAATTTCATTCCGGGCCATTGTAATCGAGTTTAAGAGTTCGAAGATTATCGTAAAAGCTCTTGTTCCGCGAATGAAAAATAATCATTTTACTAAAAGACAACATTCGTGGTTGTTACGCGTCGGCTGTCCGAACAGAATTGTGTTCTAACAATTTTTTCGTTTTCGTTGAACGTACAGGAACGACGCGAACATCGCTAATTACGGTAAATCTATTAATTACTGGGAATCGATAAGCTTGACATTTTCAGCCTGTCGCTTGTCGTAATAATTTCATGCGTTTCTCATCCACCTGTTTATCTTGCGCGAACGGTAATCAGCTAGCCAGCTATCCAACCGATGAAAAATTTCTTGTCTTGTAATCGTTAAATATCTATTTACCGAGTGACCGGTATTCCTTGAACACGAGCATTCCAGCAACCAGTAAGCATAATTTATGCACTGCATATGTTATATTCAATCTCACATTTATCAGACACGTGAGATAGTATATGAAAAAGTTGTCACCGATCGCGAAATGTCTCGGAATAAGCTGAAACCTGTAAACAAACAAGCTGCCCACCGCTATATTTTCTATGAAACGTTGTGGAAACGCTGTTTATTGTAAATTTGCTATTTTATTTTAATTCTGCAACAAATCAGCTGGACTTTTAAAGACACCTGAGCACCGGAAGCTTCTGATAAACAATAATCAAAGTAAACGTTCCTCGAAACATCTTATCTCGGCAATTTAAGCGTGTCCCTCGCTGTATTCAAATCAATAAAATTCACTTTACGTTCGTGTCAATAAAATACATTTTACGTTCGTATCAATAAAATCCATTTTATATGATCGAATCAATAAAACTGCTTTTCCGATTGAGGCATTGAGCAGCTGCCGTGGTATAAATTAGTATTAGCTGATTGACTTCGCAACAGTGTATTGTGTAAAACATGATCGTGATCTACTAAAAATTTCCAAGCTGTGCGATATAATATACTCGGAAACACATGATCATCATCGTCGTCATTAATCTCTCGTAATTCTTGTAATTTCACACAACCACATTCGAACACGTTATTTTTGTTTTTCGGTTGTTTAGCATTTTTATGTATTTCTTTTTATTCTTGTGACCGCCAGTGTCTTCGTGTTAGTCCACCGCGAGAAAACTTGAGCGAGAGGTAAAGAAAGAGAGAAAGACAGTTGAAACCAGGCCTGCACCAATCCCCAGCAGATAATTCTCAAAGCATATTATACGAAATATCAAGGCCTTGCCTTTCTACGGTTACCGAGTACGTGCGTTTCAGTACGCGAGACACTGCACGCAATAGAACGACGAGCACCAGTGATGGGAGTGATCCAATTTCTTCTACATCATTTTCCAACTATTATATTGTTGCATAGATCATCTTTTTAAATGAAATCTTACTTAACACGTTCGCTGCATAGTGTATCATATATAATATAGTTAACAAATCTGGTATATAGTAAACTAACAATGTGTTTCTCCTTACTCTTTTTATTTATGTTTATTTTCCTGAAAATATTCTTTTAATATTTTTCCCTGAAATAAAACACAAAAACTGACCCTCTTTCATTTCTTTCATCCCAATTAAAAAAATTATGTAGTGAAGGGTTAAACATTCGTGGCTTCGTTACCGATTTATTAACGAAAAACTCTGGACCAATTTAAGTACAGGTCCCACCCACCTTATTTTTTGAGTAACTCCTAAACAAAGCCACCGGGTACATTTTCAGAAGGAAAAAATCGCTTGGAACGACCTTGGGAGAAGCTGTGGATTAAAAATATTAATTCAGTGGTAAATTATAATTATAACAAATTCGATGGAATTTGTATTAACAGTCGATTTGCATTGAAATCGCTCTCCGGGTTCGGTCTAGATTCGAGCGAGAACCACGATTGCAGAAACGTTGTTTTTTTCTCCGCGGGTGAAACCTGACCGGGATCGATTCAAATCGAATACGTCGACAGGCCGTGTCCGAGCTGTTCGGCATTCGATCGAGTCGATTGAGCGGTTAAGTCGAAAATCGGCGTCGTTATCGCGAACCTTTTGCGAGATTCGCTCCAAATAGAGTCGGCGCGCGGCGCGGCCGAGCAACTGGGCGCGTTCGCAGCGTATTGCCCGCTCGACAAATTGATCATTGAACGGAATAACTTTGCTTGTCACCGCTCACTTACGCAACTTTATCCGCATGCGCTCGTTGAACCGATAAGTCGACGCACGCAACAACACCCGTCAACTCTCCATTTTTTCTTCTTCTTCTTCTTCAGAGTTCAACGCGGACAATAAAACCAGCCTGATTTCCAAAAATCAGGTTCACCGCCGGAACGATTACAAGATAAGAATCTTATCGGGAAGGGAATGGCAGACAGGCTGCACGGTACTCCGTATCTGTCGCGACGGTCTCCACCGTAACTGTGAAAACTGTAGCCTCGCCTCCTTGGAATCTTGTCAGCCGGTGAACACTGTGCTGCTTCTGTAAAAAAATGAAAACGTTCTTGGCTGAGGTCTCCATCTTCATTTTTTCTTGAATTTCTCTTCGAATGGAATTCGATGAATGCTTCGGTGGTCAGATTCCCTGCAATTGCCAATCCGTTTTGTAACAACGGCAGCACACTATAAACCATGCAAATTGGTTAACACGAATTTTTTTCTTTGGTGAAACGTTGAGAAACACACAGTTATTAAATAAATTATTAAATTAATTAAAATTAATTATTTAATAAATAGTTTTGCCCATGAGAATATATATTTTTAGACAAATTTTCGACCCAGAGAACGAGGTAGCGAAATTTCCTGAAAATCCAGTTGATACAAAGGAACGGTTACACGTTAAATAATTTATTAATATTTGCGGTTGTACGGTTCGGTTAATGGTTAAAGAAGACGAGGGTTTATCGGAGCGGTTTTGCACTACACGATGACATTGTCGTAACATTGAAACGGCGATGCACAGAAATCGTTTTTTAGTTTCGCCTGATAAGTTAACAATTTCGTGATTGCGCACGCTAAGAATAGTGAACCCGTGTAGATCGCAGACGTGTAGCTCGTTGAACCCCGGTGAAAAATCGCCCTGATACGGGCAAATACTTTTCTTAATGAAGTACACATCCACGGGATTTGTTAATTAAATGTTATCAGACAAATTAGCTGATCGATATACGCCCGAGGCGTGTAAAACGTATAAAAATTATGGCAAAACAAGAACTATTAAGGAGATACCTTATTTCTGGACAGTTGGTCATCGAGGGTCGCACAAAACAACAATTAATATGAATTATTATGAATTAAACTCGAGTAAACAGAGCGGACGAGTATATATAAATATATTTTAGTTGACTGTTCGTGAAACTTTCTTCTCCTCCTTCATTTTTATCGTTATCCGGAAAGTTTGGTAAAGCAACTTTGTTATTAGACAAACAACAAGTTTCGGAGGGTGAACAGAGACGGAGTTTTTCCACCGACTGTATATGTTCACCCCTATTTTCACCCTTCTGTCCGACAAAGGGAGAAAATGCTTTCTGACGGCGGCAGGATCCGCCCACGCATCCCCACAAGAATTACAAAACGTGCGCACGCGAGACAATCGAATTTAATGACAAGGAAACGACGCGGACGCGTGGGCGTGGGCTTTCACCGGCAGTCCGTGTTGTGAACCGGGGACAAAAGCTCCAAACAATGTTGATTTATTAAAAATATACAGGGACGAAATTTTCAATGTGAACGGAGCGTAGAAAAGTGGTAATTATACAGAAAAAATTGTACACTTTACGAAATTCTCTTTATACCTCGCAGTGGAGGGGATAGTCGTTTTTCCTAGATCATGTAGTTCCAAAATCGGTCATCTTGTCAAATCTGATTGATAAAAGAGAGGGCGCAAAAGAGCCACCCTTACAAAGGAATTCTCTTTTAGACGACTCGCAGTGAAGAGGATACTCATTTTTCCTAGATCGTGCAGTTCCAGAGTCGTTATCAAACCTGACTGATTAAATGCAGAGCATAAAAGAACCACCATGAAAAAGGAATTCATTTGGCCAGATGTTGACTGACACTTGTTGCTGGAATGGTGCAATAGCCTTTCCATCCGGAATCGGATCTATTTGAGAGCAACGGAAGCTTCGTCGTAGGTAGAAAAAAAATCAGAGAAATCTCGAACTCGATATCCTCCGGATATCTCTGGATCACATTTCAACGAGCGCGAATTTTCACTTTAGAAACGCGACCAACCAAATTTTGCACGATGTTGCAATTCTTACTGGTGACCGAAAGCTTTTTTAAATTAATTTTGCTCGATGAATATTTCAAGGACTGAAAGAGGCACGTGTGTATGATTTTTGACGTTTACAAACCAATCGTTTTGTACATTTAATGTTATCAGTCTTATCGAATTTGATGCTTGATATGCAGACACGTGTAGCGGCCATACATAATCAACTGCGTAAAGATGTGTAAATGTGTAAAGATACTTGAATAATTCTGAGTCAGCGTGCAAGAATACAGCGAGGAATACATACACGAATTTTTTCAGAATATTTCATTTACAAATAGATGCTTTCACGTGCCTCGAAAGTTACCGGGCCAGACCGTGACAAAAATAAGTCGGACTCGCAATTGAAATTCGTGCAACGCGAATGTTGGTAAGATTAGTTTGTACCTAATTTGTCTAAAACCTGTACTAATATTTACAATATTCACTGATTTCGTAAAGCAGCTAAAGACAAAGTATATTTGCTAAATAAACAGAATTGGCTTTCGTTAATGCTAAAACCGACGGGTTTGAAATCGTTTAATTCGTGTTACAAAATGTTATGAAACTTCACGCGAGAATCGTAGAACGTAACGTCTCAGCGAAAAACCAGTCTCGTGCTGCAGGTTAAATAAACAAATAGAAAATAAAAAAAGATACTAATTAGTATCTACGTAAACGACCGCATAAGCAATTACAAATGTAGATAAGCAGCATCCGGTCTTTGGATTAACTTGCTCGGCACATAATCGCTCTCTTCTGTAATTGTCGACTTAACAGTAATTAGTAGGTGCCGGATGTTTGTGACAAAAATAAGAATTTAATGCTTGGACTGCAGGATTGCAGGAAGCGTGTAGAAATTCGTTTCTTCTTTCAATCTTTCTGATATTTCTATTTCGTTGTTCATATGTAAATTATTGTCTCTCCTCGAATTTAGCATAATAAAAATATTCCCAGTGGAATATTTTTATCAAAACCGATCAAAACGATACGATTGATCATTAAAGTAGTGACTGCGATCGCGTCGATAACAATTCGATTGCTAATTAATCGAATTGATTTTCTACATTATTTATCTGGTCGAAGTATTAACAAAGAGCAACGATTGTTTGAAGAAAGTCAGTATTGATAAAAATTATTAAAAACGTTCTGGAATTATTCTGTGTCTGTGAGAGGGTGAATGAACACTAAACACGTTACTACTCGAGTCACGGAACGTCGATAAGAAAAGGAATAAGTTTGATCGACATCGTCAATGACACTATTGGATACGCCGATTAGAATAGTGTTGGCGCGGTGTTATAGTAATCAAAGTAGCGTGTCGTTATCGGGAAAGTGTGTGTTCCGATTAACAGATTGTCGAGTATAGTGCTATCTGATAGAAGCTTCGGAGCTTATAAATCGAAGGTCAGCTCCCCACTCTTGGTTTCTCCCCCCTCCCATCAAACTTCTGTGGAGGAGGGGGATATAAAAATTATACAAAATATTCAGTTCTCCTATGAAAAATCACGAATTTATTTCTTTAATGATTGCGCACTTTTTGTACCTCAATTTATTAAATCGGCTCGAGATTCAATTATCTGATATCTGACAATGATGTACCCAACGTGCCTCGGCCACACGTGCAAAAAATCTCGTTTATCAAATCGGCGATTTAAACGTTTCATTATCTTGGAAATCGTAATCGGTGATGAAATTACAAATCGTAAGTCGACATTCTCGATTATACAATACCGAAAGCTGACGTAACTTCGCGATTTCAACAGAATGCAGTTTTTCAAAAAAAGAAAATTAATAGACACACTTCGAAATACATTGAATTAATTTACCTTAAAATAACGCGATATTCAGTTAGACCACTTTCCATACGTTATTGATATTGATTATGACACCGTTGATTTTATCATGAGTTTTTCTTACGATAAAAAACTTGTTTTGACTCGATTACAGAATAATCGACTGTAGCAACAGGTGTGTTAAAGGTAGACACGAAGTTTGAAGGCCGATCGAGAAGCAATATATGAATATTTACATGAATGTTCGCAAGTTGAACTGAATTCGGTGAATACAAATTATACAATTTATCAAAATGGAGACTTTGATCAGTTTTATGGCAATAATTATACTGCGGATTGTATGCATTACGATATAAATTTTCTCCTATTTTTAAAAAAAGAAAATTACAAACTACAAAAATAATTCTAATCACTGACAACCGTGAAAACACATCGTAGTGCAAGGGGGTAATAATAATTGACGACGTGCAAGTGGAAGTTAAAGTTTGTACTTCTAGTTCGACTGTCTGAACTTCGCCGACTCACTCGGAATTATTCACACTTCTGGCCGCGACAAGCTTTATCGTACATCTACTCTGTAACTGTCATCGAGCAGCTCTTATCTCTACAGTGGCGACACCAATAAATTAACCAGGTAACACGTGGACACCTGTGCTGGCTGGTACCGACTGATGCTTCCAGAACAATTTTAAACGATTCATCATCGAAATTAATAGAACCGAGAACGATATAAACATACAATGAGAAATCTCATTAGCCAAAACTGTGTTTACCATTCTGCGACACAGTGTAGCACGGTGAATTTTCGACGACTGGGTATACGGTAAATACATAAGCATCCACGATGTACTCATCAGCATTCATAGTACCCCACGCGCCGCGTGTATGCGATACGCTGTGAAGCGCAACAGTGTGACAGGGCGCCGGGTTTCTGTGACGTCGAACTACTCGCCCAGTGACATTGATCCAGACTAACGTCACCGAAGTTACCAGTGTGTGTCAGAGGGGGAGACAATTACCGAGCCAGATGATCAATTCAATTATTTTCGCCGAGTGATCCAATTTCACTCCGAAAAAAAATACGTAATTCTCGATCGGTGAGATCATTCGATCCTAAACACGCATTCGAAACAGCTGTTTTTCATTTTTCAAGTAAAGCGAACGAATAAACAATATACAATCAACAGCTGTTTGTTCATTTTTCGAGTAAAACGAACTAGAGTTGAGACTTATGAAATGCCCGGGTATCCGGGTTACCCGTGAGATGCTCGGGTAAACAAAAATTACTCGGGTACCCGGGTATCTCGTGAATACACTGCGGATCTTTATGCAAAATAAAAATCGTTTGCATCAATAGGAAAAAGCAGACGATATATTACAATTACTAATTCTCTTGAACGATTTCAATAAATTTAAATTAATATATCAACGTTCTTTGAATTTTGTTATTGTTTTAAATTGCACAAAATCATTTATGACTTATGTCTTATGATATACCCGGGTAGTTCTGCTCTACGCGAGTATCTCATGGGTACTCGGGTACCCGGGTACTCTGGTAAACAGCATTACCCGGATACCCGGGTATTCGTGTAAACAAAAATTACCCGGGTATCTCATGAATACACTGCGGATCTTAATACAGTCCGAGCTCTAAAATGAACGAAAAAACAATAGAAACATGAAAATGACCGAGAGTGTTGTTTGACACAGTCTCATTGAAACGTAGAAATTTATTCAGGAGAAAGTATTTCTGTTGATCTCGTTGGTGAAAGAAAAAGCGCAGTAAAAGGTGCACCCTCGCAGCGATGGGTACATTTACCGTGTAGTAGACACTGTGTACGGCAGCCAGAGCCAAGGATATATCTGGGTCAATCGGTTGCCTGGTAACAAGTTGGTGGTCCCTTCCTACGCATCATCTGAAACCGGCTAGGTTGCGAGTTGTTCGTCTGTGTACAGGGGTTGTGTGTCACGAAGAGCGTCGCGACGCAACGCGTCGTCGCGACCCGGCGACGTCGTTCCTCGTTGAATAGGGAAATAACGCGAGAGACCTTACGCCCGTAGAAAAAACACGTCCACTTCGCCGACGAACGATTTCGAATCAATTACGTGGGCGAACAAGTAATCAAACCTCGACCCCTTGTCGATTCCCTCGCCGTTTTGCGTGCTCGGGCAAACAGATCCGAGTTAATTCACCGGGATTGATTAGGAACGAGCCGCGCGACGAGGTGAACGGTACTGATTCGCTGCTGTTCCTCGCAACACGTTCTCACCGAACTAGCTCCTTCTTTTTTTCTGCCATCAAACTGCGGAAAAAAATAGTACCAATAAAAACCACGTCTCATTTTAAAACTTGAACCTTCTACTTTCGCCGGCTGTCATTCATTTTCCTCTGAGATAATTCTGCCCGAGGTTCACACCAGGAAAACCAATGGCACGTTTTCTTTCGAAAATGGTACAAATCCAAACCTCTCTGGAAAAGCTGAAATTGTTTTCCTGGAATATACTTAAACTCGTTTTGAAGCTCGAACATTCTACTATCGCATGCCCAGTCGATTTTCTCATATAACATTTCTTCACAACATGTCAGTATTAGAGCTCGGACTTTTAACCGGATACCCGAGTACCCATGAGATAACCGAGTATTCGGGTACCAGGGTATCTCATGAAACATAAGTCATAAATGATTTTGTGCAATTTAAAACAATAATGTAATTAAAAGAACGTTGATATATTAATTTAAATTGATTAAAATCGTTCAAGAGAATAAGTAATCGTAATATATCGTCTGCTTTTTCCTATTGATGCGAACGATTTTTATTTTGCATGAAGATCCACAGTGTATTCGTGAGATACCCGGATACTGGAGTAATTTTTGTTTACACGAATACCCGGGTATCCGGGTACACGAGTAATTTTTGTTTACCCGGGTATCTCATAAGTCACAGCTCTAGTTAGTATCACTTAAACATATCACTATAAACGTTTTCAGAAATGTTAAAAGAGTGATTCTTTCTCTTTACATCGAGACCTTGAAAATTGACGCATGACTTGTTTTCACTGTTTTATGGAAGAAAAGGAAGAAGCCACTGTGAAGTGATCTGTACACCTTCGGTGGGAACTTCGATAGAATTACTGAACAAAATGGCGCTTTTTAAATGAATGAGTCACATTTAAGCGAAAACTGTTGTAGTCATTTGAATTTGATTGAAAATTATTCAGTGGCAACGACCGACGGACCTTGTAGCCGACTATCGAGCCAGAAATTGATAATAAACACCCATTCACCTGAGAACAATAGCACGGTGACAGCCGCGTTCACGATGTGTAAATGTCACTCGGCGAGCAACAATGGGTGGCGGTGATCTGTTGAAATTAGACAATAATGGTAGTGGATCGTGTCTAGACGATCCCAACAAATTACCATTCAGTTGTATTTATAGAAATTATTTCGATCAATTTAGCTCCGGTCTAATTAATCCTAAGTCCTCGATGAATGCTTCAGGATGATAACACGTATCCACAATCCCCTTCGATTCTAATTAATTGGCAGACCTTCCTGCTAAATTTATAAACAATTCAAATATGTTCTTATTTTTCTTCAAAACTCCTACCAATTCAAACTCCTGTGAAAACGTTGAAAAATTTTTTTCCGGAAACGAATCTTCCACGGATTTTGAGAGTGATCTCCCAGCGATATTTTTAAAAAATGATATACGACTTTTTTTCACTGCTTTGTGGAACAAATCAGAGGTTCCTAGTTCTGTGATGTAAGTTGCAAGATCATTGTCGAGATTCAAACTGGATAAAACGGCTAAAAAAATCGTAGATCATTGTTTAAGGTCTCGTTGGAAAAAGGGAGAGTCATTCTTCACATTCGTCAAAGATTTATTCAAGGAAAAGATTTTTTAACGTTTCTGGAGTCGTTTGAATTTTCGAGGAAAGAATGATAGGTTACGTAAAAAAAATTATAAAAACTTCTCATAGCTTATTTCCGGCAGATCGCCGGATCTGCAATTCGGAAAATCGCTTTCCTCGGCAGCGAGGCGTCCCTCGTTAACAGGGAAGCAGAATACAAAATTGCATAATTTTCAGTTGCATACTTCTCCCGGTGTTCCTCGTTCTTTGAACAGCTGCAGCGCATTTTCTCCTAAACAAGACGTAATTATAACAGAACGATTCCGCCCCGAAGCGTAAAACGTTTCCGGGGAAAAAGCAATTTTTCCGTGTGCCGTAAGAGAGAGAGAATGGAACCAAGGTTTTTCCACGCGGAATGATCGCGCGGGGAGCAAACATCCTCGATCATATTTTCTCGATTTTAATCGGATGGTTTTGCTGCTGGACAATTAATTCTTTGCATGAAACGTCGTCATACCGGCTGTGTTGCTCTGACGCGTTTCGAACCGGTGTAGTAACCGCGGGCGTTCTCCTTTAAAGAGGACGATTTAGCGGAACACCGACGCGCGGCGTTATAATTATGGGGAATTTATACGCGCGCTACGTTTCGAATTAATTAAATGTAAATTCCCGACGGTCGCGAAGAAAGAGAACGTAATTTACGACGGTTTCTAGTCCGCTTAACGCCCGCGAAAACGTTCCCTTCGCGTTTTCTTGCTGAGCTACAAAAGCAAAGTATGAAACCAAATACCCTCTCCCTAC
This sequence comes from Lasioglossum vierecki, assembly GCA_028455595.1. NCBI lineage: Eukaryota > Metazoa > Arthropoda > Insecta > Hymenoptera > Halictidae > Lasioglossum > Lasioglossum vierecki. The sequence goes on from CM052341.1 coordinate 16,669,528, forward strand.
TCTGCTAGTCTAGTAGACTACAACCTCTGGCACAATGTCTCCGGTCGGAGCCATTGATACCGATTTTATAGGAAACATTCACAATGCTTACGTTATTTTGTTGTTTTTCATTCTTTAATAAGCCCCTTTTCATTGCCTATCAGTTTTAACTCATTAAAGTAATATTTTATACTTCTAAATTGTGAATGTCTTCTCTAAAATTGGCTTCCCTATCAATGACTCCGACCGGAAACATTGTGCCAGCCCTAGTAACATTTACGGTTGGCCAACAGTGGCCAACGGTTGGGAGTTTGTTGGAGAATGGTTAGTGGTTTTGCCGACAAATCCCCAACGTAGGGCCAACGAAGAAAAATTATATCAATTTGCCGACGAATTCCCAACATAGGGCCAACGACGAATACCCAATGTTGGGTCTGCAGATATTACCCTAATAGCACAAAAATATTAGGTAAATATTTTATTCAAATATTGGAAAAATATTTTTTAAGCCACATTTTTTCATATGAGAAAAATATTGGATCTGAATATTGTATACATGTACAAGAAATATAAATTGAATGTTTAAAAAATATAAGCTAAATATTCGGAGAATATAAACTAAATATTTAAAAAATATAAAGTAAATGTGAATACAATATTTGAAACATATAAATTCAATATTTAAATAACATTCAATAAAATTTTCAAATTTAAAAAAAAGTTATAACAAAAATTAGAAACTATGAATATCTATTACTTTCTGTGCACTTTCTATGCACTTTCTGTGTACTTTCTGTGCTTGAAGGAATATTCCATTTTATCTTCGAAAGGGCCTTATTACAATTAAGAAATTTTTATATTACATTGTATAATTTTATATAATTTTTGATATTACATAAAAATTTATTTTATAATAAGAAAAAAATGTTTTTTTCACAATATGATATAAATATTGTCTGTACATTAGGAAAAATTATTCTATTTCTAATATTAAATAAAGTTTTGTTCTATAATGAGAAAAAAAATACACTTTTCATAATATGAAATAATTATTATTTGTATATTAGGAAAAAATATTCTACTTCTAATATGAAATATAGATCCATATAATATTTAGAAAAAAATATTTTTCTCGTAACATGAAGTAGATATTTCCTGCATATTTAAAAAGAAATATTTGTTACTTAATATAAAATAGATATTGTATGTATATTTAAATATTAAGAAGAGATTGAATCTCTTTTTAATAATATTTTGTGCTACTAGGGTATAGTCGGGGAATTAAAAAACGTGGAATTTACAACGATTATACTACATTGGCTCGACGAAAATGTGCCAATATTTACATATTTCGTCTAACAGACACCAGAAGTGTTGCTACAACCAAAAATAAGTTACATTCCAAATTAATTTTTTTTTGTATTTCTAAATATACTTAAAATTTGTAATTTTTGCGCGATAGTTGATTCCACTAAAGTTTTATTGTGAGCAGTCTTAGAATTTTTAATTCTTTAATTTTTCCATTTTCCAAGGGAAAATCAAGGGGGGTGTTCATATAGTATAAGAAGACCTTATTGGATGTCTTCAAAATGGGTCTTCCTTTTTTAGATATTTCAATTTTAATTTGTTAACGTATCTAGTAGTCCTAATCATAGCATCTACAAACAAGAATCATCTGTAGGTTCAGCAATAGGGTATGTGGGTCCGGGTTCAAGTCCGACATTGGTATTATTTTAGTTTTTTCCTTTTTTCCCCAAAATTTTACCGTGAAAATACTCTTTTAATATGTATATTATTTATGATATACCATAAAAATAACTATTAAAGAAAATCAGAATATGGGCTCTGTAGGTTCGTTTTATAATACCGTTGGCTCTAAATTGGATGTGATCGTTGGCCCAACTGCAAAAAAGAGCGACATCTCTAACGGTTAATCTTTGTATGTTATTGGCGCGCTGGTACAATCCTTTTTGACAATAGTTAAGTTATTTTGCAAATTTACATAAAATATTTCGACGTTTCGATCCACGATTTGGATCATTTTCAAGAAGCTTATTTCATTGTAATTGCGTCTGTAAGAATTCGTTTCTTAATTAGTACATGGTTGTCAGACCAAATGCAGAAAAAGGAAACAACATCTTAAAAACCTAATCAGAAGAGATAGAATAAAGAATACAAAAATTATAATTTGTATGAATACTCACTTGTTTAACCCAAATTAGTTATTAATTTAAATTCTTTAAAGTTTGTGAAAACGCATGTTAATTCTATGCCGGTGACATGTGGACTGGGCCAACGTGACAATTTGAAACTACTAAGAATCAAAGAACATCGATCTCCGTATTGGCCAATCAATAAATAGCGCTAAAATTTGAAACATCTCTAACGGTTGTCCAATGGATACCGCCAACGATGGCCCAACAAAACGCCAACCATAAATGGAATCTTTGGAAAATTTTAAAATGCAACTACGCAGGATTATATGATAATACCTATCGATTGTATCAAAAGTATTTTGTTCTTTTTTTTCTCTTTGTCTTTGTGTGCATGTCCCTTCTTTCTTATTAGATAAACAGTCTTGTATCCTTCTCTTTTTTTGTTTTTTTTTCTTTACTTTGTAAATACCTATGTAAAAAGGGCTTCTGCCCGTCTATAATAAATAATAATAACAACAACAATAATAATAATAATAATAATAATAATAATAAATGCTACTAGGGAGGGGTTGTAGTAGACAAGAAGAATACGAATTCGTACAGGCTGCGTCGAAAGAAGATTTTGAAATTCCAATGCGAACATTCTGTGTCTCGGAGATCATTGTATAAATATTTATTGGTAGTCCGAGTTTTCCCGGCGTAAAATCAAAGCCGTGATTAGTCGGAGTCCCATGGTTTCGAGGGAAATCGATGCCTTGAGTGGCACCGGACAAGCGAACGACGGCGGCAGGGACAAGAGCTGCTCTGTTGGAGTGCCATAAATCACCGGGAGGACTCTATCGTAATTCAGTTGTACGTTTTAATCGAGCACATTGCGCGCCGCGGATCGTAAATGTCTGTCTCTTTTCTGCGCGCACCGACCAGCCTCTAAATCGCCCAGCTTTTAACAGGCGCGGTTGCTTTCTTATCTGACGAGCCGATCGAGCTCTCGATTTACGAGCCACCGTTAATTAGCGAGCCAAGAGTGTATCGAGAACACACACACGCGCTCCACTGCCGACGCCTTTAAGGAAAAAAACTTTCGTAGATCGTACAGTTCCGTTTTCTTACATCGACGATCCTCTGCAAAATTTATTCGAGCACAATACCGACTTTTTAAAGTGTTACCAATTACCAATCTATCGATAAGGCGTCGTCAATTTTTATTAATATTTGAATGTTATTGGCGCGCTGGTACGATCATTCTTGACAATAGTTAAGCTATTTTGCAAATTTACATAAAATATATCGACATTTCGATCTACGATTTGGATCATTTTCAAGAAACTTATTACATTGTAATAGCGTCTGTAAGAATTCGTTTCTAATTTGTACATTAGACCAAATGCATGTAAAGGAAACAATACCTTAAAAACCCAATCAGAAGAGAAAGAAAAAAGAAGAATATAAAAAATTATAACTTGTATGAATACTCACTTGCTTAACCCAAATTAGTTATTAATTTAATTGCAATTAATTTAATTGCAATTAATTTAATTGCAATTAATTTAATTGCCGGTGCCATGTGGACTGGGCAAACGTGACGATTTGAAACTATTAAGAATCAAAGAACATCGATCTCGGTATTGGCCAATAAATAAATGGCGCTACAATTTGAAACGTAGGCAGAGATCCAACATACTAATGCTATTTGTATACCAATCAAAACTATTGGTAAAAAAGAAAAAATAGACATTCCATTTACTTTTGACAATAAACTATAGGAAATATGTATTGGAAAAAAGCGATTCATCATAACACATTACTGTTCATGTAACAAAGGTGTTTCATACCTTAGATTTACGCTCTGATGTTTAATCATATGAATCGTTTCCAATAAGATCTTACGTTGTAAATTTGCCTCCTTATCAAAACTTTTAGTATTCTCAAAATCAAAAGTATGATCATGTTCAATAGAATGTCTCGTCAAGGCAGTATGTTGTGTTGGTGGTAAAAAGATGTTATGTTTATGTTCTTTGATTCTTGTTTCTAAATGTCTACCTGTTTGTCCAATGTAAATCTGACTACAACCCTTACAAAGTCAATTTTTATTGCCACGTTTTTTCGATATCCAACTTTACTGTCAAAAAATGTTTACTTTAGTGCAAGTTGATCTTTAAGCTCTCACCTAATTCGCCTTTTTTAACCCTCATGCGTTCCCTCAGGGTGAAAATTCACCCAATCAGTATTTTCACATACTGTAAAATTATTCATCCTTTTACGTCTACGACGCGAGACGTATTTCTTTAAAATGTGACGTTACAAATGAAACATAATGTGTAGATTTAACGTATAAAAGAGAAAATGGGTAAATTGTTATCCTAGTCTCTTTTAGGCAGTTATAGTTACAATCCTTTTTGACATGGAGCCAACAGGCGTTCTCACTTATTCTAAAGAATTTAAACTAATAACTAATTTATGTTAAGCAAGTGAGTATTCATATAATTATAATTATTTATATTCTTTCTTTCTTCTTTCTCTGCTGATTGGATTTTTAAGGTATTGTTTTCTTTTTCTGCATTTGGTCTAACAACCGTGTATTAATTTGAAACGAATTCTTACAGACGCAATTACAATGAAATAATTTTCTTGAAAATGATCCAAATGGGGATCGAAACGTCGAAATATTCTATGTAAATTTGTAAAATAGCTTAAGTATTGTCAAAAAGGATTGTACCAGCGCGCCAATAACATACAAACATTTATAAATAACTGTCGATCGAAAGAAAGAAAAGTTAAATTTTTTTTTCAAGTTTTAGTATTTATTTTTATTTTAAGGTTTAACGTCGCATCAACATCTACCTCATTATCGACGAACTGCTATTGTGTTTCTTTTGTTGAGGTGGTTGATATCTTTAAGGTATTCAATAGTGATTTTTATATGATTTTCGAATGTGAGGGCAGTGTTCTGGTTGATTCCAAATTTGAGTCGCTGGGTGGAGAATTTTTGGCATTCATACAAGATGTGGTGAACTGTAAGCGTGGTATTACAGCAGATGGGGGTTCGTCTTCTTTACGAGAAATTCATGTGTTATTTTACAATGACCAGTTCTTAGGCGGGACTATTCTTTCTTTTCTGCTCATGTGGTCGCGTGGGATGTCTTGGAAAAAATCTGTGATTATATTATGTATCTTAGATGGTTTCGACCTGCATATGTTGTTCCATTCTTCTTTGATTTCTTCTCTTATATAGTTGATAACTTCTTGGATTGAAATTTGGGTTACTTGTTGTCGTGTGCGTAAGGTGGTTTTAGGATTCTGTTTGGGCAATAATGGTAACTTTTCTGCTCCCGATAGTGTTATGTATAGCGTTCGAAGCTTTCTACGAGGTTGCTCAACGTAACAGGTGCCGAACGTGTATTCAACAGTCGCGGATTCCTCTCGCGAAATTAGCGCGCATCGTTGCCGACGAAATATTACGTTAGACGAGAACTATGCCCGATGGCATTACGAAAATGCCTCCGGCACAACGAACCGAGTAAAAGCAACTGCGAATCTTCTTTGTGCACGCTCGGTTGATGCGGTTGTTATAATGTCAAGAGCAACTGGTGTCACACGCGGAGATTGCTCGATGACGTTGCGGACAATTTTCAAGCACCGATTCAGATCCGGAAAGATGTCTCAAGGAGATCTGGGAAAGAAAAAGGGCATGGTGTTTCACAGTTTCTCCGCCCATTTCCCATTCTGTTATACGTCGTTCCACTGGCACACGAACAAGACAATTGTTTCTCAATGTGTATATAAAACAATTGACATAGGGATTTTCAATAATCAACCAGAATTTGTTTCTCTGTAAACCAAAGTTTTCCGTTATTTATTTATGTACATTTAACTATTATTTACACTATATACACGCTCACCTGTAAACCAAGGAAACGACAATTATAGTTAATTAAATTATCAGTTTTCTATCTGCACTATTAGCTTCTTCTCTAACAATTACTATTAACCCTTAACACTCGAGGGCGCCTCTGAGGCACCACTAAAGATTTCTGTACTATTATTTAAAATATTGTTTACATTATTAGATGCGTCGAAATCTAACCAATTACTAAACATTTAAGTATTGTAGGAGGTATTATATCAATTTCATATCTACCAAATTTTAAAAAATCATAGAGAATGGGAATATTCTGGGTCAGAAGAAACGTTTGATTTTCGAGGTAAAACAGCTCCGAGTGCAAAGGGTTAACTTCTTTCTATCTATTCTGCCTCGAATTTTCACACGTGCTCTATCCTAGATCCCTATAGGTCGATCTTTCAGATTCCCTCTTGATCTACTCTACTGAGACGCTGTACATTCAACTAAAGAAAGTATACTTTCTTTACATGTATTTTACGGAAAAATAAATTGTTATCGGAAAGTTGAGTGAGACGTTCAGAGTTCGGACTGGCGGTGCAGCGACACTAGCGCGGCCATTTTGTTGGCGTTGAGCGGCGCGTGAAAACCTGCAGAAGGAGCATCGATTCCGCCACTTGATCTAGCCTAACCGGGCTCGCGCGTTTCGCTTCCGAGAACAAGAAGTAAAATCGCCTCGGGAAGATTCCCCGGGGAGGCAATCTCCAGAGACTAGTTAGCATTTCAAATAGGATAATATTCTCGGTTCCGCGAGCTTTCCGTTTTCCCATGCAGGGTCGACCGCGTGCCGTGATATAGGACACCTTGTCGAACAGGTTGGCTCCGTTTGAAAATCAATCGGCGCTCCGCGAAGTGTTGAGGGCGTGACGCCTTTGCTTTAGAGAAAGAGAGAGAAAGAGGGTGGGGGTGATAATACAGAGAAAGAGAGAGAGAGAGAGAGAGAGAGAGAGAGAGAGAGAGAGAGAGAGAGAGAGAGAGGGACCCCCATCGATCGGCGAGATATCATTTATATGGGTGGCCGCGCGCAATTACGTGCCACATGGCGCTCTGCCCGATAAATCCCACGAGATGCTCTTCTTAATTATTTAACGCTTAACCCCTTATCGATTCTCCCATTGCCCGATATGACAAGGCTACCAGCTGCTTCGTCGTCTCGTTTCAACCGTTGTTGCGAAACTCACGCCTTGCTGTTGGTCCGCATTCTTTTCTGGTTACCGGCGGAGTGAGCGTTCCTTTCTTTCAGACGGTTCTCTCTTATCCGTTCACGTCGTTCCAGCGTCGCATTTTCATTTTCAGTGACCCGAACCTACACTCAGAGTAGCCAGTATTCATTCAAATCCAGGGGAACACACCCTCTACTTACCCAGTGTAGAGCTCTGACTTATGAGATACCCGGGTACCCGGGTTACCTGTGAGATACCCGGGTAAAGAAAAATTACTCGGGTACCCGGGTATCTCACGAATACACTGTGGATCTTCAGGGAAAATAAAAGTCGTTCGCATCAATAGGAAAAAGCAGACGATAAATTACGATTACTTATTCTCTTGAACGATTCTAATAAATTTAAATTAATATATCAACGTTCTTTTAATTTCATTATTCTTTTAAATTGCACAAAATCATTTATGACTTATGTCTTATGAGATACCCGGGTAGTTTTGCTCTACCCGGGTATCTCGTGGGTACTCACGAATACACTGTGGATCTTCAGTCAAAATAAAAATCGTTCGCATCAATAGGAAAAAGCAGACGATAAATTACAATTACTTATTCTCTTGAACGATTTTAATAAATTTAAATTAATATATCAACGTTCTTTTAATTTCATAATTCTTTTAAATTGCATAAAATCATTTATGACTTATATCTTATGAAATACTCGGGTACCCGGATACTCGGTTATCGCATGAGATATCCGGGTAGTTTTGCTCTACCCGGGTATCTCATGAGTCCTCGGGTACCCGGGTAAAAGTCCGAGCTCTAACCCAGTGACGGAACTCGTCACGTGACCAGGAGGAAAAGTGGGGGAACAGAATACAAAATGTTTCTTTCTCCTCTGTGCAGAATTGCGAGTTAATATTCCAGCACTCTCGGTTTCGTTCCCTGTTGAGAATTTCAGTAGAAATCATACGGGTTTCGAGTAGGTTCCGTTCCGTGACCGGTAGAAAAATGGCAACGAAACCGGTAGCGGCGGAATGAAGGAGAAAAAATCGATTTTCCTGTCACTTGCGACCTTCCACACTTCGAAACTGGTGAAAACCGACCTCTCGAGTTTTACATCCAGAACCAGGCAGGGTGTGGTAGGTAACGCGCAAGGTTGACTACATTCACGCTGGCGCCATTATCTACTCGCTCGAACGAATTGTTCAAGGAGCGACGCTTAAAATTGTCCCCGTTCTTGTCGAAAGGGAACTTCGATCGACTTCTTTCATCAGTCACAAAACTATCTTGAACAGTGGTATGGTAATTTTTACTGACGCACTGTGGTCTGAAAATCAGTTCTAGCGCGAATAAATTGAAAAACCAAGTAACGTAAATCTGTTAAAATTTATACTTGTATGATAGTTTGATATGTATACTACAATAACAAAAGCAAAATTAGTAAATCACATCACCGTATTATTGTTGGCAAGACTGTAAGCACATTTTATTTTCCTGCTACTTTTTGTTTTTTTCACATAGAATCCGAATCCGTAATAAAAAATATCATGTTTTATTTGAAAAATGTAACTTCCGGTCTCAATCACTTATTTCCGGCTGAAACTGGAAGTTAAAAATATCACCAATCGATAGAGCATATCAGATTTATAAAAGAAACGCTTTGAATTTTTTTAAATAACCCATTTTCTAGATTATAAATGGGTGGTACGGGTGGTCTGGGACACCCAGTATATTAATAAACAAGTATGCAGTATTGTAAATTATGTTTTATTTACTTTACTCAAATATTTGGAAGTAATTTTTACACATACTGTCATTTTTTTCCTCGCACAATAATTAATTCGCGCTAGAACTGACTTTCAGACCACAGCGTGACGCCTCAGTGTCACACTCGACGAAGAAGTGGAAAGAATCAATTAATTATTTGAACGGCTGTTTTACATTTCTTCTGGAACAGTGTTATGCTTCCCAATTTATAATACCTCGATCGACCAACAGGCAGATTTCATCGTGAGATTACCATATCTTATCGCTGTCTATCACCCGATAAAGTATTCGACAAGCATGAAAGCGGAAGGAGAGATTTCTTTTTTTATATTCAATTAAACTTCGGAAAATTTTACCCGGAGAAGATAAATCGATTATTTCAGTTTTATGTCGGCTCAAAATTTCTCTAACCGGTTTATAGCCAAAGCGTTTGAACTGCGGCTAAAAGAATGTTTGAACTTCGAAGACTCGAGATTCAAGAGTTCGAAAATCTAGAAAGTTCGCGCGGTCTTGTTTCTTCCGTTGCCGCGTCTCTATTTCGTCCGAGCCGAGCTCATTTGCAATGTTAACGTCTAATCCTTTCTAAATCTCGGTTTACTCGGTCTGTTCTTTGTCTCACTGTGTTTGCGCAACTCGAGCGCGTATCGACGATGTCATACACCGTGCCTATAGTAAATATTGTAAATTGAAAATTCGCTGTTACGAATAACGAACAGGAACAGTCGTTTAATCATCGCCGACACGGCGATCAATTTATCGAGCAAATTACTATAATTGAAAATTTGAATAAATCCGGCGAACGTTATCGGAGATGCATTCCCGTCTGTAATTTATTACGATAATTAAACACGTTTATTCGCCAGCAGAACTCGTTCACCTTAATGCGCTAATGGGGCATGATGCAACGAAGACGTTATCATTTTGCTCTTCGAGGACGCGTTGACGTTTTTCAACTCTGTCTCTTCTGCATACAAAATTCCTGTTATCGAATGCTGTATAAATGGTTAAAATTTGAATGTTTAAATTTCTTCGTGTTTCAAGGAATCTCAACTCTTTAATAATGTACCTCTGAGAAGAAGAAGATCAGAGACTGCACTCGTGATCGATGCATGTCTGCAAGGAAGGTGCAACTCATTTTTCAAGTAAAACGAACGAACAAACAATATACAGCTGCTTTTCATTTTTAAAGTAAAACGAACGAATAAACAATATACAGCTGCTTTTCATTTTTCAAGTAAAACGAACGAACAAACAATATACAGCTATTTTTCATTTTTCAAGTAAAACGAACGAACAAACAATATACAGCTCTTCTTCATTTTTCAAGTAAAACGAACGAACAAACAATAAACAGCTCTTCTTCATTTTTCAAGTAAAACGAACGAACAAACAATATACAGCTCTTCTTCATTTTTCCAGTAAAGTGAACGAAAAAACAATAAACAGTTCCTCAAATGAAATGAGCGAACAGCCAATAGAAACATGAAAATGATCAATAATTTTCTTTGATGTAGTCTTGTTGTACCGTTAAAAGGTGCAACGTTGCAGCGATGCTAAGAGGAAGATCAGAGACTGCACTCGTGATCGATGCACGTCTGCAAGGAAGGTGCAACAGAGTGACGCGAATTTTTGGTTGTCGGCCGAGACACCAGTTGGACCAGTTTCAAAATTCGCGGCGAGCCAGTGCGCCGTATCACGTGCAGCAGGAACCGAGTGCACAACCGTAAGGCTCCGTTGCAACATCGATGCAATCTCCGGGTGCAATCGCCGTGTCAGGAGAGTGCATCTCTTCCGGAGTCTTTTTAAAGACGATATATAGGCTGTATAAAAAATGTTGTACCTTCTTGGGACGATTCCTTAGGTGATTTCAAGTCACTTTTTCCTGTACGAAAATGCTCTCCGATGCTCCTTTAAGGAGTTATTCGCTATAAACGCCCTGACCAATGGGAACGCTACACCCGGCGTCACGTGTCGCCGAGGCGGAGTCGGTCCACGGTAGCCACGCCCCGATCTGTAAAAGTTTTTCATTAATAACTTCGTAAAAGAAACACGCAGAAAATATTCGCAAAGGAAAAAGTTACTTCAAATGACCTGAGAAATTATTTCTCCGAAGTACAACATTTTTGGTTAAATTGTGCTCTGCTGTATGGACTTGATTGACGTATATTGGTAATGTATATTGTATGTTACTAGTGTGTATTATAAAATACTATGTAGGGTCTCCCGATTTTGATGATCGATTACAACACTGATCGACGCGACGCCAACGTGGCATGCCAGGAACACTATCGTCTGCCAGCTCATCGACGTGCGTGGATTAGGCGTCGGTTGAGCTGGCGCCCAGCTCTTCCTGCTATTTCACGGCAGAATAATAGCTAATTAACGGGCTAGTTACCGCACGTCGATGAAGAACGCAAACGATTCTGATGTAGGCAATCTTTCAACAATACGGTAGTTAGGCGCTAACACGATCGCTAACAGTTTAATCTATTCGCTATCTCTGTTAGGAACAATGGAAATTATGTTGTTAAATAAATCTACGGTTGAAAGTTATTTAACCACTTGATAAGTAAAAAATATTTAGAATAAGATAAAAGTGTTAAATGGTTAAAAATTACTTAGAAGGCATACGTATAAAAGGAAATTTATTTTAGTTAATCGATGAATAAAAAATATTTAGAAAAGGATAAAAGAGTTTTATTTTTGTAGTTATCGCGAAATGAATTTCCATCGAGAACAGCGATGGCATTACGAATTAGTAGACGTTGTTTGTCTTGGCTTAAGGAGGTGACCCGCGATAAGGCTGTAAAGAAACTGAAATAAAAAGGAATCCGGGCAGATACTAGTGTTAATTTTCCTTCAGTTAAATTTATAATTCCACTGGCGAGATATGCTAAACTGCTTTTTATCAAAACAGGAAAGATATTCGCGTAAGCGTATTGCTGTTGTAAATACATTGAGGTGGTTATCTTCTAATGTGGTTCAACCGCAATCTTGGCTTGTTTTTCGAGCGAAGAAAGCGAAGCATTACAACGGAAGACACCGATAGCCTAATCTACGGAATATCTTTAAAACGAGCCCGCGATACGGAAGTCGCACGTTTTTTTGTTTGTCGCTTTCGTGAACTAAAATAGAGCCGCGGAAATTCCGGCTAAACTATGCGACAATTTTCGAAAAAGAATTCTCAGCGTTTACCTTGAGAAGTGGATCAAAATCAACGTTTTATTAAACATTTATACATTTTATGAATCTGTGGTAAGAATGAGCTAAAACCTGGAAACAAATTATTAAAATGATTCACAGAAGAG